>OY728163.1:386798037-388048037 GCA_963277665.1 Viscum album | reverse complement strand
AAGATATCATGTATACCCATAATGGAATCCATAAAGGTAAGACAAAAATGAAAAATAAAGATGCATAAGTAAAACATAAACATATTATATATCATATATAAAAATAGAGACATCATAATTTCCACCTTTGAAGGTGTTAAATGAGTATTGAACAGTCATCGTTTCGGGAGGCAGAATTTCGCCATCCACGGAAACCGTATGTTCTTTAACCATTTGATGTAGTTTTGTGAGAGTGTAGGTAGAATAAATATTATAACAACATCCTAGTATATTGAAGATACTGGTGTTGTTACAAAATAAGTAAATAAAAAGAGTTTAGGGGGTTGGAGAATCAAAATAAAACAAATGAACATGAGAGAATGAATTACCTTTAAAAGTGTAACTCCTTTTGATTTGAGCCTAAAGGCTTCCTTTGAAAGGATTCTGCCCAAAGGGAATCCTCTAGGATTAGGAGAGGGATGTGGAGAGAGTAAATGGGCAGGGTTTGGCCGAGCCAAAGGCTTGAGGAGTATGTGAAAAGAGGTATAGGTGGGGGCCTTTTATAAGAGGAGAGGAGGGGCACTTTTGGAAAGTAAGGAAATATTACTTTATTTGAAAATGTGTTTCGGTTTTAAAAGGTCCCACATTGATATAATTCGTGTATAAGGTTATAAAGGTTCGAAATCCACCCATCCAATAAGTTTTGGACATGTGTAGTTCATAGGTTTTACATTATCTTTCCATTTTATTTTAATCGTTAAATAATGATGTCATCACTCCATCATTATGATGTCATAAATAATTTAATTTATTTAATATCTAAAAATTATAAAAAAAATTACTATTATGTAGAAAATCGTTTTATCTTTCCAATGACTATTTATAATTAAAAAGATGACTTGTATAACCCCACTTAAAAATTGTTTTAGTAAAACATATCATGTTTGTGTCATTTTTACTTTTACATTAAATAAAAAGTTATTTATGTCATTTCCCAACCAAAGTGTCTCCATGGGGTCCCCAAGTTGACCCATGGCTTTTCTTGGTCGTCCATGACACAACCAATAAGTTTGGGACATGTGTCTAGGTCATTTCATATTATTAAAGCATTATTTATACCTTAAACTACCCTAATTACCACTAATCGCGATTAAGAACTTAATAAGTTACTATTCACCAAAAATTATTTTTATCCCATTGAACCACATTTTACTTCTTAATGACAACCACGTATGTCGGATTTTCAAAATTCAATACACATTAGTGGTAAAATTTCATTTCACTGAAAAATCAGTTTGCTTGATTACCACTTAGTGGTTTCACTATTCATCAAAAATTGGAGTTTTTCAGAAAAATACCAAAACTTCACCCTAAGCTATATTTGATATTCAGAATTCAAAAATAAAGTCCGTTTTACAAAATTCAAAACATATTAGTCACATTAATTAATTTAATAATTAATTCCCGCTGTCAGAGCAAATAGCGTGTTTTTATAAAACAATAAGTATCAAAAGATTGACACTAGTTTAAGTCTGATTTCAAAGTGAAATTAATTCCAACGACCACTATTGGATTTAATGGTAAAAATATTTTCTAATTTCACTTTAAAACCAATTCAAAATATAATCTAATTATATAAATAATTTAGATTAAAAAGATATTTTGCATTAAAATACAACATTTTACACTATTCATTAAAAAAATGAACATTATCGGAAATATACCAAAAATTTACACAAAGTAAATTTTGATGTCCCGATTCTTAAGAAGAGTTTTATTTGGTCCAATAGAATGTATAAGAGTGAACAAAACTATATTTAATGACGGTTCGCCATCAAAAGGTGATAAGTGAACCTTTAGTGAAAACTAGGGCATATATGCCTAAAATTGAATTCTTTCCGTATTTTAAGCCTCTATCCTTTATTGGATAAATGTAAAAACATTTAAAAACATATATAATCATATTTTAGTTATTTCTATCCATTACCTCCATTACAACGGCTACATGTTAACTACCATTTAAAATAATATTATTTTATTATTAGAGTGCAACGTAAGATTCCCAAGAAACTCGTTGTTGCGTGTTGGGTACGCCATCGAGCATAGCGTCCCCTTTGAAGTCATTTAAATGTTTTATTAACAAATATGGATAAATATGAAATGTCATATTCTTTATTTACCTGGGGTGTTACATCCTTCCCCCCTTTTGGAAATTGTGTCCTCGCAATTTTAAAATTGCGCTTGGAAACATCCTTGAAAGTCCCACATCGGAACAAGAGTCGGTAAAACAATCACTTTAAAATAAAGCAAGATAAGTACAAAGGTCACCTGAGTTAACCCATACTAGGATTCCATGTATGAAAATATGGACATGGAGGAAAAAACAAAGGGTCATGTTCTGATGGAGAGTGATAGAAAACATGTTTAGGAGAAAGCTAACCATGAGAAAATCACAAACTTTTGATGGGTTAAACGGTATTCGATTCCCCAGTAGGAAAAGTTAATAGACAACATTTTTTTTAAGTTACTTTTTATTGAGGAATTTATTCATAAGGAAACATAATCACTTATCATGTTGACTTTCAACTTTTATTAGATTCCTTACACAAACTCATATTTGTTTTCCAAAAAACGAGTATTTAGGAAGACTTGTTCACATTAAGAGTACTATAATCAACTTCTAGAGAATCACCTAATCCAAAAAAAAGAGAACTATATACTTACCATGTCTTTAGACTTTAACCAAAACCAAAACCAAAAATATTAGTACAAGGTAAGATAATCCAGAAAAGGATAACCCATTAAAAAGAAAATCCATGCTTAATCTCCAAAATTTGTCCAACAAAACCCAAAGTTCAAAGAGGACCATTCTATAATCAATTTGTCCATAAAATTCTTCAAAGTAAACCAATATAATATTGAAACCCAAATATTTGAAGGATTTAGTCGCATAGTCTTCCAAGATAAATCGCAACATTTATCTCCAAACAACATCAGTTGCTCCTAAAGTCCCGTATTGAAAAGTAATTAACCTAATCACATATCCTCCATGATAGGTTAATCATTTTCATAAATAACCCAAAATCATCTTACTCTTAATTCATAAAATCATATAACAAGAAAGAATCAGTCAAAATAACCAGAGACATCACGTAGTCCAGTGGTAGGTGGTAAATACCAGTCGCACATTGGTTGTGGGTTCGATTCCCACAGCTTTGTTCGACGCGACGGGATGTCACACGGTCTACGTGTTGTCCTTTTTCCAAAACTATATAATTCTTAAAACATTCCCCAAAATGAGATAAAATCTTCAAGAATAATCATAACATATTTTAACCTCATGTTTATCTCATTCCTCTCATTTTCCATCATATCATAGAGTAACCCATAATTACCTAAAAATTAAGTATCATATAAACCCTAATGGTTACCTTAATAATTATTACCTGAATTTCCACATCGGGTTGGCCATCTCGTACATGATGCATTAGAGAACTCACCAAGGTTGAAGTGGTTGATCATGACTCCTTGATATTTGGTTTAGAACAACCACGAGTTTCCTCATTGAATCCTCCATTTTATCTAGTATCTTAATCAGAGAACCACCACAGTTTCCTTCAAACCTGTTGTCTCTTTGGTGCCTGCTAGATCCAGCCATTTACTAAAACCAAAAACGTCAGTGTAAGTATATCAACATAACCATCATGTACTAATGAGGAAGATAAACACTAAGATATACTTACTCATTCACTTTATCTAAAACTAGGACTCTTTCTGAAATCCTAACCATTATGGTAATGTCACTTATGCTTAAAGAATAACCTAACCTTTAAAGTTATCTAAACCGACCTCTGATACCAACTATAAGGCCCCAGCCTTAAACCTTACTTAATATTGAATTAAATGAGTAATTCACATTGAGGGTCTTTTCAGGTTTAGAGTTTGAGAGAATTAGATCATGAAACTTGCATTACATTCCACATTTAAACAAAGTGGTTACATAAAATACAGTATTCATTCTTCCCATCAACGGAAACATATTTAACATAAAACATGGATTCTTTCTTGACACATCCTTGACACTATCATCACATCATGTACCCTTCCCTTGACCTGTGAAAAACATTTCAAAAACTTGGGATGAGCATAAAAAGCTCAGTAAGGGATATAAAGGTATGGAAAGGAAACATGAGTACATGTATACATAAGAATGAAATCATACTTTACCCATAAAACATAGGCATATCAAATCATGAATAAATCATAGAAATCATAAGACATAAAGGCAACTTGAGGCATTCGTAACATTCTTACGTAGGGAGTAACCCTCTTGGTTACGTTTGGAATACCCATCACAGTATATTCCCTAAATCTCTTCGGAAAACCTTAACGTTTCACTCCTTCACGTTACCCAATGTATTGGGGAGCTATATCAGGCTCACCCGCCCTTAGTTTATCACGGAACCACCCGTTCTTCATAACAATGCCCAAGAACCATAACATAATCGTATCACATAAACATGAATAAAGGAAACATGACATTTCCACATTTCAATCACAATATAACATTTTAGGATATTGAAATAATGAATCCATTCAAAAAGAAACCATTTCCAAAACCATTTAAAACATTTAATAAAGAGATTTTTGAATCAAAGTGTCCCATACCACCTTGAAGCTTTTAAAATTTTAAAACATTAATATCCATATAAATAAATCCTTAAAACCATTTTGAAAACATGGATATTAATAAGAACAAATAATTAAAACATTTAAAACGATATTTTGGTTAAAGGGGTTTTACCAAAATTAGAGACACTTGAATACAATAATCGAGGAATAACATTTAGTCAGAACTTTATAATATCATGAGAATAAAAGGGTTCATGATATAATACTCCAAAGGACAGTATATACACCATATAAGAGTGAATTGGTGCATAACAACAATGAACCCTCAATAGAAATGTCAAATGTGATGAAATCCCTTATAAAGAAGGTATCCTTAAATTAAGGACAAATAAATCTCAAAAATATGTGTGACAAATATATATACACCCAATATAAGTGGATATTAAGTGTAAAACAATAAAAGGACATTCACACATATTCAATGGATGACATATTCAATGACTACGTGTTGAACCCAATGAAATCAAAATTGGATTAAAAAGTTCCCTTGACAGCCTAACGGCATCACATCAAAATGAGTTGATGAGAGATAAAAAAGTGTATGTCATCACTTGGACATAAAATTTACATCAATAAGGATATATGGGAACATATCCCAACATAACAATATGTAAATTAAAAGACCCAACAAAGAAGTCTTTTAGGAAGAGGAGGCTGAAAGGTTCCCTTACCGACTTGGGTATCATTCAAAACATACACCCCATGAAAGAAGGACAATAAATCATTGATGTAAATACTCATAAAGGAAATTATATTACACAAAGTGTAGAATAATGGCAGTACATACACCACTCAAAGAAATTGTGGCAAATGTAGCATAAATCTCATGGGAATAAATGTGAGATGAAAAATCCCTTACGAAAACTCGGCATCCTAACGGCGCCACATAGAACTTCCAAAAATGGATTGATGAGATCAAATAGGGTATCTCATCACATTACAACAAAATGTATAGAAATAGTAATATGAAAGAACATCCCCCATCATAACAAATAGGAGCTTAAAAGAAGTGACATAAAGGGGAGTACTTAAAGAGAAAGAGAGAAGTTAGATCTCTTACGAAAGTTCGGCAGCCTAACGGCGCCACTCAAAACTTCCAAAATGGATTGATGAGAGAGAATAGGGTCTCTCATCATATGAACATAAAAATTACAGTAGGATTAATATAAAAGATCATCCCAATAACAAGAAATATGAGCTTTAAAAGGAATGACATAAAAGTGTGTACTTAAAAAGAAAGAGAGGAGTAGGATCCCTTACCTCGGGTCCGACTTGACTCGATCGTTCTTTAATCTCCTGAATAATAAACATGAGTTAATTTCTACTTCATTAAGAACCCTTTTCAAGTTAATTATTCCTTTTATATCACTTATTACCATGTCATAAACATTATGTAATCATTTAAGTTAATAATATTTGTTTTGCCGATATTTGGTTCTTAAGTCGAAAGTGGACTTCTTACAATTACATGTTGTTCATGTGGTCAAAGGTTCTTTATATCCAGAATGACATTCCTGATTTGTATATCATATATATCATATATATCCAGAATATACATGTATTTATAATATTACATAATCATTTGGAGGTAAGAAATGAAATGCACCGTTCATGGAGACGGTAAGCCGTACGTACGCATGAACGCTACTTTCATTTCTTTGTCATATTAATGGAATTAAAACTAAATGAGAGGTATGTATATTTTAATTAAAGAATTATATTCATCATTTAGACATATCATTCATCATATATATCCATTATATACATGTACTTATAATAGTACATTACATTTGGGGATAAGAAATGAAATGCACCGTTCATGGAGACGGTAAGCCGTGCGTACGCATGAACGCTACTTTCATTTCTATCCCATACTTTAATGGAAAGAAATAATAATGATATAGAGGTATATAATAATTCCAGTATAACATCATTTATAATAACATTAAATCCATCCTTTATACGTCCCACGTATGGCATTAACGAATCACATCACTTTGAGGGGGCGGTAATCCGCACTTCCTAAAATGAAGATATCGCGTATACCCATAATGGAATCCATAAAGGTAAGACAAAAATGAAAAATAAAGATGCATAAGTAAAACATAAACATATTATATATCATATATAAAAATAGTGACATCATAATTGCCACCTTTGAAGGTGTTAAATGAGTATTGAACAATCATCGTTTCGGGAGGCAGAATTTCACCATCCACGGAAACCGTATGTTCTTTAACCATTTGATGTAGTTTTGTGAGAGTGTAGGTAGAATAAATTTTATAACAAAATCCTAGTATATTGAAGATACTGGTGTTGTTACAAAATAAGTAAATAAAAAGAGTTTAGGGGGTTGGAGAATCAAAATAAAACAAATGAACATGAGAGAATGAATTACCTTTAAAAGTGTAACTCCTTTTGATTTGAGCATAAATGCTTCCTTTGAAAGGATTCTTCCCAAAGGAAATACTCTAGGATTAGGAGAGGGATGTGGAGAGAGTAAATGGGTAGGGTTTGGCCGAGCCAAAGGCTTGAGGAGTGTGTGAAAAGAGGTATAGGTGGGGGCCTTTTATAAGAGGAGAGGAGGGGCACTTTTGGAAAGTAAGGAAATATTACTTTATTTGAAAATGTGTTTCGGTTTTAAAAGGTCCCACATTGATATAATTCGTGGATAAGGTTATAAAGGTTCTAAATCCACCCATCCAATAAGTTTTGGACATGTGTAGTTCATAGATTTTACATTATCTTTCCATTTTATTTTAATCGTTAAATAATGATGTCATCACTGCATCATTATGATGTCATAAATAATTTAATTTATTTAATGTCTAAAAATTATAAACAAATTACTATTATGTAGTAAATCTTTTTAGATTTCCAATGACTATTTATAATCAAAAATATGACTTGTATCACACCACTTAAAAATTGTTTTAGTAAAACATATCATGTTTGTGTCATTTTTACTTTTACATTAAATAAAAAGTTATTTATGTCATTTTCCAACCAAAGTGTCTCCATGGGGTCCCCAAGTTGACCCATGGATTGTCTTGGTCGGCCATGACACAACCAATAAGGTTGGGACATGTGTCTAGGTCATTTCATATTATTAAAGCATTATTTATACCTTAAACTACCCTAATTACCACTAATCGCGATTAAGAACTTAATAAGTTACTATTCACCAAAAATTATTTTTATCCCATTGAACCACATTTTACTTCTTAATGACAACCATGTATGTCGGATTTTCAAAATTCAATACACATTAGTGGTAAAATTTCATTTCACTGAAAAATCAGTTTGCTTGATTACCACTTAGTGGTTTCACTATTCATCAAAAATTGGAGTTTTTCAGAAAAATACCAAAACTTCACCCTAAGCTATATTTGATATTCCGAATTCAAAAATGAAGTCCGTTTTACAAAATTCAAAACATATTAGTCACATTAATTAATTTAATAATTAATTCCCGCTGTCAGAGCAAATAGCGTGTTTTTATAAAACAATAAGTATCAAAAGATTGACACTAGTTTAAGTCTGATTTCAAAGTGAAATTAATTCCAAAGACCACTATTGTATTTAATGGTAAAAATATTTTCTAATTTAACTTTAAATCCAATTCAAAATATAATCTAATCATATAAATAATTTATATTAAAAAGAGATTTTGCATTAAAATACAACATTTTACACTATTCATTAAAAAAATGAACATTATCGGAAAGATACCAAAAATTTACACAAAGTAAATTTTGATGTCCCGATTCTTAAGAAGAGTTTTATTTGGTCCAATAGAATGCATAAGAGTGAACAAAACTATATTTAATGACGGTTCGCCATCAAAAGGTGATAAGTGAACCTTTAGTGAAAACTAGGGCATATATGCCTAAAATTGAATTCTTTCCGTATTTTAAGCCTCCATCCTTTATTGGATAAATGTAAAAACATTTAAAAACATATATAATCATATTTTAGTTATTTCTATCCATTCCCACCATTACAATGGCTACATGTTAACTACCATTTAAAATAATATTATTTTATTATTAGAGTGCAACGTAAGATTCCCAAGAAACTCGTTGTTGCGTGTTGGGTACGCCATCGAGCATAGCGTCCCCTTTAAAGTCATTTAAATATTTTATTCAAAAATATGGATAAATATGAAATGTCATATTCTTTATTTACCTAGGGTGTTACATATACCAATGTACCTTTTTCTTCATGAAAATTCATATTAAGGGTGATAGAATCTAGTAATTGTTAGGATTAAACATCCTAGGTTAGTAATGTTTGGATTCCAAAAATGGAATATGATTCCCATGAGTGGTGGGAGCTATTGATAATTAGTAAGATATACAATTAAAGGAAATTATTTCTATGAATTGAAGTTAAAAATATGGATAAAATCTGACTTTTAGGAATGAGAAATCTCAAACCATTGAGGTGGATAGGATGATTGTTTAACATTGGATTCACCGTAATATACATAAATATTGGGAACAATTCCCCTGATAAACATAGTAATGATCTACTTAAGATATTCTATTCTATATTTTATCAATTTAAATATATAATCTACTGAGATATATAAAACATTATCAGTTAAAAGGGTGAATGTCACCATGTATACTTATTATTCAATGATAACAATTTTTATAGCATCATTTTTTCAATACTGCTTTAATTTTTTATTTTAAAACATGCAGCCTGAAATAAATATTCCTTAATAAGAGTTATATATGTATTATTGGAATTTTACTTTCAAATGGTATATCTTAGATATGAAATAGGTGTAAAATTTACCAATCCATTTATTCACGGGTATACCTTAGTATTTTTTATCTATATATACACATACAATTCCATAAGATATAACTGTTAGTGACCCTGATGGGATCACATTTTGGATTCCCTAGTTTGGATAGCTGGGGCCGAATGATATTTCTTATAAATAACCTATAGAAATTGGGTCATACATCGGTTGTGATAACCAAATTTAATAGGTGACATATTAGAAGTATCTTGGGTGTTAATTTTAGATTTTTTGGAGGCCCTTATTTACCACTTTGAGGAATGTGAGTTATGTTTTACTCTGATATGTGATAGGCTTCTAATATTGTTTCATACAGTAGCATGAGCCTCCTAACTCTCCAAAAAATTCCATGAGCTGGGAATTCAATGGTTATTTATCTCTTACATCATTTCATGAGATACCCTCATTATTGAGGCAGATCATGTATGTTTGTATTCTAATAGAAAATAATTCACCAACTAGCTATGGATGCACTAGGTTTGTGATGAAATGCATTGCAGCCATAAGGGTATAGTATCTATAGTAGTCAAGGAGAATGATAGTTGGGTAAGTTGGTTGTGTATAGGTACTCATGATTTAATATGGGTACATCAAGATATCTCGTGTATCATTGAATTAAAATGTGAATTTGGTTATTCAAATAGGATTTATGGGTTCTCATAGACATTTCCTGAAGTAAAAGTGAATTAATTAAATCATTAATAAAGATTCACATGTAAATGTGATTGTTAAATTGATCTTTTTGATGAGTAAATAATTTATATTAGGTTAGACATTTTGTTTTTAATTGAAAATTCAATAGATCTCATTCTATAATATATTATGTAATAGTGGAATAATAATTCAATAATTAGAATACCCAATGACATTAATATTGACACTATAGACTGTGAAGTTCCAAATAATTTCAATATGTACTTGGTGTAAATCAATATATATCTATTTAAAATTTTATTTCACATAGAAATTGGCCCCATCATGTTATGTGATTTTTTATCCGTATAATTTTTTTAAAAAAATTCTAGAATTACACAATGGTATGAAATTAGACTAAAACACAAAAAATATACAAGGTTATCATAAACTGTGGATGACTATATCATAACCATAGAAACTCCCATTAAACCATGAATGTCAATATAATATAAAGGGTAATAAAATGATTTAAATCCCATTGGTCTACTTTTATTACATGATTGTTAATTTTATACTAAATCCAATCAATTAAAAATTGTTTATTCTAGAATACACGGCTACAAAAGAGGTGAAAACATGTGAATATCTCTTTTAATGTTCATATATAAATTCTTATTCTAATATTCATCATCTGACAATTTTATATCTAGTTCACCTTGGTGTCTTCAGGTGTACTCTTTTTGCTGCAGCTATATAATAGTGAACAAATATTCTAACTATTCAACATCATTAATGCATCTATTATGATAGAAATATTCTTATTAACTCTATCTATAATTTGATGATTTTCTATAACTGATATCTCTGAATAATCTATATTCAGAAGCTTCTCATAATACCTATATCCAATATTCATCAACATTAACTAAAACATAACATGGTTGGAAGAACAAACTATTTAAAAACATCATAAATTCATATATTTATATATAATAATATTATTATTACAATTTTTACATTTCAACAACATTTATATGTGTTATCGAAACATAAAAAGTGTGATTTACAATTTTAATTAATCCTCACTAAAAATTTGAATATAAAAACCTCCACTTAGTTGAACCTTTTTTTTTATTCTTTTTCAAGAGTTTTATATCCATCATGAATATACATGAATCTTTATGAAAACATTGTAACTCAATCCATCGTTAATATTTTTAATATCAGTATTAGGGATGTTTTCAATATTTAATTTCATAGTAGGATAATTAAAATTTTATATATTAAGAATAAATTATAAAATCATGTTGCATTATATATATGTATAAATTTTCTAAAAAATTGTTAAATTTAATGTTTTCCTTAGGGACATTAGTATTATTAATCAGTATAGTTTTGCTCTATATTTCATCAATAAGATCATCCTTCCTCAAATCAAAATCCTCTATAAAAACATTTAATAAACACCCATATTATAACATCATTAATTTTTATCTATTGTTTTTATGATTGATGGATGTTTATCTGATGGATATTCATCTGATAGAATCGATATAATTTCCTTCCTTCAAACATGATACCCATGAAATTGGAACCACAATCATCATATTTAATATATTAAAAAGTTTCCACATTAAAATCAAATGAACTATTTATCTTCTAACTTTATCATAACCTATAATGTAATCATGATCCATTGAATGATGGATAAAATTATTTAAACATATAATTAAATTTTTCATAGATTTATTCTCTTTGCAGTTACTGTCCACATTTAGTAATGTACATTCAAAAATTTTCTTCTTATAAAACATTAATCATCTTTCAATTTTATTCATTCTCCCCCTTTTCATACTACAATTACATACCTAAAATTAATACACATATGTATCATGAATGACTCTCCCTATACACTTAAACAGTCACCATGAAGTTATTAGTTCCCTTTTATAGTTCTTATTGAAACCTAGTTGACCCCTACATAGGCTTCAGAAACATTGGGTGATCCAATCGTAATGTTTAAACTACTTCTCAAACATTGTATAAATTGTATATAAATCATCTTGTAAATTGTTTTTCCTGAAAATAGTATATAGTGATATGTGCATGGTAGAATCCATCCATAACATTAAGACATAGTTTATATAGAAATATTATATTTACCATTTATGGGATCATGTATTTAGAATTTTATACATATATCTATCCATATATCAGCATCTCCGTAAAATTACCTCAATCTAGTGATTTACATCAAGTAACTTATCCCTATGTACAAAATAATCAATGATCATTACCTTGTTCCTTATTTAGGAACATTGAGAAAATATCATCACTTTCCTAGTTTAGTGATTTTTCATAACATATTTAAGAAAAAAATCTTTTTTCAACTACTTCAAAAATATTTTATATTTGCTTCCTAACAATTATAAGAAAAGAATTCAAAAACATTTCTGGCATCTCTTTACCTATGGTTTAATAAAAACATGACTAATAGTATATATTTTTTAAAAAATAAATATCATTTTTTAATAACAATACCTTTTGATATTCAATTTCTACCACTATATTCTATGGAAATATTCTCAAATAACTTTTAAAAACACTACATGTCTTGAAATTATTTTTTTATAATTTCACCAAATCACAAAATTTATCATAGAGAATGTCTTGACAATAAATATGTGTATAATGAAATGTTTTTATAAGAAACATTTTTCTTTGTTTCAAGAATAATTTTGGACATAATATTATAAAATCACCCTAATTTTTATCACATATCATAAATTAAAAAAACTAGGTTTGGGTTCATAAGAATAATTTTATTATTCACTATACAATTTAATTTTAACTATATTAACAATAGAATCCAATAGATCATGGGTGAAAACAAAAAAAACATTGAAGAAGTCATTGGCGAAGTATTAATAAATAGTGATAACATAAAATTATCAAATTATTCCCTTTGAATAGTATTGGTGAAAGCCTCATTAATTTGATAATTTTTGGGAGATACTATAGTATAACACCTCCATCAATCGAAATTCACCTAATGAATTGATTCTTAGTATCAATGTTCATCTATATTGAATAGTGTAAAAGTTTATTGAAAAGATAAATGGTAATTTTATTAGCCCAATGAATCTTCTGAAATTTTATAAAATTCATCTTCAAATCCTTTATCTGATATTTCAACATTATGATTTGAGTCAAATATTTTATAGGGATAATGAATTCCTCTTTGGTTGTGATCTAAGTAACTAAACATTATTTTTTACTATTCAAACTCATATAAAATTATCTAAATACAAATATTTCTCCTATCAATAATTTTATATCATTATAATATCTATCCCAATCAGCATATATGTAAATATGAATTCTAATGTCACAAAATATTTTATAAAGAATTTCGTAAGAAATAATTCTTATAAATACAATTGAATTCTGTTATATTCTATCATATTTTATTCAATTGGATGAATTTCATGTTTACCACATAATGTAAAATGAAAAACTAGGTTTTTTTAGAATATGGTAAGTAAAGAAATATTCCAATAAAATTTAGATTCCATTGTTATTTACATTATTCTCAATATTACATGTACTCATCCCCATGCCAAAAACATGGAGTAAAAACAACATTACAATTTTCCATTTAAATTTTATTCAATAACAGGTAAAAATTTATTTATATTTTGTAGATAGATATATATTTATATCTATTGAACTTGTAAACCATTAAATAGTGTTATCTCTCAAAGCATTCAAATAACCATAATTGATTTCTTTTTTTAAAAACAATTCTTCATAATTTTTTTTCTATAATCTTCAAAAGTTATATCATTAATATAGAGAATAATGATAAGGGAACCTATGATCATTTCCATGAAATATATTGTTTTTATAAAAAAATCTATTATATGTGATTGTCTATTTTCAAGAAAATTTTATGTTTATAATACAATGCTTAAACATCCTTTTTTCACCCAAAAAATGACTTCTTCAATTTATAATACATGGTTGAAAATTTATCCAGTAGGAAACCAAAATGTTTCTAAAAATAAAAATAATAACCAATTTCTATTTTTGAGAAGTATTACATGACATCCATCTAATAATATATAAAAAATTATATTAAAAAATCCAAGAATATTTTAAATTTAACAATCTCACTTTGTGGGAAATGTTTATTTAAAATCGACACATTCACCTATGAATAACATTTGAAAAAATTACATGGTTTGTTTCATAAAATGTCCCCATGTTTTTTGATCTTTCTTATTAAAATAAAAATAGTTCATAAAATATTTTTTCCGACTATTCATGGAATAATTTCCTAAGTTTAATTTTTTTAATCTTATATAACTCTTCATTCAAAAAATAAACACATTATTTTAAATAAACTACATATGAAATTTTGTCTTGTCTCACCTATACAATAACATATTTTTGGTTTTATATCATTGTGTTTCTTTTAAACTGAATTAGAGATTTCTTGATTCAATTGATGATTTAGATTCATCATGTTTTTTCATGTAATAATTATTTTGGATTTTTATCTTATCCCATATTACTCAGGATGAGATTCACCGATATCCCTTTGAACATGATTTCTTATCACACCATCATCATTTATTTTATGAGGGGATATCATCAATCTATCATAAATAACATATTAAATTATGTTGTTTTACGTATTATAATATTTAATGAATTTTAAATTATGAGAATCACATAAATTTTTTGTAAAACTCTTCAATCACTTTTATATTCTTCTATCAGGTGAATATATAGGAATAATTAGTTGCAATGAATTTAGATCAAACTATCCATGATCATGATTTATGATCTTAAGAATGAAAGGACTCTAAAAAAATAGATTTATATAATTGATTTTTTCTTATCATATCATATCTCGTGAAAATTAATTTTGGATTCTAACCCCAACAATAATCATTTTTAAAAATTAACACCAGTACAAATATATTCTCTCTTGAAACACCAATAATGTTTATATTCACCGTGCATACTTCATACAATTTCAACTAAACATATATTTTTCCATTCCTCTAATACATTTTATTAAGGAGTGTATAGATAACTATATAGGTTTTTATTACATTTTATTAAAATATCTTTCAGTAATATTACTTTTATGGTACTTTATGTTATTATTTTACAACATTATAAAATAAACAACCTTCTCTATTTCATTTCCCTTGTAAAATAACTTATAATTTCTATAGTATTTGATTTTTTTCATTATAATTATGTTTGTCATCCATGTTATGTATCATGTGAATGTAATTTTATAGAAATTTTTTTATTAATGTCACATCACACCACAATTATAACTATGAATGAGGTCAATTGGTTTTTAGTTTAAATTTAAACAATTTTTATCTCGTTATGAAACATCATTCCCTTTTTAAAAGTTATTAAAATATCATCATATTTGTTGTTCAATTGTTGTATGTTTATTATAACATTTTCATTATAATATTCTTTATACACTTTCATCCATGATTCCAAGGACTTTTATGCCAT
The DNA here is from genome assembly GCA_963277665.1 of Viscum album. Classification (NCBI taxonomy): domain Eukaryota; kingdom Viridiplantae; phylum Streptophyta; class Magnoliopsida; order Santalales; family Viscaceae; genus Viscum; species Viscum album. The sequence goes on along the minus strand of OY728163.1, from coordinate 388,032,364 downwards.
GATATAATTTCATTCTTAGAACTTAAACAACATGATTCATAAGGATATATGATTTGGAAAATATATCTTCTTGATAATTTCCTTTCAGTAATAATCATCCCCTCTTTAAAACATTTGATAATACCAGAATATTTCCAAATGATTACTACTTGAACTCTAACAAAAACACTGCTAACAATTTTTTTATTGTGTTTGATCCCACCAACTTATAAAAGTGCCTTTTAAATTAGTCTCTAATAATCAAACATAATTGTTCCAAAATCTATAATTTATGACGATCTATCATCTCTGAATGTAAGAAATCCTCCTTAATATTGTTAAAAAAATATATGATTTCCTATCAATATTCTTCTGTGAGGAACATCCAACTTCATCAATCCCTACTTTTTTCATTTTTATGGATTTCAGAACGGTATCAACCAGAAAAATTCACTAAAATATTTTATTTCCATCATAATTTTTTCTCTTGTGTTGAAAACATTCTATGGATGAGTTGTTAAAAATTCTTATGAAAATCGACTCAACTGGTTATATCTATCATCAATTTAAATCAAAAATTCAATTTTGGTTCGGTTGAGGAATCTTTCTATGATCATTTGACTTTCAATTTAATTTTTTATTTCTTAGGAGGATTACAAGATCCTCTTAGTTCAAGATTATTTTTGGGGAGATACATATTGTTCTAAATAATAAAATCTCTATGATGATAAATTCCATATCCCAAAAAAACCCATATAATCACTAACAAATATTGAAAATTGGTTTATATATTAATGTTTTTTTATGGTTTATAACATATTTATGTACATAATTTCCTATATTTTGAGACTTATTTATTATGTTGGTAATTTTATACTTTTTTTGATGTGTTATGTATTACATATTATTAAACAATAAATTCATCCCAAACTATTTTTATAACAGTTGAATTGTTACTATAATCCGATGAATATTTTCATTTAGTTTGTCAAGATTTAATATATTTCATAGAATAATGTTTCTCATCATCTTTAGATGTTTGACCTTCTTCTTATTATTCTCTGTTGAAATATCTATATTCTTTTTTATGTAACATTTAATATCTTAAGATTTTAATGGGTGTTTTCCAGCCAAGTCATTCTTACCTGTAAGTTTCTTACTAAATATTCCACTATATTCCATTATTAGACCACATTTAATTTAGTGTCCTTAATTTCCTTAAGGTATACATATTTATTTCAATAAGATCTCCCTTTTTAATTTTTAATCCTTTTTTATCATTTTGATTTATTATTTTATTTTTTTACGTTTTATCAATGTCATCGACATATTTAGATTCATGGTTTTTCTATACTATTGTAGGAGAATCAGATAGTTATTCCCAAATATTAATGTAATGAGGAAATCCATAACCATAAATTCAAATTAGCTTGACTAGCTCAATCATTAATATTGTGACATCTTGGAAGAAATGAAAGGAATAAAATATTTTCCAATTTATATCTTACCCTAGTTGTGTAATAATAGAAACCTTTATTATGTTGAACCAAGAGTTTTTATGTTATACATTTTATTACATGGTTTGTTATTTTTTTCATTCTTATGGATCCATATTAGAGAGGAAACAGAAGACAAATTATAAAAATCATGATCTTGATCATGGGGTGATTGTTTCCATCTAATGATATTTATAAGGCCCCAACCATAAACCTTACTTAATCTTGAGTTATTACAAGATTACACATTGAGGATCATTTCGGGTTTAGAGTTTTAGAGAATTAGATCATAAAATGTGCATTATATTTCACATATAAACAAAGTGGTTACATAAAGATAGTATTCTTCATTCCCATCAATGGAAACATATTTAAAATAAAACATGGATTATTTATTGACACTTCCTTGACACTATCATCATATCATGTACCTTTCCCTTGACCTGTGAAAAACATTTCAAAAAAACATGGGATGAGCATAAAAAGATCAGTAAGGGATATAAAAATATGGAAAAGAAACATGGGTACATATATACATAAGAATGAAATCATACTTTACCCATAAAACATATGCACTTTAACATACCTCATCAGATCATGAATAAATCATATAAATCATAAGACATAAAGGTAACTTGAGGCATTCATAACATCCTTACGTAGGGAATAACCCTCTTGGTTACGTTTAGAATACCCATCACAGTATATTCCCTAAATCTCTTCGGAGAAACCTTAACGTTTCACTCCTTCGCGTTAGCCAATGCATTGGAGAGCTATATGGGGCTCACACGCCCTTAGTCTATCACAGAACCACCCGTCTTCATAATAATTCCCAAGAACCTCAACATAATCGTATCACATAAAACATGCATAAAGGAAACATAAAATTTCCACCTTTCAATCACAAGATATCAATACCACACATTGATATAAAAATATTATGAAAACCATTTTCAATACCAAAATAAAAGAAAAGTAAAACATGGTATTTATTTTTCTTTAAAAATGGTATGGCTTGTAGAGGAAGCCGAAACTCAAATAATGGTCACGGCGGCGGAGAAGTCGTTGTCGCCGCATACGTACGAAAAAAACATTCCATTTTGTCATTTAGTAAACGTTTCATATAAAAAAGATTCATTTTGAATAAACATAAAAGTCAAAGGGGTTTATACACAATATAAAATAAGGTTGTGTATAAAACAAAATATGCCTCAATGAAAGGAGATTGAGACGAAGTCCCATACCTCGGGTCCGACTAGACTCGATCATTCTTTAATGTCCTGAATAATAAACTTGAGTTAATATCTACTTTCTTAAGAACCTTTTTCAAGTTCATTATTCCTTTTATATCACTTATTTCCATGTCATGACCACTATGTAATTATTTAAGTTAATAACGAACGTTTTAACGATCATTGGTACTTGAGTCAAAAATAAACCCTTTATAATTACATGTTGTTCATGTATCCATTATATCCTGAATTATAATCATTATGTATATATCATATATATCCATTATATACATGCATTTATAATATTACATAATCATTTAGAGGTAAGAAATGAAATGCACCGTTCATGGAGACGGTAAGCCGTACGTACGCATGAACGGTACTTTCATTTCTATTTCGTATTTTATAGAATGGAATCACAATGATATAAACGTATATTTTAATTACAGTATAATATCATATATAATATCATAGTTACATCCTTTATACGTCCCACATATGGTATTTAACGAATCAAATCACTTTGAGGGGGCGGTAGTCCGCACTTCCTTAAATGAAGATATCACATTTACCCATAATGGAAACCATAATGGTATGACCAAAAAGAAAAAAACAGAAGCTTAAGGAAAACATAAACATATTATATATCATATATAAATATAGTGACATCTTAATGGCCACCTTTTAAGGTGATAAAAGAATTTTGAACAATCATCGTTTCGGGAGGCATGAATTCACCATCCACGGAAACAGTATGTTCGTTAACCATTAGATGTAGGTGTGTGTAAGTGTAGCTCGAATCCATAATATAACAACATCCTAGTATATTTAGGATACTTTAGTTGTTACAAAAGAAAATAATAAAAAGATTTTAGGGGGTTGGAGAAGAAAAATAAAACAAAAGGACTCAAAAGAAGACATTACCTTAAAATCGGGTAACTCCCTTTGGTTTGAGCTCAAAGGATTCCTTGGGAAGACTTATGCCAAAAGTGAGGCTTCAAGGAGTAATAGAGGTAAGTGGAGAGACAAAATGGGCAGGGTTTGGCCGATCCAAAGGCTTTGGGAGTGTGGGTAAGGAGGTAGAGGTGGGGGCCTTTTATAAGAGGAGAGGAGGGGCACTCTTGGAATGTAAAGATAAGTTACTTTATTTTAAAATGCGTTTCGGATTCAAAAGGTCCCAAATTGATATAATTCGATTCTAAGGTGATAAGGGTTCTAAATAAACTCATCCAATTGGTTTTTGCCATGTGTAGGTTTTAGATTTTACATTAACGTTCCATTTTATTTAAATCGTTAAATAATGAGGTCATCGTTGCATCATCATGATGTCATAAATAATTTAATTTATTTCATGTATAAAAATTATAAAACAAAACCTATGATGTATAAAATCGTTTTATCTTTCTAATGAATAATTATAGTTAAAAATATGACTTGTATAACACCATGTAAAAATTGTTTTAGTAAAATAACTCATGTTTGTGTCATTTTTACTTTAACATTAAATAAAAAGTTATTTATGTCATTTCCCAACCTAAGTGGCTCCATGGGGTCCCCAAGTTGACCCATGGATTTTCGTGGTCGTCCATGACACATCCAATGAGGGTATCACATGTTTCAAGCTCATCTGATACTATTAAAACATTATTTTTACCTTAAACTACACTAATTACCACTAATCGCGATTAAGAACTTAAGAAGTTACCATTCACCAAAAAATTATTTTAATCCCATTGAACCACATTTTACTTCTTAATGACAACCATGCATGTCGGATTTTTGAAATTCAAAACACAATGACGGAAAAATTTCATTTAAATGGAAAAATCAATTTTTATAAGTACCACTTAGTGGTTTCACTATTCATCAAAAATTGAAGTTTTTCAGAAAATTACCAAAAATTCACCCTAAGATATATTTGATATTCAGAATTCAAAAATGAAGTCTATTTTACAAAATTCAAAACATATAAGTCACATTAATTAATTTAATAATTAATTCCCGCTGTCATGACAAATAGCATGTTTTTATGAAACAATAAGTATCAAAAGATTGACACCAGTTTAAGTCAAATTTCAAAGGGAAATTGATTCCAATGACCACCATTGGATTAAATGGTAAAAATATATTCTAATTACACTTCAAAACCAATTCAAAAGATAATCTAATCATATAAATAAATTAGATTAAAAAGCAGTTTTGATGTAAAATGCAGTATTTTTCACTATTCATTAAAAAATGAACATTGTCAGAAAAATACCAAAAAATTATCCAATGTAAAATTAAATGTCCCAATCATAATGAATATGTTTATTTTGAAAAATATAGATTATAAAATTGTCAAAATATTTATTTAAAAAGGGTTTGCCATCAAAAGGTAGTAAAACAATCTTTTAAGAATATTAGTGTATTCCATGCTTAAGATTGGATTTATTTTCATTGTAAGCCTCTAAAACACTATATAATTCATTAATAGACATAGATAAAAATATCTATTATTCATTACTTACATGGGATGTTACATCCTTCCCCCCTTTAGAAAATTGTGTCCCCGTAATTTATTTACTTATCAAATAAATGGGGGTACTTATCCCTCATTGCATTTTCTGATTCTCATGTTGCCTCTTCCATCATGTTGTTTTTTCACAAAACCTTTACCTGCTTAATCACCTTATTCCATAACACTTGCTCCCTTTGGTCAAGAATCTGGACCGGTTGTTCCTCATATGATAGGTTCTCTTCCAGCTGAACTACCTCTGGACTCAAAACATGAGATGGATCTGGCATATACTTTCTCAACATCGAAATGTGAAAAAAATTGTGTACCTGAGATAAACTCGGAGGTAAATCCACCCGGTATGCAACTAATCCAACTCTCTCCAGAATTTCATATGGTCCAATGAACCTTGTACTCACCTTTCCTTTCTTACCAAATCTCATCACAAATTTCCATGGTGAGACTTTGAGAAAAACATGATCACCTACCTCAAAAGTTAGATCCTTCCTCCTGTTGTCTGCCTACTCTGAGCTGTTCTCATGTGTTTCTGAATCAGCTGAACTTTTTCTACCATATCTTCTACCAATTCTGGTCCCATCAACTTCCTTTCACCCACTACATCCCAGAAAGCTAGAGTTCGACATCGCTTCCCATATAACGCCTCAAATGGTACCATCTGTATACTAGAATGAAAACTGTTATTATATGAAAATTGAACCAAATAAAGATGTTGGTCCCAACTTCCCTGATAATCCATCGAACAAGCTCATAGCATATCCTCCAAGGTCTGAATTGTTCGTTCTGACTGCCCATCTGATTGAGGATGAAATGCGATACTAAAATTTAATTCAGTACCCAACGACTTCTGAAGGCCTTTCCAAAAGTTAGAAGTTAACCTGGGATCACGGTCAGATACAATGGAGAGAGGAACTTTATGTAACCTGACTATCTCTTTATGATACAAAGGGGAAAGTTGATCTAGGGAAAAAGTATCTCGTATAGAAAGGAAATGAGCAGATTTAGTCAAGAGATCAACAATAACCCATATTGCATTATTACCTCAAGATGTATTCAGTAATCCCACAACAAAGTCCATGGATATATTCTCCCATTTCCACTCTAGCACTGGTAAAGGCTGAAGCATCCCTTTCGGTAACTACCGCTCTTCTTCAACCTGTTGACATTTCAAACACTTCATAGTAAAATCAGCAATATCTCTTTTCATTCCATCCCACCAGTAATACTCCCGCAGATCTTTGTATATCTTAGTACTGCCAGGATGAACTGAAAACGGAGAACTATGAGCTTCACATAACAACTCTCTCTTCAAATGTGAATCGCAAGGCACAAACAATCTCTTCCAAAATCTCAATACACAATCGTTATCAATGTTGAATTCATGCAACTTACCTTTCTCAACCAGCTCTACCTTTTTCTGCAACTCACTCTCTTGCTTCTATGCTTTCTTGATTCTATCTGATAGAGATGATCCCACTGATACCTGGAAAAAATAGAAGAACTTCCTGCACCAACAAATTCTATGCCAAAGTTCATCAAATCCTTAACCAAATGATCACGTTCCAAACACAACATTGCTAATGAAGAATTACTTTTTTGACTTAAAGCAGCAGCCACTTTATTTGATTTTCCCGGATGGTAATGAATTGTAAAATCATAATCCTTGATTAATTCCAGCCATCTCCTCTGTCTCATGTTTAAATCTTTATGAGTGAATATATACTTTAAACTTTTGTGATCAGTATATATTTCACACTTTACTCCATACAAATGATGCCTCCAAATTTTTAAAGCGAAAAAAACAGCAGCTAATTCCAAATCATATGTAGGGTAATTTACCTCATGAGTTTTCAACTGTCGTGAAGCATAAGCAATTACCTGATCATTCTGTATTAGAATGCAACCAAGTCCTTTCAATGAAGCATCATTGTATATAACAAACTCATCATTCCTGGAAGGTAGTGCCAAAACTGGAGCATTCACCAATCTTCTTTTCAATTCCTGAAAACAATCATCACAATCTTTTGTCCAGATAAACTTAACACCCTTCCGAGTTAGCTTAGTCATTGGACTAGATAACCGTGAAAAATTTCTAAAAAACCTTCGGTAATAGCCTTCCAAACCAAGGAAGATACGAATCTTAGTTACATTTGTGGGTCTCGGCCAGTCTTCCACAACTTTTGTTTTTGCAGGATCAACAGTTATCCCATCTTTAGAAACAATGTGACCAAGGAAAGAAATTTGTTGCAACCAAAGCTCACACTTTCTAAATTTCCCATACAATTTCTTTTCTTTTAAGGTTTTCATAATAACCCTAAAATGTCTTTTATGATCCTTTTTACTTTTAGAAAACACCAAAATATCATCAATGAAAACCACTACAAACTTATCCAAGAACTCAGGGAAAATTATATTCATTAAGTCCATGAATACAGCTGGTGCATTGGTTAGACCAAAAGGCATTACTACAAATTCATAATGGCCATATCTTGTACGGAACGCGGTCTTCGAAACGTCTGCTTCCTTTACCTCCAGCTGATGGTACCCCGATCTCAAGTCAATCTATGAAAAATACTGAGCTCCCTGGAGCTGATCAAACAAATCATCGATATGAGGCAAAGGATATTTGTTCTTAACAGTGATGTTATTCAAGGCTCTATAATCAATGCAAAGTCTCATTGAACCATCTTTCTTTTTAACAAACAAGACAGGAGCACCCCATGGTGATGTCCTAGGTCTAATGAAACCTTTCTCTAATAAATATTGTAATTTCTCCTTCAACTCTAAATGTTTATTTTGATCCATTCGATAAGGGGGTTTTGAAATTCGCTTAGCATTAGGAACTAAGTCAACAGTAAATTCAACTTCCCGATCTGGTATTATTCCAGGAAACTCATCAGGAAAAACATCAGGATACTTATTTACCACTGGCACATCAATAATCTGAACAGTTCCTTTATTTTCAACGATGTGTGCAAGGTAACATTCATTTCCATCTTTTACAAGTTTCTTGTCCTCTTGATAAGTTATCAACAGTAAGGGTTCATTCTTGTACACAAACTGAAAGTCTTTCTGAAAAGAAACTTCTTTATCTCTACAGTCAATCTTAGCATGGTAAATAGAGAGCCAATCCATACCCAGGATAACATCAAACTCTACTAGAGGTAGAACAATAAGGTTTGCAAATAGGTTCTTTCCACATATAAGGATAGGAAGATTCTTACAAATTCTTTTTGCCTCAACATTTCCCCCAGGTGTTTTTACCAAAAGTTCAGGAGTCATTTCTTGATATGGTATTCCCATTTTACTAGAAAAGGTTCCAGAGATGAAAGAATGTGTAGACCCCGAATCAAACAACACACTAGCATAATCTGAAAAAAACAAACAAAGTACCTGATACAACTTCATTTGATGGCCTGACATCTGCTGAAGTAGTTGCAAAGGATTTCACCACCCCTTTCTGCTTGTAGTCTAACTGCTTCCCATCACTCAAGCTCTTTGTTGGACACTCATTTGCATAGTGACTCATCTCATTGCACTTAAAACATTTCACTAACTGTAAATCAAATTTGGTCTTACCTTCACCTTGAACCTTTTCAGTGCAATCACGAGCCTTATGTCCCATCTTACCACATCGGTAGCACTTTCCAGAATTCAGAAGACATTCCCCAGCATTCCTTTTGCAACATTTATCACAAACTAGAAACTTAGTTTTCTTACCATCAGACTTTTTTGAAGAATTCTTACCTTTCTCATGCCACCTCGGTATCTTCTTCTGTTGGTTGTTATAGAACACTTGATCATCGGCAAACTCCATTTCCACCTTCTCAGCACATCGAACAAGCTTTTCATAACTTTTAAACTCACGAGAAGCTAATGCCCTTCGATATTTTGGCTTTAATCCTGATTAAAAATGATTGATTTTACTATCAAGGTATCGGATAAAATTTGGAGCATACCTTTCCAATTGAGTGAACCTTTCTTCATAGGTAGACACTGAGTCTTCCTCTTGCCTCAATTCCAAGAATTTATTTTCCATCCTAAGTCGAACAGCCTTAGTAAAATACTTCTCAAGAAACAGACCTTTGAATTCATCCCAGTCGAGAGCATCAATCTCATCAGCATCCCTGATATTTTTAACCATAGACCACCACTGATCTGCCTCACCCTCAAAATGGTAAATATCAAGACTAACCTTTTGATTTTATGAACACCCCATGACATAAAAAATCTTCTCCAGTGCTTTAATCCACCCTTCAGCTAGCACAGGGTCAGATGATCCTCTGAATGATGGGGGATGTTGCCTCATGAAATGTTCCACCACTGACATGTTCTTCTGCGGTTGATCTGGATGATCTCTTGTATGGATACCACCGCCATTTATCGCTTGAGTCAACTGCGCCATTACTGCAACAAACTATTCAGTTCCAATTCCGACCATCTCAGGATGCTGATTCGGAAGGTTATTTCCTTCTGTATGCCTTCCTAGCACTGCTTCCCTGTTTCCTCTGCGGAAAACCATTCTGAACAAACATGTCTTAGATGAAGCAACATGGTAATCTTCAAATGCTATATCATTTCAAAAAAAATATTTTTGGATAATCATTTAATAGAATTATAACTCCTAAAGTTATCTAAACCGACCTTTGATACCAACTATAAGGCCCCAGCCTTAAACCTTACTTAATCTTGTGTTATTACAAGATTACACATTGAGGATATTTTCGGGTTTAGATTTTTAGAAAATTAGATCATAAAACTTGCATTACATTCCACATATAAACAAAGTGGTTACATAAAGATAGTATTCTTCATTCCCATCAATGGAAACATATTTAAAATAAAACATGGATTATTTCTTGACACTTCCTTGACACTATCATCATATCATGTACCTTTCCCTTGACCTGTGAAAAACATTCCAAAAAAACTTGGGCTGAGCATAAAAAGCTCAGTAAGGGATATAAAAATATGGAAAGGAAACATGGGTACATATATACATAAGAATGAAATCATACTTTACCCATAAAACATATCCACCTTAACATACCTCATCAAATCATGAATAAATCATAGAAATCATAAGACATAAAGGTAACTTAAGGCATTCATAACATCCTTACGTAGGGAGTAACCCTCTTGGTTACGTTTGGAATACCCATCACAGTATATTCCCTAAATATCTTCGGAGAAACCTTAAAGTTTCACTCCTTCGCGTTACCCAATGCATTGGAGAGCTATATCGGGCTCACCCGCCCTTAGTCTATCACGGAACCACCCATCTTCATAATAATTCCCAAGAACCTCAACATAATCGTATCACATAAAACATGCATAAAGGAAACATAAAATTTCCACCTTTCAATCACAAGATATCAATACCACAAATTGATATAAAAATATTATGAAAACCATTTTCAATACCAAAATAAAAGAAAAGTAAAACATGGTATTTATTTTTCTTTAAAAATGGTATGGCTTGTAGAGGAAGCCGAAACTCAAATAATGGTCACGGCGGCGGAGAAGTTGTTGTCGCCGCATACGTACGACAAAAACATTCTCGTTTGTCGTTTATTAAATGCTTCATATAAAAAAGATTCCTTTTGAATAAACGTAAAATTAAAAGGGGTTTATACACTGTATAAAAGAAGGTTGTGTATAAAACAAAATATGCCTCAATGAAAGGAGATTGAGACGAAGTCCCATACCTCGGGTCCGATTTGACTCGATCGTTCTTTAATGTCCTGAATAATAAACTTGAGTTAATTTATACTTTCTTAAGATCCTTTTTCAAGTTCATTATTCCTTTTATATAACTTATTGCCATGTCATGAACACTATGTAATTATTTAAGTTAATAACGGTCGTTTTAATGATCATTGATACTTGAGTCAAAAATAAACCCTTTATAATTACATGTTGTTCATTTATCCATTATATCCAGAATTATAATCATTATGTATATATCATATATATTCAGTATATACATGCATTTATAATATTACATAATCATTTAGAGGTAAGAAATGAAATGCACCGTTCATGGAGATGGTAAGCCGTACGTACGCATGAACGCTACTTTCATTTCTATTTTGTATTTTATAGAATGGAATAATAATTATATAAAGGTATTTTATAATTCCAGTATAATATCATATATAATATCATAGTTCCATCCTTTATACGTCCCACATATGGTATTTAACGAATCAAATCACTTTGAGGGGGCGGTAGTCCGTACTTCCTTAAATGAAGATATCGCGTTTACCCATAATGGAAACGATAAAGGTATGACCAAAAAGAAAAAAACAGAAGCTTAGGGAAAACATAAACATATTATATATCATATATAAATATAGTTACATCTTAATGTCCACCTTTAAAGGTGTTAAAAGAATGTTGAACAATCATCGTTTCGGGAGGCATAAATTCACCATCCACGAAAACAGTATGTTCGTTAACCATTAGATGTAGGTGTGTGTAAGTTTAGCTCGAATACATATTATAAAAACATCATATTATATTGAGGATACTAGATTTGTTACAAAATAAACTAATAAAAAGAGTTTAGTGGGTTCGAGAAGCAAAATAAAACAAAAGGACTCAAAAGAAGACATTACCTTAAAATCGGGTAACTCTCTTTGGTTTGAGCTCAAAGGCTTCCTTGGTAAGACTTCTTCCCAAAGTGAGGATTCAAGTAGTAAGAGAGGGAAGTGGAGAGACAAAATGGGCAGGGTTTGGCCGATCCAAAGGCTTTGGGAGTGTGGGTAAGGAGGTAGAGGTGGAGGCCTTTTATAAGAGGAGAGGAGGGGCACTCTTGGAAAGTAAAGATCAGTTACTTTATTTTAAAATGAGTTTCGGATTCAAAAGGTTTAACATTGATATAATTCAATTATAAGGTGATAAGGGTTCGAAATCCACTCATCCAATTGGTTTTGGCCATGTGTAGGTTTTAGATTTTACATTAACATTCCATTTTATTTAAATCGTTAAATAATGAGGTCATCGCTGCATCATCATGATGTCATAAATAATTTAATTTATTTAATGTCTCAAAATTATAAAACAAATACTATGATGTAGTAAATCTTTTTATCATTTTAATTAATATTTATAGTCAAAATTCGGACTTGTATAACCCCATGTAAAAATTGTTTTAGTAAAATAACTCATGTTTGTGTCATTTTTACTTTAACATTAAATAAAAAGTTATTTATGTCATTTACCAACCAAAGTGGCTCCATGGGGTCCCCAAGTTGACCCATGGATTGTCTTTGTCGGCCATGACACATAAAATGAGGGTAGGACATGTTTCAAACTCATCTCATACTATTAAAACATTATTTTTACCTTAAACTACACTAATTACCACTAATCGCGATTAAGAACTTAATAAGTTACTATTCACCAAAAAATTATTTTAATCCCATTGAACCAAATTTTACTTCTGAATGACAACCATGTATGTCGTATTTTTTAAATTCAAAACAAAATGATGGCAAAATTTCATTTAAACAGAAAAATCAGTTTTTATAAGTACCACTTAGTGGTGTCACTATTCATCATAAATTGAAGTTTTTCAGAAAATTACCTGAAATTCACCCTAAGCTATATTTGATATTCCGAATTAAAAAATGAAGTATATTTTAAAAAATTCATAACATATAAGTCACATTAATTAATTTAATAATTAATTCCCGCTGTCATGACAAATAGCGTGTTTTTATAAAACAATAAGTATCAAAAGATTGACACCAGTTTAAGTCCAATTTCAAAGTGAAATTGATTCCATTGACAACCATTGGATTAAATGGTAAAAATATATTCTAATTCCACTTCAAAACCAATTCAAAAGATAATCTAATCATATAAATAAATTAGATTAAAAAGCAGTTTTGATGTAAAATGCAGTATTTTTCACTATTCATTAAAAAATGAACATTGTCAGAAAAATACCAAAAATTTATCCAATGTAAAATTAAATGTCCCAATCATAATTAATATGTTTATTTTGGAAAATATAGATTATAAAATTGTCAAAATATTGATTTAAAAAGGGTTTGCCATCAAAAGGTAGTAAAACAATCTTTTAAGAATATTTGTGTATTCCATGCTTAAGATTGGATTTATTTTCATTTTAAGCCTCTAAAACACTATATAATTCATTAATAGACATAGATAAAAATATCTATTATTCATTACATACTTGGGATGTTACAATTTTGGTAACAAAATCTTGTTGGAGAGATATTTATCATATATGTATTAACTATAAGCACCTCTTATATATGTTTTCATAGATAGAAATAATCATTTTGTAATGGACGAGAACAATTATTTTGAATTGTTTGAATCAAATATAGAATTAATAATTTTTATGGGGAATGTTATTGTTTATTTTTTGAGTATTATGACCCACATTCATGTCCTATGTGTATAATAGATAGTGTTTGTTTATTAGAATTTTCATTGAGATACAATGTTATTCTTCAATGAATCAGGGACAGATGAACCTAATGCACAACATTTTTTTCATCTAACCTTAAGAAAGTGAGGAATAGTCAGTTTTGTGATCCAATTTACCTAGTGATAATGGATAATTTAAATAGTGGGGATATTCTACTTGATTGGTTCCAAGATTGTGATGAGGTTACTTAATGAAATTGTCATGTAGTGGTCCATAGGAGAATCCGTATGAAGATGATAAAAAGATCTAAAAATTTGATAATGGATGGTCACCTTGGGTTTAAAAAGTTTTATTGTGATATTTGGAATATTAAATGGTGTACATTAATGAATACATTCATATATAGGTTCATTTAAAGATTCATTAATATTTTTGGGTAAAGGATAAGCTTTATTAGCACAAAACATTTCTCAGGGGACTATCGTGTCCTCAATAAAAGTGGGATCATATGAACATGGATTTCATAATATTTTATCAATTGAAAATTGGAATTTGTGATATATTATTGTATATTTTGTACTTTTTAACAAATTTCAAACATTTCTTGTTGATCCAAGAGGCCTCATCCAATGGATTGTTTCGCCATGTGTATGTTTGTAAGAATTGGTGCATTCACTATGTACCATAGTGAATCGATTCATAGCATGTTTATGTTAGGGTATATAAAATATACTAGATATATGGGTAAACTTGATCAATTCATAAAATACATATAATAATGGTATATTTTATAGTATATTATGTATGTAAAAGGATATGTTATTTTTATGGGCCAAATATTTTAACAGATCATGATTGATTTATCTAGAATCTGTAGAGTTCCCCAAAAACAATTCTACATGCATAAACTAAGATGGTGACTTTTTAGGCATTATATAGTTGAATATGATGATAAAATATAGGTTTTTCGGATTATATAGGGTCATTAGATATCCTATAATGTATCATTTTGATTACATTATAGAATTTTCGACTACTAAAGAAGTGGTTTGTGAGTGCATAGAATCAGACAATGTCATGTACTGATCAGTCATGAAAACACCATGACTTCTTTTTTTGTGAACTGATATTCTTGTCAAGGGTTCCATATTTAGGAAAATACAAATTTAATAGATAGGAAAGGTTAGTTCCCAGTTATTTGGGTCTATTTTTGTTTGTTGATAGGATTGGATACATATAAATGTAGTTACCACCTATAGATTTGTTTCTAGGCATGATGTATTCCATGTGTCATAGCTCTTGATATACCACCATCATACATATCCTATGATCATAATTGATTTGGTCAAGCTTCACCTTGATTTGAAATTCATTTATTGACCAATTCATATATTGGATCACATTAGAATTATTTTATTCCAAAGAGGCATAGTGATTCTTGAAGTCCCTTTTTAAAGATGATCATACAAATTTTTAGGATATTGTTACGCCCTATATTTATTTATAGTACAAATCCCATTTAATTTATTATTAACCACATCTATTTTATTAACATTGAGATATTTTATCATTGTAAATTTTATCATATTTGATTGTTTGGGGGTGGGTTAGGTGTCACATTTTGATGTTGTAGTGTTTAATCTTGAATCCATGAAATCTGAAAGTATCTTAATTATATTGGGATGGTTATTTTATAGAGATCATTGGATTATGTTTTTTTCTTCTTATAAGTATAGGGGTTTGGGTTGTGGTAAAATGGGGAAACCACAATGATGACACGAGTCGAGGATTTGTGGCATCGCCGTTTCAGTTATACCATAATAATTGTTATGATCAATTCTTTAAATAAGAAAATTATTATTTATACCATTAAATCCTTATAAAATAATATTTTCTTTATTTATATAAACCATTACCCTATCCTATTTCTCAAGGATCTCTTCCATTGAAATTTTTATTTCTCATCTATTTATCACCATACATGAGTACCATTACTTCTTGGGGAAATATATAGGTAATCCTATCACTCTACTTCAATATATTGTTTGTTAAAAAAATATAATAACATCAATCATTTATGAATCAATTTAGTTATTTAAAATTATTATTGGAAATATTATTATTAAATATGACTTATCTTGAGTTATTGAACATGTGTGAATCTTATGGATCTATGAATGTTGTACATAACCATTACTTACACTTTATGTGGATTTTCTAGAATTGAACAATCAATATTAAATTAATTTAAAATGTGTTTTTAGACATCTGATATTAGGGATAGTTAGTTTGGAATATTATGGTCTAACAACAAAGTATTATGATGAGTGTTTTTCATGGGACTCACAATTATAAAAAATTTAAAACTATATGAATAGAACCAGGGATGTTGACCATAGATTTCTAATGAAGTGTTGAGTTGAAGAAACACTATCAGAACAATTTTTCTTTATTTGGAAAATTTAATGTAGAAAAAAAATATAATGTGGAATTGATATTGTGGTATTCTTTTGAAAAATAAATGGAACCCTAAAAATCAATAAAATGTCTATGCCGGGAAACATATCATTCTTTTTTTTTTAAATATTTCCATAAATTTCTAAATGACATATTTAATATTCATTGAAAACTAATCAATTATAATTTATTGGATAAACAAAATAATATTTTATTCTTCATCATAATGAAATTTTGAAATCAACCCTTTTACTTCAATACCCACCATATCCATGATGCTAATTGATTAAAATACCACATTCCTAGATATATAAAGACTCTTAACCCAATCCAACCATACAAATTTTATAACCCCATCCATTAAACCCTAACATATAAGGTGAAAAAACCTAGTGAATTATTGATTTGGATGGTTGTATTTTTTGTCAATATATCATTAGTAAAAAAAATTCAATGTATCATAAATTCTTCCGTGGTTAGTGAAAAATCAGGGAACAATAATGTTTTTATTTGAGACCCATTCAAGAATAAAGATGATTATTCTTGGAAAATGGTTAATGATTATTCTATTGAGATTGGATTTCATTGTTGTAGAATTATATATTTGTTGAAGTTACATTTGAATAGATTTAATTAATTTCAAAAAATATGTTCTAATTCTATTATGAGAAAACCCATTAATTACAACATATTAAGAATATCATGTGATGATGAAAATTGATAATCATATAATTGAAGAAATTAATATGCATAAATGAATACAGTTTTAATGATGTCGAATGAATGAACATCTTATACATTTTTTATTTGAGAAATTAAAAAATGGACACAAAATATTAACATCATTTCATGAGGTGTTTTTAACTGATAAAGAATACGAAATATCATTCATTTCTTAAGGATGTGAAGAAGGCCCTGTAAAATGTTTTCATGATAAATATTGAATTGAATTAAGAGGATTCAAAAAAATTAAATATACATTTATATATTTTAGATGATGTATTTGAAGAATATATTTGGGATTTTTTCTTGGTTGAATATCTTGATAACTCTTCTAATTCCCCTTTCATATTATATTGTTCTGAATAAACAACCAAGGAGAAATATCAATCGCCTACATTTAAGGATGTGGCCTCAACCACATTTTGGATATAACTATATATGATAGTATGATGGTTTTATTTAGCAAGTATTCGCATTGATAATCATAATTATATTGGTTAGTGGGTGTATAACACCTTTCTTGTGTGCTTAGGTTGTGTCCATATGCGTGGAGTGGGTCTGTTCGCCCCATTTTCACGTGTACATGTGTAACGGGTACCTAACCCAGTGCCAATCATTGGTGAAGGGGGTAAAGAATAGATTATTTAGCAACACTAGATTTACAACATGATAAATATTTGTAGAAATTTAGTAGAAAATATCCATACAATTAAATATATATCGATATGTTTGGTCCATATGATTTGAAGTGATTTGTTATTCCCCTGACCTCCAAATCTTCTTCAACAACCTTAGTTCATAAATTGGACTTATAGCCTCCCCAATGTCACTCGGTCAATATCTCAATCTCACCCAATGTCTATACATATATGACAACATATACCAGATAGAGAATAAAACCATAATGATAATAATTAATACATTAATTGAATATCTATCTTTCATGCTTGAGATATTAAAGAGAATTGGATTTATCATAATTCAAAATAAAGTTTCACTCATCCAATCCCAAATGTTTACCACTAAAATGAATTAGTGTTGAGAAACTGTTGTTTTCAACAATACATAATGTTTTTATTTAAAGATGGAGATTGTTGAGAACAATACTCTATCTCTTTGTGATGATTTTGATGCTCACAAATACACATAACTGTTTTCTAATGTTTTTACATTAAGTATATTTCAGGATTTATATATTTTGTATATTTATATTTTTGGAATATTATTCAAGATTTTTTGTTTTGCGTGGAACAACTGTTAAAGTGTTCGGGAATTTTATTCAAATTATTCTAGAAACACTCTCCATACCCTATGTGTGGTGTAAAGAAAGGAACCTACTATTTACTTTACATGTTATCGGAAAAGTATATTTAATCATCCATACGTTATCAGCAATGTATGAAAAAGAACCCTGCATTAGAAAAGATCCCTACGTTTGGGAGATTAGAAAAGTATAGTAGGAGAACTGTACGTAAGTTCTAAACGTTAGGTTTGTTTCTCAAAAGTATGGTTCATCAACCTTACTTTTATCATCAACCTTACATTTCATAGAAATGTATGGATCATGTACCTTTCATTTGGAATCATATAAAAGTACGGATCATTTATCCTACATTTGAATGTTGATAGGAAAAGTAAGGATGGCCAACCCAATATTTTTGATCAACCATACGTTGAAAAACATACGTTTGAAGGCTACATCATCAAATTTACGTTTATGATCTATGTTTCGTTCAGAGGATGCATACTGTACAACTCAACCTTATGTTTGTCGTCAGGGAATTTAAAGTTGGTATTATTATTCAGAGATATTCAAGTGAATTATCAGGCTAATTTTAAGCCGTTTTAAAAGATAATTTTAAAACGCGTCTTTGACGAGTTCATATCTATTTAAGGATCGAATTAAAGGGATATTTTCATGGTGATTTAAAAGGAGAGTTACGAGTACTCTATAATTTTTAATGTTTTAATTATGCGAGTAAAAAGGTGAAGATTGTGGATCTGTTTTTTGAAGAGGAAGTATTCATTAAATCTATTTTATTTTTTATGGTGTGTGTAAGTACGAACAGTATATAGTGATGAAGAACACAAGAGAAGATACATCTATCAAAATATGAGATCTTCTATACGACATTTAGAAGAGAAGAAAAAATGGAGTCAATCATGATTTACATTTCAGCTGATTATGAAGAGTGATAAAATCATTGTTCATTAAAGAAGAAGATACATGATAGAAGATTCACATATTTGACCATGAAGATCAATTTTGAATCTGTTACTTCTGAAGTTGTGATTTATATTTCTATATCTACTATAATGGGATCGAATCAGAATGACTCTTTCTTGAATATCATTCTTTCTAAAGACAATGATCCATTTACATTCAATTTCATTCTCTTTCAATTGTGATGAACAATTAGGAGATTATTTTTAATGAACCAATACATTTTATCTTGAGTGACCAGATTCTCATTCTAAGCTGTGTAGGTTCTCTGATTTAACCAGAAGGCTCAGTGTTTCCTTAGATTGTGAAGGTATCAACTGGATACACTCAATTGTTGAAAGGTCAGTTGAGATGAGGTCGAAATAGTGAAAATTGCCAAGCTCGTGGTGTAGAGCGTTGGTCGAGTGGACTATGGGCCTACTGTTCCCTGAACCACTATATATCGTGTGTCTCTACTTTTCATATTTCCATTGCATTAATATATCTGATTAATGATAAATGACAGAACACGATCTCGTGAAGATATTTTACAAGACACAATTCACCCCCCTCTTGTATATATTTTATATAATCTCGATCCAACAATTTGTATCAGTGGTTGGATTTTGATAATGATCTAACAAGATAATAGAGATTAAGGATTATACGTAGGGCAAGATGGATGATACCAGATAGGGAATGACAATGGTCAGAGCACCATAATTCAATGCAAAAAACTATAGGTGTTGGAAGTCGTGAATTATTATCTATCGGAAAAACCATCGATACAGAGTATATTCTAGGATACTGACTCCATATGAAATAACTAAAAAACCTGAGACATGGAATGCAGCTACAGAAGAAGAATATGATATGAACTCGAAGGAAATGAATGCAATTATATGTGGTCTAGGACCTGATGATTTTACAGAGTATCTCAATGCCCGACATCATATTAGATATGGAAAACAATTATTGTTTCTTATGGAGGAACTAACAATATCAGGGAAATGAGATATTCTACTGAAAAGCTTAAATATAATACATTCAAAATGATTAAAGGTGAAATGATTACTCAAATGAATTGAAGATTGATATAGATTTTCAATAATATAACCACCTTGGGGGATACCAATAAACAAGATGATCAAGCTTTAAAAGTACTAAGAGTGCTGCGAATAAGATGGAATGGAATATCTGCTGCAATCATACAATCAACACCTGTCAAAGACTTAACTATGACAGAACTGATTCTAACACTAATGACGTATGATGTTGAGATCCAAGATGAAGGTAATGAGCATAAAGTGTTTATCAAGAGAGATGATCGTACCTTGAAAGTGTCATCACAAAGCAAAAAGATAAATAAAACTGTGAAAGTGAAATCATAAAGTTCTGATTTATCAAATTCTGATGTGGAATTGGCTTAGCTAGATAAAAAATTCACTAAATTCTATAGAAAGAAGAACGGATTCATAAAATCATTCAAAAAGGATGACAATGAAGTCGAATGTTATGAGTGCAAGAAAATGTGGTACATCAGACCTGACTGTCCATAGTTAAAGGAAGACAAGAAGAAGAAGTTCTTTAAATGGAATGATTTTGAGCATGAGGACAAGAAAGTAGTGAAAGATATATGGAGTGTATCTGAAGACTCCAGTAGCAATCTTGAATCAGACGTGGAGAAGGAATATGTAAATCTAAAAGCCAACATGTGTTTTATGGAAGAAATAGATGAATAAGTAGGTCAATGAAGAAAAAATCCCATATGGTATATGGATAGTGGCTGCTCAAGGCATATGAGTGTAAACTCATCAAATTTCACTACAGTCGCTCAAAAAGATGGTGGACTTGTCACATTTGGTGACAATTCCAATGGGAAAATCATTGGTATTGGAATAGTTAGAGATCTAGAAGCTATCTCAATCAACAAATAACTTTATGTAAAAGGATTGAAACACAATCTGATAAATGTCTCTCAACACTCTGATGATGGTTATACTGTTTATTTTTTAAATTACTATTGTACTATTTTTAAAAAGAAACTGATTAAATTTAGAACACCAAGAACTGATAATGTATACACCTTGGATTTAAATTCTTTGTGTAAACAACAGGTAAATTGCTTAACTGCTAAAGTGAATGAATCTTGGATCCAACATAGGAGACTTGGACATTTTAATGAATATGTTTTACATAAATTATCCAAGAAACATTTACTGTCTGATTTTCCTAGTCTCAGATTTGAATGTGACAGATTTTGTGATGCGTGACAACATGGAAAGCGACACAAATCATCCTTCAAATCTATTAACAACATTTCTACAACTAATCTTCTAGAAAATATCCATATTAATTTGTTTTGACCTTTAATTGTAGAAATCTTGGCTGGTAAATTATATGTTTATATTTTAGTTGATGATTATTCTAGATTTACATGGATTTTATTTTTGAAATTTAAAATTGATGCTTTTACATTATTTAAATGTTTTTTTAAAATTTACTCAAAATGAAAAATGTTTTAATATAATTTCATTAAGAAGTGATCATGTTCGAGAATTTTAGAATCATGAATTTAATTACTTTTTTCTCAAACATGGGTATTGAACATACTTTCTGTACACCAAGAACTCCTCAACAGAATGGAACTGCTGAAAAAAGAAATAGTTCTATACAAGAAATGGCCAGGAAATTGCTAAATAAATACAATATTCCTACCTATTTTTGGGAAGAATCTGTAATAACAACCTGCTATATAATGAAAAGAGTTTAAAATTGACCAATTTTGAAAAATATACCCTATGAACACTGGAATAAAAGAAAACCTAAATTAAATTACTTTATAGTTTTTGGATTCATGGTATAATTCTTGAAAACCAAAGACAGTCTTGGTAAGTTCAATCCAAAATCTAATGAAGTCATTTTCTTTGGATATTCAGCTACCTCCAAAGCTTATAGAGTCTATAGTATGAAGGTAAGTATTTTTTAAGAATCAGTTCATGTGAAATTTGATGAATGTAATACCTTTGAGAAAAGGATAGATCAAATGGACGAATATGATTCTAATGATAACATGAGACATGGGAACATGAAAAATGATTTTGAGGAAGATATAAATGAAATTCAGTCCAGTTCATAAGAACATGATACTGAAGAACCTATAAGTGTACTATCTCGACAGTCAAGGATCCTAAATAATCTCCCTTTAGAAACTATAATAGGTGACTTAGACACAAGAATAAAAACTAGAAGAAATATTGTAAATCTTGTAGAATTCTATGCCTTTCTATCCCAACTAGAACCTAAGACTATTGAAGAATCTTTATATGATGAATTTTGGATAATAGAAATGCAAGACGGATTAAACCAGTTCTAGAGAAATGAAGTCTTGGAGGTTGTTGAAAGACAAAAAAATTATCCATTGATATGAACAAAATGGGTATTCAAGAATAAAAAAGATAAATAAGGAATAATAACAAAAAAATAAAGCAAGACTTGTAGCAAAAGGATAAAATCTGGAAGAAGGTATAGACTACGATGAGACCTTTTCACCTGTAGCAAGGTTAGAAGCTATTATAATCATTTTATCTTATACATCACATATGAATTTTAAATTATTTCATATGTATGTTATGTCTGACATTTTAAATTGTTATTTAATGGAGGTTATTTATGTTGATCAACCTCTTGGTTTTGAGAATTCACAAAAACCAGATTCCATTTTTTAACTTATTAATGCTCTTTATGTCCTTAAACAATCACCTAGAGCATAGTATGAAAGATTAATCTCATTTAATTTGAAAAAAGTTTTTACTATTGGAATGGAAGTTCCAAAACTATTTAAGAAAACTATAAATTCTAATATTTTATTAGTTCAAATTTATGATGATGACGTAATTTTTGGATCAACAAATAAATCCCTTTTTTGTGAGTTATCTAATCTAATGAAAATAGAATTTGAAATGAGTATGACAGGGGAATTAAATTTTTTTTTAGGACTTAATATTTATCAAAAATATTTTGGAAATTTTTTAAATATAATCAAATACATTACCGATTTACTAATGAAATCTGGACTTGAAAATAATAAGACTTATACAACTCCTATGTGTACTAATATAAAACATGATTTGGATGAAACTGGAAAGTCAGTTGACAACAAGTTATATTGAGGTATGATTGGTAGTTTATTATATCTTATTGTTAGCAGGATAGATATAATGTATTCAGTATATCATTTTGCTAGATTTCAATAAAATCCAAAAGAATCCCATTTAACTACTGTTAAAATAATATATTGATATTTAAAAGGAACTATTTTTCAATATCTTCTTTATCGTAAATCTTCTGATTTTAATTTAATTTCATATTCAAATAAAATAATTTGGGTTTTTTAGATTAGATAGGAAAATCACTTCGGGTACTTTTCACTTTTTAGGGAAATTCTTAGTGTAATGGTCAAGTAAGAAACAACATTCAGTTTCCCTATCAACAGTAGATACAGAATATGTTTTTTCTTCCACTTGATTTGCACAAGTGTTGTGGATGAAAAACAGTCTTATGAATTTTGGACTAAATTTTAATAATACACCTAATTTATGTGATAATACTAGTGATATAAATATTTCAAAAAACCCTATTAATCTTTCTAGGACTAAGAATATTTATATTAGACATCATTTTCTAAGATATCATGTTCTGAAAATGGACATATCTTTGAAATTTTTAAGTACTGAAACACAATTAGAAGATATTTTTACTAAACCACTTCCCACAGCAAGGTTTGATTTTATTAAGGGGAGCTAGGTTTATTTAATTTTATATAAAATTTTAATTTTATTCATTTAAATATGTTTTTTCTATTTAAATATAAGGTTTTTATTTCATTTTATTCAAAAGGAATAATATTCTTTATTGTGATTTATTTTTATATATGCCGCAGACAATTTTTATTTTTTTTTAAAATTAATGTAATGATTATTTAAAACACATGAATCAAGGATGACAGAACCTTCCAAACTCTAAACTGTTTCATTTCTATAAAAACCCTTTCGAACCCATGATAACGCACCACTACTTTTCAACCCTAATAATCGATCCTCTAAAACCATAACCTTCAAACATTTAGAGATTTTCTCAACAATGGAAAATTATAAGAGAGATGATGAGGCCAACACCAGCAATGCCAAGAAATAGTGATCATCAGGAAGGAAAATACTACATGGAAAGGTATTGGATTTAGAATTGCTATTTCAGACGAAATTGTTGTTAAAACAAGCCATGTCGTTTCAGAATCTCGAACAAACCTTCAATAAAGAGAATACATATTTTTTTATGAAGTATAGATTTGATATCTCATTAAATCTGTTAAATTTAGTTTCGAAGAAGATTATGACACTGTGATGGCTAATATTGGGGATAGAGATTTTTAAATATCTTTATTTGAAATTAGTCAGATAATGAACTTCCCTCATGAGGGAGTGTTTCATTTCTATTTGAAAAGTATAGGAGGCTCTGAGCAGAAAGTTGAAGACATTACATCCTTTCTGTTTGGGTCTACTAACATAAGGAAAATGCTCGTTAAAGATTTGGAACAAGAATAGAAGATCCTAGTGAAATATTTACAAATAGGGCTAACACCCAGAATATCATAAAGGGAGAAGACACTATATCCCGATATGTACATAATGTATTTTCTTCTCAGTGATGTAAATTTAAATTTTCCTAGGTACATGGTGAGGTACCTAAGTTACTTCTGTCAAGGTGAGGAAAGAATGAATTTCTACCCTTTTGCTAGATTCATCTCAAAACTCTTTTCAAGAAAGACATGGTGAGACTGGTTGATGCTAGAACTCGTTGTGACACAAAAATATTTTTTATGCTGGTACTTTAAGAAAAATTGGCTATTTTTGGAGTACAGTGAAAGGAAAAATCTTGCCAGTAGGTGCTGATGAAGAAGTAGAAGAAGAGGCAGCTCAGGGTTAGCCTGAAATGTCAATGGAAAATAAAGATTTACCTAGAGTTAACTCTTTTTTCATAAGAATAAGTTTTGAAGTTGAGACTGTGACATAAGAATCAATTCAAGAAAAACTTCAAGTAAAAATAAGAAGAGATTCTACTACTCATAGAGAGCATGTTTCAAATGTGTTAACCTCACAAGATTTATTGAGTTACAGATTTGTAAGATAAGATGCTATTTAAAAATCAAAGGAAGATATTTTGGAGAGTTCAGAACTAGTGGAAGAACCACAGATTCAGTATGGAATTCAAGTAGAAGCTGAAGGAGAGACTCGGAAGAAAAATGTGGCTATTACAGAATTTGAACCAGAAATAATTGAGGTTGAAAGAACAGAACCAGAACCTGATGATGAAATTGAAAAAGAGGCAGTGCCTGGAGCAGATGTGCGTAGTCCTCAATTAGCTAAAGATGAAATTATTCAAGATAATCAAATAGAAGAAGTGGTTACTGATGAAAAAGATGAAAACACTTCAGATTTACAAATAGATATTCTTTAATAGGATTTATCTTTGGAAGAGTCTCAAAAAGGCATAGAGGAAAAATATGTCGACCAACCAGTTAGAGAAGATAAAGAGAAAGAAGATGTTGAATCCTTACCCCTAGTGTAAGTACATAGCTTTAATGCTAAAAAGGAGAATCAAGAACAAAGTACCTCTGAATCATAAAATGATGAAGATGAAGAAATATACAGGGAGTTTTAGAGAGTGAAGCAATAGAATGTTGCTCTAAGGATAGCATTGGAAAAAAGAAAAATTAATCTTCCTGAGGCTACAAAATAGTATAGTTTCAAAGAATGAAGATAAATTTTTTATGAAGGATATTCTGAATGAGGTTGAAAAATTTATGTTTGAAATGGTTAGGAAGTCAGATTTTTCAAATCTCAAATCATTTATGGTGACAATGTTTCCATATGTCAGGATTGATGAGGCCAGTGATTCAGGTACTTCACGTGATTTGATAAGAGGATTTAAGGAAATAACCACAATATTAGTCGATATGAATGACTGGTTTTATGATTTTCAATGAAATAGTTCTCTTCTTTCAGTGCTGTCGGACAATCAAAATTTTTTAGATGAAAAATTAACCTCAAATCAACCAGGATTTAAATCTATCTTGGATAAGATAACAGACAATTTGTCTAGTTTTTGGAGAAGGAATAAAGACTACATGAGTTTTTCAGAGTCAATAGAATTGAAGACATCCATATGACTCAATATAAAAGGTATATAATTGTTATTCTTGTTGATGGAATAATGAGGAGACCAAGGGAGAAGCTATAAGAAATAAAGGCAGTATTTCAAACAAGATAGACCCTATCTAAACCCTGACCAACCCTTGATTCCTGTATTTATCAATTTTGTACTTTTCAAAATTTCAATGATAATTTGTCTCATTATATATTTGTGTGTTTGTTTGTTTTAATATTTTTTAATAGATATTCTAGTAATCCAAATTCACTAATTGATAAATAGTTATATATATCATTTACTTATGTTCAGTGCTACGTTAATATGTGTTATATTCCATATTTTTTTATTCTTTTTGATATCACAAAAGGGGGTGAAATTTGGATAAACACAAAATTTTATTTTAACTGATTTACATTTTTTTTAAATATTATTATAGGGATAAATTTGAAGAAAAATTTTCTTAAAAAACAAATCTCTTTTTATTAAAGGAGAAATACAAATTTTTACATTAAAATCATTAAGAGGGAGAAGAATGGATAAATATTTTTTTTAAAAGGTTTTTATTTTATTTATTTTTATTTAAAGGGATATATTTTTATTTACCATTATTTTTTATTTTGAAAAAGGGCGAGAAATTAATTTTTATGATTATATATAACACTATGTTTATTTATTTTTGAAATAGTTTTGTTAAAATTAAATATTTCTTTATCTAATCAAAATTATATACTATATGTAATTAATATTTAAAATTAATTTCATTTATTATTTTATTGGTTTTTTTATCATAAAAAAGAGGGAGATTGTTGAGCATGTGTTGTTTTCAACTATACATAACATTCTTATTTAAAGAGGGATATTGTTGAGAACAATACTCTATATCTTTATGATGATTTTGATGCTCACAAATAAATTTATTTATATTCAAATGATTTTACTTTAAGTATATTTTAGGATTTATATATATTATATTTTGTTATTTTTGGAAGATTATTGAATATTTTTTGTACAATGTGGAACAAGAGTTAAAGTGTTTGGGAATTTTATTCAATATATTCTAGAAACAATGTTCATACCATATGTGTGGAAATGTTGAGTAAAGAAAGGAATCTGCTGTCTACTTTACAAGTTATCAGAAAAGTATGGTTAATAAACCATACGTTATCGACAAAGTATGAAAAAGAACCCAACATTAGGAATGATCCCTATGTTTAGGATATTAGAAAATTATGTAATGAGAACTATACGTAAGTGTTTAACATTACGTTTCTTTCTCAAAAAAATGGTTCATCAACCTTACTTTTGTAAACAACCTTACGTTTCATAGAAGAGTATGGATTATGTACATTTTATTTGGATGGTTATAAAAGTATGGGTCGTTTATCATACATTTGAATGTTGAAGAGAAAATTATTGATGGGGAACCATAATTTTGTGATCCACCATAAGTTGAAAAACTTACGTTTGATGGCTATGACATCAACCATATGTTTATGATCTACATTACGTATAGAGGATGAATATTGTATAACTCATCCTTACGTTTGGCGTCAGATAATTTAATATTGATATTATTATTCAACGATCTGCAAGAGAATTATCAGGCTTATTTTAAGTGAGATTAAAAGCTTATTTTAAAGCGCATCTTTGATGAGATCAGGGTTGTTTAAGGATCAAATTAAAATAATCATTTCATGGAGAATTACAAGGAGAGTTATGACTACTCTATAAATTCAAATGTTTGAATTACGTGAGTAAAAAGTTGAAGATTTTGGATCTGATTTTTGGAAAGGAAGTATCCATTATAACTATTTTATTTTTAAGGTTTGTATAAGTATGAACAGCATATAGTGATCAAAAACACAAGAGTAGATACATCTATCAAAATTCAAGATCTGTTGTACGACATTTAGAAGAGAATAAAAAATTTTCTCAATCACTATCTATGTTTTCGTTGATTACGAAGAGTGATAAAAGATTTATTTGTTATATAAGAAGATACATGATAGAAGAATCACTTATTCGACATTGAAGATCAATAGTCAATCTGATGCTGCTGAAGTTACAATTTATATTTCTATATCTATGAGAACGGGATCAACTCAGAATGACACATTCTTAAGTATCATTCTTTCTTGAAGATGATGATCCATTTACTATCAATTGCACTCGATTGCAATTGTGAAGAACAAGCGGGAGCATATTTTCAAAGAACAAATAATTTTTATCTATTGTGACCAGCTTCACATGCTAAGTTGTGTAGGTTCTGTGATTGATAGAAGGCTATGTTTTTCCATAGATTGTAATGGTGTCAACCGCTTGTACTTAGTTGTTGAAAAGTCAGTTCAGATGAGGACCCAATAGTGAAAATCACCAAGCTCTTGGAGTAGAGCATTAGTGGAGTGTACTAGGGGACTTCTGTTCCCCAAACCACTATATATCATGTGTCCATGCATTTTATATTTCCGCTGCATTAATATATCAGATTAAAGATAAAGGATATAACACGATCTCGTTATGATTTTTTTAAAAGACACAATTCACCCCCCCTCTTGTGTATATTAGATATAATCTCGATCCAAAAAATAGTTTTGGTTATTAATAACATCTCTATTGATGAATATTCCTTGCATGCTAAATATAAATTTAAAAAAATTACTTTTCTAATGATATCCCACTAGAATGCAATTAAAAAGAGACTAATATTATATTGGGATGTTTTGGTGCATTATATATTATGATAATATATTCAAATGAACATGAAACCTCTTAAAAAATATAAACTGATCATGAAGGAGATGATTCAAATCATCCTAACATCATAATGTGACAAAAAGGAAAAATATATTCGATATATTCAAAATTACATCATCATAATGAATTTAAAATTGATTGATAAGAAATATTTTTAATGATTTAATATAGGTGTAAGGATATGAAGATTATAGAGATCCATGAATATAAATATTGACATAATTCTAGATTTCTTTATAATTATTAAGAGTGAAAATTATTGTTTTTAAAATTAAAATATGGATAATATGAAATGTGATTCAAGAAGAATAGAACCAATGAATCATTATTCTTGTTAGAATAGATCCACATATGAGACAAAGTTACCATCAAAAAGGATAGGAGATACCAATCTAGAAAATAGTCACTAGTCACTTAATTTATATCTATTCATATAATGGATGATAATTCACGAATGATTGTCTATGTACTCTAGAGGGTTTGAAGAAATCATGAGGGTTGAATGAAGAATAAGATCTCATTAAATATACTTTAATGATATACATGTTCATAAAAGAAAAATGTACCCCAATTTGGGATTATGGAATGTATAAGAGAGTGTTGAATGATACAGAAATAATCATCCATGAGTATTATGTGAAGGGTTTCATGATTAGTTTACATATGAAGTATTATACTCTCATGAACAATAGGTATATGAGTTGAAATGGTATGTAGAATATCATGTGAATGATTTTTTATTAATATAGTATATTTATACAATGATAGTGGATATAGTTGATATTGGATACTTTTAATCACTCAAAATAATATAGATAATTGATTTAACATGTAAGGGTTACACACGAATTGTTCTTTCATTAGACTTCTACAAATGATGTTTATATTATTCAATTCATTTTACATTTTGAAGATATATTTTATTTGTGAATGTTATATCTTGAATAAAATATTGGTTTTTCACATCCCATTCCCAAATATTACTGAGTTAGAGAACCTAATTGATATATTTAGTATCTACCATAGCATTTGATAGATTATGAAGAAGAAAACATACACAATAATATACACTCTTCTATCGATCATTATGAGAAATTATTGAGTTAGATTGGATGGTTCATATTTTATTTATTGTAGAGTACTAGAAAATATGAATAAAATATTATTGATATAGTACTATTTAAATAACTATATTTTTCTAAGAAGGTATTGCATGTGATTCAAAAACACACAATAGAGTAGTGATATCTAGTTGAAATGCAATAGGATATCCATTGAAGAACTTCTGGTGATACTATAAATAATTCCCTTGATGAACTATTGGTACAAATATATAAAAATATATTGGCTTAAGATCATTGATTGTTTACTTCACAATAATATCATTCTTTTACTTATAATATTTAATCACTATATTGCTATTATGATATGAAAATATATGGAACAACCATAGGTTGATCATGACAATTATTAGGTTATCACATTATGATTGATCCCTGAGGAAATATGTTTATGTAGTTGTTACATTCTTATCTACATTTCTTGTGTATTTAATTATCAAGACAGAACAACATATCTGTTTCTCATAACTGAGGTAGAGGTTTGAGAGTATGATGTTCTAAATAAAAGAATGTACAATTTCAGAAAAAATTTGGGTAAAGTAATTCACCACCTCCCCTCCCCCCAATCTCAGTTCCCATAAAAAATATATTGGATCTATATGTTTTATCAGCGAGTATGTCTAATTTCAATTGGAATTTATTCATTATAGGTTCTATATGAACTATATACATAAAGTAGAATATGATGTATATCAGGTGGATGAGATATTCTACAATACTATTAAAGAAAACAAGAAAGTCCCTATAAATAATACAAATAATAATAAGATTATATAAGAAAATTTATTGACTAAGATCTATAATAATAACATAAGGATTAATGGATTCTAATCGAATTAGTCGACAATACTTGTATTGTAGAAACTAGTTCAATCTATGGTTACTATCAAGAAGACCAGTCAATAAAAACAAATAAAGAAATCTATTCTGAATTTGATGGATATATGAAAAATTTTCTATAATAAGTTATTACATATATAATTTTTCAAGTATAATATTGAGGAAATATCTTTGTTTGATAAGAAATTAAATAAAAAAGTGGATTTTCTAGGAAGTGATTTTAATTTCTAAATTCTCTCATATATGTCATTCATAAAAAGAAACAATATTTGAATCATTTAAATTAAATGATTTAATAAGTTAATGGAGAATTAAAATGACATGTTTAGGGTTGAATTGAGGGAAAACATGATTTTGGAGATGTAATAAATTCACTTAACACATTGTTCAATGTTTCCATGAATGTTATAGATTCTCACCATGAATAAAAAACATGTAATTTCAGAGAGATTGATATGACAGTGGAATAAAAGGCTGAGAATCAGGAAGAGTACATTCGGAATATCCATTCTATAGAATAATCACATAATTTTTCCATCAATTTCAACACATCCATGTTAAGTGTTTATGATAGGAGAATAGAATAAATTTACATATCTTAGAATTAATGTAGAAGAAAATGTGAATATTATATTAATATAATGAAAATTTAATTGTAAGGATGGATGAAATAATTTTAAAATTGGATTTTTTACATTTATAATGATATTCTGTAAAGTATATGTCAAATTGCTAATATTTATGGAAACCTATGATGTAACAACTTATGTTAGTTTGTGTAATTATTCTTCCCCACAAACAGTATAATGAAATCCATATCCCATAATGTATGTTTCTATTAAAACAAATAGTGGTACTCTGGTTTCTATAGAGGCTCATATTTGTGTTAATAATATATTTAAAATACCTCTTCATAAAAAATTTACAATGTCAGGGGAGAATGTAACCCACAACACTTTTATTTATATTTCTATCAGTGAACTCTCATCAGGTAGTATGTGATAAAATCCATAATTATTAATTATATGGATATATATTTACATTGATAAATAAATAAAAATAAAAAATGTAGAATACTTGTAATGATAATTAAAATAAATCAAAAATAATGATATATTCACTGAATGTAAAATGTAGTTAAAAGAAACTATATATAGTTAAACTTGTACTATAAAAAAAAGATAGATATTCATTGGATACTATTGTGAGTTCTAGAAGTTAGGTTACTGGTAATTTGGTTGAAAGAATAATGTATATGGATTTGAGAACTAGTAAATCCATTTTACGAGGGATAATATAAAATATAATCTTATATCATACAAAATATATGCAGAATAAATATAAAGAAAATAATTTATCTATGATGAATATTTTTTGGTGTCATAATGTATTTTGTGATAATTAAAACATAATGTATCATAGTTTTTATAAGTATAGAAATATAACAACCATGAATTATGGATATGATTATGATGAAAAATTACCAAAATAAATATAGAAGAGAATAACAAAATTAAACCCCACTTCCTTGGGGAATAAGAAGAAGAAGAAATTTTATAAAATTATGATGCATGGTACCCCATGATGAATGATAAGATCGATTCCAAAAAATTTATTTCAACCAATAAATTATTCTTCTACTAGGAAAAGAGATGTCACACCATGGACCACTGTATATAGGTCGTGGAAATGAATGGATGAATGAAAAAATCAAGAAGATAAAAAATAAAAGATAGAAACAAGGTGATTCAATTGATTGAATATGTTCTTAAAGAATCCTTGAAGATGTTA
The DNA here is from genome assembly GCA_963277665.1 of Viscum album. Lineage (NCBI taxonomy): Eukaryota > Viridiplantae > Streptophyta > Magnoliopsida > Santalales > Viscaceae > Viscum > Viscum album. The sequence goes on along the minus strand of OY728163.1, from coordinate 387,999,637 downwards.
AACATGAAAGATAACTTATAAAATTTATGAATTTATGTGTATTCTCCAAATAAATATATTTTATTAAGGGATGCATAATTATTTATAATTTTCATGTGTAAAATGGTAGATAATTGTGAAAATATGGAGAAGAAGCTTTAGATAAAAAATGGAAAAATGAAAATGTGTTATTAAACAAAAAGTAGAAATCAAATTTCATGAGCTATTTTATGCAATTGACAACAAAATGGTCTCACAAAAATTTGTTTAAAGCTTATAATAGATTGAATGTTATCAAATAAATTGTATGCCTCTTTTACATGATTAAACTATTATTATTATGATACAAAAATAGACATCATGGGATTTTATTTCACTACTTGAATATGTGAGGATAAATAATCCACACAAGATAAATGTAATAGAAAATAATGAATTTATAATTTCAAATAAATTTCATAATGACAAATTTAGAGTATACATATGAATAAAGAGTAACATACACATGGAAGTTAAAATTTAAAATTTATATTGGTTTAGAGAAAATAATCCAACATGTTTCACTTACTAAGATGCTCATATGTTTTCCATATTATTCCATCACTTCTTCTAATTTTTTTTCAATATTTAGGGAATTGAAGGTGCAGTTCATTTCAATAGTATAATTTAGTGAAAAATGTTGAATACAATTAGTTGAAATGATTATTTGGGATTTTAAAAAAATTAATTATTTTAATGGTGTGATGACCCAGACCCCCCCCCTCCCCCCCCTTGGTCCCTTCCTTTGCCAAAATCTGAATCCTTAAGGTGTACGAATCGGTGCGACCGATCGGTGAGACCAATCGGTGCGACCAACCGGCGGAACCGGCTGACGTCACCCGACCTTGCCAGGTTGTTCCAGTAATGCGCACAAAAGTTTAATTAAATACTGAATCGGCTCATGAGTCGGTTTAAACCACTCAACACCTTTAATGATGGGTCAAGCCGCGTGGTCAACCCACGACTTCCACGTCTTACGCGGTTCAGCGTTTTTATCTCAACCGTCCCCGCTCTTATAAATTAAGGGTTAGGCCGTGGTTTCCCCCTTCTTCGATTGTGACTCTTCTGGTGCATCGGGACCGCCGCGTCGTTATCCGTAAAGTTCCGCGCCCCCGGCCTAAACGTCGATCATCTATCAACAAGTAGAGAATTTCTTTCGTCTCTCACTTCTGTGCATCATGCGGGGTGGGCGTTATCTTTTGTTCTCATGAGAAATGGTTGAGCCTTTAAATGAAGATAATAACTAGTTAAAGAAGGTGAAGGGGTTGTGATCGTTGTTTATGCCTTATCTTGTGATCATCCCTTTTAGTTGTGCTGGTTTTTGTTTTCTGAAAATTGAGGCCGTTGGTGGTCGTTGTATGTGCACTGATAAATCCCCTCGTGATGTTTTAAATGGGTTGCTGAATTTGTGAACTCCTGCTGTGAAATTGGTTAATCACGTATATCCGGCTGAATAATTGAAAGCACCAGGATCAACCTTTCTGTGATAACTCCCGGTTAGAACACACGGAATTTGAAATCATGGAGTGTGTTAAGTCGTTTAAATCTAAAAATTCCTGACTTGTGTTGGTAGCAGCGGTTGGTTGTCTTCCTTTCAGGCCGATTGCTGGAAATGTGGGAGGGGATGGGATCCCCTGTTCTTTTTACTCTCGGTGGCTGTGTGAATTTGGGGGATGGGATCTCCTGTTGGTATGGTTTCAGTGTTTGTGAGTTTTTATCACAAATTGGGGAGAGATCCTCTGTTGGCAGAACCGGGTGTGAGTGTTTTGGTTGATCTATGCTTTTGACGCTTTCCTTGGTTATGCTTATGGTAGTTGCCCAGTAGTGCTTAAAATTAAATGAACATTTTGACTGAACGTGAAACAAGAATGGGACAAATGGTTTTGTGGGCAAGGGTCGTGAACTGTGACTTGGGTGCAGTGGTGTGTTCTGTAGGTTGGCTAGGAAAACCTAAGATTTGGGTGAGTGTTTGTTACCTATATCTATACTTGTAGCTTTTTGTTTCTTATTCGCGCCCCACCCAAGTTGAGCACTCAGTGCCGAACACCCCCATTTATGGGGGAAGGGTGTTTTTCCCAACACTATCCTTAGTGGCTGGTTATTGGCTCCTTTTCTGCTCCCTTTCCCGGATAGCCCAAGTATCTTCGGGCAGGCTGTGATGGCCTGAAGTCCATTATTAGCCCAAGAACCTCCGGGCGGGGTGTTGTGGTGGTTGGCCAGGTGTGTGCGGCAGGTGGTTTCCCAAGTGTCTTCGGGATGAGGCCCAGGTGTCTTCGGGCGTGGCAGTGGATCCTTTAGCTCAGGTGTCTTAGGGCGTAGCGGTGGTTGTTCTGGCCTAGGTGTTTGAAGGCATGGTTACATGTGATAGTTGTGGCCCAGGTGTGTGCGGGCGGGATACGGCAGTGGGACTGCGTGTGGTTGTGGCCCAGGTGTGTGCGGGCGGGATTCGGCAGTGGGACTGCGTGTGGTTGTGGCCCAGGTGTGTGCGGGCGGGTGTGGCAGTGGGACTGCGGTGAGAATGGCGGGATTGGTCTGATGCGTAGGATGTCTCAATAACCAGTGGGAAAGTGGTGCGGGGTACCCAAACATCGATGTGCTCTTATATATATATTACTTGACTTGCGTTATTTGGGGATCGAGCCTTGGTGAGGCCTGGGATGGATAGTTTCCTTGTTAGTTTTTGGTTCTTCTCTTTTCTCACGGGACTTTAGTACGTTCCCCCACTTATGCACGAGAGTCTTGGTTTTCCCTACTGAGTGTACTTGTATGCTCACCCTACGTACATAAAACTGCTTTCAGGTTTCCGGGAGGACTTCGGGGATCACGCAGGACCTTACTAGCTCAGACTTTTGCAGTCGTTGCAGTTGTTCTCCTTTTCTTTTGGTACTTACCTTGTAGTCACCTTTTTGCACCTTGTGGCTTTCACTTTTGAAACATGCATGTGGGAATGGTTTACTTTTGGCTTTACTTTTCTTTCTACCTTGGTGTTGTCGGGTTTTCTCCTCCTTATCTTTCGATCCTATAAAATAAAAAGGGTAATGCCTTCCATTTGCGAGGATTTCCTATACCCTTGGTGCTAGTCGCCACTCCGGGACCTATTGAAGGCGGGTTTCGGGGGTCATTATCTCTCCTTCAACTTAAAGAAGGAAGGGCCTGGAAATCTGCTGACCCTTCCCTCCTTTTGGTGAAGGCGGGTCGTGACGGAATGGTATCAGAGGCGGGTTGATAGATAGGACGGAGTCTGGAGTTAGGCACAGTGAGGATTGCATGGGATGGTAAGGCAACAGCGTTGGGTGACCTTGGTGCGTGAATTAGGCCAGGGAGGACCGGCTAGGACACGGGATTTTAGGGCCCCCCGTGATCTGATGCAAGGACTCTGGACCTACCGAACGACCAAGTGAGGCCACACTGATTGCAGGGTAGAGACCCTAGGAAAGGTACATGCATCATAATGACTTGTGTTCTTGTGTTTTTGGGATGTCTTGGGAAATTAAGAATAAATTAAATCTTAATAATTTTTAAGAACGATTTTCTTTGCACTACTGGGCTTAGGCATTCCTTGTTTACCTTGCAGCTATGGCACCTAGAAGGCGACCACGTGTGGTACAGGCGATCGAGACTCCTGAGACTACTTTGGCCAATCGGCAGAGAGCTGATCGAGAGGAAGAGGACGACCAGTGGCAGAAGACTCTCCGAGCCTTCCAGCGACAGGCCCTCGAGAAGTATGAGGGCAGCACCTCCGATATGAAGACGGAAGGCTGGCTAGAGGAGCTAGTCATAGCCTTCGGCCTGATTCGGGCCCCGACCGAGTACTGGGTTCCTCTGGCTGTTAGCCAGATGCGAGGAGCGGCACGCCAGTGGTGGATGCTTCACCTGGGGAGTAGGAAAGAGTCTGAGGTTGCTTGGGCGGACTTCGAGAAGGAGTTCCGGGCGGAGTTCCTCTCCTCGACAATGAGGGCGGAGAAGAGGCAGGAGCTACTCTCCCTCCAGCAGGGGAGCATGTCCATGAGGGAACTTGGAATCAAGTTCAAGGACCTCCTGCGTTTTGCTCCGGACCTCTTTCCCGATGAGGAGTCTCGGGCAAGACGTTTGGAGGAGGCGCTCTGACCCTCCCTCCAGAATGTTGTTACCCCCTTTACCCTTCCGACATACATAGAGGTTCAGAAGAAGGCCGAAGTGGTGGAAAGGATGCACGCTCTGGGCGGGGTGTCACGAGAAGGGATCCAGCTGGGACCATCGAAGGGGAAGGCCGTCAGCACCAGGCCTCCAGCATCGGGACCCTCCAGGTTCCGACCCGCAGGGAGCAGGCCACAGCAGTTTCAGTTTCGATCCCCTGGCCCACGTTCTTTTCCTTCATGCTCGGGACCACGGTTCTTCATCTTCGGGAGCCTTGGACATCTCCGAAGTCAGTGCCCCGATCGGGTGCAGTACAGCAGTGGCAGTCATCCCCAGCATCCGCCGCAACAGCAGTTTCCAGCCAGACCCTTCCAGCAGCAGCAGCAGGGACAGCGAGCTCCCGCTCCTCCACAGGCAGACATAGGAGGAGGAGGCCGACCTCAGGGCGCTCCCCAGGGACCTCGACCAGGGCGTGGTCAGGGAGGTGGCCGACAGCCGAGGGGCAGGGGAGCTGGGCGTGGACAGTTACACGCCACAGAAGCAACAGTTCCAGCAGGGCCAGAGGTTGTTCGAGGTACGATCAGTGTGTTTAGCACTCTTGCTTATGCTTTGTTCGATACCGGAGCTTCGCACTCCTTTGTTGCACCCAGTCTAGCCCGTGCCTTAGGTCTAGATGCCGAGAGACTTCCAGTACCCCTGGTGTTGAGCACACCAGTTGGAGGTCAGACCGACTTGCTGTTCGTTTGTTGGGGATGTAGACTCATGTTGGGACCACATCAGTCGGTTAGGGATCTCCTCCTGCTACAGATTCGGCCGTACGATGTCATCCTAGGCATCGACTGGCTATTTTCTGTGTGCGCCTTCATCGACTGTTTCCAAAGAAGAGTGGTGTTCTCATGTTTGGACGGCCAGCGTGTTACCTTCACCGGCGAGCGGAGCTGTCCGAAGGGAAACAGGAGGGAGGAACCTATCCTCTCCCTGTTGACCGAACTGACGATAGAATCAGTAGATGCGGAAATAGTGGAAGTACCAGAGATCGTTCGTGAGTTTATGGACGTCTTTCCTGAGGAGGTGACTACTCTACCCCCTCGATGTGATATCGAGTTCGGGATAGACCTGCAACCCGGCTCTCGACCAATCTCAATGGCTCCTTACTGGATGGCACCTTCGGAGCTATGGGAGTTGCGGATACAGATTGAAGATCTGATGAAGAGGGGTTATGTCCATCCGAGTGCGTCACCATGGGGCGCTCCAGTCTTGTTTTCAAGGAAGGCGGATGGTGGCCTCAGGTTGTGCATCGATTTCAGGAGGCTGAATCAGGTAACGATCAAGAATCGCTACCCTCTTCCGAGGATAGATGATCTTTTCGACCAGCTGAAGGGGGCAGGATGGTTCTCGAAGATCGACCTGCAATCCGGGTACCACCAGCTGAGGGTGAAGGATAGCAACGTCCCGAAGACGGTGTTCAGGTGCAGGTATGGGCACTTCGAGTTCTTGGTCATGCCCTTTGGTGTTACGAACACCCCGGCCGTGTTCATGGGGCTTATGAACTCCATCTTTCGGGAGTACCTAGATCGGTTTGTGGTGGTATTCATTGACGATATATTGATCTATTCAAGGTCAGAAGAGGACCATGCAGAGCACCTGAGGACAGTTTTGGATGTCCTCCGACAGCACCAGCTCTATGGGAAGTTGTCAAAGTGCAAGTTCTGGGCACGAGAAGTGCACTTCCTCGGACACGTAGTGTCTGAGCAGGGAGTAGCAGTCGACCCATCAAAAATTGAGGCAATTGTTTCTTGGGCAGCACCCAAGAATGTGGCAGAAGTTTGGAGTTTCCTCGGACTGGCAGGTTACTACCGGAGATTTGTACCCAACTTCTCCCGAGTAGCAGCCCCTTTAACGGCTTTGACCAAGAAGGACCAGGTTTTCGTGTGGAGCGAGCAATGCGAGTCGTCCTTCAGCTACCTAAAAGAAAAGCTGGTTAGTGCCCCAGTGTTGAGATTACCAGAAGAAGGGATGGCCTATGAGGTATTTTGTGATGCTTCAGGACAGGGCCTGGGATGCGTGTTGATGCAGCAACAAGGGGTGATCTCTTACGGGTCCAGGCAGTTACGCCCCCATGAGCATAACTATTCCACCCATGACCTGGAGCTTGCAGCGGTTGTTTTTGCGCTAAAGTTATGGCGGCACTACCTCATCGGGGAATGCTTTGTGGTCTTCACCGATCACAAGAGCTTGCGCTATATCTTCTCCCAGCGGAACTTGAACTTGCGATAACGTAGATGGGTAGAGTTCCTCCAGGACTACGACTTTGAAATCTCTTATACTGAGGGCAAGGGCAATGTTGTGGCTGATGCCCTGAGCAGGAAGCCGCATCAGGAAGTGGTTCGGGAATCTGCTGATGCTTGGAAGGCGATGGGGGAGTTGGCTGCCTTGCACTTGGATGCAAGGGTGGAAGGTACTAGAGGCTGCTTGTTTCAGATGACGGTACAGTCCTCTTTGTTGCAGCAAGTGGAACAGTCTCAGTGGGGAGATCCTGAGGTGGAAGTGTTGCGGGATCGTGTCGATCAGGGGAACGCTCCGAAAGGATGGTCGGAGGACAGCCGACATCGGATGCTCTTTCATGGGAGGTTGTTTGTTCCAGAGGTGATGCGTGATGAAGTCCTTCGTGAGTTCCATAGCTCAGCCTTGGCAGTACATCCAGGTGTTTCGAAAATGTACCAAGGCCTGAGGGGACAGTTTTGGTGGCCCGGGGTGAAACGGGCAGTGGTAGAGTTTGTGGCTAAATTCCTGGTGTGTCAGCAGGTGAAGGCTGAACACCGTGTTCCGGGTGGTTTGTTGCATCCTCTAGATGTTCCCTAGTGGAAGTGGGACAACGTCTTGATGGACTTCGTCACAGGACTACCCAGAGCTCAGGGCGGGCATGATGCTATCTGGGTAGTGGTGGATCATTTGACAAAATCTGCTCACTTCTTGGCTATCAAGGATTCGGGACCTGTGAGTACCTTAGCACAGAGGTACGTGGATGAGGTGGTGCGTTTGCATGGAGTTCCAAAGACTATCGTCTCAGATCGGGACACTCGGTTCACCTCACGAGTCTGGAAGGGGTTACAGCATGCTTTTGGCACCCAGCTACGCCTTAGCACTATTTTTCACCCTCAGATTGATGGACAGACAGAGCGGACTATCCAAACATTGGAGGACATGCTGCGAGCATGTGTTCTGGATTTCGGAGGATCATGGGTACGACACTTTCCTTTAGTAGAGTTTGCCTACAACAAAAGCTTCCACTCTACTATCGGCATGGCTCCTTTTGAGGCTTTGTATGGAAGACCATGTCGTTCACCCTTATGCTGGGAAGAGGTTGGTGAGACTGGTACTCTTGGACCAGAATTAGTGCAGAGCACCACAGAGAAAGTCCAGCTAGTGCGGGAGAGGATGAAAGCAACTCAGGATCGGCAGAAATCTTATGCTGGTCGTCGGAGGAGGCCCTTGGAGTTCGAGGTGGGAGATCATGTGTTCTTGAAGGTTTCCCCTCGACGGGGGCAGTGGAGGTTCGGAAAGGGGAGTAAGCTCTCCCCTAGGTTCATCGGACCTTTCGAGGTGCTGAGGCGATTTGGCGGGGTGGCATATCAGCTGGCCCTACCACCTCAGTTGGAGGGGGTCCATGACGTCTTCCATGTCTCCCAGCTTCGTCAGTACTTACATGATGACTCTCATGTCATCAACTGGGGAGAGCTAGATGAGGGAGAAGATGCGACCTTCGAGGAACGGCCAGTCAGGATCGAGGATCGCAAGGAGAAAGTGCTTCGTGGACGAACCGTCGGCTTGGTTCGTGTGTTGTGGAGGCATGGCGGCCTCGAAGAGAGTACGTGGGAGAGGGAAGCACAGATGCATGCCCAATACCCCGAGTTGTTTTGAGCTTTGTACCTTTTGTGCCTGTTGTGATAGAACGTTTGACTTTTGGCTATGAAATGTACTAGTCCCTTTCCTCTGTTATGTGTGAAAAGCCCCGGCTAAAGGGAAGAGGGAACCCGACCCCTAATCGAGACGCATTAAGGTGGATGCGATTAAACCCATGCGGGCGAGTCAGTGCCGCCCAAAGCGGATAATATCTTGACATGGGGGAGGGTAACTCCCCAAACCCACATGACCGAGCGGTTTGGCGTGGTATGTTGCTTGGTTCTTGGCAGGGGAGTGTTTTCAGTTAGCGGGGGTTCACTCCTAAGAGGTATCTTTGGAAGATGGTTGTTCGGACCCTCTCTTTCCTTCTGTTTTGTTTTGATTCTCGAGGATGAGAATCGTTTAAGAGGTATCTGATGTGATGACCCAGACCCCCCCCCCCCCCCCCCTTGGTCCCTTCCTTTGCCAAAATCCGAATCCTTAAGGTGTACGAATCGGTGCGACCGATCGGTGAGACCAATCGGTGCGACCAACCGGCGGAACCGGCTGACGTCACCCGACCTTGCCAGGTTGTTCCAGTAACGCGCACAAAAGTTTAATTAAATACTGAATCGGCTCATGAGTCGGTTTAAACCACTCAGCACCTTTAATGATGGGTCAAGCCGCGTGGTCAACCCACGACTTCCACGTCTTACGCGGTTCAGCGTTTTTATCTCAACCGTCCCCGCTCTTATAAATTAAGGGTTAGGCCGTGGTTTCCACCTTCTTCGATCGTGACTCTTCTGGTGCATCGGGACCGCTGTGTCGTTATCCGTAAAGTTCCACGCCCCCGGCCTAAACGTCGATCATCTATCAACAAGTAGGGAATTTCTTTCGTCTCTCACTTCTGTGCATCATGCGGGGTGGGCATTATCTTTTGTTCTCATGAGAAATGGTTGAGCCTTTAAATGAAGATAATAACTGGTTAAAGAAGGGGAAGGGGTTGTGATCGTTGTTTATGCCTTATCTTGTGATCATCCCTTTTAGTTGTGCTGGTTTTTGTTTTCTGAAAATTGAGGCCGTTGGTGGTCGTTGTATGTGCACTGATAAATCCCCTCGTGATGTTTTAAATGGGTTGCTGAATTTGTGAACTCCTGCTGTGAAATTGGTTAATCACGTATATCCGGCTGAATAATTGAAAGAACCAGGATCAACCTTTCTGTGATAACTCCCGGTTAGAACACACGGAATTTGAAATCATGGAGTGTGTTAAGTCGTTTAAATCTGAAAATTCCTGACTTGTGTTGGTAGCGGCGGTTGGTTGTCTTCCTTTCGGGCCGATTGCTAGAAATGTGGGAGGGGATGGGATCCCCTGTTCTTTTTACTCTCGGTGGCTGTGTGAATTTGGGGGATGGGATCTCCTGTTGGTATGGTTTCAGTGTTTGTGAGTTTTTATCACAAATTGGGGAGAGATCCTCTGTTGGCAGAACCGGGTGTGAGTGTTTTGGTTGATCTATGATTTTGACACTTTCCTTGGTTATGCATATGGTAGTTGCCCAGTAGTTCTTAAAATTAAATGAACATTTTGACTGAACGTGAAACAAGAATGGGACAAATGGTTTTGTGGGCAAGGGTCGTGAACTGTGACTTGGGTGCAGTGGTGTGTTCTGTAGGTTGGCTAGGAAAACCTAAGATTTGGGTGAGTGTTTGTTACCTATATCTATACTTGTAGCTTTTTGTTTCTTATTCCCGCCCCACCCAAGTTGAGAACTCAGTGCCGAACACCCCCATTTATGGGGGAAGGGTGTTTTTCCCAACACTATCCTTAGTGGCTGGTTATTGGCTCCTTTTCTGCTCCCTTTCCCGGATAGCCCAAGTATCTTCGGGCAGGCTGTGATGGCCTGAAGTCCATTATTAGCCCAAGAACCTCCGGGCGAGGTGTTGTGGTGGTTGGCCAGGTGTGTGCGGCAGGTGGTTTCCCAAGTGTCTTCGGGATGAGGCCCAGGTGTCTTCGGGCGTGGCAGTGGATCCTTTAGCCCAGGTGTCTTCGAGCGTAGCGGTGGTTGTTCTGGACTAGGTGTTTGTAGGAATGGTTATATGTGATAGTTGTGGCCCAGGTGTGTGCGGGCGGGATACGGCAGTGGGACTGCGTGTGGTTGTGGCCCAGGTGTGTGCGGGCGGGTGTGGCAGTGGGACTGCGGTGAGAATGGAGGGATTGGTCCGATGCGTAGGATGTCTCAATAACCAGTGGGAAAGTGGCGCGGGGTACCCAAACATCTATGTGCTCTTATATATATATTACTTGACTTGCGTTATTTGGGGAGCGAGCCTTGGTGTGGCCTGGGATGGATAGTTGCCTTGTTAGTTTCTGGTTCTTCTCTTTTCTCACGGGACTTTAGTACGTTCCCCCACTTGTGCACGAGAGTCTTGGTTTTCCCTACTGAGTGTACTTGTATGCTCACCCTACGTACATAAAACTGCTTTCAGGTTTCCAGGAGGACTTCGGGGATCACGTAGGACCTTACTAGCTCGGACTTTTGCAGCCGTTGCAGTTGTTCTCCTTTTCTTTTGGTACTTACCTTGTAGTCACCTTTTTGCACCTTGTGGCTTTCACTTTTGAAACATGCATGTGGGAATGGTTTACTTTTGGCTTTACTTTTCTTTCTACCTTGGTGTTGTCGGGTTTTCTCCTCCTTATCTTTCGATCCTATAAAATAAAAAGGGTAATGCCTTCCATTTGCGAGGATTTCCTATACCCTTGGTGCTAGTCGCCACTCCGGGACCTATTGAAGGCGGGTTTCGGGGGTCATTATCTCTCCTTCAACTTAAAGAAGGAAGGGCCTGGCAATCTGTTGACCCTTCCCTCCTTTTGGTGAAGGCAGGTCGTGACAAATGGTGTATCATCGACATAAAAATCCTAATGATTATCTAATGAAATTTTCCAATAGATAAAATGAATAGAGATCAACTATTTAAGGGGATAAAACCTGAAGTAGATTCAACAACGGATTTTTTCTTGAATATATGGATGATCATGTCATCATTTCTAATGATGAAAATATAGGTAACCCAATTACACTTTTTTCTCATAACATAATTGCATCAAATGTGTGTTTAAAAGAGGAGTATTGTTATATGAGTAAGATCATAAAAAGGGGAGTTCATAATTATTTCCTATGTAATTTATTATGTGTTAGCTGAATGGTACTAGTGTAACATTTAAATATTACATGGTATTATTATTTTTAAATAATCTAATGGATTTACTTGTATGCAACAATGAGTTAGTGCTCACCATGACCTATCAAAATGGGCGTTTAAAAGGAATTTATAAATATTATTGTCCGAATTTTGAAATTATATAAATTTTATAATTCAAAATAGACTTCATTTTTCAATTCTTAATATCAAAATAAGCTTACTATGAAATTTTTGTAATTTTATAAAAAGTTTATATTTTTGATGAAGAGTGAAAAATACTACATTTTAATTCCAAAATTCCATTTAATCTAATTTATTTATATAGGTTGGTTTCCTTTAATATTTATTTTAATGTTCAAATAGATTAAAATTTTACAGTTTAATCCAATTGTGTTCTTATTACAAAATTTATCATTTAAATTGTATATAAATACATGTCAATCTTTTGATAGTTTTTACTTCCTAAAAATGATTTCTGTTTTTGAAAATGGAATTAATTTTAAATTAATTACTATGACATCATGATTTGGAATTTTAAGAATTGTATTCCATATTTGGAATCACAAATTCCAAATTGAGTAAATATGAACCTTTTATTTTTGGACATTAGGAATAGTAAATTCAGTTATTTTTTTATTTACCTTGGGTAAAGGGTAAAGCATATAAATAAGGGTAATAACATAATATTTTAATAATATAAAACAACCCTAATACATGTTATAATCATATCGGATAAGATATTTCTAACAATGGTCAGATGTGGGTTGATTTAGCAACCCAATAGTGCCACATGGGTGTGATAAGGACATGTTATAAGAATTAATTTTAATTGAAGAGAAATATAACAAAAACATATAACTTTTACCAAAACAATTTTAATATAGGGTTATATAACGGATACATTATACATTAAATATTAATTAGAAAAAAAATTACTTCCTATATCATGATATTTTATTTACAATTTTTATACATTAAATAAAAAAATATTTATTACCCAATGATGATTCAGTGATTACATTATTAATGGATGATTCGAATAAATGATATTATAATATTAAAACAGATTTAATTTGTATATTTGGATTCCATATTTGAATTTTTTGGATTATATCATCATATTATCTGTTATTTAATTCAATTGGATTGAATCAATTATGTTGTGATGACATATGCAAATATCAATTTCTAAATTGTATCAAAATTGATATAAATGATTTATTAAAAAATAATATGTTATTAAATCATACAGTAGTCCTAATACTATAAAATTACACCCAAAGACTTTTATAATGTTAAAAATGTAATTATTGATACACGTGTGGTTTTATTGTTATTTTATTGTAACTAAATTAACCATATGGTGTAAAAATACATGAATACATTATAAGAGTTATTTTATTTAACTAATTATTAAGAATAAAAGATAAGGTTACTTCTGTGACCTAAAATTGTCTAATAACCATTTTTTGAGAGTATATCTACCCATTGTGATCTTATCCTAGAACTATATCACCTTGGAACTATTATAATTTGAATATCATTTTATATTAAAATAACATTTCATGACATTCATAATGTGCCCCCTCCTCACTATTATAAATGGCAACCAACTCTACCCATTTATTCACACATGAAAAGCCATTTGGATCAGAATAAAACTTTGTAAATCTCTTCCCAACTTCCTTAAATTCATCATAGAGGACTAATATTTGGAAGAAATCCAACATAGGGAGTCCTTTTGTGTTAATCAAAAAGAGACACCTAAAAAAGAGGTAATCATTTTATCCCTTCTTCTAATGTTCATTTATTCTTATACATCCTCTTATTATCTTTATACATTATTAAAATAACTAATCTAGCATATAATATATTCTGAGATGTTTTTATTATTTTTGGGAAACCATTTTCCTCTTTTACTCATACAATGAAAAACAATATCACTATATGTACGTACGTATGACTTACAGTCTCTACGGCGTGGTGTAAACCATTTTTCATCTATAATTTTTATTTATGGGTATAATGATGAGTAAAAATGACTTAAATAGTAAATATATCATGATATTATTTATTTTAAATTCATATTACATCAATATAAATATTATTAAAAGGTTAAAAATGATATTGTTACTAATCTGTACGTATGACTTACAGTCTCAAGGAGGTAATGAGACTCATCGTCGATATTTAACTTCTAAGAATGATTATAAATATATCTATTAAAAATGATTATGAAATATATGATATAATATTGCTTCTAGAATTATATATATATGTGTGTGTGTGTGTGTGTGTGTATGCACATATATTTCATTAACTTACTTCCATTCAATATGATATGAAAATGGAAACATCGTTCATGCGTACATACGAACTACCGTCTCTATGAAAGGTGTATTCCATTGATAATTTACATTTATTATATATCTATATCTTATAAATATATATTAAATATAAATAATATTATACGTTTTTTATGTATTGAAATAATGATATGTGTAATTTTATCAAAAATAACAAGTCAAAACACGTATGATAAACAAAGCGATTGTAACCAAAAATATTGCATTAACTAGAAATTGTTAATAAACAGGTAATATAAAGTCATAAAAGAACCATATTCTACATCATAAATATTATCATGATTCTTATATAAGTTAATAATAGTTTAAACCCATCATACTATAGTTTCAGACAAATATAGGGAGTATCAAACTTAATATAAGGGATTTCATCTCAATTTCAATTCCTTGATGCTTATTGTAATATTATGCACCTAGATCAACTTATATAGTGTATATTATACATTTGACTTTTTATATCATTAATCTCATTATTCTCATAATAATATATTATTTCCATCATGAGAATTATTGATTGATCCATATTACTCATTAAATATGGATATTTTATAAGGCATGTTTTTTCTTTTGGTTATTCAATATGAGAAAAACATTTCAATTGTATTGACAGGTGGAGCCAAGACATTACATAGTACCTCATTGCGTCAAAAGTTTCTAATAATTTGAATATTTTGGCCAAATTGGTTTCTACCATTCGGTTTCAACAGTATCATGAAATTTCTTAATGATAAAAGGTTTTCATGTGCCAGAGACAGGACGTCCTTAAATAAAGTATCTCCCTCATATAATTTATTTATTATTTATCCATAAGATTTTGGGTCAGCATATCTATTAAAGTAGTTCATTATCAGTTCATTGATTTATAGAATTTATATTTCAATTCGATACATGCTATATTATTTGTTCCTTATATAGCATTGTAAATGAAATGGGCTCTCATTTATTTACCTTTCCATTTAAATTGATTATTTCTTCCACTATATGTACTCTTAATAATCATTTGAGATCGACATTATTATTTTTCTCTCCCAAGGTTATGATGAATAGAACTGTGATTATGCTTTCAAGGATGTAGTATATTTCAATTATTGTGTAGCATGTTTTATTTTGTTTTCCCATTTTATTATGGATATTATGTATGTAAACAATATTTCCAATACCGCTAAACTATTTTCTCCTTCGTGGTTTTCTTCCTATTAATAATTCGAATGAAATGTAATAATGCACATATTTTTGGTTTTTTGGGGATAGGGTGTTACAATTGTTATCAAAGAATGTTTGTCGACAACCTTGGAAATGGGATTTAAATGACATACATTAGGGAACATAACTTAATTTAGACATTGGTGAATCACTAAGGATAATTCCTCCAAAATAACAAAATTTTATGATTTATGATCGATAAATTATATATTTATTTATATTGTTTTACAATATTTGAAATTCAATTTATTATTTTATAATCTAATATTTTATATTATATAGAAATGAAACCTAGAAGGACAAAAATATCAATACTTTAGAAAATTACACCACTCTCCCAATAGAGGAAACCAATGTTGATAGTATTGGAATTGAGCACATTATAAAGATATTTGGGAAACATCATCAGGTTATGAAAAAAAACTTTCCTGAATGGAAAAAAATATTATATAGTGGGAATATCGTATGGTAAATCTATTTATGTGACAAAATCAGCCATAATGTATCAGGAATACTAATATAATTATATCTAAGAAGTCTATTGGGTCTCTAGATAAGATATTTATGGCCTTAAGATGCATTGGTATAGAAAAGGTTACTTGTGTGGTTTATTGTCTCAAATGTAATTCTGATCAATGGTAGACATTAATCCATTATACCAGGTATTAAGAAGAAATTGATCATAAAGAATATAGAACTTTTAATGAGACATTATTTGATAAATACATTTCTCATGATCAGAAAATTTTGATGGAGTGGAAGTCCCCTAGCTTAAAGAAAAAGAAAAAAAGGGAGTGTTGTAGATTATGAAACCTCATTTACAAGGTTAGAATGATTTTTTGTGGATTATATACAAAACATTGTGTTCAATATTGATAACATATTTGAATTTCTTAAGAAAAATCTCTAAAGGGCGCTAGTTTGAAAGAATTTTTCATCATACGATGAATTTGTTTTCTGTTCCATCAAGATAGAGATGAAATTTAACAAGATCAATTTATTCAATGAAAAAAAGAAAAGAAAAGGTAATCTGAGAACCATGAAAACGGGAATTATTCAAATAATAATAATATATTTTAATTATTTTAATCTTGTGAAAACTATGGAAACAAGAACCATAGAAAATGATTGAAGGGAATGGGTGTTTTTTCTATTTTAAAAAGATAAGGGACAATAGAACCATGAATGAAAAGGAAAGAAGAAAATCAATGATGTATATTGATACAATTGTAAAGGGAAGGGACAATATTAAATGAAATCCCCAAATTTCCAGGGAATATTCCATAGATGTGGTCGATGTGAGATGGACATGATTTTGTGATCACCACTACTGAGGTTGAAGTTCCAAATGTTGTGGTGATATGAACTTTAATTATTTACTAAAATTTTCCTAAATATTTAATTGATTCATGATCATCACATTGATTTATATGTTCCATGTTTTCTTTAAAATATAGATATTTCCATTTCACCATAACAAGGGAGTTGTCTCTAAGAACTCTTTGTGAGAACCATATCGCAGCAAAGATGTGTTGGGATATTATTATTATGACATATAAAAGTACTATAATTTAAATTTTTGTTATTATATTTATGGTTTATTTCGATATAATCCAATGTATGGATTTTTTTTCAAAATATTATGTGAAAATCTATTACATGAAGAAGGGAGATCTGATTTGTGAGGTAGATGTAAATCTGTTATATTCTTGGTGGAAACTTCAACACCTGGTTATTATCAAAATCAAACCGAGTAGCTTTACTGAATGAGATTATTGAAGTGGAAGGGAAAATGATATCTAAGGATGATAGTGGTAATCTTCAAATTGAGGATTTATCAATTATAAAGTAATACAATTATGTTTTTGATAAAAATCTACCCAGGCATCCCCTAGAGCATGAAGTTGAATTTTGTATTGATTTTATCCTAGAATCAGGGAAAATAAAAAAAATCCCTATAGAATAGCCATTGTGGACTTAGTAGAGACAAAAAATCAACTTGAATAGTTGGGTTAAAAGAGATTTATCCACCATTGTGTTTCTCTATGGAAAGCCCCTATTTTTTTCAAGGATAAAGATTATCTCATGAGGCTATATATTTATTACAAGGGAATAAATGGGATAAAAATAATAAACATGAATCCTATACCTCTTATCGATGATTTATTTGATCAAATTCAAAGGGATAAATTATTTTACATGATTAATAATCATTATGGATAAAATTAATTACATGTGAATAAGGAATGCATTACGAAGACAAATTTTCAGAAAATGTATGATCATTACAAATTTATAGTAATTCCTTTTGGCCTGAATAATTCACCCTCAGTTTTTATGGATCTCATGAATAGAGTATTCAAGTAAAATCATGATGATTTTTTTGTGGTATTCGTTGAATATATTTTTTCATATTGTAAAATAATTGAAGAATATGAGTATCGCTTGCGAATCATTCTTGTCACTATCAAGGGAGCATAAATATATAATAAATATTGCATGTGTGAATACTGGTTTTATGAAATTTAATTCTGTCACCATAGTGTCTCTATGGATGGAATTTCTATTGATCCATAAAAGACCAACCCAATTCATTAATGGACCACACCAACAAGTATAACTGAGATACATAATTTTATTTATTTATCATGTTACTATCGTTCTTTCATCAATAATTTTCTCCAATTTTCTTACCCATTATCAAATATCACACGTAATGATATTAAATTAGTCTGGACAAAAGAGATTTAATAATTGTTTTATGAATTGAATTGAATATTATTCAATGCTCTTATCTTGATAATACCATTTGAGAGTGATGGCTTTGAAACTTATAGTGATGCATCAAAGAAAGGACTTGGTTGGGTCCTTATGCAGAATGATAGGTTTATTGCAATTGCAAAAAAGAAATTAAAAACACATGAACAAACCATCCAACTATTATTCTTGATTTAGCTATAGTATTAATTTCCCTGAAGATATGGAGAAACTATCTCTATAGTGAAAAATTGGAGATATATACTGATTACCAGAGTTTGAAATATATTTTCTCATAGAAGGAACACAATAAGTGACAATGAAGATGGATTGATATACCGAAGGATTAGGTTTTCACAATACACTACCACCCGGGGAAGGAAAACAATGTGGCATATGGCTTTAAAAAATGGACCATGGAGTTATGAACAAGAAGAGAGTTGAAAGGGATCCTATGTTCATTGATCTAGAAAAATTGATATGTGAAATATCATTGTGGGTGAAAAATCAGTACTTTTTCATATGGATTCCAAACTATATTCACTAGAAAGGGTAAAAATTTCTCAGACCGATGATGAGGCTTTTCAAAAGAAAATTAATGTTGTGAATGATGGGATATTAATTTATTTTTTATTTGAAGATGAAATTTTCAAATTTTGGAAGAGGCTTTGTGTTCTCACTCAATCTGATCTAAAAATGGAATTATTATATGATTCATGAAGAAAAATTTTTTCTATAAAGATTAGTGTCACTACGATGTATAGAGATTTGAAGGAAAATTTTTTGTGGGGCAACATGAAGAGGGAAATTTATGATTATTTGTTGAACGGTTTGGTTTGACAGCATGTGAATGATGGATGAAAACATAATAGATGATTCATGCAATCTATTTATATACCTTTGTGTATATGAGATGATATTACACTAGACAATGTCATGGGGTAACTAAATACTCATATTAGGAATTATATGAAATGTATTGTTGTTGATCATCTTAAAATTTCATCAGATTTTCATTATATAAGAGATGATTGACCACTTAAACGTTTAGAAAGACTATATATTAATGCTATTGTAAGACGTCACAGTGTACCCCTATTTTTTTGTTATCATTAGGATTCTTGTTTTACATAATGATTATGGAAAAGACTTATAAATTCCATAGATACTAAATTTCATTTGAGCACTGCATACGACCCTATAAAAATGGACAATGAGAACCGGCAATTCAAACATTAGAATACATGATGAGATCATTTTCACATGACTTTCAAGGTATGTTGGATCATTATTTACCTATAGAATAATTTTATAATATCAATAGCATCTATTAAGGTATCCTGATGAAACCATATATTGATTTAAATGGAAATTGATGTCGTACACAAACAAGTTTGGATGATGTTGGTGAAAGAAAACAGTTAGGACTAGGACATGTTGAAGTAATATTAAATAATGTAATGATTATCCAAACAAATATCAAAACAAATCAATGTAGGAAAAAGAGAAATGATGATAATTGAAGGAAGGATTTTGAATTTAAAGTAAGAGATCATGTTTTATAAAGGTATATCCATGGAAGGGTGATATACAATTATGTAAATAGTGTAAATTAACTCCCATGAACATCACACCTTTTGAAATTCAAAAATGAATAGGTGTTGAAGCCAACCATTTTATATTCCACTAAGTCTCTAGAAAGTTCATGATGTGTTCCACATATCACTATTAAGTGAATAAAATCTAGAACCAACACATGTAATCACCTATAATGAAATATAACTGTAACTTGATCTATCTTACTGTGAATATCATATCAAGATTCTTGATACCAGAGAACAAATGTTGAGAAATCTGACAACTTGTATGATGAATGTTCATCGAAGAAACCATAAAATGGAAGAGGTTAGTTGGGAACCTGAAAAACATATTTTCAAGAACTAACAGATTAATTTTATGTCATGATATTCAAAAAAAATTGAGGAAGAAATTATTTTACGGGCAAAATAATGCAACACCCCTAGATTCCAGGGTATTCTTTAATTTAAATAATTCAATGGCTTTCATTGTATGCAACCCCAGGTTCAGGAAAACAATTACCTATAAAATTAGTTATTTAAATATAAGATATATATATTATTATACTCATTTTTAATTTTTATGAACTTTAATTTTCAAAATAAAATAATTTTTTAAATTCAGAATATCAAAATTTTCTCAGGGTGAAATTTTTTCAATTTTCTGAAAAGTTTCTATTTTGATGAATAGTGAGAAAGACTACATTTTAATTCAAAAATACCATTTCATCTAATTTAATTATATGGTTATATTGTATTTATGATTGGTTTTAAGTTTTATTTATATTATTATTTTATAATTTAATATAATTATGGTCATTAGAAATATGTTAACATTTATATTATATATAAACACGTGTCAATATTTTGATAATTTTAGTTATTAAAAACTCACGTTATGGTTTTGACATTGGGAATTTATTTTAAATTTATTACTCCATATTATATGTATATAATTTGTAAAAATTTATTCCATATTTGGAATCATAACTTCTCAATTGTGTAAAAAGGTACCTTTTATTTATAGACATTATAAATTGAAACTTTAGTAATTATTTTTATTTACCATGCTTAAAAGATAAATCATGACAATAAGGGTAATAAAATGATAATATAATAATATAAAACTACCAAATACATGTCCTAATCCAATAAAATGGGATATGTCTTACCATGATCTTCTTTAAGTAGATAATGGAACCCCATGTAGGAACTTAGGTGTTATAATGACATGTTATATGAAATAATTTAATTTATACTAAAATATAACCTAAAAATGTTTCTTTTACTAAATCAATTTTAATATAGGGTTATATATTTGAAAACTTTGACCTTAAATAGTCATTAAAAATGAAAAACTATTTCATACATTGAGGTATTTTATTTATTACTTTTAGACATTATATAAAAAAAATTATTTATGACACCATGTTGAGGAAGTGATTACCTTATTAAATAATGATTCAAATAAATGATATTATAAATATTTAAATAAATGAAATTAGATTATTTTAAGCCATAAACTAAATTTTTTAATTATATTGTCATATTTTCTTTTTTTAATGGCTTTGGATCGAGGAAATCAAGTTTTTTTGACTTTTAAAAAAATCAATTTATAAATACTGTAAATATTGTTAAAAATTTGTTTTTAAAACAAATAATATTTTACTAAATGATATTAAAGTCTTAAAAATAAGTGATGCAAAAATTTGACTAATATAATGTTAAAAATATCATTAATGATCCACTAGTGGTTATATTGGCATTTTATTGTATCTAAATTAAACCTATGGTGTAAAAATAAAAGAAGACATTGTAAGAGTTACGTTATTTAACTAAGGGTTAATGCTAAACGATAAGGTTAATTTTGTGATCTAAACCTGTATAATGCCTATTTTATGAAAGTATTTACACCCATTATCATATTATCATCCAAATATATCACATTTTTACTATTATAATTCTAAAATTATATTATAATAAAATAATATTTCAAGACATTTTTAATGTGCTCCTCCTCACCATTATAAATGACCACCAACTCTACCCAATTATTCACACAACCAATGTCAATTTTCTCAGACAACCCCTTCCCGAATATCTTTCCAACTTCTATAAAATCATCATATAGGAAACCCTTTAGGAATAAAACCATCTTTTGGATTCATATTTTTGAATCAAAAGGAGACACCCAAATAAGTGGTAATCGTTTTATCCCTTCTTTCAATGTTCATTTCTTCTTCTACATCCTATGACTAAGTTGTTACCATAATAAAATCATTAATCAAGTATATACTATAGAATTATTATTATTTTTATTGTGTGACAAACATATTAATCTTTTACCCATCCTATGAAAAACAGTATCACCATGTGTGCGCACATATGGCTTACCATCTCCACGCCGTGGTGTAAATGTTTTTCCATGTAAACAATATTTTGATGGTTATAATGATGAATAAAAATGACATAAATAATAAATATAACATGATATTATTTATTTAATAATCATATTACCTACAAATCAATACCATTAGGCCATTAACGAAATGATATCGTTGCTTGTGTATACGTACAACTTACCCTCAACACGACGTGATGAGACTCATCTTCCATGTTTACAATCCATGACATATTATAATGTTATATATTATGTTTAATTATTTATTATATGAAATAATAATTATATCGGAATAATATATATATTTATATATTTCATTCACTTACTTCCATTCAATATGATATGAAAACGGAATCAGCATTCTTGCATACGTACGACTGAGCATTTCTTTGAACAATTTATTCCATATAATATATCTATCTATTAAATATATATATATATATATATATATATTATGAATATATATTATATGTAAATAATATTATTCATTTTTTATGTAAGTAAATCATTATATATGTAATATTATAAAAAATAACATGTCAAAACATGTACGACAAAGAAGCAATTATTACTTGAAATGTTGCATTAACATTGAAATATTAATAAACCTGTAATATAATGTTGTAAAAGAATCATATATGATATCAAAAATATTATAATTATTCTAATAAAATTTATTAATATGTTTAAAACCATAATATAGATGTTTCAAAAAAATATAAAGAGTATGAGACATAAGGTAATTGAT
Organism: Viscum album; assembly: GCA_963277665.1. Lineage (NCBI taxonomy): Eukaryota > Viridiplantae > Streptophyta > Magnoliopsida > Santalales > Viscaceae > Viscum > Viscum album. The sequence continues at coordinate 387,977,368 of OY728163.1, read as the reverse complement.
TTCGTCTCAACATTATCTCATCGAGGCATATTGTAATGTTATGCACTCAGTTCTTTTTATACGTCGTATATTATACCTTTTAACATTTTATATCATTAATATTATTATTTTTAAGTTATTATATTATTTTCTTCAGGATATATATTGATTTATCAACATTACTCATTCAATATGGTTATTTGATAAGGAATGTTATTTCTTTTTGTTATTCAATATGTAAAATTCATCAACCTAGAGATATAGGGTGGGGAAAGGAGATTATATTGTTCCTTGATGCATTAATAGGTTATCATGAGACTAATAGGTCATCCAAATGTGTTCCTACAATTAATTTTACACCATCTTGTGAATGGTCTTGATCGTAATATGTTTTCATGTGACTCAGTCATGGCGCCCTTAAAAAATGTGTTTTCCTCATTTAATTCATGTTATTATTTATCCTTGAGGTTTTTCATCAACGTATCTCAGAATATTTTTCATTATCAGTTTATTGATTTTTAGAATATGTTTTAGTTCCTTACATTCCATATTATTTTTTCCTTATCTAGTTTTTTATATGAAAAGTGCTCTCAGATATTTACCATTCTATATAGATTGATTATTGCTTCCATTATACATACCCTTACTGAGAATTTGAGCTCACTCTAATTATGTTTCAATCCCCAGATTATAATGAAAATAAATTTGTTAAAGTATTCTAGGACTCTGTATATTTCAGTTATTATATAGAATGTGTTATATTGTTTTCCCAAATTAGTATGGGTGTCATGTATGTATTCTATATTCCCATGACTATTACACTATACGGTTCGTTAGGATTATCTTCCTTGTAATAATTCCTATAAAATTTAATAATGCACTGACTTCCAGTAATATAGGATTAGGGTGTTACAACTAGAGAGTGTGTTTCTTGAGAAATCTACTTGTATACTTCCCCATTTAATAAATAAATAAGTTCATAGAATTCTATCACAAGCATGGTTATTAATGGACATCATAGTTAATAATGGATGAATCTCTTTTTTAATATTATGTAAGCTCGTGTAGACATAGATTAGAATGTATAATGAAATTTTATAAGATAACCATGTGTTATCATCCTTCTTTCAAAAAAATGAGAATTGAATCTCAAATTCCTCAAACAAATGATGGTTGGGGATGATTATTTGTTAGTTTTTATAGTCTCATAAAATGAAGGATGATTTATTTCCATAAAAATTATCTATTGTTCATTGTGAGGATTTTAGAGATGTTCAAAATATCTAAACAATGTTCCAATTTCATTAGTATAATTCATATTGATTATATAATTTAAATTAGATCTTATGATGTTGATTATCAGTCATCATTTGTTAGATAATATAAAGAGTTATATATGAATCACATTTTCATGATCTTGAATGAATGATCATCAATTAAATTGAAGATTATATATGTAAATTAACGACAATGGAATATGAGTATTAATGAATGATGAGTTTTTATTTGATATATACCATGATTTATATTATATAGAATAATGATATTAAGATGATGATGAAAAATATTTTTTTATTTTTCCTAATTAATATTGAATGTAATTACGAATATTCCATAAAAATGATAATATTTTGAAATATTTGGCATGAAGTATTTTAATATTGTGTTTTATTTGATTATAATTTTTCAATATCTTGATTACTCAATTAATGGGTCGTAAATAATAATCGGTCAGCTAGTGAATTCAAGGAGAATGCTAAATTGAATGCATTGTGGGATGTGTGCACAACTACATAGTACAGCAATCTTCATAATATATAATTTCAGTAGTAAATAGTGAGTGCATGGATTGGAATGTAGATGAACCTAGGTTAGTGTGTTCATATCCCTGTCATGGAGCACATACATAGTGTGTGTATGATGGGTTAGTGGGTTTTCAAAACCCTTGTTCATATGTGAATGTTTTTTGGATGTTAACCCAATTGATGATTTATGGTGATTAAGGATTGAAATATATTATTTTACATCCCTCAACCATGCAGATGATAAATGTTTGAAAATGGTTATTGGGAACTACTATTATTCTTAAAAGGATACGTACATATCACATTAATCTAAGATGGTTTGATCTTACGTTCCCTCAATATCAATATTTTTTATATCAACTTAATTCATAAACATCTCTTATAGCCTCTCTGGAATCATTGGTTCAATGTTACATGCTCACCATATGTCCAATAATGTCTGGTAATCAATACAAAAAAATAGTAAAAGACCCTTCAGATCATCATGAATTCATGCTTGAAATTCAAACCTTTCAAGTATTTTATAATAAAAATGATGGTATTTTGTAGAATGAAAACTATGTTTATTTTTCCTTATTGAGAAAACATACAATCTCATTAAAGATGTTATTAGGATTGATACCAACCCAGATGATGAATAACTTAATCATGCATATTATATCATTAATACAAATGACCATTTGAGGATATCCCACTACCATACAATAAAAATGAATGTGAAATTATTCAGGGATGTTTTTATACATTTGTGGTGTATATTAATAAATTCATTTTCATTTGATATATTTTCTGAGAATATGATGTTGATAGTAATGTAGAAGATTCCTGGAATCGTGGTGTTATTATGTGATAAAATGGAAACTGGTGTTCGATAAATTAACAATGATGATATCATTGTTTATTTAAAATTGTATTGACATAAAACAATTATATCTCATTCAAAGAGGTGGCAGAATTGAATAATTCCATTGATACTCAACTAAAATATTGCGGTAATGTGTTCGTATTTTTTATAGCTAAATAATTTATAGAGAGAGATATAATTTTTTACGGAAAAATAGATAATCCCTAAAATGTTTTTTTTTGAATTAGAGAAAGTATGATTCCTACTTATTGAAGGAATTAAACATCCCACAATCCTATGCTGGAATTATTATTGTGAGGAGATAACAGTATTAATAATATTCAGATAATGTTTATTGATTCCATCAACACTCTATGTTTTATAAAGGATTTTTTCATATACACTTAACTATTCAAAAAACTCTTTATAATTATAGGAATAAAAATATATAATGAAATATATTAGTGAGATATACAAGTGAATTGAAGAGAAATTCACACCCTTTTAGTTTTTCATGATGTATAATGATGTTGTGAATTATAAATGCAACATGTGTGAATAAGGAGTATGTTAAGGGTTATAAATATCTTAAAAAAATCAGTATGAGATGATCATGAATAGAATGCATTAGAGAAAATGAGGTGTGAAGAATAACGTGTTCATATTTGGCTTTAAAAAGTGAGTATATAAAATCCATGATAATTGAGATATCAAAAAATAAATATTGACAACATCTTAAAATGGAATTTATAATTTATTGAATATTTGAGGGTTTTATAAGACATGTCCATGAATTACAGTATGATTACTTAATTACATTTTATTAAATCATTTTGAGAGTTTTAAGAGAGATTAAATTTGTACATGTTCTAGAATGAATAAAATATTATTTTTTGCTTCAATTTTACACAACATATTGACGATATAAACATCATTAAAATATTTAGTATCTTCCCTATAATTCTATAATCATGAAAGAAGAAAAAATAAATAAAATTTTATAAACATAAGTGGATAATTATAAGAATTTAGTGAGTTGGAGAGGAAGTTACATCTTCAACTTGTTGAGGAGTTCATGGAGGATCTTCTTAAATTAATGTTAATACAATTAATGATTAATAACATTACTTGATTTAAATTGTTACTCCATTTAATGCGAAAAAATCCATCAAAGTGGAATGATTTTATTGATAAGTGTATTGAAAAGACATTAATGAAATGGTGGTTCCATTACAAATAACATCATTGAGGAACATGTGGGACCAATATAAAGAGATCCTTTTACTATAGAATATTTATTTTTTCCAACCCAATAAATTTTATCCAATTCAATGTATTTATAATGAATGAAGGATAATATTTATATAAAAAACCCATGAGAAAACAACAGTACTAGCATGAAAAGAATTAGGAAATCAAATTGATATAGAACCTTGTTGAAATAATCTTTCGATGGTTTTCCTTTTATGAATGACATTGCATGTTAAATTGATTATTGAAAGTGGAAAATAATACAATTCATCTTAACTAGGGTCATGATTTGATAGTATTACTGTATAATTGAAAATAATGTAAAACCTCGATAGAAATATGGGTAATATGAATCACCCCTATTGGTGTCCTTATGTAACCAATATATGATTTAAAAGATGTATTGATCAATGGAATGGAGGGTAAATGGAATTGTTAGAATAAAAGTTTATCCATGGGTATTAAAAATATAATATTGAGAACCTTATTGAAATCCAATAGTTAGCACACCAACACATCAATATAGAATCCAAAATGTAATGAAAATTAATGAGTGTGGACATGGGAGTCACAAGAAACAGCAACCAAGACATAACAATGTGTTAGGTGTCCATAACTAGATACTTTTTAGAAAATTTATGGAAAATAAGTACATAATAAGAGATATAATTTTTATTTTATTAACAAATGATAAAATAAAAATGTATGAAAACCTATTACTATATTAATCTGATACCATAGGTCCGTATTCTTGAATTAGGGGAGGGATATGAATTTATATCCAACATGTGTCATAATCGTCATCTGAGTGGATTTTAGTTCCACGATCCCATTCTTGAATCACTTCCATGGGTACATTCTAAAGGATTGCGGTTCCATCATATCATGAATTTACGATATTCCCAACAATATGATTCCATCACCATCTCCCATGATAACTACTAGAATAAAATAATTAAAAGGAAGCCACAATATGTTTTAGGTGATGATTTATGGATTTTAGTACACATGGGAATTAATGATTTTCAAGACGGTCAAGACATAACTATTTTTGGGATATTTTATATTTCCAAATATTTCATAGTGCACCACTTTTTTATTTTTATTATTAATAATTTTTTCTTGATTCGCACTCAAGTATATGAGATTATTTATTGTCGTTTTTAGTAAGATTATAGATAATCTCTAGAGTCATGATCTATATTTACTAGTTTGATCAATGATATAATTTATGTTGTCCTATTGGGTAGTATTAATAACCTACTCATTCACCCTAGTATACATTCATGCATTATGTTTATTGATTCGTGTTTAAGTAAGGTTACTATAGTAGAATGGTGATCATTGATAAAATTTTATGTAGAGATAGTGTATTATGAATGGAATCGGGGCTGGGGTTCTAATCAACTATAGTAAATTTATTTCATTTAGGTATTCTATTATAATGTTTTCTACATGGTAAATATTCATAACTATTATACAATATCACATTGAAACATCCCCTTTTAATAGTATTTGGGAAGGTATAACTTTATTTGGAATTTAGTTATAAATCCATTCCTTGTCCTTCATTAATATTTTGATATTAGTTATTAAATTTATTCTTCTGTGAATTATTTATAATTTTATAACCTAGGGTATAATATCAACATATTATATAGTCCCCATTTTTGGTTTTAAATCATTTGGAATATGGGGAGGTAAGTATAAGATATACGAAATGTGGTTTGGTCACATTAGCGGAGAAATATATTAGGGATAGTGTAATAATAATCCTCAGACCACATTTATGATATCGTATGATATGTATGAGTATACCATGATTCCATTTACATCATTTAATTCAGAATCCATGTTCTTTACTCTTATGATTATGGTCTACCATCAAAATATTAAATCATTCTTCATTCCTATCAATTAAAATATAGTATAATATAATTCGGGGAGTGAAATTCATGATTTTTATATTGTCTTGATCACAAATTTATATTACTAGCATTATCAAAAAAAATTATTAGTTTGGACTAGTTTAGAGATGGATGTTTCTTAGGATATGATATATTTGAGGCAGGTAGATTTGTAGACTCCTATATGGTTATGGCCATCACATTTTGTGTAAACCCATGAATGTATTTGAGATCAAATGTATCTTAGTATTAGATGTTTCTTATAATAGATTCAATATTGACTTGTATAGGATGGAAACAGAAATGACGGTTCTAAACAAGAATTGGTCAAATTCCAAGTTTTCTAATCCTGGTAAAAAATTCATCTTGAAGGTGAAGTGATGGTTTGAATCTATATCCATTATAACATTATAGAATCTAATAAGTAACTATAATTGGTATTTTAATGAATTAAAGGTTGAGAATAGAGAGGTGATGATATAATATAGGTGAGTAGTTTCATGAAGGTCTGGTTAGCTGAGGGTTTATGAATAAAATATATTCATCATCTAAAACAATTCTTGTTTGTGTACATGTTGTGGGTATTGGTGAATGTACCTGATAAATAGGTGGTTCATGTTGTATATCAATAATTAGAGATAAATAGTTTTTTATACAAAAATTTAAAGAACATTAGGTTTATATGGTTAGTCAAATATATATTTATGTCATCTTTACGATGTTTTATTGAATTTTGAAAGGGAATATTAAGGTTGAAGATATGATTTTATGTAATTTGTTTTTGGTTATATTAGAGGCTACTATTAAGTGGGAAATAACCAAAATCCATGCTGAGATTCAGTATAAAATACGATATTATTAAAATGAGGATAATCTAAATTACTCATGAATTAAACCTTACACCATGATAGGAGAAATAATTCTTATATAAGTTATTAATATTTCATTATGATGAGGGAATTTATATATTGTGGTGAGTCTTCACCGAATTTTGCCCAATTTAAAGATGATATATTTCATATTCGTTGTCATGATATGTTCTCTATGCATATGTGGGTGGAAATAAAGAGTTAATAAGACACCCAGAGATAGTTTCATCACTAAGAATATTCAAAAATGTATTGTAACATTCATAGGTCATATTTGTGACAAACATTAAGTAAATACATTGTAGGGTTCATTTCAATGTGACCCTTTATTCGAGAGGTGAATTCAATGTAGTAGTAACCCAACTTTATTCCTCATAACCATCACATTCTTATATAGAAATTGGAGTATTTGGAGTTGGACATTATTATGGGGTTATTGAGGTTAGACCATTAAATTAATGAACAATAAGTTTTAATCGATTAGCTAATGAAGTGTTCACAATTTATATTGATTATGGAGATCCACTATACTGGAAAACATGAAAAAATGTATAAAGGTGAGGTAATTTATTTTCATTATATACCAAGGGAAATCTTATCAAATTAGGATTTTGAATTTATATCATGATTCTTCTTGGGGATGAATAAGGAAAAATATACCTAGGTGAATTTGAACATAATATACCATCCCTTGATCGATGCATAGTCCAAGCTTCCAATTTTTGTGTTTTATGAAACAAATTGAATATATTACATTGATTTAAATTATCCATGTGAATATGTACTTAAAATGTATAGTTTATTAATATTAATATTTTTGATGAACTGGATTTGATGGTACCATTTTCATCGTGTTAAAATAGTATGTGCTGATATCATATACTCTGCATGATATCTTGAGAGTCTTTTATTTCTTGACTGTATCTTTTTATAGATACACAAGAGAATATATGTTTCATGAAAATCATATAGCCACTAAATTTTGAAATAAATGATCATGTACTGTATTATTAAATCATTCTTTTGAATTTGTGGTTGGCGACCAAGTAATCTTGTAGGTGAATCCATATAGGGGGATAAATATTATTTGGATGAAAGGGAAGTTAGAATCAGAATGAATACATTGTTTATGGGTCTCAATAGGGATCATAACATTATATACTAGTTATCTCATAAAAATTAATAAAATGCGAGACAAGATGTATTCAATGATCCTAATCTATGATTATATTGTCCCTTCACATCAAACATGATATACATCAACAATGTCATTGAAACGTCCCCGAACTGGAAGCCACTAAACTGGTGCTCCAAGCCAAGTCATCACATGACCTTAAGCACATCAACTCACACACTAGAGGTTTCATACTAGAAATGAGGGTATAATGTGTCACGTGGGAGGAATATAACCCATTTACCACAACATATCACAGTGGAACATAATTTCAATAGTGGAAGAAATATGAACAACCAATAAACCAACAAGACAAAAATCACTCAAATTGGTAAAACCATAAAATATCATTTAACCTCATTCCATATATGAAAATATATTTACAACATAATATATTTTTAACACATTCTGTTCAGTTTAGGCTTATACATCATCTATACAAGGGACTAAAAAATCAATCAATGTGCATAGAGGAAATATTCCATTTCCCTATCTCAAGGGGGATACACATATCTCATCAACACATAATCCTCACCACGAATCTTTAGTCTGGGTGGAATGTAACTATTAGGGTAATAAAGAATTAATACCCTTCCCAAACCCAGGCTTTTTGGGGTGGAGTTTAGAGCCTCAATCTAACTCGACCCATGGGCGTAGAACCTCAAGTCAATACCCCAATCATACAAGCCATGTGAGAATGATTATTTTTCTGATAACCACCACCATACCATAACACAAATAAGCATAATAAATTCCATTATATTTCACAATACATAAGAAACTATCGAAATTAATTCTATTCCATAACCCACTAATAAATTTACCATTTATATTTCATGTCCATTAAGCCAAATTCCCATTCTCATGCCTTAACCTTTTACATGTACTTAACGAACCCTATTAATCTTCGGTGTTCATAAATAACCATAAATTTAAAAAATTTCCCCGTATATCATTTCATAATTATTCACACACTAATGAATTTCAAATCCATTTCTCAAATCTCAGAACGCAACAACTTATTACAATCAACTGTTAGGTTTTCCACAATTCACACGAATTCACTGATTCAACATATTCATCCATTCCATTGTTAAATATCATTAACATATTCTCCATTTTCAATTCCATTACCAAATTTTGAGTTTACAACTAAATATACACTGATACCTTTAGGCATTTCTAACCAAATATCATTAAACAATCGACATAATCTTATTCAACACAGTTACCCATGTTCATGTAATTATAGAAACACCTTATGAATTTATCTCCCTATAAATATGTATTATAATTATATTTAAAACCTAATCATCAATTAATAGGTATTTTTTTGTGGATCAACATTATTATTCATAAACCCTGCACTTAACCCTACCACACTCTATGTCCGGTTTTACCAGTGCACCTATTAGTTGGCCCTAAAATGGTCTAGTCCTCATTTATGCTTCCAAAAGGACCATGAGGGTTTCAATTGATTACATAGACACCCAATTGTATCACACATTCTATAGGAACCAATTACACAATCAATGAAAAAGAATAATATGATCATCCATGAACAAATCCAAAATAAAACTAAGATATAATACATGTAGACCACCTACCTCAAATCTGATTATGAACACACTCTTGATCATTTCCTTGGAGCTAGATTCAAACACCCCTAATAACTCAACCTAAAGCTCACTATAAAAGAGGTTTATAGAGAGTTATAAAGAGATTTATGAAACTAAAAATACCTAATATGCAAAAGAGTTTCAAGAGGAGCATTAAAAAAATTGGGGCTTCCATTCATAGTAAACGGCACACCAAATGGGCCTGAATCGATGGAGAAACACCCTTTGTAGTAGTGGTTTGTACATGATTTTCACTACAGTATTAGGGGTTAAAGTGGAGGAGAAACTTGAGTTGGGGTTCAAAATCCTGAAATATCATTTTTGTAATTTTATCAACGATTCTGGGCTGCACGGTTTACCTGTATGGTTTTCCAAACCCTACACAAACTGTGCTTGAGCCATTGTCCAAAAAACACCCCCTTCACATTGTTTCCTAGAGATTTAGTAGGTATTTCATAACCGTGATCCAAACATTCATAATCTTATGTCCATGGCTGCATAGATACTTTTGATTCACACATGGTATTCACTAACCGTGCTGAAACCGTGAAACCTACACAAGAACTCCCTTTTCTTCCTATTTAATGTCCCAAACCCTTGGATCACCCCTCAGCCTTAAAATAAACATGGGGAGACACTTATCTATTCATGAGGAAGTGTCCTAATCCAAACATAAATATAAAAATACCTTATGAATATTTGGGGCCTTACAACCTCTCCAAGTTATAACAACTCATCCTCGAGCAGTTATACCATGAATCACTAAGCATATTTAATTTCAGAATATTCCTCTAGTCCTATCCATATGTTCCCATTTATCATGTTTTTGGTTTCACATCATAATGCCCACTAAACAATGATCAAGGGAACATACATTCCCTACATGTCTTCCTCATTATAACCACAACACAAACCAGAACTCCTCAAGGATGCATCAACTATAACCGTACCGAACCACTAGAACATTGGAGATAAAGCATATGCAATATCTCCCAACTCATAAGACATTGAAAATTAACACACATGATTGTCATTATAGAGGAACCAACTGGAATTCCATTGGCCGTATCATCTTCACAACTCTTAAACCAAATCATTGTGTATCGTTTTCCTCTGTTTTCAAAATTCTAAGGATGACCACACCTGGTATCAGCCAGAGGAAAACACACATTCCTTCCAACCACACATCTTGAAGATTTTATTCCAAAACAATACATCCAAACACAACCCAGAACACATGGCAACCCATCCAATTAAACTAATGACAATGCTCTCTATAGAGGCCAACTCACCTAAATATTCACTACATGAGTCCTTCCAACTCGAAGCTCTAATGACGTCGTCAACCAACCATTTATCCGGTATAGTACCCACCCCCATTATTGGTTATTTGGATCCTACCCTATCAATGAATTATAACCTGAACACGACCCTACATTCCCATCACCTAACATGTTCCAACTCACCTCACCCAAGCATCCATAGGCACATTACCGTACATTGGCATATATCCACACTGTAAAAACAAATTAGAAGTACATTCCAACACTATCCATTGATGTAATAAGATATATTTTACCTCACATTGGTACAATTCATTTTCAAGAACATAATTTCTACCAAAACATCATCCTGGAGGTGGATCATTCTCTCCACGCCCATTCATGTTTTCCATTTCTCGTCGGAGCACCCCTGAATAGATTTCCCCAAAGCTCCCACTCTTCACATGTGGTTCACTACCCCATTTATCATATACCCAAGGTTTTTATTAACTCAAAGACTATCATTATCATCCCATGAACCAACTAAATTTATTTTCTGAATTCATGTAGAATTCCATCATCGTGGTCTTATCTCCCACCAGATCATCATCAACATCACTCATCACATGACACCACATCACAAGGCCAAGGTCCCCTAAAATTATATAGGTCCTAAAATAACCTGAAGATAATTTAGTCAAGTTTAAGACCGATTTTTACTGGACTTATAGTACCCAACCACTATTTCCACAACCTATCTTTACATCCATAAACACCCTTCTACAATTTCAACCTATACATCTCAGGATTCACAAAGAACCACCCTTTGCTAAACTACTATAGTTGGATTATTATCCACCACATCCAAGTCCCAAAATGCCACTTTGAGTAACCTAGCATACAACTCACATGTTCCTTATTTTCATCCCAGTCCCACTATATCAACTTGATGTTCTCCTCAACACATCTATGACTAACTTATCACTCCCCACCTTAGCAGTTTTTCTACCACTTCTCTAATGAGGGATTCCAACCACCTTTTCTTACACTAGATCAAAATATAAAGACCAAAACATAGACATGAATATTTAGATTTTTCCCTAAACAATAAAACAAAAAATACCTAGTGCCCATTATAAGATTATGTAAAATGCACAGCAAACATTTTTCGACATCTTTTCCATCCTAAGGACCTCTCCCGAATCCATTTAGGGTGTAAATACCATCATCAAGCTTCACACATACTTATCCCATGCACGTAAACTCCATAATATCCCTCATCCATCAAACACGTTCATGTATCATGTCGTAATGCAGAGCTTCTCAACGTACCAAGGACGATATCAAGATATTGGGAATGATTGTCACTAGTTGAGGTACAATAAAACGTTTTTCAAAGAACACCACCCCAACATATCCGTTTGTGATGTCTCACTATGGGACACCATAACAGGGAAAGGATATGAGGTTCACTAGCTAAATTCATCTTATAAACACTAATCGACCACCACTCAGGTGTGATTTCAATCCCTGATTAACCATATCTTCACCACCAAATCACCAGGCAATCATGAACCAACATTTCATGTGGCACTACTTCCAACACATCGCTCGAGTTCTTCCAATGAGTCTCTGACGGATAACAATCAATGTAGAATTGTCTGCCACCCCAATCAAAACATTCATATAAGAAGTTCTTATACATGACTACTCTCACCATGAGTGTCACTATTGAGTGAAATAATATAAAAACACTCTTTCCATCCTTGTTCTTCTACTCAAAAACTACTTTGAGACCACCATTAATCCTCATCAAAAAATGTGAGTCAGGCATCCATACTATACGAACCCTAAAAGCATACCTCAACACCAATCTGAACCTCTATGGTGCCCTAAGGATAGAACTAGGCACAATTATACCGTTCCTAAAAGTTGGTTGTACATTTTATTCAAAAATACCACCTATAAAGTATCTCTTAGGCTTCATATTCGAAGGTACTTGAACCCATGGGCTAACCTCCCACGAGGTAACCATAGAAATGTTTTGAAACTATCATCACATAAATACAACTCCTGTAGCACTAACTACCATAAACCTTACCACATATCCCATTAGCCCAAACCTGCCCCATACAACACTCTTAGTTTTAATATCAAAGTCCAAAGCATGTACAAGTGTGGTGTGGAACACACAAAAAATCACTAGATAACATGTTCGAATTCTCTCATAGGTCACCCTGAAAGTCAAACTATACCAACTCCTTGTACTGGAGTAACAAAAAGGAAAATCCATTGACAATCTCTCCAAAACATATATATCATGATATGAACAATGAAATTATCATGCATGGAACCCTCACCATAGTACCGATGAACACTCTTCCTAGTGCACCAAACAATCATTTACTCTAGGATTCTTACCAATGGTGTACCATTCATTGGCACTACAAGAAATAAATCCTCCCAGGGGATTGAAACGCTACTCATTAGGTTTCTAAGCACAAGGTATCCAAACAATGATACAATCCGTAGGGTCCATCATGAACTCCATATGATCACAGAACATGAGAGTTTCCTCAATAGAATTACTGAACAACGACTTGGAAAAGAATGCCTACAACCCCACCAAGGGTCCCCTGATAACACCACCTAGTCCATATCCATACAAGTAGGGCCTCACAATACAAATGTAATGTCTCAAAAAAGGAAACACAAACTACCCCAACCCACACATATGTGGGTCAAAATGATATCACAATGGACAACCACACATGATCTCAATCATTCTCATCTTAAAAATTTTGTTCACCCAACTTTTAAATGAATGACCAATATGATATAACCATCATGGAAAATGAACTCACACTATCAACCATAAACTGAACATTCTCTATGTTCTATCTGAATAGTATTCATCACACTTTGTATTCTACCCTCTACCATATCTCTCGTTCGTTATGATCAACATAGGGTAACCAATTTACCTAATTAATATTCTTTCATCAACAACTTTTTCAAACCATATTTTCTATTACAACATTATCAATTCCTATCATGCATATTTCTGATTTCACAACCCATTATGATCATCATTTTAACTCATTGACACCTTTCATTAGGTAGAATCTATTATCAATTTTACAATCATAGTGTAATCATTCTCCTTTAGACACTGAATTAAACTTTACAATTTATCTCCACCCAAAATGATGACCTGGTCGTAACATATCTTTATAAAAAATATTCTTTAACTATTTATTTTCATTCTTTTCATTAAATTATTTACATTACCATTATTAGGAATCATTTTATATAGATTTATCATGGATGTAAAATGAATTCTACTCTCCATTCCCCTCACACCCATCCGATGTGTGTTACTATATTGATGCATGCCACCTATATCCTTGGGTTCCTAAAATGATGCATTAATGCACATCCCCATGACATTCCTGTAGGGAGTGAAATATCACAAAACAATCATATCACAAAACATGTGCTTCAATCAAGGGTGTAATATCATTCAACACTAAAAACAATCATCATGAACAACAATTCCCAACCAAGGATACTTGGGTTTACCGTCGTACATGGTTTAACAACTCCCAAGAACGATATCATTAATAAGGACCAACACATCCTAATTTCATGTCATCCATCCAAAAAGTGTACAAAAAAAATGAAATCCTCTAATACCACTTTGTAACATCCTTAACCTGGAGGCCACTATAGTGGTACTCTGTGCTAGGTCGTTATATGACCTCATGTGCGCCTCCCAATATGATATAAGTTAGCGAATAGAGGTGAGGTTATAATGAGTCACATTGGGAGACAATCCCCCCTTTACTAGAGTAATCCACATCAGAACACAATTTAAATAGTGGAAACAATATGATGATCTAATAAACATACATGCCAGACATCTTCCAACTGGGTACAAACCATAACCCAAAATTAATAATGTCATGAAATACTAGTAGTTTAAGAGAAATAAACCAAAAAAATAAGACAAACGTACAATCCCAAAACTGGTCCAAAATCCATGTCCAGATCCTCCTCTATATACAGTCAGAGCCCAACTCAATATCCTAGGGTAGGGTCTTTTTCCTTGATCTGACCTATAACCAAGAAGTCTGCTTGGGTAACCAACTACATCCAAAGATAGGTGATAGTACAAAACTCAGTATGGAACCACAGATTATTTCTACAAATTACTAGTCTAATAGATGGTCCATGGATCTATGAAATAAATTTTAAGTAAAAAAGGTACAGTTCAAGTTCTAATTATTAACAAAGTGAATTTAATTCATGACTAGAATTTATCCAAATTCCATTTCTATACCAATAATTAATATATAATTCAATTTCAAAACATTCTCTTTGGGTTAGTAATATACATCATCTATACATGGGTCTATGGTAATCCATCACTATTCATAGGGGAAATAACTCAAGTCTATATCTCACAAGGGATATATATATGGCATCAACATATTATCCTCACCTTGAAGTCTCAGTCTTTTCTGAATATACCCGTCAGTGAAGTAGAGCCTTCATCCACAACCCTAATCCGTGCATTTTGGGGTGGTGTTTGGTACCTCAATTAAACTCGACCCATGGGCATAGAACCTCAAGTTAATACCCCACACATCCATTCCATGTAAACATTCTTATATATGAAGTCACCAACCCCACACCACCACACGACTAAGACTACTCTATTGCATTAATATGCAAAAAACAAATAACAATCAAAAATGGAATTAATGAGATTACATAACCCATTAATAGATTTAAAATATAGAATTCATGTCCATTTAGAAAAATTCCCATTTTCATGCCTCAAATCATTACATGTACTCAATAATCCCTATTCCTTGGCCAAGATCATCAATGACCATAGATTTACCCATATCCTAATTTTTTTCATAATCATTCACCCACTTAGGAATTTATATTACATTAATCATACCTCCTAACATAACCACTTATTAAAATTATCCATTATTCATTCCATAATTCAAATGAATTAACTCATTTAACATATTCACCAATTATATTGTTTTATCTCATTAAATTATACCCTATTTCCTATTCAATTTAAAAATCTTGAGTTTAAAACATCATATGCACTAAACACCATAATCATTTCAAACAAACATTCCTTAAACAGTCAATATAGTCACATTTAACCTAATTACCCATTTTCATGTCATTTGAACAACAAATTATGACTTTAAAAACATATTCATATTCATCGTCATTAAATTTACAACTTCATCAACCATTAATACATGTTCTACATTGTATTCACATTATTATTCAGAAACCCTTCACTTAACCATACCATACTCTATGTCCATGATTTCCGACACACCCCATGGGTGTCCGTAAAATGGTCATTTCCTCCTCTATTAATCTCACAGGGATTGTGAGGGTTAGAATCAGTCCCATACACACCCCCTTTTTTAAATTACTCCTATTGAACCATGAACACTATTAGGGAAAATGAAGAACATGATCATCCATGCACTAATCTAAACTAAACTATGGGATAATAATTGTAGTCCACCTACATCTAATCTGGTGATGAACACACTCTTAATCATTGCCTTAGATTTTGATTCAAACCAACCTAGAATCCAAAAATAATATCACATGAAAATTGTGAGTTTTAGAGCTTTGAAAGGAGATGGAATAAACTAAAAACCCTAATATGAAGAATAGATGTAAGGGAAGCCTTATAAATTACATAGTCTTTGATCCACAACCAACTGTGCTCTAAACATGCATGGATTGAAGGGGATCCACCATTGGGATTATTGGTTCATCCATGATCATCACTAGGGTTGTAGTGGATGAAAATGAAGTAGATACCCAATTTGGGGTTTAAAAATATGTGATGGAATTTTAGTAAATTTATCAATTATTCTGGGTCGCACAGTTTACCATTATGGTTTCCCAAACTATGTTTAAACCGTGAGTGAGCCACTGTCCAAGAAACACCTCCATCACATAGTTTCCAAGGGATTCCACATGGTTTTCATAACCATTCTATAACATTTCATATGTTTCTATCCATGGGTGCATGGTTACTTGGGATTCTTTCATGGTTTGCACTAATCATGCAAAAACAATTCAACATGCACATGAACTCACTTTTAATCCTTTTTCATGTCTTGATCCCCTGGAAAATCACTTAGCCTTATCATAAAAAATGGGAGACACTTATTTATCCAAAAAGAGGAGGCCAAACAAAATCAAAAATAGAAACTTACCTTATGATAATTAGGAGCCTTACAGTCATGTTGTAGTATTATACGCCATTCACAATAGATTAGATCATGAAATGTATTTGAGAAATAAATCTTCTCCCTAGTATGATGATACATATTTTGTGTATAAAACCAGGATATGAGTTTATGTAAGAGGAAACATGATTTTAGGAGTCAATTATTAAACCATAGTGTAATTGGTATTTAACAAGTGATGTTAGATATTAGAACGTAGTAACCAGAAACTATATGATGGGGATTTTGAAACAACATAAATGTTCTTATGTATGAATTCAATTAAGTGATTACCATAAAACATATTTTCAATTTTTTGGGTTATTTTTTTGTTTTATAGTGGTTGTTTGTTTTTTTGAGCCATTATCCTAGATCTGTTAAGAAATTTCAAAATATAAAGATGTGAATTCAATAATGTATAAAATTTCAATGTGGT
The DNA here is from genome assembly GCA_963277665.1 of Viscum album. NCBI lineage: Eukaryota > Viridiplantae > Streptophyta > Magnoliopsida > Santalales > Viscaceae > Viscum > Viscum album. Next base: position 387,959,932 of record OY728163.1, on the reverse strand, counting down.
GGGAGCTCTAAAAGCATATATTTATGTCTATTTAGTTGGTAAAACCTTAATATATGGTGTTTCTATTGTGATTACATTTACTATGTATAGATTTTTCTTTTGATGAAATAGGTAATTCCATAATGAGACCCTTTCAATAGGTAGAAATTTTAGCTTGTTATTCCAATGAGTATGCATTAATTCAAAAAATGAGGCACCATTTCAAAATTTGGCCATGGGTTGGGTATTGTATCTTCTGCCATGTGGGAATTTCACAATTATCCCCATTATCAGTTTGATTTAATCAATAAATTGAATGTTTCAAATGAATAAATATTAAATATGGGTTTCTAATTCTCATTCCTAGTTGACATGTGTCCAAATACCCTTACGCCTCCATGACACTTCCTTTTACCTTAATTTTTTATGTTCCCCCAGAATGGTAAACCATATTGTGGTAGCTTTTGAATTAATTGTTTTTTTACAATATTAAATTTATTGAAATCATTCTCAATAAAATTTTATTATTTTATCGATATTATCATCTTATTATATAATCACAAGAAATAAATTATAGGAAACTAAATAATGAAGAATATTTACAATGTTAGACCTATGTTTGAGAAGCTATATCATTTCTAGGTAAAATCCTTTCTATCCGTTAAAATTATTTATTAGAATTAATTGAATAAAACATTGATCCAACCATTAATAGACTCCTTCAATATCCTGAATGGAAAAACTATATTTTATCACATAATTTCGATGATACATTTCTTACAAAACTAACCCAACATAAAATATATGTGGAATCTTAAAAATTTCTAATATAATGGATCATCCAGATATTTTTATCCATTTATCTATATCTAGTAATGTTCTTATGGTGTGTTCATCCTCATTTTGGGGAATCTCCTTCTACAATGTATCTTTGAAAACAAACCTATAATTATTAGATCTGTATAAAAAATTAGACTATTCCTCCTAATAATCTATTAAGAACCTATGTCTCATATCAATGCTCAGAATCTAGTTCTAATTATCACATTTTGTTTCTCACTTCATTGATGTGATTTTCTGATTCTCATATCAATGTCTCTTTCTAGAAGCACATCGTTAATACGAATATTATATCAGTTGGAAACTCACTTTTTAAACAATACTAGTAGTGTAACATGTTTTCCTCAGCTAAAAAGTTTTATCTATATTTATACACTACATCTATTTGATATAGGTGATCCTAATGTGTAAAATGTAGGAATCCATTTTCAATTTTCATCCCAATGAAAATCACCCATATTATTTTGAGTGACCTAGAATTGTCTTGAATTATCATTAACCATCAAAAAACACCATAAATTCATTAAATCATTGAAAATCATTAATTTTAGTGTTTATATTGTTCTACATATTTTCATAACTTGGTTAAATGAAAAATAAAATTTAAAAATAGCACAACATAAACTTTTTATTAAAAAGTGTCTATAGGTATTTCTATAATGTTTCTAAACCTTCATTCAGTAATATTTTTTTCCAATGAAACACTTAGGAATTCCTTTGTTATTTTCCTCTTATTTGACCTTCTTTGACCAATCCACTCTGTCTTATGACATAATCTAGTATTTATTCCCCAACAAAAACATATTCATCACACAAAATACTCTAATATTTCCATGTGATGAACGTTCATTTTATGGATTTTCATCAAATGAAATTAATCATTTGTAATCATAACTCATTTTTCTTAATAATATTGAACATCATCCACCCAATAATAATACATTTATAATTAAACATCATAGAATATATATATCTAAAAACATTATCTACTATTGTCTATTTAACACGAACCATTCAATATAGTAGACTATGTTATTGAAAATGATATATAATTACATTAATTGAAATTTTAATGTCTAATTATATTCCTTATCCAACATTAAATTTATATATAAATATATAATAACTATAATTATTATCCATAATTTTTACGATATTTCCCTTTATATACATTATGGAATATTTTACTCTTCTGTGTATCTAAAAGTAATTATATATATATATTGATACATATTATTAATAGGATTATTTTTCTTCGTATGTGTTAAGTGGCATCAATAAATCTCTATAGGTATATTTTATTCTACATTTCTCTTTGTTGAATTCATACCCCTTTATATCCATCTTCCTTAATCAATATGATTATATGTGTCTCGTGGAATGCCCTTCAAAGTTTATTCATGATTAAAATGTTTTACTTCTCTATCATTTTATGATTTTTAGTATATCTTAATACTATACTCAATATTCTAAAACTGTATCCAATAATCTCTATCTGGATATCTCAGTTTGATTCTATTTTTCCTATAAATTGTGTCTATTTTCATTGTACAACTTTCATATATATCATTTTCTAGATCTCAATGCCCAAAAATGTACATCTAGAAATATTTTTCTGGTATTAAAGTTAATCTCAATAATTTTAAAAATTCATGGATCCTGAGATTTTCATGATTTTGGAATATTTAGATAATATATTATCATCATCGTATTGTATGAAATTATTTACCCCAACATTTTAACATCCTCTTGTATCTTCATAAATAAATTCTTAACATACATTTTAAGTAATCTTCTTCACCTAAAATATAATCCATTATTTACAATGATATGTTTTCAACAAATAATAATCTATATTAATAAAAAATCACTAAGGATATTAAATCTACCCATTTTTATGTGGGAAATATTCATTAATAAATTTTTAAATTCCACTCAAACATTTATACAACTTATTTTTTTAACATATATTAATCTATTACCATACCAAATTTATCAGAGAAAATATATTAAAATTTTACTAATAGATGAAGAAAATTTTTCTAATGAATTGCATTCCTCTATGAAACAAATACTTTTATCCCTGTGAGGATGAACTCCTCCTTAATTTTATCATTTCCAATTTGACTGCCATCTTTTTTGAAAACTATATCATCGTATTATTAGAAGAAATAGTTGTATAACCTTACTATAGGTTTTTTACTTACTCAATCAACATATCATTATAATCCAATGAAAATTATGGGTATTTATTTAACAAAATTTTGAAGTAATTAGTAGAGGGTGAACATGATGTTTCTATTTCAATTCTAAAAATATTTCTTTTGGAATAGGTTTTGTGAAAATATCAATAATATGATATCCTGTATAAATGTACTCTATCATAACATCTTCACTAGAAACCATAATTTTAATGAAGGGATCCATTATTTCAATGAGCTCAGTTGTCAAATATTATATAATGTTTTGGAAAAAAAATCCTTAACATTCTGATTCATACAAATAATCATTAATTATTGAAAAAAATAACTCTTTAATCTACAAACAGATATTTATTAATATCCAATTTTGTAAATAATTGGTGGAAGATACATATTATAATTCTATAGTACTCAATGCATTGTCACATAATTTAAAATCACACACAACAATCCCCAAATTCATAATATAGTCATGATGTTTATTAAATATTAGAGTATACTTCAACCAAATATGTATTAGGGAATCTAAAAAATGTTATGTAACAAAATATTTTGTGAAACATGAATTAAGAATTTTTTTTCCTATTATAGAAAAATGTGTTCTCATTTCCACTAGAATATATGGTTCTTTTCAATGAATCTAATATATAAAATAAATATAGAATATAAACAATGTCTATAAATGTGTTGTAAAGATAATGAAAACAACCTGGTGACTTTTAAAAAAAATTGGATTCACACTTTTCGAAGCATAATCGTTACTCAACTTTACAATAAAATAAATAGGTGTAAAACATTACCCATATTCATCCATAAAAAAATTTAAAAACCCCTTAGAGTAATTATCATGATATATAAATATGTATCTCTCCTTTTTTTAAACATGTAATCCAAAGAAAAATGTTAATTCTCAAGGAATTTTAATCTGATTTTTTTTCATTATTTATTCAAAAAATTATTTATAATAATTCATTTTAAATCCTAAATAATATTATATTATCAATTTAAACAATATAAATTATTTTAAATGTATTAATTTAATTAGCGAAAAAGTTTATAATAATTTTTCCATTAGAAAATTTAAAATTCATCTGTAGACTATAATGATTAGAGCCCCACAATCATAAATTTTGTTTTAAAAAATACATGGAATTCATAAAAATATATAACCATGTTCCATATTTATCATGATAAAACTATCATAGTTTCTCAGTGTATACATATTCATAAATTTCAACAATTAAGAAATATGATATGATATCCATCTGGTAAACATTGATTGAACATTGTGTAATAATTACTATGAATATTCTTATTGGTTTATATCACACAATGAGGGGTTTTTTAAAAAAATAAATGGTCCACCGATGAGTATCCATGAAAAACAAATAGTTATATGATTCATGAAATATCTCTATTTGTATTAATCTTGTTTTTCTAAATCCATTTGTTTGTGTTATATTGTTTCCTACATGTCGTGGAATAAGTTCTCAACAATCAATCTTCTCAATATGATATAAATAAGAAGTCATTTCATGAATCCATTTTTACGTTAAAATATGTTGGAAATTGATGATAGTTCATACATTGGGATAAGTAATTTATGTCTCTCAAATATAAACATTATTCTGGTCTAAAATTTATCTTTTCGATTTCAAATAATGTTGTAAGATTCAAAAAACAATTAGGGTATGAAATTTGTTATATTTTATATTTGTCTCAATTTATTATTCATAAAGTTGTTAATAATATCAATATGCATGTTTTGGATCAGATTCATCATTATTTTAGCTATCCACATTAGTGTAATACAACATATATTACAAAATATTTTCAATTTCGTTTTTTAGAGAAATTGTATTTTTAATAACATTATAATAATAATAGTAAAATAAAATTTGTAAATGAATATTCCAAAATTTTTATTTTCATCTGTTGGTACGAATATTCCTTTATTATTCCTTATAAATAAGTTTCATAAAATGTTACAGGATTTGAATTTTAATCAATTATTATAAAATGACTACAAAAAACTTGGAAATACGTCACAAAATATTTTTTCATATACTACATCTCTAAATGGGTGATATTGGTTATTTTTTAAACAAGTAAAATATCACAAATAGCCTATCTAAAAAACTTATAATGTTAATACATATCCAGTAAAAATCTTTCCATTTACAGTTAAGTTATATTATCTTCCTTATATGAATTTTTTAGGGTTTTCTGGAGGACCGTATCAATTCAGGATTCCATGGTTCGTTATATTTAATTCAAAATAATATAATGTATACTCATTTACCTTTTTTGTTATCACATTCATTATATATGATCCAATTTCCCTTTACACATACCTTGTGAATCATATAGACATTAATGTAGAATGTAATTTATTATTCATAATCATAATGTTGTTCTTTCAATTGAAGACGTCAATTATATTGATAAAGTACATATCATTATTTTTTTAATGAATCAATAACCTAGGATTATATATGTGAATAATTACATTTTGTATGGTGTATTGAGGTTTAATTTTTATATCATTTACACTTAGAAGAATCTTTTCCCAATATTTTGTGCATATATCTTATTATTTCTTAATTTTGGTGGTAATGTTCATATAAATTCTAATTGGGAATTTTTTTTAATACATTTCTATTAAATATTCCCATGTCAATGATTCCACAACACAGTTTTCCCTCAACACAAATGTAAAATAATAAATAATATTTTCAAATCTAAATATGTTTTCTTCAAATTAATTATCTATTTATAAAAAACAATTCCTCCATTTAAAATTATTACAATAGATGAATTTTTTGAAGATAACATCCATACAATAAAACAAGGTTTTAAAAAAAATATTTTGATGTGTTTGAACCATAAACATAAAAAACAAATTTGGATTTTAGTTTGTATGATTCAAACGAATCAGTTCCTATTAATAAATTTTTTATTTAACATTAATTTAGAAATGTAACTGATCTATTTCATGATTTTCAATATCATTCATGTTTTTATCTCACCTATAATGAGTAAGGATCCTCCACTATCAATTATTAATGGATTTTCCCTCCTACTAGATTTTTGTGTTGTTTCAACATAGAAAGATGTTTTCCCAACTATTTTCTTTCATGCTTCCTTTTTTATAGCATATAATAACCAAACATTCTGTTAAGACCCATTTTAAAAATTCTCACATAACGATTTTCAATAAAAAATTCCAAATTCAAGAAAAGTTCTAGAAACCCATAAATGGGAACAAGTGTCAGTGTGGGAATTGACCATATGTTTGGTAGCCATATGTCAAACACACCACATACATGAAGAGAATTATTATGACCTTGATCGTGATCCACATAGCTTTACAGGCCCTGAAATCTCATTGAGACCATTAGTCCATCTACCCTTGGCGTATCTCAACACCAAACAATGGATAAGAACCAAATACAATATCAAAATCTGACTTCCCATGGGTACCTGAGGTTTAGAACGAGCAAGATTTCGCGACACACTTCCTTAAACTACCCCTCAAGTCACAACAATCATACTCCATCAACCTTGACATCCCAAAATAACAAAGGTCTCTCTAATAAAAATTGTCCTCTATGAGATGATCTCATTTGAAACCATTTTTTCCTAAACTTTCCCCAGTCGACCACAAAACAGGGCACCCAAACTGATCTATGGCATGTCCCAAAAGATGTTACCAATCCCCATAAGCTAAAAAATAGTTTTCGGGATAATTATAGCATATAAGAGAACAATATTTCCCAAATATATAAAATAAAACAAAGAGAGGAATGAAATGGACTACCTAATACACAATTACAAAAACTAAACTGATCATCATGTATACAACCAAATATAAAGTACAACTGATTGATACAACCAAAATGAACTGATTGTATGACAAAATAACTCCATGTGATCCCACTAGTTACTCTCTAGCACAATTATCTCATGTTGCTCAAGGGGATATAACTCAATATGAAATCCACACAAGGGCTAAAAAATAGAAAAAAAACTATTGGCGTGAGTATTAAAACACAATAGACCAGCCCGATAATCTATTCCCAATGCACATCCATTAAAATAAAAGAATCATAAATTTAATTTTTGAAATACAATATATTAAAGTAATATTTTCTACATGATTACAAAAACCAATGTTCAACCCATTACCCTTATTCATTTAAAAAACTAGATTTGTTCAACTAGTGTGCCAATTGCATTTTCAAGGGGAATGTGATGTTTACATTTTCATATTTGAACAAAGAGGATAAGTCACTTTAATTTGAATTAAATAATCATAAATGTTAAAAAAACCATCCCACCACTTTCCAAGAAAATCAATACACAAGAAGTCATGATTGCAATCAAACAATAGGGGCAATGTAAATGTACAAACAAGCATCATATTTATAACTACAAGCAACTAGAAGACAAATAGATATGGGTGAACCTAGGAGATCAAGTATAATCCAAAATACAACAATAAATGAGACCTAATCCCCGTTAACATGTCACACATCATAAAATCAAAATGCTCAATACGCTCGACCATCCTTTCTAAGGCAAGCAGAGGGAAAATCCCATAGTAATAAACCAAATATTTCCACCTAATATGGGATACTGGTTAGTACCATAACCTACCAGTGCAGAAATCATTCTCATAATATTCACTCAATTTTCCATTTTCCCTTGTCTCAATTATATAATGGGGGTGAGCCATCCTATTCTTTCCGAGAATCCAATTACAACATATATATAATAATAATTCACAGTAGACACCATCCCGAGTCACTCTAAGGGCTGATCTCTTGTCATTAATAAAAAGGAACATAAAGAGTCCATCCTTAGGCAGTGTCATAATGGATCACAAGGACTACTCAGTAATGAAATCCCATCAATTATTTTTATAAAATCATGTAATGAGAAATATTGATAAGAGGTTTTCATAATAAACAATTTCACCATTTTTCTCAAAGCCGCCAAATGGGCCTTTAAGCGTTTCTCAAAAGTAAAATTTTCCAATAGTAAAAATTTCACTTTTATTAAAGAGGATTATCCAAAAAAATTATTACATCAATCCACTTTCATAAATCCTTTAAAAAATCAGGTTAGAGCTCCAAATCACAACCATTTTTACAAGGATGCCAAATGGGACATTTTCTAGCAACTCGGGTCAAAACATGTTGTAAACCAAAAACGCATTTTTTTGTAAAACCAAATCTACATTGGAAAGCCATATAAGTACCCCAAAAGAATATTTCACATGCTTCTTGTGAATTTAAAAATGCAAAAGAACATTTTAAATCACACATAACATATAAAATCCCACTATGTAATTTACCGAACACATGGAAAGAACTCTGTAACAACACAATTAATTTTAAGTGCTTGAAAGGGAATAAAAATACCAATTTCATGCCATAAATTTGTTCAAGAAATTGAACCATGTTCAAAATACCCTAAACCTAGTTCAAAACATCACAAACTAATCATGAAACAAAAATGAACATTTAATCAATTTCTTCGTGTGCACTTTTGTGAAAAAACTACTCTACTATTCAGAAAACCAGGCCTAAACACTACTTTGCACACCAAATAATTTTATTTAAGTATTATAAAACAATACTCAAAATATTAATAGGGAGAAAATACCCTAAATTATGAATCCTAAAAAAAATATTTGTATAATGGGAAACCTACCTCAAATCCTTGGCGGAATGTAAAGGCACACTCAAAAACACCATCTGAGGGTTTGTAAACACTAAACCTGGGATGACCAGCCCCAAATGAAAAAAACCCTAAAAATCATGGGATAACTGAATAGTTTTTCGATCATGACTAGGTAGAAGATACAACCATGAAATAATAGAAGGAAGAGGAAGAGGGAGGAGAAAGGAGAAGAAATCCCTCCTTGGAAAATATTAAAAATCTTCGTCTTCCTTTAGATCTACACCCATAGAAGAAAATGAATGGCATAGAACTACTTGGAGAGGATTCCAAGGTCTGGATGAACCAGGGAAAAATCTTTTTGGAAAAATAGTATGAATTTAATGACTTATTAATGAGTCAGTTTGCCTTTAGAAAATCTGGATGATTTGAGAAACATTGTGAAGTTTTTCCCTAATCTGCGACTAAGATGAGCTCCAAAGTGGGGAATTGGAACATTAGGGTTTGCCTAGGGTTATTTGTATCATGTGGGATGTGTGATATCTGAAAAGTAAAGACAATTGAATAATATATAAAAGAAACTATTTATTTTTTTTAAATTTGGAAATGGGCCCACCGACTAGCCCAATATCTAAATACATAACACAAATACGCCATGCTTATGAATTCTTAAGGGGTCCAAATAGATATGTTAGTTTTTTTTGTTATGGGAGACCATGTGGGAAGTTTAATGGGTGAAAAATGTTGAAAAAAAGTATTTATAAAAGAAATAAAATTTATTTTTAAATCAAGAAATGGGCTCATGGTTTGGCCCAGATCATGAAGAACCCACCCTTTCTCCAAAAACTCCCAAACAAGAAATGGGGACCCCATAGTAGGATGATTATATATATATGGAACTCAAAAACTATAAATTAATCCCACCCTAAATTCATGAAAATTATTGGGATTTCCAATGAACCTGATCAAAATAGAGACATGAAAAACTAGTTGTGACAATTCTCCCCATCGTTAAAGCTTTCCACCCCCAGAAATCCATAACACTTTCAAGCTGAAAGATCCATACCTAAGGATTCCATATCAATAAGGTACAGACTCTCAATAAAGGTAAATATCATCCCCCATTAATGGAACTAAATACTCTAACCCAAACAAAAAACCAACTCATAACCACTTCCTAAGAATCAACTGAAAGATCAAGCCACCACCTCCATAACCAAGTCTTGAACAAAATTGTGGGGAATTATCCCAATGAACCCAACAACCACCCCAACCAAAGACAAGTCACTAAAACCAACTATACTATGGGATTATTGAATTGAATTCATGACATTAAGAAACAACTAGAACTTGACATGTTCATAGGAGGAAAATCAATAAGACTTGTGGAGGGTCTTCCCACCATTAGAAAACAACTAGCAACGAACATACAAGAATTCAACATTAACTGGAATTGGGCCTCACTTACAGAAGTCCACCAAAACTATCCCACAATAAATTACCATCACAACATAATAGGGTTTAAATATGAACATTTAAACCACATTCTCCCAAATAAGCATACAAAAAATGGGCCAACACTTTTGGCATGGATCAAAACCCCTACCACAATGGGAGGGGAGAGAAGGGTACACAATCACTGGGCCACTAAAATCAAAAAACAAATAACGGAACCACCCAACACCCTCCACCTATGAATGGGTACAACCATGACCATAACTAATATACATTAGTGTTCCACATTGGGACATTGATCAGAAACTCACATTCGAGAAGGTAAAACCATTGACACTGTGTGAGAGTTAATTCCCCTACCCTCTTTGCGAAAAAAATAACAATGATGAGAAACCAAAATAAAAACATAGAAAATGAATTACTACAACACTAAAGGAAGGATATTATTCGAGCTCCCCACACCTATGTTGATTTCCTGACTGTGTGAAATGTTGTATTCCAAGGATTGTGGATGGAGCCCTAATGATTGAAGAATCTACTACGCCGCATCTAGGTTCTACTAATCACCACACCCCACAAAACTCACTTTCTCAACAACACAAATTCATCTAAATAGAAACTCAAATATACATATCACCATTCTCTCTCACTCTGAACAAAGATCAGAATGGACAAGGAATATGATGCAATATATTAACATCACTGAACACAACTCCAATATCCAAAATAATTATCACAAAAGGGAAACAACTTTATTCAAGCACAAACAGGTCTCAATTCTAAAAAACGAGTTGAGGAATCATCTAGAGAGGTGGATTTAATGACTTAAATGAATCCTTAAAAAATCAACATGATTTATTTTAAATGGAGAACAATCTATGGGCCCATCATAACATCCAATAGATTCGTAGAAACCCACAGAACATTTCTCCAAACCCATGCCACCAATAAGATCCCATCTAGAAGCACACCATGAGTATCACTTCCATATCATGAGGATGTATACCAAATAATCCAATCTTCTAAAACATGATAATGTATCCCACATATACACTAGTTTATAGAAACACAAATAAAATTCATCTTATACACTTTTGAAAAACAATCCAACTTGGTGTATTTTCTCATTCACCAATGGTGTATTATCAACTCTCACTCATATGCACGTTTTTGTGCCTCAACGGACATGCAACCACCATGAAATATCATCCATTAATCTATATATTAATAAAACCATGCATTTGAGCACCCACAAATACACGAAAGGATAAAATATAACCATCACAACACCAAAAAAATCATATACCTTCCATAGGAACATTAACCACCAAATCAAAAACCAAGTTCAGATTTCAAAAAACAACTCACACTTTATGAAGAACCATTTGTTTAAAAACCAAATCCTTTTCATTTAATAGAACATATAAAAACAACCATTCTACTCTAAATAACCCTTTCCCATTTAAAAAAAATCAGCAAGGTCTATTTTCTTAATTCGACAACCCCAATGGAAAAAATACATTTCTAGAAAAATAACAGCCTCTCAAAACCAAACTTCAAAAACCAATTCATCATATTTAAACTATTTTCAAAATCACAAAACAACCCAGTTAAAATAAATTTCATAATCACTTTAGAATAATCCACTATTTTCAAATATTTCATTTCAAGAGACAATATGTTTAGATTAAGGAAATTAAATCCTATAAAATCATTTCCTCTTTATCCCCAGAATTATTTTCACAGAACCCATAATTCTGAAACATTTATCATATTAAATTTCGAAAACCAATTTTCAACTATTAAATAACCAACCATTCCTTTATGTCCCATTTTCCCAATTCTCACAAAATTATTTTCAAAAAAAAATTCTGAATTCATGAAAAGTCCAAGAGACCCACAAAATGGAACTAGTGTCAGTGCGTGAATTGACCATATGGTTCGAGACCATATGTAAAAAACACCACCAACACAGAGAGCCTTATTAGGACCATTCCATGGATATGCATGGATTTCCAACCATTGCGATCTCATAAAGACCATTAGTCCCACTCCCCTTGTCATATCCCAACACCAGACAATGAATAAGAACCAAATAAACTAACAAATCCGGATTTCCCATGGGCAACTGAGGGTAAAAATGAGAAAGAGTTTGTGAAGCTCTTCCCTAACCTACCCCTAAAGTCCTACAAATCCTAATAAATCTATCTTGACATCCCTAAACTAATAAAAAGTTTATTTAAAAAGAATGGTATGATAGGATCTAACTATCTTTAATAGCATTTTGTCACGAACCCGCCTAGGTCGACCCTAAACTGGGCACCTGAACTGATTTGTGTCATGGCCTGAAGGGCATTCCCATTCCACATGTGCTGGTAATTAGAGACGGGAATCATTCGAGTATACAAGGGAAGAATTTCTCCCAAATATATACAATAAAACAAATAGAAGAAAGAAATGGACATCCTAATGCACATTTATTAAAACGGAACTGATCACCAGGTATATAACAGAACATGAAGTACAACAGAATGATAAAACAAAACTAACTAGAACTGATGACCAAATAAATACTTGGGACCCTACTATTCACTCTCCAATACAACGATCACACCGCTCAAGGCGATTGAACTCAAGTCAAAACCTGAACAAGAGGTAATAACAAAAAAGAACTATAGGCGTGAGTATTAAAACTCAGTAGGCTCACCCAATAATCTATTCCCAATTCATATCATTTAAAATTTAAGAAAAATCAATTTCAAGTATGGACTATAATATATAAAAGTAATGTTTTATAGATGATTACTCAAAAAAGTACAACACATTGCCCTTATTCATTTCTAGAACCATATTCATTCAACTAGCGTTCCAAAAGAATTTTCAAAGGGAAAGTGATGTTCACATTTTCAAATTTGAACAAAGAGGATATAACACATTTATTTGAAAACCATATTCATAAACATTATCAAAAATAGATACCCACTTTCCATGAGAAAAAATATACAAGAATCCATGATATTAATCACACAATAAGGACAATATAAATGTACATACAAGTATCATATTTAGCACTACATGCAAATGAAATCCAAATAGACATGGGTGAACATAGGATATCCAGAATAATCTAGAAGAAACCAATACATGAGACCAATTCCCCATTTACATATCAGATATGATGAAATCAAAACTCTCAATATGCTCAACCATCCTTTCTCTAGCAGTCCAGGGGAAGAACACATAACAATAAACCCAATATATGCACCTACTATGGGCCTCGGGTCAGTACCATAAACTAACTGTGAAGAAAAAATTCTTAGAATATTATCTCAATATGTCAAGTTCCAATGTCTCAATTATCTAATGGGGTGATCCAACCGATGCCATCTGAGCTTCCAATCACAACATATATATAATAGTAATTCATAATAGACATCACCCTGAGTAACTCCAAGGACTGATCTCATGACCTTAATAAAAAGGAACATAAAGAGTTCAGCCTGAGGTACTCTCATACTGGATTAAAATGATTCATTAGTGAGGGAATCCCATACCTTATATACACACATTCATGGTAGGAGAAACATCCATAGGTGGTTTTCATAATAAGAAATTTCACCATTTTTCACAAAGTTTCCAAACAAGCCTTTATGCTTTTCTAAAAACTAACCATTTAAACAGGTAAAAATTTTACTTTTAATAAAGAGTTTTATACACACAATATACAGAATAAAACCACTATCATAAATCCCTGAAAACATTCAGTTTACACATCCAAATCACAACCGTTTTTATAAGGATGCCAAACGGGCCATTTTCCAGCAACTCGGTCCAAGACTTATTATATACCTAAAACCCTCTGGATTGTAAATCCAAATCTAAATTGAACAGCAATATAAGGACCCAAAAATAATATTTTACATGATTCAAAAGAATTTATAAATATAAATAAATCATTTTAAATCACACTTAACAAATATATTTCAACCAAAAAAGTTTACCGAACACATGGCATGCACTCTATAACAACACAATTCATTTGAAGCGCTTGAAAAGGAATAAAAATACCAATTGCATGCCATAAATTTATTAAATCTAGTGGACCATGTTCAAAATATCCTAAACCAAGTTCTAAGAAAGACAGACTATGTGTGAAAGATAATGGGACACTTAATCAAATACTTAGTGTGCACTTTTATTACAAAACAACATTACTTTTCAAAAAACATGGCATAAACACCACATTGCACACCAAATAAAGTTATTTATGTCGTATAAAAAATACTCAAAATATTTAGTGGGTGTAAATAATCTAAAAAAGAAAAATCATAAATAAAAAAGGATATGTACAATGGGAATCCTAGCTCTAATCCTTGGCGGAATGGAAATGCACACCTGATAACCCCATTTGGGGTTTATAAACCCTGAACCTAAGATGAACATACACAAACGAAACAAAACCCCCATAAAAATCATTTTATAATAGTACCCTTGGTCTATTACAAGGGGAGAAGAGACGATGATGAAATAATGGAAGGTGGAGGAAAATGGAGGAGAAAGGAAAATAAATCTCACTATGGAAACTAGAAAAATATTCATCTTTCCTTAGATCTTCACCTGAAGAGGAATGTGAATGTCTTGTATCTTCTTGGAGACTCTCCTAATGTATAGAAGGACCAGGTAAATAATAATTTTGGAAAAATGATTACAAATTTGTTGATTTATGAATGAGAGAAATTACTTTCGGAAAATCTAGATGATTTGATGAACACTAAGAAGTGTTTCCATAATTTGTGACTAAGATGAGCCCCAAAGAGGGGAAATGGAACATTGGGGTGAGACTAGGGTTATTGGGAATGAGTGGGAGGAGGATTAACTAAAAATTAGGAGAAATTAACCTGATAAGTTAGTTAGATGAGAAATACCCCTGACCATATATTAAAATAATGAAATGTTACAGAGGAGAAAGAAAAAGGATACGAGCGAACATCTTGCCTACACCAATCAATCTGTTCCAGAAGAAATGAGAAAATTATATATCATAATAGTTATATCCTTCACTACCTCCACAGTAAGGTGTTTCCTCTGTAGTAGCTGATTCCCACTTTGAATTTGTTTCTTATTGCTTCAAGAGATTGACATACTTATCTCTTAACTTCAACTGTTCCAATGATAAAGCCTCGTCTGTGGATTGTCCGCGACCATTTTTCGAACCACGAATATCTCTTATCTCCCTCTTAGTTGAAGACCTGGTGGTCACATGACATGGTAGGTGATAATAATCTTTCCTTGTTTTCCCCCTTTGCGGCATAGTCCTCACTCCATCACTATGAGATGTCTTGCATCGCCTACTTTGAACAATGTCACAATAAGATGACCTAAAAATTGCCCTATTTTCTTTGTCACTGTCAGAGCAACTTCCCCATTTTCCAGTGATTTTCTCAAAAAAAAATTTCCTAACTCTATCATCCTTCCTCAATATAGCACTCTATAAAGCATATAGAATCCCTCTAAGATCAGATTTCTTATTATGATCAGTTGTGGCAAGAACTTGATTATTCTCCACGTTTCAACAACCATCATGCATCCCCATCTCATGTTATTGCATACCAACTCTCACTTGATTGCTGGGATCAATCTGCATAACTATAGACACTTTAGGTCCCTCAGCCACAATTGGAATCTTCTCATGTTCCAATCAAGAAAACCAATTGTTTTTTCTGCTATGATCTTGCACTCCATCATTTTAACGATCCACACTACCCAACTGCTTCTCATGCCTAATACCCAATCTAAAATGAGAGCAATCATCCACATTATCCATCGTGGACATCTTCCCAAGACCAAGATCACTCACCAATCTATCAAACACATTCTTCACTGTCAAGTTAGTGGACACCTGCAACTCGTCCACACTACAACCTCTCCCGGACTCCTATGTTGGATCACCCCGCCACATCTCCTGCACCACCACTGCAGCTGAAGGTTCTATAACCATTGTATTGCTATATTGATACCCTCCCACACAGATTCCCACATTTATACCCTCAATAAGAAAAAGAACTATACCAGAGTCCTCACATCCATCAAAACCCTCCTGTGGCCTTCAACTCAACTTTGCATTATGACAGACCAACTCTGAATGACCCAAACGAAAAAAGGTCATGCAGTACTACATCCATGATTAAAACACAACCTATTGTATCCAACGAAACTCATTACCATTAGTGATCCAAATGCAGTTCACCGGAGGCCTTGCATCATCGACCTCAATGCAAATCCGCGGAAAAATTGGATGACACACAGACTCGGTATGATGATCAAAACATAAGAACTGCCTACTATATTCCTGATTTCACACAAAATGGAAGGGTTCTAAAAGGAAAGGGATAAAATTGGAAAGCTTACCCAAGTAGCTATCGTCGAAGGGTCTCGTCTCTTGTAAAAATCGATGCTCCAGAAGAAGAGATAGAAAAGGGATCCACTACATCGTCTGGGATCCCTAGACCAAGCATCGATCAAATCTTTTTCCGAACCAAATCGGACCATGAAGTGCTTTCGGTCATGCAAAGCCAACGACCGCGCATTGCTACAAATTCCAATCATCTATCATGAAATGATCAAACACTTCCATCGATGGTCTATTGAGCCGAAAGTGGGCCACCAGGGTGACACAACATAGATCTGAGGAATTATTGAGCTCTACCGGAATTAGAGACAAAATGGGCGCCTCGCAAAAAAAGTCCTGGAACCTTCGGAGAAATATTGATTCTCAGGATGGGAGGAAGAAAAGCCTAAGAATACGGAGAGGACCTAACCTTCTCAGGAGAAGGAGTACGTGAATGATATAGTGTTTTTTATATGTTAGTGGAGGCCAAGTGGGAAATGGAATGAATGAAAAATGGGGAAATTGGAGTTCTAATCGAAAAAATATTGGTTTTTAAATCTGGTAATGGGCTCATGGTTTGTCCCAAATCATGAAGTAACCACCCTTTCCCCCAAAACTCCCAAATATGAAATGGGTCACCCAAGGTAGGATAGTTAGACATATATGAAACTTCATACCTAAACATTCATCTCACCCAAAACCCAAGAAAATGTTTCGTATTTCCAATGAACCAGATCAAAACAAATACAAGAAAACCCAGGTGTGGCACACATTTTTTTTTGGTATGTATTAAGATATATAGGATGTGATATTACAGTGAGATAATAATTATTGGAATTACTTGATCTTTGGAAAACATCAAATTACAAAATTATGATGACATAAGCGGTACAATTACATTTTATGTTTATGGATTTATTACGGTAAATGTGAACTGGTCAGTTATTCATTAATTTATTATTATTTTATTTTATCATTGTGAGTTCCATTCTCTTTGAAACATCTACCAAATAAAGGTTTTCTATTATCCGACTAAACATGAAGTTAGTGGGAATGTTTATTATTTGGTCACCATACTATTTCCTCTATCACCCCATTAATTGTTTTGTATTGGATATGTGGTATATTTATTTTAGATATCTTTGTGATGTGGTTAAAATAGTGGGTTTGTGGTGATATACTAGATTTTAAGGACATGGGTACTAACTCATGGAAATTAACTTATTATGTTTATAGGGTTTTGAAGCCAAATAATTTATTATTTTCTTATTTTAAATCATTAGTAATATCCACATAAATTTAATAATATACTAGTTTTAAAAATATTAGTGTTAATTGATGACAATTTTGAAATAAAATATATATGTGATTTTAATTAATTAATAATTAATTTGATTTTTAAATGGAATAACTGATCCTTAATCTTAATGTTTTGAAGAATATAGATAAAGACATATCGTAGTTGATCCTAAGGATATTAGACAAGTAATGGGTTGTGTAAAATTATAGAATTTCAAAAAGAAAACTTGAGGATGCCACCTCTAGTAGTGGATCATGTCGGATTGAAATGATGTTGTATATGTGAGAATAAAAAAATCATTATTGATGACTGGCGAAATCCATAGATCATGACACATGAAATTAGTAACACAAATAATTAAAAAGTCATGTTGTGGTATAATGATCCAACTATTTAATATAAAATCATCCAATCACTGGATTTAATAGATATTTACATTATCAGATATTCATATCAACAATATTGGTATATAAAAGCCAATAAGGGTTGTATGTTAAAATACAAGATACCCACAATTCATTGTCAGATATCAAATTGGACACTATGATATTGAGAATTTTTACCATACCAAAATACTATTTTTAGGGGGTTAGATAGATAGTTCATTTGTAGTAATTTTCACAATAATTTTTTCATATCGATGATCATGATAAAAGGGTAAGGAAATAATATGCTACAACATAATGTCGTTAAAAATCCTTGAATATTGCACTATTTGAAAACCATGTAGTAGTGCATGTAATTTAAAATAAAATGACAAATTTGGTAATGGAATATAGGATTAAAATTTATCATATCCTATTAAGTGGAAATATTTTCAATGATGAATGATCTAGAAAACATCAGTAAAGATAATTTCAAATATGATACAATTATATAGTTAAAACAAATGAATCAAAAAAACCCATTATCTCATCACCCAGCAATATAAAATATATATCTAAATGACAGAATAATAATATCACTTATATATCTTGAATCTTAGATAAGGTCAAGCTAGGGATGATCCATGGACATTAATGTAATGGGAGGTTCATGTAGTACCCATGAATGATCCCTTGAGAAAAGAAGTTTTCTCACACAACCTTACTAACAAAACTATGAAAGGTGGAAATGGATTATACCTATAGGTCTAAATGGAAAATATAAAAGGATAAAGAATATTATAAAAAATGAACCCCATGCCACCCGAATCTTAACATTTATGAGAAAGGGTCTTAAATATTCTATCATCCATGTATAAGGGTAACCTGAGAACCCATTTCCATGTGGGATAGTTAATTCTTTCCAAGGGAAATGATAAAGTCTATAAATATTCTAATATCCACAGAGAATATATATTTTATGATGTTTTATCCTTAGACGTAACTATAAATTTTCTTTTATAATTTTTACTATGTTCTCATTTTTTGTATATAATTTTATATCCCAATGTAATTCATCCATATCTATAGCCTTACATACTTGACCCTCTATTGGTTGTTTAAGAGGGATAACTAATGTGTTTTGTTGATATTTAGATTTAATAAGTACAAGTATTCCTTTCAACCATTCTCTCAGATTCATTATTAGTAGTTATTGTGAGATTTCATATAAATTCCCTCTATACTCATGCTAAATCAACTTAACTTCCCTTTTTTATTTATTTCCAATTCCTCCCTTCATTGTATTAACCAAAAAACAATAAAATAGTGTTAATTTTTGGAAATTGGTATTCTATTTGGGTCATAGGAATTATGGTAGATAATCACATCCATCTAAATTATACATTTCACGATTGATTGAGATGGTTTTATTATGTTAATTGTTAGGATTTCATTTAGCTACTCATATGATTAAGTGATGATTTATTCCATTTTAGGTTGATATGATTGGTTTTATTCCCACTTATTTATTATATTTTAGGCCTTACATAATATATAATGATCGATTAATATTGGAATTGTATTTTATCAACTCACTAAATGATAATGATATTAGAAAAATATTAGGTAATATTGAGGGATAAAAAAATCTAAATCCAAATCATGTAAACCAATTTTTCATCTAACTTTTCATTCATTATCTTCAAATTACTTGATTTATTTTATTTTTATTCATATAATAATAACCCCCCATATTATTCTTTTTTTATTAAAAAAACAATAACATAAATATGTTTCATATATGAAAATTAAGTGTTTAGACAATCTAATTATAAATGGAATAGAGGTTGTATAATATTTCACTCTTTTAGTGAATTAAACATTTATTGTGATAGGCGCATAATAAGACTATTTAACATTTCATTAATTTTTTTGTTACCATCATTGAATTATTAATGGATCCTTATGAAGGTATATCTTTTATATTTTTTATAGGTAGGGGTTTTTTGGAGACTATTTTATAATTTTTTGGTCATGATTATAAATTTTGGGATTTTTGGGGAAAACATATTAGTAGTGTATCTGTAATGACCCAAACATTAATTAATGAAAATTTCTCTTGATCTAATTAAATGTTTAATTATGTGAAATGGTTATATAACATATGTACTTCGTTGGTTTTTTGTTTTTGGATTTTAAAATACCGTTATAAATTGTTACTGTTGAAAATAAATCCATTAAATAGTGATCACATGGTTAGTATAAATATAGGGATTTAACAAATCTAATTTTCTCAAACAAAGGAATTAATGGCATCTTACAGTATATTTTCCACATACGAATCCCATTTTCAGAGCTCCAAAATGTGGTGGTGTAATTGGGATTCGGTCTTGTCCAGGCCCATGTCGAGCTTCAACACGTTAAGCTTGAGCGGAACTATCACGAACCGGTCTGAGTCGACCTTGAAACGGTCACCCGAGTTGGTATGTGACAAAATGGTATCTGAGGAGGCCCTTGTTATTTGGGATGTTCGATAGATGGAGATTAGGATTTCCAGGGCTCATGAGGTAGGTTACGGGTTGGTGCCTGATCACCACCGCTCGTGAAAAGACCTGAGTTACCAGGGGTAGTCCGGGTTTTGAGTCTTTTTTTGGGGTTTTTTGGATTGAGGGATGACAATGGATGTGAATCAGTTCACGTTGCAGCCTCACATGGGGTGGTGACCCATGTGATGTCTGAGTGCCCGACCCAAGGCCCTCTTAGTGTTATGACTTACTTGGGTCTTGGATCACCACCATGTCGTCGGGTTACATATTTTCACTGGTTACTCTTTTCAATGGATAGTTATTGGTTTGTTTTGTTTTAATCTCAGATTTTTTGAGTGCGTGTTAAAAGTGAAATTGATTTGGAAATGAAAAAATGCTTCTTTTAAATTGTTTAAAGGTATTGAAGTGGTGTTTGTTATGTACAACTGCTTCGATTTGGAAAATTTTGGTGACTGTTTGGATTTGATAAGGGAAAGAAGTTTTTTAACCTTTGTATTCTTTATGGAGGGTCACATGTACGTTTGTATGTATGGAGAGTGTGTCTGGTCACTAGTTTTCATATGATATATGTGGGATTGAATGAAGTCACCTATGACGGTTAATAATATGCCATAGGTGAGTTATAATGATTTAAAAGAAATGGAGGATTTTGGAAAAGTATTTTTTACGTGTGTTTGTTTGTGTTTGTCTTGTGTGCCTATTTCCCTTGGAATGGGTTTTTGCTTTGATTTAGATTTGGCCTGATGTTGATCACAATTGTGTTTTTCATGTTGTTTAGACTATGCAGCCCAGAAATGTCGCTATGGTTTCCAATGATCCATGCCTAACATTTGGTACTTTTCACATATTGCCTATCTATCAAGGTGAACAATGTCTATTGAGGCAGTTGTGTGATTTGTTGAGTTTGAGTGGGCCTTCAGGTTGTTCGGAACTCCTGAGGGTTTAATGGTTCGTACAATCCCAGAGTTATTTGAGGGTTCAGTTCTGAACAATTAAAGATGAGATGTCTCATATCATTTGAGTTTTGGGTGTGGTTAATGGTGGTTGGATCTTGTGAAGGTTCCCCATCTGGCACAGAGTGCATGCTGGTGGAACCTATCTCCAAGAAGCTATCATCATCGGTACCAGCACTTAGTTTGTCGGACCATTCTCTAGTGTTCCACCAGTATGGTTGGTTCCAACATTCTAATCCATCTTCTTACATCCCATTGAAAATATTATACTAATGTAGTTGTTTGAATCATAGATAGGAATAATACGTTTGGGACTAGAGGATGCGAATGTCGGACTATGAGGCCTGAAGATGCTTCAGCCATCATGGCCTCAACCACATGTCTTGGGGTGAAGCTCGCGCACAGTCAAGAGTTTACAAGGGTGTGTGGAACCTCGGTCCATTGTATGTTTTCAATTTGGGGATGGAAATGTCCAATGTTTCCCTATTCAATTGTAGTCACCTTCATAAGATCATCCTTGTTAGTGTGGTGGGATGCGCTTGTTCAACTATAGTCGAAGTGGCCTTGACTACTCTTACCGTGGTTTCTAAGTCGTTCAGGTTCTTTGAAGGGGTATTAGGCCCTTGAATAAATGGACATGTTCTAATTATGAATTTGGTCTTCATTGTGTTCATTAGGGAAATGATGGGTGAAATTAATGGGTGTTGTCTCTTGGCACTTTTTATTTTGGGTGCCTCTCCGATTTTTTCTCTAGTGTGTTTTGATTTTGTGGGGGGGGGGGGGGTTCCTCCATTCTAGTGTCACAGTGTATTAGTTTCCCCCACAATGGTTTTACATCTTAGTTTTGATGGTGTTTTTTCTTATCGTGTTAGTGGAATCCTTGTAGCGGGGAGAACCCTCTCAGGTTCCCACCTTGTTTTGAGTTGTGGTTTCCTGTAGGTTGGTTAGGTGTGACTTGGGGAGTAAATAATCATCTCTATGCTCCTTGTCACTTCTGGATATGTTTGGGCATGAACTCAATTCTGGGTTATATTTGGGATTTGTGAAATTTTGAGGGCAGAAAGTGTCTGTGGTGGGGAGAATTGTCACAACACAACCTCAGACACTTTTATTTTATTATTTTTCTAGTCTCGCGTCACTTGGAAGAGGTTTAGTTGGGCCCTGGTTTGATCTTCTTGGAAGTTTGATGTTTTTGGCGGGTTTCGTCTCGGTGCACGGTCACCAGATCGTTAGTGGTACCTGTGCATTTGGTCTTGGTGAATGAACGATTGCTGATAGTTTAAATAAATAATAAATCAATTAAACAAATTATGTCAATTGAAAAAAAAATAAAAATGAAATTTTACGATGATAAAAAAAGGTTAATGTTTAAATTATAATTATAATATTGTTCTTGTGAATATGCTAATATTATTATTATTTAATTTTGATATAATAATATTACTATTAAACTCTTATAAATATAATGATTTTTTAAAATGAAATGAAATAAAATTATCATCTTTATCATTAAGTTTTTTTTTAATTTCATTTTGTAGCTATTATTATTATCATCATCATTTTACTATTAACATTATTATTATAATTATTATTGTAACAGTGATAATATTATTTTATAGGTTTCATTTTAATTTTAATTTTAAGCCTTTTATTATTATTTAAGTTTTAATTACTTTTTTTGGGTTAAACCCTTGGGGGCGTGCTCCCGCCACCCTCTCTTTTCTACATCCTCCCTGTGTCGTCAAACCACTGTGACTCCGCATCCAAACCACTATCCGGCCACCACCGCCTCCTGGCCTCCTCTATTCACAATGCCACCATCTTCCCCTGTCACGACCGGTGCGCCCTCGACGTGCCTCCTTCTTCGGATGATGGCGCTTAGGATGCGACGGCTGATCGGACGACGTCTCTTCGGCTTCATCAGCGGCGGAGTGTTCCTTGCTTCGCTTCGTGAGGCGTTGCGGACCGCCGGGATTGCTTCGCGTGGACTTTCAGTGCGGGACGGGTCCAAGATGCAGATTCGGGCTTCCGCGGCTCTCTCTGATCGTCTTTCAGCTTTCAACGGAGCTTGGAGGCGAGGTTGGTTGGAGCCACGACGGGATGGTTCGGGATGTTGTCTCCGCTTCGGCGGACGGTTCTCGGGATTTAGGGTTTTTACCCATGTGTTCTCTGCATATTTTGCGGCTTCCTTGGCACAAGTGGCGTTGGGGTGGGCTTCGTTACGGCTTTGATGGTCGTTGTAGATCTCGCTTCGGCGGATCTTGATGTGCGGCGACGCTTCAGTGCGGTGTGGTGCTGTTGTGGCGGCGGAGTCTTTGAACTGGTTTATTTTTTCTTGGCTTTTTTTGCATAAGATTTCGATTTGGATCAAACTCTGGTTCTGTAATGGGTTATGTCCCACCTGGCTCTCGAGCCACTGTATTTTAAGTCCTTGTGCCAAACCCAAACCTATGGGTTTGCCATGGGATTTGGGGTTCCCCTTTTCCCTAAAAAGGGTTTGTCTTTTCTTTTCTTTTTAATAAAAGGGTTGGCCCCCAACTTTCCTAGTAATGTCAAGCTGGTGCGCTTCCCTGCTAGTGTGCCTCTCTGGCTAGCCCGCGACCACCCGCTCCCACTCCCTTTGTGCGGTGGCCCCCTTATGCGCACGTGACCACCCAAGATCCACTACACACCCACTGATTTGGAGTTAACCCCTCTCCAAGTACTCAAAGACCACCTCAGGTCTTTTTCTTGTGTGTTCCGATATCCAATGCCGATGGAAAAGCGAATTGACTCTGTTTCTGTTCATTGTTGACATCCATGGTATAGACTTATACCCATTGTTTGGTTTCACACTTATGAACTGGTGTTTGATGGGTGTTTTAAGGATTTTGTAAATTTTTGGGTAGTGTATTAAACCATGTGGTGTGTTTTTGGGTGGTTTTCGATAAAAGTGTCAAGTATCCAGTATTCAGATTTGATTCGCCTTTGAGTTAGGATCCCCTTCCATATCTCCTTTAAATTTAATCTTATATTGATTACTTTCATTTTTTCACACTCTTTGAATGAAAAATATTTATTATTAATTTTTTGAATAACTGGTCTGGGATAAATTAGGTAGTTTTGGGGATAACCTTGGTATGCTAAAAATAATTTTCATATTTAATTGAATCTGTCATTTCTTTGATTTTTTTAAATGGCACGGAAAAGGCCTATGTTAAAGTTTAATGTGCTTTGGTTCCAAATTGGTATTTTTAAACAAAATTTGAGTGTATTTGGTGTGTAAAAACTTACGGTGTTCTTGAAAATATTTTATTAATCACTTAAAATATTTAATGGATTATTGAGGTGGTGCACATTATGTTTACAAAATATTGGGTGTGCGTTGTTTTATTTTAAAGAGGGTTTTCGGTAGTTTATTGGGAATATTTTAAAAACCATTTTAATGGTTTATTTAACTACAAAAGAAAGTGAAATACATGTTTGGAGGATTAATCTACCTGTGTATGTTTCAAAAGTAGAATTTGATTGTGTGGTGTTTTAATTCTTAAAAATGGGTTTTGCGCACTAGGTTCTTAATCATATATACTCATTTGGCTATTGCATATTTGTGTTTGATTTAAATGGTGTGCATAAGAGATGAAATGGGTTTTGAAATTTATGTCTAGTTGTGATGGTGGGTTGTGCTATGTTACTTACTAAATGAATTGCTTTCTTGATAAATGTGTCAAGGTGGTTTGGACATGTAAGTAAAAAGTTGGTATTTGAAAATGTTTTGGAAATGTTTATTAGTAAAAGGTTAAATGTCGTAAATCTAAAGTATCATTCGGAATCTTAAAATGACTATTTGGAAACCCCCTCATTAATTAGGTCCCTCTCCTAGTCATTGATTCTGAGATGGAAGTTTCCTCTCTACATGACCTTCATTGTTTGTAATTATCTTAGGGTTGGGGACTAACCTTGAGGAGGTCGGGTAGTGCTGGTTGTTATGGTGTTTGTGGGTATATGTATGTGACTTTTTGTTTGAATATTATAGAACACCCCCTTGTGAAACTTACATGGAAACATAGTATAGCAAAGAGGTTTACTGAAAAGGATGGTTGCACAAGTTTAGACTACGCACTGGTTAGTGGCCCATGGCCGGGGGATGTTTTGTTATTATTGCTATGAGATTGGGCCCCTTGACCAGGCTGGGCAGAGTGATGTTCGGTCATTAGGGCATTATGACATCATCGAGATTAGGCATTCCTTCAGGATTAGTCACATGTATAGTACATTCTGGTCTTCACCTAGGTTCCTAGGTGTTCTCGTGTTCCTTCGATACTAGTACCTTTTTTCCATTTCCCTCACTATGTGGAACCATGATCTCATGTTTGGTTTTGGAATCCCTTTTTGGTAAGTTGTGAACATGTGATTATGTTAAATTATATTCATGAAAAATGTTTTAGAAAAAATAAGCATCCTTCTTTTATTTAGCATTAGCAATGTAAGTCTTTAACCTTTTTGTCTTTGTTTTTCTCCTCTTTGAGACTTATTTCAAATTCAGAGGGTAATGGTCTATGGTTGTTTGTTTTTGAAATATATAACGTATAGAAAACTCTATATTCATATATAGTATTCTAAACCTTTTAATAAATGTTTTCATTATTTAAGGGATGTGCACTAGGAATACAATTAGTTGGGCCTACTTACTAAGTTTTAATACTCATGCCTATAGTGTTTTCTTATTTTTAGTTACTGTTGCATGTTCCATATGTGGTTCGGATCACATTGGGAGATGTTTGGTTTTGGTATTGGGGAGTAAACCATGGGTTTATGTGGAGTTATAGCCATGGGAAGGTTAGTTGGGTTTTTGGTCATTCTTTTCTTTCATGTCGTTTATTCTTTTTGTGTAGTATTGTTTTCTAGGCACTGCTAGTTTTCTTTTTATGTTTTTGGTTTTTTAAACTTATTTGTCTTCCTTTTATGGTTTAATTCATTCAAACCTATTTAGCTTTGATGCCCAGCACTAGTTTCCAGCCCATGGGGATCATGAACACCCCTCGGGCCATACTGGAGGCTGGCTCGGGTGACCGATTTAGGGTCGACCCAGGATGGTTCATGATTGGAACCACCTACAGGAGAAGTAAATGTTAATAGAGATTACAACTCGAGCGATGTTATCCGAGTCACCCCAAGAGTCTGCACCATCACACACCTTACCTATCGGTCTTATGTGGGTGTTATGATGGGTTATGTAACAAGACCTTATCACTATTATTATGTGCATTACTTTTTTATATAAAAAAGAATATATATTCATTTTATTATTGTTACTTTGTAAATTGTTTTTAAAGAAGAAATAGTATTTTTTTACTTAATATTCAATTATAAAATCTATTTTTATGAATTAATAGATTCTTTAATTAAATAATATTTTAACAAAATATTATTAGAATATTACTTTTAATTAAGTATAAATGGTCATATAATTTTTAGGAATATTATTGTAATTTTAATTAAGGTTTGAAAGCTATTTTGTCAAAACCCATGAATTTCTGAAAAATATCGGTTTGTATTTTATAATTTAAAATTAAAATATTTAGAGAACTTTTTTAGATAAAATGAATATTATTTTTGTAATTAGGATTTCAAAATTATCCAACAGGGAAGTTTTCATATTTTTCGGAGGCGGTCAAATTTTTGGGTAAAAATTAAATACCATTTTAATATATAATGTGTTTTATGACATCATAATGACCCAATAGTGATTTAATAAAATACTATAAATGTTATGTTCGGCCAATATATTTTTTCCATTAAAATAATGTCATTTTATATTTGTTTGATTTATTTTACAAAGCCTTAGTGGACCCCACAAGACTTATGAAACATTTTAGCTATTTAATTTTATTTTTTGTAAGAGTGTTACTCACAACCACATAAGCAATACAATTATTTTAAAAGGATCAGACATTGGCCTTATAAAATATTTTTTTCCACTCCCCTTTGGAAAAAACCGTGTGAAAAAAACCATGGTCTGCTTTGTGGTTTTGATTAGTTTAATGTGTTGTGCCCCGAACCTAAATAATAAAGTATTCCCTCTCCTTTCCTATATAAACCAACCCATGATCCCAATTATGCTTTACTAAAATCTTTTGGAGTTCATCCAAACTCTTCCCTCCTCTCTATATAATCCTCCCAAGGCTTTCCAATCTCCCAATAAGCCTCTCACAGGCCTATCTGAAGACTTTGGAAGCACACTTCCAAGTAGGGGATTCCTTCCTTTCTCATTTTATCATATTTTCTTATTGTTGTTATGTCCTTCTGTTTTCAATTATAAATATTGAGGTATGATTTCACACATCCCCCATACTTCCCTCTTTATGTTTTAATGATTATAGAATCCTTTCTCTCTCGTTAATTCATCCCATGTACACCTGTTATCATGATGAAATTTTGTCAGGAATTTCTATCTCCTCATTTACATTCATGTTATTATTTTGTATTATAAATCTAAATTAACTTAAATTTTTGGGACATGTATCTATATAACCCCTTACTATCCATTTTATGTACTTATGATGAGACTCCCCTTTCTCTCTCATCGATTTTTTTTATGAATTCTTATATCAAGTCATTATGCTGCAGAAATTGCGCCATGATTTTCTAAGCCAAAGTCATTTTGTAGTGAATATAATGCCCATTTATCTATCAATGGTATTAACCATAATGCACATTTACATATTTAATATAGAGTTTCATGTATTAATTCCATATTCCATTATCTTGGAATAAATGATTATGTTTAATGAATCCATTTTGTATGATCCATGTGGCACACTTATGCATGAAATGAAATGTTAAAGAATGGTACGCCCTAATAGCGCTCCAATGCATTGGCTAAGTATAGTATCGTGATAATTCATGTGAAATTAGTGTTGACTCATGTTAATTCATGTGAAATGAGGGTTTAATCATGCTTCATGGGAAAAGAGGGTTTACTCATGCTCCATGTGCAATGAGCCCTGGCTCATGATAATATAATGTTAAATAATGTTGCCACATCTCCATGTTATGATAATCATGCTTGGCCATGCCTTTTTGTTAATGTTTCTCTCATGATCGATTGATATTCCTATTGTTTAACACGTATTATATTCTTCATGGTATTCCTTGTATATTCCCTTACTGGGCTTTATATAATACCCCTTTTTTATGTAAGTCCTCAGGTTATACCATGCAATGTTAAGTACGAAGGAATGTTGTGGTCAGGTAATGGAAGTTTTCAATAAAGATGTTTTATTTCATGTTTTATGTTGTTATGTAATGATCATAATCCCCAACTACACTAGACCTCTAGATCTTCTATGTTGTATCAAGTGAAGTTTATATAATAAATCTTGTTTAAGTGTGTAATAATTATCAGGGTTTTCATATTTTGTATTAGAGGACGAACCCAGCCTTAAGTGTGTTACAATGCCTTGTTTGAGATGTAGGGCCCACAATAAAGATACTGTGCTCTAAAAGGGGGGGGGGGGGTGAAGGTAACACCCCCTAATGATAAAAGGGTTAAATAAATAAATGATAAGACTCATTTCAACATGGTGTATATTTTTTTGGGAGCTTGCCTGATTAGAACTCCAAAGTTAAGTATGCTTGGACTAGAGTAGTGATCAGGATGGGTGGCCATATGAGAGGTTTCCAAGGGTGTGTGTGAGTGCGGAAAAAACACACTAGAGAAGATAAGTTGGCCTGTGGGGACTGTCATTATTCAGATGACCCGTTCGGGCACATTGGTGGGTCCTAGGGTGGGGACCATGTGTCTGCAGGGCAACTGGTGGTACTTGGCAGGCCAGGACGCGATGACCATTTTAAAGAGGGGCTTCAGTATAGTCACAGGGACCTAGTTGTCACATTTAGTATCAGAGGATAGTTTTAGGTATATTTGGAATTAGGATTAGAGAAACCTTGTTAAGCCATAGAGACAAGACAAATCATAATAAAAACATCTCGAGATTATGGTGGGTATTGTTTAAGTGGTTTATCAATAAAATAAATCATTATGCAGATACGAGTATGTAGTGGCGGATCTGGAACAGATGTACCTAGGAGCAAAAATTCTGATAAAGTGTTTCTGGGTGAACCTGAGGTATCCAGGTACACAATAACGAGCCTTGCAGCTATCTTGGTTATGACCCTCTTGGGGGATGTGCTTTGGAAAATTCATAAGCTTTGTATGAACCATTATTAATGGAATTAAAAAAATTCCTCTAAGAATATATGTTATAATTAAGATCATACATAACATAGATTTAATCCTATAGATTCATATATTAAGGAAATAAAAGTATTTTATATTTCATCTATTTTTTCCATTGATTAACCACTATGTGTTACCCATAACATTCATTCTATTCCAACCAATGGCCAGTAATAGGGGGTCTAGGGCCCACAACTGAGTCGAATACCAATGTCATGACTGTTATAATGAGATTCCCAATCTGATGGGAGTAGGAATCGGAAAATTTGTCACGATACTCTCTCAGTTAACTCAATATTTGAATAGAAACATGGGTCAAGAAAAAATTTCAACCCCCCATCCCCCCTTTAAGAAAGAACAAGTCACTATCGAGAGCTTCATGAGATAAAGGACTCCTACATTTAATGGATCATTCGATCCTTCAACCATTGAACAATGGATCAAATCCATTGAAAAGATCTTTTACATCCTTCAATGATTCGAACAAGAGAAGTTTCTTGTGGTTTCTTATCATATGGAGGGTGAATAAAATCAATGGTGGCCATTGATCAAAAATATGATTCTTGAGGAGGGGATCGAGGCATTGGAATAGAAGGATTTTTAGAAAATGTATTTGGATAAATATTTTTCTCGCACCCTCCAACTAAAGATGGAAAGTGAATTCCTTGACCTCATGAAAAAAGATGAAGAATCCATCAGAGTGTACGAGGAAAACTTCATAAGTCTTGCATGAACTTCCTCTGGATTTTTCGTTACCCCCGAATGCAAGGTTGACCTCTTCTTTGGTGGGAAGAAAACTAGCCTGCGAAAAGCCCTAGCAATCTGTGACTTCGATGGCTATGAGGAAATTGGTTGATGTTACCTCAATTTCAAAATAGAGATCAATGAATCCTAGGGGTATCATAGGGATAAGAATCATAAGGTGGAATTCAATTTTGGAAGTCCAAGTGGATAAATCCAATAGAGTAATGAAAATCCAGCACACCAATTGCCAAAGGGGTGGAAGGAAGTACCCCGGAAATTGCCTGAAGGGGATGAGGAAATGCATTAGGTGTGGAAGAGAAGGAAACCTATACATTAACAGACTTCAAGATAAACCCATGGCTACAACAGAAGATATGAACCCTCTGTTCGGCTCTCAACGCATTGTTAATTGCTTCAACTACAAAGAACTATGACACCTTTTAAATTAGTGCCCTATGCTAAGGGTTTTTGGAGGCAACCAAAAACCTCAAAGGTAGAAAGTTCGATATTTTCCCATCACTACCGCTGAAGTGAACCCCGACAACGAAGTGTTGATATGTACTCTAGTTATTCATTCTAGAATATTGAATGCACTTTTTGATTCTAGATCTTTGCATTATCTTATATCCCGAATGTTTTGTAGAACAGTCCCAAAGTCACAACAAATCATGGATGTAAAGATGTCGGTGAGTACAAAAAGTGGGGAAATCATTTCATCCCAATAATATTACTCCTCCATTATCATAATTATAAGGCCCCGGCCTTAAACCTTACTTAATCTTGAGTTATTACAAGATTACACCTTGAGGATCTTTTCAGGTTTAGAGTTTTAGAGAATTAGATCTTAAAACATGCATTACATTCCACATTTAAACAAAGTGGTTACATAAAATATAGTATTCATTTTTACCATCAATGGAAACATATTTAAAATAAAACATGGATTCTTTCTTGACACTTCCTTGACACTATCATCATATCATGTACATTTCCCTTGACCTGTGAAAAACATTTCAAAAACTTGGGATGGGCATAAAAAGATCAGTAAGGGATATAAAAATATGGAAAGGAAACATGGGTACATATATACATAACAATGAAATAATACTTTACCCATAAAACATAAGCACTTTAACATACCTCATAAAATCATTAATAAATCATATAAATAATAATACATAAAGGTAACTTTAGGCATTCATAACATTCTTACGTAGGGAGTAACCCTCTTGGTTACGTTTGGAATACCCATCACAGTATATTCCCTAAATATCTTCGGAGAAACCTTAACGTTTCACTCCTTCGCGTTACCCAATGCATTGGAGAGCTATATCGGGCTCACCCGCCCTTAGTTTATCATGGAACCACTCATCTTCATAATAATTCCCAAGAACCATAACATAATCGTATCACATAAAACATGCATAAAGGAAACATAACCTTTCCACATTTCAATCACAAGATATCAATACAACACATTGATATAATAAAAACATTATGAAAACCATTTTCAATACCAAAATAAAAGAAAAGAAATACATGGTATTTATTTTTCTTTTAAAAAGAAGGTATTGCTTGTAGAGGAAGCCGAAACTCAAATAATGGTCACGACGACAGAGAAGTCGTTGTCGCCGCATACGTACGAAAAAAACATTCCCTTTTGTCGTTTAGTAAATGCTTCGTATAAAAAAGATTCCTTTTGAATAAACATAAAATTCAAAGGGGTTTATATACCATATAAAATAAGGATGTGTATAAAACAAAATATGCCTCAATGAAAGAAGATTGAGACGAAGTCCCATACCTCGTATCCGACTTGACTTGATCGTTCATTAATCTCCTGAATAATAAACTTGAGTTAATTTGTACTTGTTTAAGAACATTTTTCAAGTTAATTATTCCTTTTATATCACTTATTGCCATGTTATAAACATTATGTAATCATTTAAGTTAATAATGTTCGTTTTGTCGATATTTGGTTCTTAAGTCGAAAGTGGATTTCTTACAATTAGATGTTGTTCGTGTGGTCAATAGTTCTTTATATCCAGAATGACATTCCTGATTTGGATATCATATATATCATATATATCAAGCATATACATGTATTTTTAATATCACATAATCATTTAGAGTTAAGAAATGAAATGCACCGTTCATGGAGACAGTAAGCCGTACGTACGCATGAACGCTAGTTTCATTTCTATGTCATATTAATGGAATTAAAACTAAATGAGAGGTATGTGTATTTTAATTCCATAATTATATTAATCATTTAGATGTAACATACATCATATATATCCATTATATATATGTACTTATAATAGTACATTATATTTGGGGATAAGAAATGAAATGCACCGTTCATGGAGACGGTAAGCCGTACGTACGCATGAATGCTACTTTCATTTCTATCTCATAATTTAATAGAAAGAAATAATAATGATATAAATGTATATTATAATTCCAGTATAACATCATATATAATATCATAACTCCATCCTTTATACGTCCCACATATGGTATTAACGAATCAAATCACTTTGAGGGGGCGGTAGTCCGCACTTCTTTAAATAAAGATATCGCGTTTACCCATAATGGAAACCATAAAGGTATGCCCAAAATGAAAAATACAGAAGCTTAAGGAAAACATAAACATATTATATATCATATATAAATATAGTGTCATCTTAATGTCCACCTTTGATGGTGTTAAAAGAATGTTGAACAATCATCGTTTCGGGAGGCAGCAATTCGCCATCCACGGAAACAGTATGTTCTTTCACCATTAGATGTAGGTGTGTGTAAGTGTAGCTCGATATTATTCTTATAAAAACATCATATATATTGAAAATACTGGAGTTGTTACAAAATAAATGAATAAAAAGAGTTTAGGGGGTTGGAGAAGCAAAATAAAACAAAAGGACTCAAGTGAAGACATTACCTTAAAATCGGGTAACTCCCTTTGGTTTGAGCTCAAAGGCTTCGTTGGGAAGACTTATGCCCAAAGTGAGGCTTCAAGGAGTAAGAGAGGGAAGTAGAGAGACAAAATGGGCAGGGGTTGGCCGAGCCAAAGGCTTTGGAAGTGTGGGTAAGGAGGTAGAGGTGGGGTCCTTTTATAAGAGGAGAGGAGGGGCACTCTTGGAAAGTAAAGAAAAGTTACTTTATTTTAAAATGAGTTTCAGATTAAAAAGGTCCCACATTGATATAATTAGAGGGTAAGGTGATAAGGGTTCTAAATTCATCCATCCAATAGGTTTTGGACATGTTTAGGTCATAGATTTTACATTATCTTTTCGTTTTATTTAAATCCTTTATTAATGAGTTAATCGCTGCATCATCATGATGTCATAAATAATTTAATTTATTTAAAGTCTAAAAATTATGAAAAAATACATTGATGTAGGAAATATTTTTAGCTTTCCAATGAATATTTATAGTCTAAAATATCATCTATGTAGACAAAATTAAAAATGTTTTAATTAGGTGATACATTCTTGTTATATTTACTTTCTTTAAAAAAAAATAAAAAGATAACAAGTCACTTTCAACAAAAGTGATTCCATGGGGTCCCCAAGTTTGGAACAAGACATCCCATGGTAGGACATGATACAACCAGTAGAATTAGGACACATGTTGGTGTCATTTGTCTTATTATGATATTATTTTATTATCCTTAACTACCCGATTACTCATTAATCAAGATAATTAAAGATAATTACCGTCATTACTATTCATAATGTCCAAAAACAAAAGAGTCTTGATTACATAATTTAGACCTTATGATTCCAAATATTTAATCCATTTTACCAAATTCAAAACACATAAATTGCAATAATTGATTTAAAAATAATTCCCGTTGTCAAAACAAATAGTGGGTTTTTTTTGAAACAATTTCTATGAAAAGTTTGGCATTAGTTTAAGCCCAATTCCAAAGTGAAATTAATCCTAAAGACCACCAATGTATTAAATGGTAAAAATATATTCTAATTTAACTTTAAAACCAATTCAAAAGATAATCTAATCATATAAATAAATTAGATTAAAAAGAAGTTTTGATGTAAAATGCAGTATGTTTCACTATTCATTAAAAAATGAACATTGTCAGAAAAATACCAAAATTTCACACAAAGTAAATTTTGATATCCCAATCATAAAGAATAAGTTTATTTTGACAAACATAGCTTATAAAATTGTCAAAATGTAGATTTAAAAATGGTTTGCCATCAAAAGGCAGTAAAACAATCTTTTAAAAATATTAGTGTATTCCATGCTTGAGATTGGATTTATTTTCATTTTAAGCCTCTAAAACACTATCTAATTCATTAATAGAGATAGATAAAAATATATATTATTCATTACTTACTTGGGATGTTACATCCTCCCCCCTTTAGAAAATTTTGTCCCCGCAATTTATTTACTTATCGAATAAATGGGGGTACTTATCCCTCATTGCATTTTCGGATTCCCATGTTGCCTCTTCCATCATGTGGTTTTTCCACAAAACCTTTACCTAATTAATCACCTTATTCCGTAACACTTGCTCCCTGTGGTCAAGAATCTGGACCGGTTGTTCCTCATATGATAGGTTTTCTTCCAGCTGAACTACCTCTGGACTAAAAACATGAGATGGATCTGACATATATTTTCTCAACATCGAAAAGTGAAAAACATTGTGTACCTGTGATAAACTAGGAGGTAAATCCACCCAGTATACAACTGATCCAACTCTCTCCAGAATTTCATATGGTCCAATGAACCTTGGACTCAGCTTTCCTTTCTTACCAAATCACATCACACTTTTCCATGGTGAGACTTTGAGAAAAACATGATCACCTACCTCAAAAGATAGATCCTTCCTCCTGTTGTCTGCATAACTCTTCTACCTACTCTGATCTATTCTCATGTGTTTCTGAATCAGCTAAACTTTTTCTGCCAACTCTTCTACCAATTCTAGTCCCATAAACTTCCTTTCACCCACTTCATCCCAGAAAGCTAGAGTTCGACACCGCTTCCCATATAACGCCTCAAATGGTGCCATCTGTATACTGGAATGAAAACTGTTATTATATGAAAATTTAACCAAAGAAAGATGTTGGTCCCAACTTCCCTGATAATCCATCGAACAAGCTCATAGCATATCCTCCATGGTCTGAATCGTTCGTTCTGACTGCCCATCTGATTGAGGATGAAAAGCTGTACTAAAATTTAATTCAGTACCCAACAACTTCTAAAGGCCTTTCCAAAAGTTAGAAGTGATCCTGGGATCACGGTCAGATACAATGGAGAGAGGAACTCCATGTAACCTGACTATCTCTTTAAGATAAAAACGGGAAAGTTGATCTAGAGAGAAAGTATCTTGTATAGTAAGGAAATGAGCAGATTTAGTCAAGCGATGAACAATAACCCAAATTGCATTATTACCTCGAGATGTCTTCAGTAATCCCACAACAAATTCCATGCATATATTCTCCCATTTCCACTCTGGCACTGGTAAAGGATGAAGCATCCATTTCCGTAACTTCTGCTCTCCTTTAACCTGTTGACAAGTCAAACACTTCACAGTAAAATCAGCAATATCTCTTTTCATTCCATCCCACCACTAATACTCCCGCAGATCTCTGTACATCTTAGTACTGTCAGGATGAACTGAAAATGGAGAACTATGAGCTTCACATAACAACTCTCCCTTCAACTGTGAATCACAAGACACACACAATCTCTTCCCAAATCTCAAAACTCAATCATTATCAATGTTGAATTCAGGCAACTTACCTTTCTGAACCAGCTCTACCTTTTTCTGCAACTCACTGTCTTGCTTCTGTGCTTGCTTGATTCTGTCTAATAGATAAGATTTCACTGATACCTGAAACAAAACAGAAGAAAATCCTGGACCAACAACTTCTATGCCAAATTTCATCAAATCCTTAACCAAAGGATCACGTTCCAAACACAACATTGCTAATGAGACATTACTTTTTCGACTCAAAAGATCAGCCACTTTATTTGCTTTTCCCGGATGGTAATGAATTGTACAATCATAATCCTTAATTAATTCTAGCCATCTCCTCTGTCTCATGTTCAATTATTTCTGAGTGAATATATACCTTAACATTTTATGATCGGTATATATTTCACACTTTACTCCATACAAATGATGCCTCCAAATTCTTAAAGCGAAAACAACAACATCTAATTCCAAATCATGTGTAGGGTAATTTACCTCATGAGTTTTCAACTGTCGTAAAGCATAAACAATTACCTGATCATTCTGTAATAGGACACAACCAAGTCCTTTCAATGAAGCATCACTGTAGATAACAAACTCCCCATTCCTGGAAGGTAGTGCCAAAACTAGAGCATTCACCAATCTTCTTTTCAATTCCTGAAAACAATCATCACATTCTTTTGTCCAGATAAACTTAACACCCTTCTGAGTTAGCTTAGTCATTGGACTTGATAACCGTGAAAAATTTCTAACAAACCATCGGTAATAGCCTGCCAAAACAAGGAAACTACGAATCTCTGTTACATTTGTGGGTCTTGGCCATTCTTCAACAACCTTTGTTTTTGCAGGATCAACGGTTATCCCATCTTTAGAAACAATGTGACCAAGGAAAGAAATTTATTGCAACCAAAACTCACACTTGATGAATTTACCATACAATTTCTTTTATTTTAAGGTTTGAAAAATAACCCTTAAATGTCTTTCATGCTCCTCTTTACTTTTAGAAAACACCAAAATATCATCAATGAAAACCACTACAAACTTATCCAAGAACTCATGGAAAATTCTATTTATTAAGTCCATGAATACAGAAGGTGCATTGGTTATCCCAAAAGGCATTACTACAAATTCATAATGGCCATATCTTGTACGAAACGCAGTCTTCAGAACAGCTGCTTCCTTTACCTTCAGCTGATGGTACCCTGATCTCAGGTCAATCTTTGAAAAAAAACTGAGCTCCCTGGAGCTGATCAAACAAATCATCGATATGAGGCAAAGGATATTTGTTCTTAACAGTGATGTTATTCAAGGCTCTATAATCAATGCAAAGTCTCATAGAACCATTTTATTTTTAACAAATAAAACAAGAGCACCCCATGGTGATGTGCTAGGTCGAATGAAACCTTTCTCTAATAAATCTTGAAATTGCTCCTTCAACTCTAAAAGTTCAATTTGAGCCATTCGATAAGGGGGTTTTGAAATTGGCTTAGCATCAGGAACTAATTCAACAGTAAAATCAACATCCCGATCTGGTATTATTCCAGGAAACTCATCAGAAAAAATGTCAGGATACTCATTTACCACTAGCACATCATTAATCTGAATAGTTCCTTTATTTTCAACGATGTGTGCAAGGTAACATTCATTTCCATATTTTACAAGTTTCTCGGCCTCTTGATATGTTATCAACAGTAAGGGTTCATTCTTGTACACAAACTGAAATTCTTTCTGAAAAGAAACTTCTTTAGCTCTACAGTCAATCTTAGCATGGTAAATAGAGAGCCAATCCATACCCAGGGTAACATCAAACTCTACAAGAGGTAGAACAATAAGGTTTGCAAGTAGTTTCTTTCCACAGATAAGGATAGGAAGATTCTTATAAATTCCTTTTTCCTCAACATTTCCCCCAGGTGTTTTTACCAAAAGTTCAGGAGTCATTTATTGAGATGGTATTCCCATTTTACTAGAAAAGTTTTCAGAGATGAAAGAATGTGTAGACCCCGAATCAAACAACACACTGGCATAATCTGAAAAAATAAACAAAGTACCTGATACAACTTCATTTGATGGCCCGACATCTGTTGAAGTAGTAGCAAAGGATTTCACCACCCCTTTCTGCTTGTAGTATAACTGCTTCCCATCACTCAAGCTCTTTGTCGGACACTCGTTTGCATAGTGACCCATCTCATTGCACTTAAAACATTTCACTAACTGTAAATCAAATTTGAACTTACCATCACCTTGATATTTTTCAGTGCAATCACGAGCCTTATGTCCCATATTACCACATCGGTAGCACTTTCCAGAATTCAGAAGACATTCCCCAGCATGCCTTTTACCACATTTATCACAAACTGGAAACTTAGTTTTCTTACCATCAGACTTTTTTGAAGAATTATTCCCTTTTTCCTGCCACCTCGATCTCTTCTTCTGCTGGTTGTTATAGAACACTTGATCATTGGCAAACTCCATTTCCACCTTCTCAGCACATCGAACAAGAATTTCATAACTTTTAAAATCACGAGAAGCTAATGCCCTTCGATATTTTGGCTTTAATCCTGAGTAAAAATGATTGATTTTACTATCAAGGTCTCGGATAAAATTTGGAGCATACCTTGCCAATTGAGTGAACCTTTCTTCATAGGTAGCCACTGAGTCTTCCTCTTGCCTCAATTCCAAGAATTGATTTTCCATCCTAAGTCGAATAGCCTTAGGAAAATACTTCTCAAGAAACAAACCTTTGAATTTATCCCAGTCAAGAGCATCAATCTCATCGGCGTCCCTGATATTTTTAACCATTGACCACCACTGATCTGCTTCAACCTCCAAATGGTAAATAGAAAGACTAACCTTTTGATTGTCTAAATGCCCCATGACATCGAAAATCTTCTCTAGTGATTTAATCCAACCTTCAGCTAGCACAGGGAAAGATGATCCTCTGAATGATGGGGGATGTTGCCTCATGAAATGTTCCACCGCTGACATGTTTCTCTGCGGTTGATCTAGCTGATCTCGTGCATGGATACCACCACCATTTATCGTTTGAGTCAACTGCGCCATTACTGCAAAAAACTGTTTAGTTCCAATTCCGACCATCTCAGGATGCTGATTCGGAAGGTTATTTCCTTCTGTATTCCTTCCTAGCACTGCTTCCCTGTTTCCTCTGTGGTAAACCATTCTAAACAAACATGTCTTAGATGAAGCAACATGGTAATCTTCAAATGCTATATCACTTCAATTTTTTTTGGATAATCATTTAATAGAATTCTAACTCCTAAAGTTATCTAAACCGACCTCTGATACCAACTATAAGGCCCCGACCTTAAACCTTACTTAATCTTGAGTTATTAAAAGATTACACCTTGAGGATCTTTTCAGGTTTAGAGTTTTCGAGAATTAGATCATAAAACATGCATTACATTCCACATTTATACAAAGTAGTTACATAAAAGATAGTATTCATTTTTCCCATCAATGGAAACATATTTAAAGTAAAACATGGATTCTTTCTTGACACTTCATTGACACTATCATCATATCATGTACCTTTCCCTTGATCAGTGAAAAACATTTCAAAAACTTGGGATGAGCATAAAAAGCTCAGTAAGGGATATAAAAATATGGAAAGGAAACATGGGTACATATATACATAAGAATGAAATCATACTTTACCCATAAAACATAAGAACTTTAACATAACTCATAAAATCATGAATAAATCATAGAAATCATAAGACATAAAGGTAACTTGAGGCATTCATAACATTCTTACGTAGGGAGTAACCCTCTTGGTTACATTTGGAATACCCATCATAGTATATTCCCTAAATATCTTCGGAGAAACCTTAACGTTTCACTCCTTCGCATTACCCAATGCATTGGAGAGCTATATCGGGCTCACCCGCCCTTAGTTTATCACGGAAACCACCCGTCTTCATAATAATGCCCAAGAAGCACAACATAATCGTATCACATAAAACATGCATAAAGGAAACATAACATTTCCACATTTTAATCACAAGATATCAATACAACACATTGATATAATAAAAACATTATGAAAACCATTTTCAATACCAAAATAAAAGAAAAGTAAACCATGATATTTATTTTTCTTTTAAAAATAAGGCATGGCTTGTAGAGGAAGCCGAAACTCAAATAATGGTCACGGCGGTGGAGAAGTCATTGTCGCCGCTTACGTACAACAAAAACATTCTCTTTTGTCGTTTAGTAAATGCTTCATATAAAAAAGATTACTTTTGAATAAACGTAAAAGTCAAAGGGGTTTATACATCGTATAAAATAAGGTTGTCTATAAAACAAAATATGACTCAATGAAAGGAGATTGAGACAAAGTCCCATACCTCGTATCCGACTTGACTTGATCGTTCTTTAATCTCCTGAATAATAAAATTGAGTTAATTTCTACTTGTTTAAGAACCTTTTTCAAGTTCATTATTCCTTTTATATCACTTATTGCCATGTTATAAACATTATGTAATCATTTAAGTTAATAATGTTCATTTTGTCGATATTTGGTTCTTAAGTTGAGAGTAGACTTCTTACAATTACATGTTGTTCATGTGGTCAATGGTTCTTTATATCTAGAATGACATTCCTGATTTGGATATCATATATATCATATATATCTAGCATATAAATTTATTTATAATATCACATAATCATTTAGAGGTAAGAAATGAAATGCACTGTTCATGGAGACGGTACGCCGTACGTACGCATGAACGCTACTTTCATTTCTATGTCATATTAATGGAATTAAAACTAAATGAGAGGTATGTGTATTTTAATTCCAGAATTATATTAATCATTTAGATATAACATACATCATATATATCCATTATATATATGTACTTATAATAGTACATTATATTTGGGGATAAGAAATGAAATGCACCGTTCATGGAGACGGTAAGCCGTACGTACGCATGAACGCTACTTTCATTTCTATCTCATACTTTAATGGAAAGAAATAATAATTATATAAAGGTATATTATAATTCCATTATAAGATCATATATAATATCATAACTCCATCCTTTATACGTCCCACATATGGTATTAACGAATCAAATCACTTTGAGGGGGCGGTAGTCCGCACTTCCTTAAATGAAGATATCGCGTTTACCCATAGTGGAAACCATAAAGGTATGCCCAAAATGAAAAATACAGAAGCTTAAGGAAAACATAAACATATTATATATCATATATAAATATATTTTCATCTTAATGGCCACCTTTGAATGTGTTAAAAGAATGATGAATAATCATCATTTTGGGAGGCAACAATTCGCCATCCACGGAAACAGTATGTTCTTTAACCATTATATGTAGGTGTGTGTAAGTTTAGGTTGAATCCTTCTTATAAAAACATCATAGTATATTTAAGATGCTGGATTTGTTACAAAAGAAATGAATAAAAAGAGTTTAGGGGGTTGGAGAAGCAAAATAAAACAAAAGGACTCAAGTGAAGACATTACCTTAAAATCGGGTAACTCCCTTTGGTTTGAGCTCAAAGGCTTCCTTGGGAAGACTTATTCCCAAAGTGAGGCTTCAAGGAGTAAGAGAGAGAAGTGGAGAG
Source organism: Viscum album (assembly GCA_963277665.1). Classification (NCBI taxonomy): domain Eukaryota; kingdom Viridiplantae; phylum Streptophyta; class Magnoliopsida; order Santalales; family Viscaceae; genus Viscum; species Viscum album. Next base: position 387,917,928 of record OY728163.1, on the reverse strand, counting down.
ACAAAATGGGCAGGGTTTGGCTGAGCCAAAGGCTTTGGAAGTGTGGGTAAGGAGGTAGATGTGGGGTCCTTTTATAAGAGGAGAGGAGGGGCACTCTTGGAAAGTAAAGAAACGTTACTTTATTTTAAAATGAGTTTCGGATTAAAAAGGTCCCACATTGATATAATTCTAGGGTAAGGTGATAATGGTTCGAAATCCACCCATAAAATAGGTTTTGGACATGTGTAGGTCATAGATTTTACATTATATTTTCGTTTTATTTAAATCCTTTATTAATGAGGTAATCACTGCATCATCATGATGTCATAAATAATTTAATTTATTTAAAGTATAAAAATTATTAAAAAAATACTATGATGTAGGAAATCGTTTTAGATTTCCAATGAATATTTATAGTCTAAAATATCATCTATGTAGACAAAATTAAAAATGTTTTAATCAGGTGATACATTCTTGTTATATTTACTTTCTTTAAAAAAAAATAAAAAGATAACAAGTCACTTTCCACAAAAGTGATTCCATGGGGTCCCCAAGTTTGGCACAAGACATCCCATGCTCGGCCCTGAGACAACCAGTAGAATTAGGACACATGTTGGTGTCATTTTTTTATTATGATATTATTTTATTATCCTTAACTACCCGATTACTCATTAATCAAGATAATTAAAGATAATTACCGTCGTTACAATTCATAATGTCCAAAAACAAAAGAGTCTTGATTACATAATTTGGAACTTATGATTCCAAATATTTAATCCATTTTACCAAATTCCAAACATAGAAATTGAAATAATTGATTTAAAAATAATTCCCATTGTCAAAACAAATAGCGGGTTTTTTTGAAACAATATCTTTGAAAAGTTTGGCATTAGTTTATGCCCAATTCCAAAGTGAAATTAATCCTAATGACCACCATTGGATTAAATGGTAAAAATATATTCTAATTTAACTTTAAAACCAATTCAAAAGATAATCTAATCATATAAATAAATTATATTAAAAAGTAGTTTTGATGTAAAATGCAATATTTTTCACTATTCATTAAAAAATGAACATTGTCAGTAAAATACCAAAAATTCACACAAAGTAAATTTTGATGTCCCAATCATAAATAATAAGTTTATTTTGACAAAAATAGCTTATGAAATTGTCAAAATGTAGATTTAAAAATGGTTTGCCATCAAAAGGCAGTAAAACAATCTTTTAAAAATATTAGTGTATTCCATGCTTGAGATTGGATTTATTTTTATTTTAAGCCTCTAAAACACTATCTAATTCATTAATAGACATAGATAAAAATATATATTATTCATTACTTACTTGGGATGTTACAATAATCAATGTATTTACCTTCTCCGCGAACCTCATAATACTCCCTCAAGTGGAGTTTGATGCATTTCATGGCATGGATTGGATTTCCTTATATAGAGCCAACATAAATTGCTATGAGTGGGAAATAACTATTCAAATGGAGAATCGACCCCTGATTCTATACAAGTTCAAGGAGTAAGATTAATCTTCTTTATCACCATCATCTCATGTGTAGATATTACTTCCATATGGGTATGCGTATTTGGCTCAGATGATTGAGTCTATGGAGGAAACCATCATTGAAGACTTTCCTATTGTGAGGGAATTCACTCAAGTGTTTCCTGAGGAATTGCATGGTCTTCATCCTAGAAGAGATACTGATTTATCATTTGATATTATACCTAGGGCGTTGCCAATATCTCAGACTCCATATAGAATGGATATTGTGGAGCTTGAGGATCTGAAGAAAAAACTACATGATAATCTAGATAAAGGGTTTAGAGCCCAATTGCTTTACCATGTGGTGCACCATTCCTCTTCAACAAGAAGAAGGATATTTCAATGCACCTTTTTCATTGATTATCGTGAGATCAACAAAATCATGATAAAGAACAAGTATCATCTGCCCAGGATTGATGACTTGTTCGATCAGCTGCTTGGAGCACAATACTTTTCCAAGGATGATTTGTGGTCAAGATATAACCAAGTAATGGTAAAGAAGGAGGATATACCCAAGACTTCTTTTTATACAAGGTACAGTCACTATGAATTCATAGTAATTCCTTTCATACTCACTAATCCTCCATCAATCTTCATGGACTCGATAAATGGATTCTTTAGTGATTACCTCAAAAAATTTGTACTAGTCTTTATATATGATATTATAATATACTTAAAAACCAAGGAAGATCCTGAGGATCATATAAGAGTTATACAAGAGACATTACAAAAGGATAACTTCTATGAAAAGTATCAAAAGAGTAAATTCTGATTGAAGGAGGTCTCATTCTAGGGTCATATAATCACATGGAATGGGATATCTGTGGATCTATCCAAGACAACTGCAATAGAGGGATGGCTGAGGCCATCATCGGTAACAGATATCCATTTCTTCCTGGGGTTACCTGGATATTATTAATGATTTTTTTGAAATTTATCACAATTTTCAAACCCTCATACCAAGCTAACTTGGAAGGGAGTGACGTTTTCTTAGAGTGATGAATGTGAAAAGTACATAAAGGAGTTGAAAAGGAGTCTTATCACTATGCTCATGCTCACATTTACCATAATTGGAGACCATTTTGTGGTATTTAGTGATGCTTCAAAGAAGGTCATGGGTTGTGTGTTGATGCAGAATGAAAAAGTGATAGCCTATGCCTCAAGGTAGCTGAAAACACATGAGAAAAACAATCATGTGCATGAATTGGAGTTGGCGGCTGTGATCTTTTCGTTGAACATATTACAGCATTATATCTTTGGGAGAAGTTTGAGATATATATATTGATCACAAGAGCCTCAAATATATATATTCACAGAAAAAGAGCTTAATATGCACCAAAGAATATGGATATATCTCATCAAGGATTATGACTGCTCAATCCACTACCATCCCGGTAAGGGAAAAAAGGTGGCAGATGCTCTAAGTAGAAAGGATCTTGCATCTTTATAAATGATGAGAATTCAAAAGGATCCATTCATCATAGATTTGTAGAGGATGGACATGGGAATAATTAAGGGAGGAACATCATAAATTCTTTCTCAAAGGATTTCTCAACTATACCTTGTGGATAAAATCGTGAATGCTCAAAGAAAGGATGTGGAAATTATAAAAAGGGTGGAAGCTATTAGAAATGGGAATCCCTCATAGTTCATGGGTGACAAGGATGGAATTGTGATATTTGGGTCACGATTATTTATACCATCCGATCCAGAGATAAAGAAGTAGATTCTAAATGATGCACATAGATCAACCTTCTCTATTAACTCAGAGAGAACAAAGATATATCTAGATCTCTATGAAAACTTTTAGTGGGACAATATGTAAAGGGAGATTGCTGAATATAAATCAATGTGCTGGGTACATCATCATGTGAAGGGTGAGAGGAAAAATTCTAATGGGATGATGAAACCACTACCCATAACAATATGGAAGTGGGACAACATTACCATAGACATTGTCACTGGACTCCCAAGGACATCCAGGGGAAACAATGCTATATGGGTCATTGTGGATCGTCTTATCACAATAGATTACTTTATCGTGATTCGAGGGGACTTCTCATTGGATCAACATGCATGGATTTACATCAAAGAAGTGGTTAGGTTGCATGTAGTAATACTATCTATTGTATCTGATTGTGATCCAAGATTCACCTAAATGTTTTGGAAAGGTATCCAACATGCTCCAAGCACTGAACAGATCTTCAGTGGGACCTATCATCCTCAAAATGATGTCCAATATTAGAAAACTATTCAAAAACATTAAGATATATTTAGATCATGTTCTATGGACTTCAAAGGAGGATGGGACCAAAATCTTCCACTAGTTGAATTCTCCAATAATAATAATTTCCACTCGAGCATCTGAATGGAATCATATGAATCCCTTTATGGGAAAAGGTGAAAAACACAATCTTGTTGGGATGAATTTGGTGAGCATAAGATTACAGGACCTGAAATGGTCAATGAAATGGTGGAGAAGGTGAATACCATTCAACATCATATCAAGGCTGCCAAAAGTCGACAAAATATTTTTGTAGATAACCGTTGATGAGACCTTGAGTTCAAAGTTGGAAACATTGTATTTCTACGCATATCCTCGTGGAATAAGGTCATGATGTTTCGGAATAAAGGGAAGTTAAGTCCTAGGTACATCATCACCTTCATTATTCTTTATCATGTTAGGGATGTGGCCTATCGATTAGAACTTCCACCTACCATAGCCGAAGTACATGATAAATTTTAAGTATCACTCTTAGAAAAGTACATATCATACCCTTTATATGTACTATCTTCAGTTGTAGTACTATAAGAAGATGATCTTTCTTACGAGGAGCAACTAGTGAAGATCTTTGATTATAGAGAAAAATTTCTACGAAATAAGACAATGCCCTGCATCAAGGTGTTTTGGTGAAACCACAATTTTGAAGAAGTGACATTGGAATTGTAGGGAGTGATGAAGTTGAGTTAACCACACCTATTATATTCTAGGAAAAAGAAATTTCTAGGATGATATTTTTTTAGGTGGGGAATATTGTAATGAACCAAACTTTTATTAATGGAAATTACCCTTGATCCAATTAAATTGGTCATTATGTGAAATGGTTATATAACATATTCACTTCATTGGTTTTATGTTTTTTGATTTTAAAATACTGTTTAAATTTGTGACCATTGATAATATAGTCGTTAAATAGTGATCACATGATTAGTATAAATATATGGATTTAACAAATCCAATTTACCCAGACAAAGGATGTGATGGCCTCATACCGTAGACTTTCCCCATAGGAAGCACATTTTTTGGTGATCAGAAAGGAGGTGGAATCATTGGGCTTCTCTCTTGACCAATCCCAATTTGAGCTCCAACATGTTAAGCTCGAGAAAAACCTCATACTGGAGAAGGGGAAGTTAATAGAGATTACTACCCGAGCATTGCTATTTGAGCCACCCCAAGAGTTTGTCACCATCGCACACCATAACCATTGCTGTTATGTGGTTGTTATAAATTTTTATGTTACAATAACATGGCACTATGACTATGTGCATTATTTTTGTATAAAACAAAGAATATACATTCATTTTATTATCGTTATCTAGTAAATAGTTTTTAAAGCACAAATAGTATTTTTTTAGTTAATATACAATTATAAAATATATTTTAATGAATTAATGGATTTTTGAAATAATTATATTTTAATAAAATATTATTAGTATATTAATTTTTATTACGTATAAATGGTTGTGTAATTTTTATGAACACAATTGTAATTTATATTAAGGTTTGAATGCTATTTTTTTCAAAACCCATGAATTTTCGATAAATATCGGTTTGTATTTTAAAAGTAAAAATTCACATATTCAAAAAGTTATGTAGATAATATCAATATTTTCTTTGGAATCTGGATGTCAATATTATCCAATGGTTAATTTTTCAAATTTTTTGGAGATAGTCAATGTTTTGGTTAAAAATAAATTACCGTTTAAATATATAATGTGTTTTATGACATCATAATGACCCAATAGTGATGTAATTAAATAATAGAAAAGGTATTTTCGAACAATATATGTTTTACCATTAAAATAATGAGATTTTAGGTTAGTTTTATTAAATTTACAAATCCATAATGGACCCCCCCAAACATAAAAAACATTTTAGATTTTTAAATTGATTTCCTTAAGAGTGTGACTCACCTCTACATAAGAAACCCTATTATTTTAATTTCATCCATTTTTCTTATAATATATTGTTTTCCACTCCACTTTTGCAATATCCATTGGAAAAAAAATTTGGTCTGGTATGTGGTTTTGATAAGTTTAATGTGTGGTGTCCTAAACCAAAATAATAACGAATTCCTTCTCCTTTCCTATATAAACCAACCCAAGATCTCGCTTCCTCTTTACTAAAAGCCTTTGGAGTTCATAACTCCTATGACATAATCTTTCTAGAATCCTACCAAAGCGTCCCAGGCTCCCAAGAAGCCTCTCTCATACCTATCCCAAGCCATTGGAAGCACACTTCCATGTAATGGATTCCTTCCTTTCACATTTTATCTATCTTTCTAAATATTGTTTTGTGCTTTTATTTTCAATTATAAATGTTGTGGTATGATTTATCATATCCTCCATACATCCCTCTTTAGGTTCTAATTATGTGATACACATTTAGCTTTCATTAAGTCCTCTCATGTACACTCATTACCATGCCAATATTCTGTATGAAATTTCTCTCTCCTCATTTACATTCAAGTTATTCATCTGTTTTATGAATCTAAATTCCATTAAATTTTTTGGAAATGTTTCTATAATTACCTCCTTACTATCCATTTAATGTAAATATGATGTGACACCACTTTCTCTCTCACAAACCATTTTTATGAATTCTTATGTCGCGTTTTTATGCTGCCAAAATTGCACAGTGATTTTCTAAGCCAAAGTCATTATGTAGTGAATACCATGCCCATTTCTCTATCAAGAGTATTCACATGTATGAAAATTTACTTATTAATTATAGAGTTTCATGTATTAATTCCACATTACTTTATATTAGAATAAAATATTATGTTTAATGAATCAATGTTGTATGATCCTTGTGGCACACTTGTACATCAAATGAAATGTTTAAGAAGGGTGCACCCTGATAGCGCTCAAATGCATTGGGTAAAGTATATTATCATGAAATTCCATGTTCAATGAGTGTTGAATATTGATAACTAATGTTAAATGATTGTTTACTCATTCTTCATGTAAAATGAGGGTTTACTCACGCTCCTTGTGCAATGAGCCTTGGCTCATGCTATTATCATGTTAAATGTTGTCTCCACATCTCTATGTTATGATTATCATTCATTATTATGAATTTAGGTTTATGTTTATCTTGTCCTAAATTGATATGACTAGTGTCTAACATGTATTATATTTCTCATGTTATTCCATGTATATTCCCTTACTAGGCTATATAGCTCGCCACTTTCTAATGTATGTCCTCAGGTTATCCCATGCAATGATAAGTACGAAGGAATTTTTTGGTCATGTAAAGGAAGTTTTCAATAAAGATGTTGTATTTCATGTTTTATGTTTTTATGTAATGATATTAATCCCCAGATACACTAGAACTCTTGATCTTATATTTTTTATGAAGTGATGTTTATGAAATAAATCGTGTTTATGTTTTTAATAACGATTAGGGTTTCTATAGTATCTATTACATAGGTTCAAAAAAATTAGTCTTTTATTCACAATGCTTTCAATAGAATTTATTTTATTTCAAACCTAAGATGTATAAAATTAATTTTAACATATTAATGAACACATATTGTAATTTTTATTGTTTTATTTAATTCAATATAGTGTTTTATCTTTTTCAATAAGTTTGTATAATTCATAAGAAAATAGTTTTTTATGTTTTACTTATTTGTTTTTAATTATTTGAATGGTAACATTAATTAATTTATATTAAATTCAAAAAATGAAATATCTACTAAATGTAATCTCATATTGAAATTACAATATCATGGTATTACTTGAGACATGACATTTCAGTTATTGTTGACAAAAATTTACAACGGTATATGGAATCATTTTTCTAAAATAGCATATTTTATTAATTAATCATAATTTTATTACAAAAAAATGAAATGAATGGTTTAATGGACTCTTATGATTGAGTAGGATTTCCCTTTGGCATAGGACTGATTAACCCCCTTCACTGAACTATTTATGTGTTATGATATAAACACATAAAATCATTTAATTTGATGAAATTGAGTTGAATTTTGTTTCTCAAATTCATTAAAACATAAAACAATGCATACAAATAAACACACACACACACAAACATTTTTAGTTTATTTTATAAAAATAAATTTAATTTTGTATATTTATTTTTATATTAATAAATAAAACAAATTTATTGGGGATTAACACATCAAATAATTATGTGATTGTTTAGTATAAGAAAACTTATAATCTCCCCATTTTTTCAATATATAGAAGGCCATAAGGTCATAAAAAGGATAATATAGGATATAAAATTTGAAATGGTGGTATAATGGGATGAAATTATAGTGACCATGTTCGGTGGTCAGTGGAATACCAAATAATTGGAGAAATCAACTTTTTATGCGTAAGAGTTATGTTAGTGTGTCAAATAATAATAGATTGGTAGAGATATAGAACATCAGTAGTAGGATGATTGGACATGATAGGTTAATAACTTATGATTATGGTTTTTATAATTTTTAAAGGGTGAAAGGATGGGTGTAACTAGTTACCCTTAGATTAGGCTACATAATCAAATCATTTCCCTTCATTATTGTTGGCTCAATAATTAGACCATGTTTTTGTACAAAGATAAACTGTGTCATGTTGTATAGTGTGGGGTGAAGAAATTTCTTCCAACATAGTCATAGGGAAAGGTGAGACCGTATAGCCCCTATAGGGTGAGTAATATAATTATATCCTAGCCACTATGATCTAGTGATGATATCTTAGTCAGACCACAATGAGGGCCATGGATATACCATATCACGTTCCCTTATCTTATATACCACCAAATTAAGATATATATATATATATATATATATATATATATATATTAATAATTATTTTTAATGTAAAAACTCATTATGCCCAACATTTTGAATTATATTTTAATTTATTAAGGAATAATTATGTATTTGATCTAAATTTGTTTCTCCTAGATCATAATTGATAAGGTTTTTAGGACATGGGATATCTTCTATGGTAGTCTTTTACTCTCCCATATATGGGAATGTGTATGATGACACTCTTGGTTGTAAATATATATGATTTCTTATAGGTCAATGGAATCTTATAGGTATAAGTATTTTTTTGTATTTTGTTAATGACCAAGAATGATAAAAGGATATTTATAGTTCTTGTATATGTTTTTTATCACAAAAATATTATAATTTTTTCAATTTTTTGGTTATTTCGTATAGGGGATATATTTTTTTCTTCAATGATGTTACGTGTATTTAATTTTTAATGGGGTATTTCATTCATTTAAATAGAAAATAGATCAATTTTTTTATTATATTTGTATCATTATTTTTGGTTTGTGATTTTCATTTTCTTCTACGGTCATCTGTTTAATACGTTATATGAATGTGTCTTCCATTTGGGTATTGAAAACACTGAAATATTTTCATCAATCCATGGATCATTAATGTTATTCTTCAATTGGATATATAATTTTCATGTCACATATAGGGATGTAATTATTGAATAATAACTATCTAATGTAGTAGCTAACCAATAATGATCAGTGAGTGTGGATGAGGATTGTTAATATTCTGGAACTATTTGTATGGTTGGGGTAATTGAGGTGAATAAATAATTGAAATGTGAGATCATTAGATATTAACTCCTCTAGAACAAATTTATTCCAACATACCATAATATTTACCACCCTAAGTCTTGTGTAGCATAATACAATATTTCTCCACAGAGAATAATATACTTGATTTTACAACATTCGTAAATTCAGTCGAATATCCATGAGAGAACACTATTTTTTGTTTATTTATAATTATATATAAGAAACAAGGTATTAAAATCATTATGTATCTACCACCATGTAGATGACTAAAAATTTAATCATATCATTATAACCATACGATGTAACTAACTTCTGAGAAACCTACCACTTCCTAGAGTTCCTCTACCTCTAACTGAAATATCAAAGGATGAAAAATGTTACAGGTTTTGGGGGAACATTCAATTAATAAGAGATTACAGATTATATTCTATATCATCCCAAATCATGACCATTAAAATATTATACAATAAATTACTACCCATTTCAATATAACTTATCTTCTTGTATATAACTATTCTACTAAATTGATCAGCCCTCACACAACAATTAGATGTGACCACATCCTTTTAAAGAGAAGTAAAACTGGTATAATTATAGAATGAACCTAAATATTTTATGGGATCTTTTCATTTAGGTAACATGAATTCCAATCTCTTATAACATTACTATTCTTGACCAATGAAAGATTGTGTAGGAAAGAACCACCATTTTCTATATAACTGTTCTACTCCCATAGAATTATTCCTCTAAATTGACTACTCTCAACACATCCATTAGAAGTAACCAACTTATAATAAACCTAAAACATCATATAGTTCATTTTCCATTTATTGAAATCATGATGGCTAACCAAATATTTGGATCCTCTTCTTCTTATTAAATGAATTGTAATTATAAAAACTTCTTCAAAACTCATATTAATATCCCACATAAAAATTATTTTCAATGAATCTTGTAAAAATAAAATGTATATGAATGATTGAATATCAAATATCCTTACATGGAATAATTTTCTATCCACCACCATATATTCACCATATTCCTACTCAAGCAGATTATGTCCTTAATTAGAACAATACCTTTGTGCACACATATATCAGATTCTACTTACATTATTCCATCGTTTTAACTTTCAATCATCCAAAAACTTTAGAATATATTTGTATATTAGATTGATATGATTTGTAATAAAATGATCAACTTTATTTTTTCACAAATTATGTTGATTTATAACTATTATAGTAAACTAATCCACTTTTCAGTCCCTTTCTGTGTTCTTTTAAAAGTCTCCTTATATAAACTATCTCTTTCACTAATTTTATTTCTAATATATAATTAGACTATATGGTTGACATTAGAACCTAGAGTAATAGAATTTATATACAACTAATTTCCATCCCCTTGGATACAAACACAAATCTTGTTGTACTCTTCTGAGTACCAAAAGTTTTCCCTAGGTAAATATCTCTAAAGAATTACAATGGTTCTGAAAACCCAATTCATAAAATTGTATCATTCGTTCACTTCAGATACTAGATGAAAAATTTTATGTATTTATAATGAAAATTTCCCTAATTTTCCATGTATCATCATACAACTCTAACTAAATAAGAAATATTAGGGTGATTTGGTATTATATTATAAATAAAACTTCTTTCCACTAAATGAAATACAACATGTTCTATGTATCTCACCTTATATTCATATCATGGTGCATATCTCTTCGAAGGTTTTAAATTTCATGATAGATGGGTTGAAATTACCTTTCGTATTCTCATTATAAACTACTCTATGAACATCCAAATTTAATATATTTGAGAGAAAACAAAACATCTAGATATCTTATATCATTAAATACTTAAACTAATAAATTTCATGTAAATTATAAGATATTTAATAACAAAACTTACAAACAACTCACATATAATCCTATGAATCAATTTAATGTTCAAAAATACTAATATAATATAATCAATATAAATGAGAAGGATGATGAATCAATCATCCGCAAAATAGTTAGGTAAAAAAAAGTGGCCTGAGTTACTCTTCTTGAAACCCTTTTCAACCATAAATGAATAAATCTATAGTTTATTTATCTATATTCTTATTTCAATCTATAAAGACTATATTTCATCTTACACACCATGTCCATGATTAGATCACCATTAAATCTAAGTGCTTGGTTAATGAAAGCTTTATCCTCTATATCATGATAAAGAGTATTACTTTTTCTGTCCATTTGTTCCTATTATAATTCATCTACACTAAACATACATAAGGAGGTCTACAATGTAATGTGTTTAACTACCATTGAAAATATTTATATGAAATATACTCCCTTGTTCTATTTGGAATTAGTCACCACCATCCTAGCATGGTACCTTTACATTCATTGAATTATTATTTTCATCAGATGACCCACTTATTTTCTAAGACATTATCAACTTATGGTAAAATTATTATCTCTTAGGTTACATTAGAATACAATGAACCAAATTCTCTTTCATGATTAACTCTCACTTTATGAAATGAACGAGTCTGGATACTTCTTCTAGTATTTTAGAATCTTCCAAATTTATTGATGTTATGTATTATACATGATAAAGAAACTATTATACTTGTTTTATTGTTATGAAATATATTCACCACCCTACATTTGATTCTTCTCTTCCTGGTACTTCATATTTTAGTTTTTCAACATTTGAATTTCTATTTTTTAACTCTACCTCATGCATATAAAACCCTTAATCATGGAATTATATCCTTAATTGGACTTTATTTCTTGAAAACCTACACCATAATTTGATCCATTCAATACATTTCCCAAAGGGATTCTATCCATATAAACTCGAATATGGATTGTTGATTATTTATCGATGACTCCAACCATTATCATGTTATGTTCATTATAAAATAAACTCTCATGGAGAAGAATGTTCTCTATTATGAATTGTGGAGTAAATAAGTTTCCTTATGTATTTTTGGTTCCTTCATGTTTTGAAGATCACAAAAACTCTTTCTTAAGGAAAATTATCTTTCCTTAAGAAACGTTTTCTTCATGATTATGTTTTTCTATAAGGATTTCTATAACCATAATTATGGTTCTCAATGTATTATATAATGTTTCCCTAACTAAAATTGAACATATTTTCTTTAATGTCAAAAAATATGATCCTTTTCTAACTCAGAATCTTATAGTTCTGGTGACTCTGATTTGTCCTAAAATCTTGCCATAATTTCACCTAAAATCAAAAAAAAATTTCTTCATAAATATGACTCTACTTTCTTCTAAAATCAGACACCAATTTTTCCTAGAATCAGAACCTAATTTCTCCGGAAATTAGAATCTGATTTATTTTTAAATTAGACTCTAATTTCTCAAAAAAATTGGAATCGATTTCTTCTAGAATTAGAATCTGATTTATTTAGAAATTAGAATCCAAATCTCGATTACTTCCTAATCATATTGTTAGTATTTCTAGACTCTGATTTTCACAACCTTAAGTGTCCAATTAAATTATTTTCTTACATCCATAATATTTACGTAGTGTAGTGTTTCATTTTATTAGATCCTAAATGTGATAATGTTTCTTAAGAATAATATTTGTTCTTATAGTTTGTTATATGAAACAATTTCATACAATCTGTTTTAAATTAACCATTGTCTAAGCACCACATGTAAAATTCCCTCTAAAATTTAAGGAAAAAATATAATCGTTGGTGGATAACCCCACTGTTGGAATAAATACTAATAAATACTATTCCATTTCAATGTTTACGTAAAAACAGTGTTAGAGATTTTGTTAAGAGTTGTTGAAGTCTGAAATAAATTTATACTCAACAAGAGAACTGCTCAAATATGCCTTGTTCAAATTTTGTGAACTACTTTTTCAATATGATAACATATTGTTCGGCTTACCTATGGTGAATATGGTTGTTTCTTTTATCAATTGAGAGCTTCCAGTTATAGGAAGACAATGGTACTGATCACCTTAGAGATCAAGGGATTGCAGGGATAAAAAGACATATATCGATCTTTGTATCGAGGGCTTACCTTGGTGTGGGTAAGATAGACTTTAATGAAAGTATACATCAAGAGACCTTTATCTAAGGTTATTGGATACCCTTCTCTTTGGGTTAAAAAAATTATTATACATGTCCTATTTTTCTACATGTTTTAATCACACTATATTTTGTTAATGTTTGAAAGTGTAAACTCTTAAACCTTATGGTATAATCATTCCCGATGTAAACATTTCTTAAGTTTCATTATCAGATCCTAAAAATGTTATTTTATTTTTTAATAAATAAAGAGGGTTTTTGAATCCATGTTGTTTAAATTTGTTAAACGTATATTTTCTTATGGATAAAAATGAATTTTTTTAATCCTAAAATTCACCCCCTCTTTTAATTGAGAAATCTACATATACATTTTAATCCCATTATAGGTATTAGAACAGGTCTCTGAAATACGTATAATTTCATATAAGTTTTCTTTCTCAACTTTTCTTCTCAATATAACTTGTTCATGTTTTTCATAAATATTTTCCATCTAAAATATATGTTTTTAAACATTTACTACTAACATGTTTTGTGGAGAATAACATTTGTGTTTTTTATAGAATAAAAAGAATGAAAATTTGATCAATTTATAATATAAATCCTACCAGAACTCCAACTTTTTTTTGGAAATGACTATGTATAATGGTGATATAGTATGAGGAATTTTGTTATCAATACCAGTGTGGATAAATTTGTAATGTTAACTAGAGACTACAAGATTATAGATAAGGAAATCATACAATTACCCAATAAAGAAAAAAATACCAACGTAAAATTAATGTGTGCAATACATTTTTATGTTCTATGACCATGAATATCTATTTCCAGATATCATCATGTGAAGCTGCTAATTGCATTTAGATGAAATTACATGTTACACATTTTGTCTCATCGGGGGTTATTGAAACTAGTAATTGTTATTATTAGAGTGGATTATCATGGTTTTATGTTTCATTATAGAGAACATGTATGAAGAGTTCAATAAATGATTATGAATATTATCAACAACCTTCAGTCTATGGGTGATAAAGGACTTGATGATGGGATTCTTGGGGATAAGATAATTTATTTTATTCCACATGAGTGGGAATCCAAAATAAGCGTGATTAATGAGAATAGGAATGTTTTGAACATCACTCTTTATGAGTTATTCGAGACTCTTCTATAATATGGAACTAGAATAATGATAGATTCATAGATCAATAAGAAATAAAATAGTAATGGTAGTATTCCTTTCACTACTACATCAAATCATATGAAATTAAATAATCATGAAAAAGTTACTAGATCAAAATCCAAGAATGTTATTTTTATATATGAGTCAAGTGATTGTGATCATTATAGGAATGAATATTTCAATGTTGCCCAATAAATGAGAAATATTGAGGGAAAGATAGATTTACAATATAGATACATGAAGAAATACAGAAATGGTAAGAAATATTTTGAAGTGACTTGTTATGAAAGAAATATGACATGCCATGTTAGGCAAGAAATTAATATGCTCAAAAGGAAAGAAATAAAGGATAAGAATTCAGAAAGAAACAATAAGAATTACTACAAGTCAAATTCTAAGAAATCACTAAATGTTAATACGACATGATGTTTTAGTGGTGGTTATTCTACTGATAAATCTTCTGATATTGAATCATATTGATAGAAGTATATTGGTCTTATAGAGAGAATTCCTATTAGAAATTAATGTCTCATGGATAAGGTAAACACTACTAAATCCTTAACCAATAAATATTTATAAGAGAATTATTATAATGAAGAATAATAACAATCATCTAATGAAAAATATTCCTCATCATAAGATAATACATTACATTATTTTGAAGAATTATCAAGATTTTCCAAGTTACATGAAAATAAAAATAATTATATCAATATGAAACACGAAAAGGAAAATTCTAGAATTAGTATTTCAACAATATAAGTATCAGATCTTTCATAGAATCTTGATAAAAAAAACTTGATTTTCAAAATGATTCCAAAACTCGTAAGGATGTACACTCTGAAAATTATAAACTTTCTATGGATCTTGAAAAAGTTATTTCTAAGAAAAATGTTTTAGAGACTAACATAAATTATAACACTAATGAATATGAGAATAAGTATTTAGTCATCAGACTAAAATATAAAATATTTTCCTGATTGGAACATTTTTTCAAACTTTATCCATGGAAAGGGAGGTTTTGAACCAATGTATTCACATCTTCATTCCCTTAGTAATAATTCTAGATTTGGTTATTTTCATTCAATACCATGTTTTAGTCACAACAATTTTATTCCCAAAACCCATCCTACTTCCACTAAGTGTCAATGTGGTAGACATTGGGAGAAACAATTTTCTTTTAATAAAACCTAATCATCCGTTATTCATAAATATCATTTTTATATGAAAATATGGATATCTATGATTTTATTTTCAAACATTTCTATATCCAAGAAAGTTAGTATTACAAAAGTTTTACTATTTTATTTTTAGGAAAACAAAGGAAGTGCCAACAACAACCCATGGTACATGGATAGTGGATGATCATGACACATGTATTATAACAAAAACTTCATCTAAATGGAAATTAAGATAAAAGGTGTAAGAATTACTTTCGAAGACAATGCTCAAGGAGAAAGTTTTGGTATAAGAAATATTGCTCTTTATGGAAAAGCTTTAATTTCAAATGTTTTATTTTTTAAAGGTATGAACCAAAACTATATAAGAATTAGATAATATTGTGATGTTTCTTACCTTATCATTTTATAGAATGATAAATTCCTAGTACACAATTCCCAGGAAGAGTTTATTATCTCTTCCCATAGACATGTGAATGTTTACACACTTAACATAAAAGACCTTAGCAGCTAAGACTTACATTCACATAGTGCAATGGAATGTCAATCTTGGTTATGGAATAGAAGACAATGACACTTTAACATTAGAAACTTATGAAAACTCTCAAAGAGAAGACTTGTTAAAAATATATCAGATCATATATTTGATTCATTAAAATATTGTGATCCATGTCAATATGGAAATAAACATAAGTCAAGCCTCAAATCAATTATTGAGGTTTTAAATTTTTATGCATTAATAATAGTAGATTTAGATCTTTTCATTCCAACAAAAACTATAATGATTGGAAGAAAATACAATTTATTTATTTAGTTCATGATCACACCAGATTTACATGGGTATATTTTCTAAAAAAATCTGAATACTTTTATTATTTTAAATAATTTTCATCCAAAGTTAAAAATGAGTAAAACCATCCATTGATAAAAATTTGTAGTAATCATAGTGGGGAATTTTAAAAATCATATTTTGAAACATATTATAGTAAGAATGTAATTACTCATAACTTCTCACCTCCAAGAACACCTCAACATAATGGTGTTGTAGAAAGAAGAAATCATTATATTCAAGAGATAACAAGAACCATGTTGAGTGAATATTATATTACTAAACACTTTTGGGATGAAGATGTTAGTACTAATTTCTATACTATAAATCTAGTTTTAATCCTAAAATTCATTAATAATAGACCTTATGAGTTATGGACTTCTCAAAAACATAATGTTTATTACTTAAATGTATTTGGATGCAATGTATTCATCTTGAATACTAAAGATAACTTACATAATCTCACACCCAAATCCGATGAAGTAATTTTCTTAAGCTATTCGATTTATTCTAAGGGATATAGACCATTTAATTAAAATACTTCTACTATAGAGGAATCATTTCATGTTAAATTTAATGAAACTAATAATTTTGTTTTTAATCAGCCTCAAACTACATCTTCGTTTGTGTTTTCACAATAGGATAATCATCCTGTGATTGTATATTTTTCAAATTATGAAAATAATCAAGAAAATGTTTCTAAAGTATTTAACCCTAGAATATATTCTACCTTATGTTGATGAATAGGTTTTAGAAAACCAAAATACAATGTTTTTTAAGAATCATCCTAGTGATAGTATCATTTGTGATGTAAATCAACCTATATGGACTAGAAGATCTCTAATAAATAAATTAGAGTATCTATAACTACATTCATAATTAGAAACTAAAAGTACTAATGAAGCTTTGGGTGATTTTGATTGGATTAAATCCATCCAACATGAAATAAATGAATTAGAAAACATTGGAACTTGGTTGAAAGAACTAAAGAAACTCTTGTAATTAGAGTAAAGTGGCTCTTCAAAAATAAATGTGATGAAAATCGAATAATTGTATGAAATAAAAGAACATTAGTTGCTAAAGTCTATAATCAACCAGAAAGAATAGATTAGGTAAAAACCTACACTCTAGTTTCTACATATGAATCTATTCATATTCTACTAGCCATTACATCATTATTCAATTTCAAAAATTTTCAAATGGACATAAAGTGTTCTTTCCTTAATGGATTTTTTCCGGAGGAAGATGATGTTCAAATAAATCTATGTTTTGAAGACATAAAACATAATGTACATGTTTAAAAACATACCAATGAATTATAAGTACATAAACAATCCCATACAACATGGTATTATAGACTTATATGATGTTTGTTACAAAATAATTATGTTAAGGGAGCTGCTGATCCAAAAAATTTTATAATGAGAGATAAGAAAAATGTTTTTTTTGTCAAATTTATGTTGAGTACATTATATTAAGATCAAATATGCAATACTTAACTGATTCATTTGTGAATCTTAATAAATCTGAGTTTGAAATGTGTATGATGGGTGAGATAAATTTTTTTTCATGGTTATTAAATTTCTGAAAACTAGAAAGAACTTTTGTATCTAAACATAATTATATTAAATATCATATTAATATGTATGGATATGATAGTAATTAATGTATAAGTACTCCAAATGGTACCTTAAACACTCTTGATCTTGATGAACCTGGGAAACCGGTAGAACAAATGTATTTTAGATGTATGAGAGGAAGTCTACGATACAAAAGAACTAGTTATCCAGAAATAATTTTTTAGTATGATTATGTGAAAGATATCAATGTAATCCAAAATAATCTCATTTAAATGTAGTGAAAAGATTTTTTCACTATTTAAAGAGAACCACGGATTTAAGAATTTTCTATTCTTCTGGAAATGATTCTGTTTTAAAATGTTTTCTGGATACTAAAATTAGTGGATATAGAATAGGAAAGAAAAGTACATTGGGAACATTTCATTTATTAAGAGATTAATTAGTTTTCTTATCATGCAAGAAACAACACTCAGTGGAACTTTCCATTACTAAAGCATAATATTTAGCACCTAAAAGTGTTTGTACTAACACACTCATAGATTATGGCATGAGCTTTACCAAAACAAAAATAATGTGTGATAATACTAGTATAATTTCCCTTGCAAAAAAACCCAACACATCACTGTCATGTAAACCCAATAATAATAAGGAAACACTTTCTTAGGGATCAAACACTAAAAAGAGATATCATAATTCAATTTATCAGAACATAAGATCATCTTGCTGACGTATTTTCCAAACACTTACCCTCCGATATATTTTAATATATTAAAAAAATTTAGGAATGATAACCATAAGGTAATCATCATCATTAAATTTTTGTTGAAATCCATCCCCTAACATTAAGATACTTCTTTTCATAGGGGGAGTACATATGTTTATTCATTTATATTTCCTTTCCTAATATTTGTTTCAGAACCTAAAAAGTTTTCATTACCTAATAAAACATATCCTAACCTAAAAAGTATTCTTTCTAGAATAATACATTTCATAACCAATTTTTTATAATAAGAACCTTATCAATAATGACTAATCGTTTGGAGAAATCCAGAAGGTAGGTTTTTTTACCCATCACTACAATTTTTGTTGTTGGTATTTCAATATTTTTTTAGAAAAACTTATTGGATTCAATTTTCTTAAATCTGATTTTTTCTTAAATCCTCAATATATTGGAACCTATAATTTGTTCATCATCATTGACATCAACTGTCTGATCAGATAGTGTAAATATCAACCATTAGATTAACTTGGGAATATGAATTGTCACTGTGAAGCTTATATAAAGGACCCCCTATTCGCATCCCAAATATATATTCTCATAGTTTTTGTGCTGATGCTCTGATTCCATTTAAATTTTAGGTTCATGTTTTGTCTATTACATAAGTTCTAAATTTCTATTTAGGTTTCTTAATATACTCTAATGGAATCTAACAATGAACTCAGTGATTGTAAAATCATCAGAGAAAGGTTGATGGAACAAAATTATTGTGCATAGTATGACTCTTTGATTTAAAAAATAATAAATAATAGTGGATGGGAAAGCCTTTGTGTAGGGAACGAAAACAACCAAGATCTTTTCTATGGTGATTAGGTAATATAATTTTACGATACAATTCATTTTTATGAACAAGGTGGAGAAGAAATGTTTTCCTTCAACATTTATGGAATGAATTATAATATATCGTAAAATAAGGTTTTTAGTATTTTGGATATACATTATAAAGGATAACAAATATTTTTATCTCATAGATTTCTTGATAAAGAAGGTTCCTTGGAAAATTTTAATGATATTGAATGCCTTGGGATTAAGGGAGTGAAGACACTAATGATAGAACACCTTTCAACCATCCCTATATTCGTAGCTCTATGGATGCATGTTTTTTTCAATATAAGGAAGGGATTCAAGGACACTGTAATGATATGAAATATCAATATTATGGATTTCTTGATAAATATAAGGAAGTTAAATACCAATAAGTACATTATTTTGACCTACAAAAATATTAAGAATTACACAATAATGTCTCAAATCATGTTATACCATGAAATTTTGTTTAATATCGTTATCTTATCCTTATACTATTTCAAAAGATCATGAAATTCAAAGTCAAGAACCATAAATATATGTTTTTTAGGTGACGATACTTTGGGAAGGATGAAGATTCGATTAAGTGTAACGTCTGGAGAATTATCTGAGCATATTAAAAGGATTACCAAGACGATGGAAAGAACATTGATATTGGAGAAAGCTCCAAACCAAAACCTAAGAAAATAATAGCTGATGTGGTCAACCAATATGAATAATAACCAACTATTGATCCAATATATGGTTTAACAAAGCTCAAGAAGAAAAAATAATATTCTGATGAAGTTGTTGAAAAATTGAAAGAGCTAAAAAAGAAGAAGAAGGATGGTGATTCAATTTTTATATTAGACCCTACTGAGGCTAAGAGATTAAATATCCAAGGAGATGAATAAGTTGAGAATCAATATAAAAAGAAGATGTTGATGAAGAAAACTTAAAGGACAAAATTATCTAATCCTTGTTAAGAGATACACATAAAGAATATAAACATTTTCAGGTTCCAGAATCTTTTGTGAAGGTACCAGTGCCTACTATGGCACCTTTACAAGTTAATGGAATGAAGGATATTTCAATTAAAGAACCAATCGTTGAAGAATAATAAATCATACAATAAGAAGAATAAGAACAAGTGGAGGAAAGTAATGATGTGATCAGAATGGTTGAAGAATATGAAGAGAAATATATCCCTATGAAAAATTGTCTATAAATACATCCCCAGTTGAATCTGCCAAATTAATTTCAGTACGAAAAAATGTTCATAAAAATTGTGTTGCTCAATAAGAGGTCAATAAAACACCTTCAGATGATGAAAGCACTAATGACGATGTTGTTCAAGAATTTTATGACAACAATGCTAGTAATGAAATGGATGATAAAGGGGGTGATAAAGAATTTAATGTTGATGATGATAAAATAGTTCATGTTACTGATAGTGAGTATGAGACTTAGAATGATGAAACTACAATCTCTAATGCTGATAAAGGTATGTATGAATTTGTCGATTATTCAAATATTTTTTTTGTCAAAAAAGTGAAGAATTATGTTATCAGAACATAACAAATGAAAGATGATGACCAAGATAATGTTCCCTCACTAACAAAATAATCCATCTCAGAGTCTTCATCTTCCTTAGGATATTATTTTTTGGTTCAATCCATGAAGAATCTTGTTAATTCCATTACATTATTTCCATGTATTGATTCCTAAAGTGAACTACTTCAATAAACATTAAATTAGAAATCATATTTATAAATCATCTTATAGAAATTTTGATATATCTTGGATCATAGTTCAATAGTTATCTGAATGCTTATGATGTCAATAGAAGATCTTTCAAATAAATCACAATGTGGTCGAAATTAATCATTGGTGATCTTAAATTTTTTATTATTTCACTGAGATTGTAAAAGATGCTTTTTATAAGTCTAATGAGAGGATCTAGAATTTCCCAACAAGTTTTCTAGAGAAAATAATGGACGAGCAAGCTAGCCACCATCATGAAGACAAGGATCTAAATGGGAAACTAAATTCTGTTGCACTAAATATGAAAAGGGAAAAGTAAATAAGAGAATATATGGATGAAACACTCAATGACCTTGAAGATTTGATCATGTCTCAAGATACAATAGTCAAGTATTAGGAAGACATAATCAATGACCTCGAATGAAAAAATAAGGATTAGGAATAGTTGATAAAGATGTGTGAATATGATAAAAAATAATTGAAGAAAGTGAAAGCCACCTTAAAAAAGATAATTCCAAAGGAGATAAATAAGGATGAATAATATTTTCAAACCCAATATTTCTTTTAAAAACATTTATTGTATTAATTAAATTTTTTATCTTTGTATTTTTTTGTATTGAATATTTCCTAAAATTTAAGGTAAATGTTCTTTCTTTCCATATATTCCTTGTTTAAAATCACAAAGGGGGTATATGAATGATCAAAAAAATATTTAATTAAAGAAAGATAATGCCAATGTAATTGGTAGATTAATTAAAGAAGATGTTATTAATTAATGAGGAATTATTTCTCCAAGAGATAAAATAATATTATCCATAGGGATTTCAAAACCTAAGGGGGAGTTACATGTATTCATCACGAGTCACAAACAAAGAGGGATACATGTATTTGTTTTTACATTCAAAAACAAAACCCATATTTCCATGTATTTTTTTATGAAAATTTGTAGGATCTTTCTAGAAAGGGGGTGTTTTTTGAGTCAATAATATTCTTTAGGACTTATTCATTCCTTTAGGTTTCGAAAAAACACAAACACTCTTTCTTAAGGAACTTTTTTTTTGATAAGACAAATTTTCATATGGAATATTTTATTTCTCTAATAATGTTAATGACATTACCCAAGGTTTTCAAAGTTTTATATAATGTTTTCGAAACTAAAACTAATGAAATTTTCCTTAATGTCAAAAAACGGATCCTTATCTAACTCAAATCATTATAATTCTTGTGACTCAAATTTCTCCTCAAATCAAAATCCGACTTCTCCTAAAATCATACTCTTTTTTCTACTAAAATTATAATCCAATTTCTTCAAAAATTAGAGTCCTATTTATCTAGAAATCATATTCTGATTATTCCAAAAACCAGACATCAATTTCATCGGAAATCAATCTCTCATTAATCTAGAAATTATACTCTGATTTCTCTACAAATAAAACTCCAATTTCTCCTAAAATCAGACACTAATTTTTCTTAAAATCATACTTCTATCTCTTGGGAAATTGTACTCTTATTTATTTGGAAGTAAGACTTTGATTTTTTCTTGATATCAGACTCCAATTTCTTTTTTATTCATACTCTGATTTTTAATCAAATCTGACACCGATTTCTTCTAAAATCAGGCTCTGATTTCTTATGTAATCATATTTGGATTAAATATGACTTCAAAATATAATTTTCAATATTTACAGACTTTGATTTTCACTAAATTGATAATCTAATTAAATGTTTTTCATACAGTTATCATATTTCATTAATGTAACATTTCATTTTATCATATACCGAATGTGATAGTGTTTCTTAAGCATAGTATTTTTTTATATAGTTTGTTATATAAAACCATGTCATCAAATCTCTTTTAACTTAACCATTTTCTGAGTTTCACATATATAGGTCCCTCCAAAATTTGAGGAAAAATATGACCATTGTAGGAGAGTCAACAATTAGTATCCATGTATATAAATACCTAACCATTTCTATATTCGCGTTACCAAAGTGCTAGAGTTTCGATTAAGAGCTGTTGAACTCTGGGATGTAGTGATACTCCATGAGAGCACTGCTCAAATATGCCTTTTGAGAATGATATGAATTACATATTCATGTTGAGAAAATCTTCTTCAATCTCCCTAGTGTGAATTTGATTGTTGATGTTATCTATCAAGGGATTCTGTGGATATAAAGATAATGGTATTGATCACCTTATAGATCGAGGGCTTGTGGGGATAGTAAGAAATATATGGATAATCAAATTGAGTTATTAACCTAGTGTAGGTAAGAGAGAATTTTTTGAGTGTATAAAACAGGGGACCTTTATCCAATGTGGTTTGATACCCTTCTCTTTGGGTAAAAAGATTTTCAATACTTGTCTTATTTTGTTACAAGTTTTAATCCTGCTGCATTTTGTTAATGTTAGAAAGTTTAACATTCTTACACTTTATTATTAATGTGTACTCAAATATAAATGTGATTCTATATGCTATAAGATATAATTTTCCCCTTAGTAATATTATCTTAAGTTTCATTATCAGATTCATATTATCGTATCCTATGAAAGAGAGTTTCGTTGTTATGAAATGAAGAGGGTTTGTGAATCCAACTTTTTTATCATTGTTAAATAGATATTTTAATGTGGATAAAAACAAAAGCTTTTAAGCCTACCATTCACCCCCTATTGTTATTGAGAAATTTACATCTATAATTTGATCCTACATGACTATATTTCAATGATCTACATCCCAGAGCAAGAATCAAAATTTTTCATCTTTATATCCCTCAAAGAAACATACTTGGATATAACGACATGTTTTTATTCTTAGTTATGATAAACATGTAAATATTTCATGCCTTTAAAAACTTTTAGTTTACTAATTTCACAATGATTGTAGAACTGCATGATCCTAGGAATCTCTTACATCATTGGTGTTGATGGAATTGTGTTCACTAAGTACATCATGAATTTACATTCTTCTACTAAAATTTATTGTAAAATACCATAGTGAAAACTCATGTTATGATCCTTTTCAACCAATTTCTCATTCACCTTCTTGTCTATAACATTTTTATGTTGTTATGGGTATATTGTTCTTCAATATGATTCCCTTGTTTTGGAAGTAATTTTTATATTTTCTTCCACTATATTCACATCTATTATTGAACCCTATAAACTTTATATTCTATCTAAGTTATCCTTACACCAAATCTTTACACTAAATTAATGCACCATATATATATATATATATTAGTTTTTTTATCAAGAATTATACCCACACCTTCCTAGTTTTATTATTAATAAACCCGAGAGAGTTTGAAGTCCAACTATGATATCTCACTAAGACGAGTACATAGAAATACAAGTGAACATGTTCAATTTTTTTAACATTGAGGCTTCCTTATATTAAAATCAAATGAAACCTTCCCCAACATCTTGAGTTTAAAATTTTCATTACATTATAATTTAGAATGATCTAGATTTGGTACACACTATTCCACTATGAACATCATATTCTTCTCACTAAGATGACCATGTCGATGGTGCAATAATTTATAATTTCAAAACATTTTCATTTCATGCATCATCATGAAATATAAACTTATAGTCAGATACATTGTACCATCATTTCTTCAATTATCCACCACCATGGATCCATGAGCAACACTATATAAACAATTAGTATAACTCCTTCCATAACCTTCATCATCCCGCAATCCTATGGAAATAACATTTTTCCATAACCCTGATATGTGTCAAATTTCCTTTAAAATATAGAATCTTTTATTAGGTATACAAATTTTAACATCCCCATTTATGATAGCTTAATGTGCCATATCTTCCACCAAGTATACATTTTAAAATATTTTAAGTATATAATTTCCCATGCGCACTTTCTCTATCATTAAATGAAATGATTTTCTTGTGTCACCTACAAATGATTACTTTGGAACATTGTCACTCAATAACAGGTACATATTCCCTTTTTTTAATTTATAAAATAAGAATTTATAGAGTTTTTACTTGTATATTTTCTATGGGAACCCTAATATCCTTCTTTAGATTCCCCTCTTTACAATAGTATAAATATATGGGGATATGTCGGGTAAACATACCTCTACTCATGTCCCTGGAATTATTTTTGAAATTATTCCAAATTGTTTTCCATATGGGTGATTGGGATATACCTTCATGATCCAATTAATTTTTGATAATATCATAATTTTTGTTCCTCTAATTCCATAATTTTTTACAATATTCGTATCATTCTCAAAGACCTGGTCAGTATTTCCATAATATTTTCTAACATTAGTTACCATCACCTCCCTAATCATTGATATAAATGAAAATATGGGAAACTCATAGATATCGTAAACAAGATTTACATTCACTAACTTAAAAATTATTTAAATCATGTTGAAATCCTTAATATAGTCTATTTCTCATCTCCCTTCTGATAACCTCATTCTGATCAACCAATTCATCATGAAGAAAATATTCAAATTAGATGGTTTTAGTGAAATTCCTTAAATACCATCATAAAATCAATTCTATTTTTGTCTACAATATTTTAGTGGAAACATTCCATGTTAAGAAAATCCTAATCAGTCTATGTTCTATATGATCTAGAAATTATAATTCTTTTGTATCCAACTTCTCAGGTTTTATCCAAGCCATCAGAACTTCCATGAATAGTTGGATGGGATAATATTCCATCTACATCCTCCAAAATCCAATCACTATTCCATTAAATTTATCAAAGTGAAACATAATATCATCTTACACCATTCATTCCCATGAAAGTAAACACACATTAAAAAAAAATAATTTCAAGGAAATATTATTTGAAGATTAATGAGTATGTTTTGAGTGAACCCAAGCCTTGAACATGAGATTTGATATCACTTGTTGGGGAGAATAGAAAATTTAAATTTTAGATCATTTAAAATTAACTTCACATCAACAAGGATTCTCTAATAACCTATAATGTGAACCATTGAAATTTATTCACATTATAACCTAAACCTTCTATACTAACCATAGTATACCAAAAAATAGGTATCTAAATGGAACACTAAATAATTTCACTAAGTATACAAATATTTTAAACACAAAACCATAAAAAACAAGTAAAAATATAAAATAATTAAACATTGGATTTTACATGGTTCCAACATTATGTACTAAATCAACATTAGAAAATTGTTTCATGTTTTGTACTCATTCTCTAGAAGAGATAAGATTTTACAATATTTATGACCTTACCACTACAAATATCAAAAAACATCATGTTATCTCATTAAAGCTGTACATGTTATACAACATATTTTAAAATATAATTAAATATAATTATTTGGTAGAACCAAAATCCAACAATAATAAAGTTTCATATATTCAGTGACTAACAATATCTTGTAGCATTCCTTAGCTTTACCACTACAAGTCGATATATTAAAGAACCACCCATTTATTGCAAATAATATGTTCTAATAAATTTATTCAACTAAATTGACCAATATACTTTCATACACAGTAACTAGGTTTCAATCAACATACCACTACTTGGAATTCCATTACAGTTGATTAAAAACTCAAAGGCCAACTCCATCATCAGAGTCTCTCATTTAGGTAAAATCAATTTGAAAAAAAACATCCATTAAAACTTTTAAAAGGGTTTTGGTTGAGAAATTACACTATAGTATATATATATATATTTTTATCAATCATGGATATTAATGTTACAAGAAGGATATTATACAATTGTATATAAACATTATAACTCTCATATTCAATCTCCATGTAATCTCAAAAACATTTCCTTGTCAAATAGTGTGTAGGGTGGGTTATCTTACTGCCTTCCTTATTTTTTACAGCCTGAAATATTACTAAATTTTCACATTATTGATAAAATAATTAATCTCTTCAACCTTATATTAATATTATATAATTCAAATACATCATGGAAATATACTTCCAAAGATTTAAAATCCAACCAAAAACATTTTTGTAACTTTCATATACCATGATATCCTTACATTATAAAGATTTATAGATAATAAAATTATTTAAATATAAATTATATTTTTTGAAAAACATAAAATCACTGGGAATTCAATTCCTAGTATTTTATATGAAATGATATGTCTTCCATGATGTGAAGTCATTATAGTGTGATTTAGGATTCTCACATAAAAAAGTTTAACTTTTACAATAAATTTAAACAAATTATGACATGTATAACCACTAATTAAATGACATAAAGTAAAATAAATAAAAAATAAATATTAGTTTTATATAAATTCATATATATATATATAACATAACAGCTTCAGTATAAAGGATTTAAATTAATGTCAATTACTCCCTATCTGTACCTTGTTGGTTATTACTCTTCCAAACCAGATAATTGGTAAATATAATATCATCATGATTAAAACCATATTCAATTTACCTAATAATTACACTCATCAAATTAACATTCATCACATAAATGTGAATAAAAAATACTATTTATTGAATATATAAAATATATTCCTCCACATAATGATTCCAGACTTATAATTTTTTATAATTTAATTCAATAAAAAGTGTTCCCTTATATTAAATCATTTAAATTGATATCTGTCCTAAAATTTTCTACACTACAAACTACTATGATAACTTTTTGATACATCATTGGATGTAATAAACTTCATAATCATTCTCTTACTCCCATAATATATAAAACCTTTATTTTTTTTGGAAATATTTATCTTTTAATAATTTTATTTTATTAAATGTTTAAGTTACATGCAAAGAAGAGATTAGCTGAACCACATGACATTATTAAAATATTATGTGTCCAATATTGTGTTTCCATTAGATTGGTGGTATGAATATTAATAATTAAATTATGAAAATATATATTTTCAACACATTTATAAAATTAATTCCTTAGTTATGAAATGATTACAAATAAAAACAAAAATTATTTGAAAATAAATGTAGTGGTTTAGTGAAAAAATATTTTTATCAGTGAAATTTATTTTATATAATTAAATTAAATTAATTACATTGGATGAATGATGTCAATGAAATGTATGTATTATTTAATTGATCAATATTTTTAGACATTAAAATAATATTTTTCAAAGAATAGGATAATAAGATATCTAGTTTTAGTCTAAAAATATATGATTTTCTTAAAAGAAATTATTGTCACATTTTTCAAAATTACATTAAAATTAATTTATTCATTTTTAGGAATTTAATTTGAAAAAATAAGTTAAATATTTATATTAAATAGGTTTAAATTTTTTAAATATTCCATTTTATTTCTTGTCAAAATGAATAGTAATCTTGTTAAAATTTATAACCTCCATCAAAAACCAACCAGGATACCCTACTACTCTAATACCTGAGATGGTCATAACATGGAAAAAGTGAATTCCAGATCCCCAAGGGTAAGATACTAGAACTTGGAATCAATCAATGTGAACGTGGGTGCAAATTTTCCACTAACACAATGTAAGAAACAATTAAAAATCTCTATAGAAAGAGGAAAACTCCATAGAGAGATCTACATGAAAAGTCAAATAGGTATAAACAACAAAATGTGCATCATCAAAGTAAAAGAAAATAGGATAGACAACACATGTCCCAATGGAAACATATTTTCAGTCCCCAAGGTTCAATAATAAAAACCACCTCCTAGTGGTGCTTTATCCTTTCTCAAATAGGGAATAAGATAATCTACAAACATCAGAAGGTATAGTTAGGGTGAGACATAAAATCTATGTAGGGTCTCACCAAGGATTCTATAATAAGAATCCCTTTTAATTAACCAAATAAAACATTAAATTTTAAATAAATTTTCAGGTAAGTAAAAAATCACATTGAAAATAAATCCTAATTTTCTTTTTAATTATTCAAATATTTCTAAATAATGGTTTAATATACAATTTATATGTATCTTTTTATATTAATTCACGTGAAATATGTAAAAAACATTAAAAATAATAGAATATATATAAAAATAGTCAAAAAATATAAAACATAGAAATCATCCATGTTTTATTATACTTCCAGGTTATGTGATAGTCATGCACTCGAATTGGTGATCACAAAAATATGTGTACACACGTCCCTCAGACACTGGTCAAATAGGAATCATCACCATCCCATTGGGAATGTAACCTTATGAAAATATATTTTTAGATTCGTAAATAATTAATAGTGTTTTGTTCCATATTAATCACTAACTACCTAGTCTTGCATGTGCCCAAAAAATATTCAATAAGTGGAAATTTATCATAAAACTGTTTAAAATTAAATTAACCCACTTCCAATCTTAATGTCCTAACATCCATTAAAAACCCAATATATGGGTTTTAAATCAATTCCTGAATTTATATAGGATATTACCAATGCATTCTTATCAATCCAAATAATCCATTTTTCTCTAATACAAATTTGAAATAAATTTAACATGTTCTATCAAAGTCCGCAATCACAACCAAATTCCTTAGAATTGTGGGTTTTCCACCAATTTGATTAAAAATAAATTTAAAATAAAATTTCACTTGAATTGGGATTATCAAATCCAATTGAAATAAATTTAATTCAAACCAATCAATTTAGGTGTATATCAATTGTCCAATAAAAAACGAACCACCTACCTTAGAATCAAGAGATCATCAATAATAACACCTCAATGGGAAAATCCATTGAAAAACATAAACAAATGTGATCCAAGAATAAAACCTAGATTCATGATCCAAAAAATGTATATTAGATCCTCCATCAATATAGATATCTATAAAACCCTAATGAGGAGAGAGGAAGATAGAGGGAGAGAAGGAACAAGGAAATAATTCTCACCTAGAAAGGATTGGGCAAAGATTGCCTATCTTTGATCAAACATGGAAAACACGTAGAGGATCCAAAATGGGTCCATGATAAACCTACTAACCATGTATAACAACATATCCCAAGAGAAGGTTGAGCGGGGGGTCTAAAATAGTGTTTGGGGAATTTTAATTACAATTTTCATTATAATTAAATCATGTGTGCATGATTAGTTGGGAAACACAACAATGTTTGTAAAACTATGTACCCAAATTGTGTGCCCCTATAAAGGGGTGAAAAGTATCTAATAGGTGGGTGCCCAGTTTTCCAATCCTTTTTCCAACCTTTAAAACCCTCACTACCAGTGTTTTCATAGTTTTCCGTATAAGGGCACACAGTTTGGAAAACAGTGTTCCAAACATGCACAGATCGAAATCCCTCCAAAATTAGAAAAATTTCACATGAAGCACCCCAAAATGATACCCAACCAAATAATGATTCATATATAATATTATGTGTACCTAAAAATAGTAATTTGATGTTACAACTCCACAACATGGAAAATTTTTATCCCCAAAATTTTATTAAGAAGCTTCCATATCAAAAAGATGAGGCCAACATTCTCTCATTTGTGCCACCCTCTCCAAAGTCTCATGAGTATTAGAAATTTTATATAATATAACTCAAACCAAATTTATCAAACTCCAAAAATTATACTTAGTTTTAGAATCATATATTCTGATGGGATAAATATTGATCACTAAATAGGGCTTAACGTCAATATCTCTCAATCTCAATACATGAGATGGATTAGAAAGATTCTTTCATAGCAGAGATACATGGAACACATTTGGTATCAACATAAATTGTGTAGGATTTATTAAATGGTGAGCCAATTTTTCCAAATTTTCAATAAATTCAAAAGGTCTCAAAAAACAAGGACCAATCATCCCTTGACTTCTATGACATTGATTACCAAACCGAGGAAAATCTTTCAAGAACACCATGTCACAAGATAAAAATTTGGGTGGTCTGGGATCATGGTCAACACAGTATTTTTATTGGATCAATGTAATCAAAATTATCTAATTAATCCATTGAATATTTTTCTATCATATTTTAAACCATGCTCAGTCTGACAAAGAAACATTCACCAATCCCTGACCAACCCAACATATATTTACAAGGCCTGCCATACAAGGCCTCAAAAGGATCCATTTTGATCGTGGTCTGGTAAATATTGTTATACTAAAACTCAACCAGTCCCATATGTTCATCCCAATATCCACCAAATTTTATGATTCTTGAATCAAGGATATCATCATGAATTTAGATATCTCTTTCTATCTAGCCATCCAACTACGGATGGTATGTTGTACTCAAATGATCCTAAGATCCCACTGGATCCTGAAGTCCTCTACAAAACCATGAAGTAATATGGGGATCTCTATCATAGATTATAATACAGGGTAATACATAAAAAAAGAAAATATATTTAACATAGATATTTACCAAATCCTCAAATTTGGTTGCATCATGAATGAGTATAATGTGTTCTGATTTAGTCAACCTATCAATCACAACCCATATCTCATTCTTCTTTTTCTCGGTATGTGGAAACCCAAAATAAATTCTATATAGATCTCATCCCATATTCAATTTGGCACTGTATGTGGCCAATGAAAACCGGATGGCCTTTGGTGCTCAACCTTGACCCAGTATAATGTATAATAATGGGAGACGAAATCTACAATGCCCCATCTCAAACATGACCACATGAATCTGCACTACAAGTTAGAGAAGGTATTCATGGTTTCTTAGGTTCAAAAACCATAGAGTATTATAGAAATACCCCATAATATATTTCTTTACCCCTAACATTCCAAAACAATGATTATAAAACATATAATTCTATCCAAAGATAATGACTAGTCAACAACTGTCACCCCACAACAAAGACAGTATATTATGATATGGAACTCATCATCAAGATGTTTATCAAGATTAATCATCTCAATAATATAGTAATTCAACTGAACACTGGTCAAAACAACCCCATCCCCAAATTCCTAAACTCTTATATGAAGCTATGAAAAAAGATCCACAAATTTCCACCCTTTTGAAGTTTCTTTCAAGTTTTGGGTCAGAAGTTTCTTTCTAAATGAATCTATGACAAAATTCCCTTTCCAAGGGGTTTATGTGATGTCACATTCAAAAAATTATAGGTAATCCACCCGACACCTCTAGTGAAGTCATACATATTTTTAAGATAAGATATAACTCAATATCTTGTGGTCAGAATACATGGTAAACCTTTCTAAAAAAATCTATTCTGCCAACTCTTAAGTGCATGCATCATAACTATGAGATCAAGGTCATGGGGTGGAAAATTCATCTCGGGGGGCCTATGTGAAGATACATAGGCAAAAACATGACCCCTTTCATTAAAAAAATACCTGGACTAAACCTTGTGCATCAAAAAATACAAAATAGCCCTATCGGCCTCTGGAAGATGCAACACAAGCGAGTAAGTTATAATAAGTTTTTTCTCAACCAAATAACTCTAAAATTTATCATCCTAAGAAAAATTCACTCCCAAATCATGAAATAACATTTTGAAATCATAGAATAATTTCAGGGATTTCTCAAAAATTTCATATCTACTCTTAGATGAAACAAATGATCCTCCTTGGAAATACAGTAAACAAGGGTTTTGTCCAAAATGACTACAAAAAAAGTATCAAGATAATTAAGGAAATATTTTTTCATTAAAACCATGAAGATTGTAAGAGAATTGGTTAGACCAAATTTCATGAAATTGTACTAATAATGGAGATACATTCTTCGAAAAGAATGTTTCATAATTTCTGATTCTTTTATTCTGATATGATGATTACCATATCAATGATAAATATTTGAGAACCACTTCATCCCTTTCTAATAGTCAAACAAATAATCAATATATAGAAATGATTACATTTTATTTATTTTAAATCAATTGATATTTTTTTAATCAACACAATGGTGAAGTGAACCATGTCCTTTTTTTAATAAAGAAAACTAGTGTCACCCAAGGTGATACACTCCAATGTATAAATAATTTCTCTAAAAGATCCGCTAACTGTGTATTCAAAACATTAATCTCATCTAGGGACATGTGGTAAGAATTAATAAACAATGGCTGAGTACCAGGCACTAAATCAATAATTAATTCAACCTCCCTTGCCTGTGGAAAACCATAGAATTCATACGGAAACACTTTGTCAAACTCGATTAAAACATGAGGGAGATCATCACACTGGAACTCTCACTCTAGGTCAGAAGAAAACCTAGATATAACTTTCCCCAACTTTGGATAAGAAGGTCCACCTCTACTAGACCTCAGGTACCAATCTTCTTTGAATATACATCACACCACATCACATGTATTATGGGAAACCTGTTGAAGATAACAATAATTTTGCGCTTTATTTGTAACGACCCAAACATTCATTAATGAAAATTCATCTTGATCTAATTAAATGTCTTTTTATGTGAAATTGTTATATAACATATTCACTTACTTGGTTATATGTTTTTGAATTATAAAATACAATTAATAATTGTGATCATTTTTAATATAGCCAATACACAGTGATCACATTATAATTATAAATATAGGGATTTATCAAATCCAATTTACTTAAACAAAGGATGTGATGGCCTCATCCAATAGAATTGCTCCATATGAGGTCCATTTTTCAAAGCTTATAATAGAGGTGGAATCATTGGGTTTTTATCTTGACCAAGCCCAAGATGAGGTTAAACACATTAAGCTCGAGTAGAACTGTCTACAGGAGAAGTGCAAGTTGATAGAGATTACCACTCATGCGATGTTATCCGAGCCACCCCAGGAGACTGTCACCATCGAACACTGTACCCTTCAGAATAATTTGGTTATTATAAAGGGTTATGTAACAAGACCCTAGCACTATGATTATATACATTATTTTTGTATATAGAATATACATTAATTTTATTATTGTTACTTTATAAATTGTTTTTAATGAAAATATAGACTTTTAGTTATTTAAGAAATCAACTTTGATGAATTAATTGATTTTTGAATTAAATAATATTTTAATAAAATATTATCAATAAAATATATTTTATTAAATATAAATTACCGTATAATAATTATGAAAACCATTGTGTTTTTTATTAATGTTTGAAAGCTATTTTTTTCAAAACCCATAATTTATCTATAAATTTTGTGTTTTTAAAAAAATTAAAAATTCATCTATTAAGAGAATTATTTAGATAAACTGAATATTATTTTTGGAATCAAGGCATTGAAATTATTCAATGGTGACTTTTTCATAATTTTCTATGACAACTGAAATTTTGTGTAAAAATTAAATACTATTTTAATATATGATGTGTTTTATGACACCATAATGACCCAATAGTCATGTAATAAAATACTATAAACATTATGTTCTTCGAATATATGTTTTACCATTTAAATTATGTGATTTTATGTTTTTTTTATTTACTTGAATATGCTTTAGTGGACCCTCAAAGACTTAGAAAACATTTTAACCTTTTATATTGATTTCTTTAAGAGTGTGACTCACCTCCACATAAGCTAGCCTAATATTTTTGAATGATCTACAATTGGCCTTATAATATAATTATTTATAATCCCATTTTTAAAATACCATGGGAAAAAATGGGATGTTTTGTGGTTTGATTGGTTTAATATGTGGTTTCCAAAAGATAAATAATAAAGAATTCTCTCAGCTTTCCAATATAAACCCACCCATGATCCCACTTACTTTTCATTCAAAGACTTTGGAGCTCAACCAACCCCTAAAATCCTCTCTATATAATCCTCCAAAGGTTCCCCATGCTCCCAATAAGCCTCTCTCGAGAATCTTCTAAGCCTTTGGGAGCACAGATCTTGGTAAAGGATTCCTTCATTTCTCATTAATATTCATGTTTATTAATATTTTTATTCCCTTTTATTTTCAGTTATAAATGTTGGGTTATTTTTTCCCCACCCCCATACTACACCCTTTATGTTTTAATTATTAGATACCCCTTTATCTCTCATTAATTCCTCCCATGTAAACCTGTTACCATAGCGAAATTCCGTAATGAATCTATCTCTCATAATTTACATTCAAGAAATTCTTTTATTTTATGAATATAAATTCAGTTAAAAATGTTGGGACATGTATCAATATGACCCTGTTATATTCCATTTTATGTACATATAATGAGACACTCATTTCTCTCTCATCAACCTTTTTTATTAATTCTTATGTGACGTTGTTTTGCTGCCGAAATTGAACTATGATTTTTCAAGCTAAGGTCATTATGTAGTGAATACCATTCCCATTTCTCTATCAAGTGTATTTACCATTATGCACATTTACTTATTTTTTATACAGATTCATGTATAAATTCCAAATTCCTATATCTTGGAAAAAATTCATGATGTTTAATGAATCCTTTTTATATGATCCATGTGAAACACTTATGAATGAAATGAAATGATTAAGAAGGGTGTGCCCTGATAGTGCTCCAATTAATTGGGTTGAGATTAGTATTTTTGGACTCTTAATGTATTAATCATGTTTTAATGATCACAAATCTCATTAATTTTTACAAATCATATTAATGATCACAAATCTCACAAATCTTATTAATCATGTGTATTTATGTTTCAAGTTACCTCATACTTGATAATGGATAAGATCAATTAATTTTATTCATATTACTGTTTAAGTCTGAATACAGTTATTTCCTAAGTACAAGACACCATGAAGCATGAAACAGTAATTCAGACACTGTGAATAAAACACAGACACCGTGACCAATGAGAAACCATGACCACAAGACACCGTGACCATGAGACACCGTGACCACGAGACACCGTGACCATGAGACACCGTGACCATGAGACACTATGACACAGTAAGCCTCACACCATGAATCAAGACACTAATAACAGATACTGTAAGTCAGAAAATCTGTTTTCTTAAGTACCCGACATAGTTAGCAAGACATAGTCATCAAGGCACCGTGAATCTAGAAACTATGAGCAAGGCACCGTAAGCCAAAAACCGTAAGTCAGACACTGTGACTTAGACACTGTGACTCAGACACCATGAAGAAGATACCGTGACGGACACACCGTGAAGGAGACATAGTGAAGACACCATGTAGGAGATACAATGAAGGACACATAGTGAAGGAGATACCGTGAAGGAGACACTGTTTGTATAACTACTGTGACACCGTTTCCGGAATTTTTTTCTTTTTTCTATTTAACTTTTTAACTGTCTTATTTGACGCCTTTAATGCACTAACATATTTAATGTTTATTTGTAGACAAATTAGAAGGTATGAGGCATGAAATACATGGAACCTGTCGGCTAAACCTCACACATTCGAAGATAAAGAGAAGTGTTCCCAAGAGAAAGAAGATACAACATGCGACAACTCAAGAAAAGCAAGTGCACTGTACTAAATAGAAAAACAAGCTAACAAGCACAACCACGAAGAAGAGATTTCAAGATCTTCAAATAAGAAATTGTCTCATGCATGTAATTCAACTCTACTGAAGAACACATGAAGTACACTGGGATCAAGAGAACATCTTCACTCGTGAAGAACACAAGCTGAACCACGACACTTTGTTTTTTCAATAGAAAAACAAGAGAAGGACTCAGAAGTATTTATTTGTTATGCAACGAGTCCAAAACTGCACTACTAGTCACTAGATAATTATAAACTCATATATAATATCTCTTAGTTATTCTTTTATTTACTTTCGAGAAGTGTGTGTACTCTGAATAATTTACACACACACTGACTCCTGCACTGAACTGAAGGATTTCAAATTCCTTACATCAAACTATTTACTCTTGTTTACCCATGACAACTATGGAAGAGGTCCTTGTGTGGCCTGGCTATTATTTCGTTTCCCCATGAAAACTTTGGAAGAGGTCCCTACGTGGCCTGGACAGTCTTTGTACTGTTGTTACCCCGATCCAGGGTGTGGATCAATGTTTATTTATATAAACTTCTTGGTGGCAGGTGATCACCAAGTGGAGTGGATTAGGTCTTGGCTAGAGACTGAACCACTTGTTTTATATCCACTATGATATTTTAATTTAGTCTACTCTATTTTAATTCTTATTGCATAATCCAGAAAAACACTAATTTCACTTTGTTAGTTATTCTTGGAAAGAAGTTATATCTAATTTGTCTTAGTAGGATAACTTCGAAAGTAATTTTAATAATACCAATTAAGATTATTGAGAATTAATCAATATTCTAAGAAGTTTTTTAAACATTAAAACTCTTATAACAGTATAACCTTGATTAACTAGGCTGTATCTATTTTTGAA
Organism: Viscum album; assembly: GCA_963277665.1. NCBI lineage: Eukaryota > Viridiplantae > Streptophyta > Magnoliopsida > Santalales > Viscaceae > Viscum > Viscum album. The sequence continues at coordinate 387,880,189 of OY728163.1, read as the reverse complement.
AAAATCATTATTTGTAAAACTAATATTCTTTTAAACATAAATTTTAATTGGAACTCAATTACCCCTTCTTGAGTAAACCACTCTGACCTACATTTGGTATCAAAGGGATTACTTTATTATGACATTGTGTAATCTTATTCAACTGTGATTTTAGTTGTACTTTAAAGATCTGTAAATTTCTATTAATTTTAAATTTCTATCTCTTATAAAGTAATTTGATAGTATGAACAATAGACTAGAAGGTGCTACTACTAACATGGAACCTTTATTTAATGGTAAAAATTATGGTCAATAGAAACTTAAAATGAAAATTCACTTAGAGAGTATGATATTTGACATCTGGACTGCTATAGAGACTCAATATAAGATTCCATAAACTGAAAGGACAACTTGGAAAAAACATACGAAAATAGCTTACAATAATAATTGTACAGCTATGAATGCCCTGTATTGTGCATTAGAAGATAAGGAATTTAATCGCATATCTGCTTACAAAATTGCCAATGAAATTTGGGATACTTTGGATGTTTCTCATGAAGGAACAACCAGTGTTAAAGAAACGAGATTGAACACTTACACTATTAAATATGATAATTTTAAAATGAAGCCTGATGAACCTATCTCTGACATGTATCTCAGGTTCAATGAAATTTTCAACACTATGAGATCCCTTGGAAAGTTTGTTCTAGCAAAGGAACAAATCATGAGAATACTGAGATGTATGCCAGTCTGATAGAGAGGCACATCTATCTCGATTAGAGAATCTTGCGGTATTGGGACTTTACATGTTAAGTAATTAATTGGTAATTTAATTATTTATGAAGAAAAAATGAAGGTAAACAAGGACCAATATGATGAACCAAAGAGGAAGTCAGTGGCATTTAAGTCTACTGCCTCAAAGATCAAGGACTAGAAGAAAGTTCACATACCTACTGAAAGATCAAGTAGTGATGAGACTGCATCTGACAGTGATGCAGAGATGGCTCAAATAGCCAAGAGATTTAAGAAGATCTATAGGAAGAATAAATTCTTTAGAAAATAAAACTACAAAGGTAAATTAACAACAAAGGACACTAAAATAAAGATTAGAAGAAAGGTGATAAGAGTGATGAAGTTGTCTTCTATGAATGTAAAAGAAAAGGTCACATACAAACTGACTGTCCAAAATTAATGTTCAAGAAGAAATATGACTACAAGGACAATAAGTATAAGAAAGATATGAAAGAAACTTGGAGTGCTTCAAAAGACACTTTAAGTGATTCTGATTCTACTATGGATGAGAAATATCAGAAAGCTAACATGTGTTTTATGAAAAACACATTAGAGGTAACACTGGACACTCCTGCTTTGAATTTATATTATTCTGAAATTGATTCTGATTCTGAATCAAAAAACATGTCTAGTGAGGAACTATTTGAATACTGTAACATGCTGGATGAAACCTGTAATGATCTTAAGGACAAATATAATACCTTGAAGAAACATCATGCTTTGACAAGTTCTGTTAAATCTTCCCTTAACGTAGAAAAAAAAATATTGTTCAATTACTTAAGGAAAATACTGAACTAAAAATGTCTAATGAGAAACTTATAAAGGACGTAGAAAAGTTAACAAATAGAAAAGACATACTAAAATAAATGTTAGGTAAAAAAGTGGCACCAAAATATACCACTGGAATAAGCTTTCTTCCTAGAAAGAGACAGATCACTAAAACTAAATTTGTTCCTAAATCTAGATAGAATACTGCAAGTTCTAGTTCTATAAATTCATATGCTTCAACTAGTTATTCACATTTTTATAGACCAAATAAAGTCTATCTTTCAAAATCCATTGATTCTGTAAGTTATATGAAACCCATAAGACAAATATGGGTACTGAAATATTTGATTTCTAACCTGTCTGGACCCAAGAAAATATGGGTACCAAAATCATTTTCCATCTAAACCTGTTTTTTAGGAGACCTGCTTAAAAATTTCCTGTAGGAAGACATGGTGCTTGGATAGTAGATGTTCAAGAAACATGATAGGATAATTCTCATGTTTTAAAAGTTTAATCAAAGTTGATGGGGGCTATGTCACCTTTCGTGATAATTATAAAGGAATGATCATCGGCCTAGGCCGAATTGGTAACACTAAATAAGTTTTAATTTCCAATGTTTTATTTATTGATGGATTAAAATACAACTTTTTAAGTTTTTATCAGTTATGTGATGATGGAATTAATATTAATTTTTACAATGATTCTTGTATTGTTTTTAATTCTAAAAATTCTTTAGTATTTTCTTCCTTGAGAAATAAAAATGTTTATGGAGTTGATTTGAATTATTTAGCCAAACAAAATATTACTTGTTTAAATGATTTTCATAAAGAGTCATGGATTTGGCACAAAAGATTAGGACACTGCAATATATATTCACTTAGAAAACTATCTAGGAAGAACTTATTTAAAGACTTACCCAAACTTGAGTTTCCAAATGAAAAAGTTTTTAATCCCTGTCAAAAGAGAAAACAACAAAAAATCCCATTCAAAACAAAGAAAGAAGTTTCTACTTCTCAACCTCTCGAATTGGTTCAAAAGGATTTGTTTGAACCATATAGAGTCTCTATCTTAAATGGTAAGCACTATGTTTCTATTCTAGTAGATGATTTTTCTAGATATACTTGGACCTTATTCATGGCTCACAAAAGTGAAGCCTGCTCTTATTTTACTAAGTATGCCAAGTCTGTAGAAAATCATTGTGGCCTTAAAATTAAATCTTTAAGAAGTGATCATGGTCATGAGTTCGAAAATCAAGAGTTTGAATCCTTTTTCTCACAAAATGGTTATAATCACAATTTCTCTGCCCCTAGAACACCTCAGCAGAATGGTATTGTAGAAAGAAGAAATAGAAACATGCCTGATATTGCTAGAAAAATGCTTAGTGAATATGACTAACCTATTTACTTTTGTGCTGATGTTGTTAACACACCATGCTACATAATCAATAGAGTATTGATTAGACCAATTCTCAAAAACACCCCATATGAACTCTGGAATATTAGGAATCCTAAGGCTAATTACTTTAGAGTTTTTTGCTGCAAAGTCTTTTTTCTCAACAATAAGGATAATCTTGACAAATTTGCATCCAAAAGTAATGAAAGAGTTTTCCTAGGTTATTAAATATCAAGTAAAGATTATAGAGTATTCAATATGAGAACTAAATGTGTGGAAGAATCTGTCTATATAATGTTTGATGAAACATATCAACATGATCCTAGACCCATCCTAGAAAATTAGAAGGATGATGTATCAAATCTGAACATCCACTCAAAATCATGAAATACCTTTGTGAATGAATTTGTCAAAACTTCTAATTCTGTAAATTTTGTGTAATCAAGTCATAATGAACTTGAATATGTTGATGAAACTAAAATCTCATGTCCCTCTTTTTCTATTAAGGTTAGAACCGTTAGAAACCATCCCTTAGATTCTATTGTAGGAGACTTAGAGAAAGGAACAAAAACTAGACATTCTCTTAGAAATCAGGTTGAAAATCAATCCTTCTTGTCATAGCTTGAACCTAAAAAAATGGTGATTCCATCAAAGATGAATTTTGGGTAATTAATATGCAAGAAGAACTCAATCAGTTTGAAATAAATAATGTTTGGAAACTTGTTGAAAGACCCAAGGACACTTTTTTCATAGGAACTAAATGGGTGTTTATAAATAAGGTAGTTGAAGCTGGAAATATAGTTAAGAATAAGGCTAGATTATTTGCACAAGGCTATAGTCAAGAAGAAGGAATTGACTATGAGGAGACTTTTTCACCAGTATCCATACCTGAAGCCATTATAATTCTACTTGTTTATTCCACACATCTGAAATTCAAACTATATCAAATGGATGTTAAGAGTGAATTCTTAAATGGGTATATAGCTTAGGATATTTTTATTGAACAACCCCCTAGATTTACAAACCCTCATTTTCCAGATCATATTTTTAAACTATCAAAAGATTTATATGGTTTAAAACAAGCTCCAAGAGCTTGGTATGATAGATTAAGTACTTTTCTAATTTCCAAAGGTTTTACAAAAGGAATAACTGATCATACCCTATTTATACAAAGTATTTCTAATGATGTTTTAGTTGTTCAAATCTATTTAGATGATATCATTTTTGGATCTTCAAAAACATCATTATGTATTGATTTTTCTAAAATGATGCAAAAAAAATTTGAAATGAGTTTAATGGGTGAAATAAAATTCTTTCGTGGATTTAAAATATTTAAAAATAATGATGGAATTGTTTTGACTCAAATTAAGTACAGTAGAGATCTTATAAAACGTTTTGGATTGGATAACACTAAAAGCAGTGACACTCCATTGAGTACCACTTGTAAGTTGGATCTTGATGAATTTGGAAAATCTTTTGATCAATCCACTTATAGAGGAATGATTGGAAGTATACTCTACATAACTTATAGTCGTCCTGATATTAGGTTTAGTGTGTGTATGTGTGATCGCTTTCAAGAAAACCCTAAAGAATCTCATTTAAACGATGTAAAAAGAAATTTCAAATACCTCAAGCATACACCCAATCTAGGACTATTCTATCCTAAAAAAAATCTTTTGAACTAGTTAGTTAGTCTGATACTGACTTCGGTGGATGTAAGTTAGATAGAAAGAGAACCTCTGGAACATGTCACTTTTTAGGAAACTCACTAGAATCATGGTGTAGTAAGAAACAAATTTTTTTGAATTATCTACTACAGAAGCTGAATACATAGCTACTGGCAGTTTTTGTGCACAAATTTTTTGGATGAAACACACTTTACTAGATTATGGATATCTATTCAGACATGTACTAATAAATTGTGACAACACAAGTTCTATTAACATCTAAAAAAATCCTATTTCACATTCTAGGACAAAACATATTGATTTAAGACATCACTTTTTGAGGGATCATTATAAAAAATGTGATATCACGTTGGAATTCATTGGTACTGAATATCAACTTGTTGATATATTCTCTAAACCATTAAATTCTGAGAGAATAGATTACATAACACATGATCTTGGCATGATAAATCAAAAATAGTTATCTTATTGGTCTTACTGTTTAATATTTTACGTTACTGTTTCATGTTCACGGTTTCTCAGTTACTGTCTCGTGATTGCTGTCTCACAGTTACCACCTTGTGTTCATGGTCTGTTACTTACTGTCTCACCATGACTGAACAGACCATTCACTGTCTCACCGTGACGACCACTGACTGTCTCACCGTGACGACCACAGACTGTCTCACCGTGAAAACCACTTACTATCGCACCATAATGACTATTCACGGTCTCACTGTGAAAATTACTTATGCTTTTATTTTAACCCATATCACAACATTTATTCTTTCACCGCTTTTTACATTCCCGTGTTTTTACTTTTGTGACATTTCACATTCCAAAATGATAAAACAAAAGGGTTTCACTCGGTTCTTCACTCGGACCTCCTCTCGAACCCTCTCAACCTTGAAACCTTTCTCTATCTTTCTCTCTTTCTCGAACCTTCAGTGGATTCCAAGGATGAAGTGTTCATCTTCATCTACTCCTGAGAAGCGTAGTTCGAAGAAGAAGAAAATAGCACCAAAGATGGCACCTGAAGGACCCCTGAATCCAAACCTGGTAAACCGTAGTGTTGTACTTGAAAAAGAAAATTTTCCATGAGTGGATGTTGTCTAGAAAATTTCTGTTTTGAAAAATTTTAAGAGAACAAGGTTTGCTCTAATGGTTCTCTAGGAAGGATAGACCCATTTACCCGAGGTTGGTAGCTCAGTTCTATCAGTATGTATAGTTTTCTTTTGATGCTGGTGAAAGATTTGTTGTGAGAAGCTGGATTAATGGGAAAAGATACTCCTTCTCATCAAGGTTATGGGATTCATGCCTTGAGATTCATTGTGAAGTGATCTATGATGATTATTAGATAGAACCCCCTCCTACAACCGATTTATTTGACCTGGAAAATTCATTGGAAACCCTAACTAGAAATGGAACCAAGAGAAGGGCCATAGCTGCTGAACTTGATGGGGAGACAAGGCTGTTGTTCAAATTTGTTCAAAATCTGATCATTCCGTGGAAAGGTGAATTTTCTGTATTAAATTATCAGGATGTATTTATGATTGATCTTATGAGGAATGGCCACAAGATAAATCTATGAAAATATATCATTCACCATATGTGTGAATTTATTAAGGTCACATCCAAATCCACCTCTCTGTTTTACTCAAGGCTGATTTCAACCATGCTTGTTGCCAAAGGAGTATTTGGACCCAATGAAGAAGTACTTATGGACTATGAATACTGTTTATCCAAAGCTACCATCAGGAGGATGAAAATAAACTAGAACCCATGGAAGAAGGAGTGGGTTGAAGATAATGATAAGCTCTATAAGAAGTTCAATCCAGTAGATTATCCAACAAGGCGGAAGGGATTTTCTGATCCTGTTTTGAAACTAGATTAAGTTGTGAGATATTCAGAATATGAAGAAGAAGAGGAAGAGGAAGATGATGTACCTCATAGGGAAGAAGATGTTTTTGAGAAACAAAGGACTGTTGTTCCACCAATTTTTCTTGAAGAAGAACCTTCTGTCCCTAGAGTTGATATCAATCTGGAAACCCAACCTGAGGTTTCAAGAGAATTAGTTGTCCCAGAATCTGAGCAGCATGCCATGGAAGAGGCTAAAGTAGGAGAACTACCTACTTTTCAAGAAGAAATTCTAGAAGAACTCCCTACAATGGAAGAATAAAATATAGAAGAACTCTATGCTATGCTAGAAGAAAGTCTGGAAGTACTCACTGTGGAACAGCCGATTCCTGAGTTCATACCATCATCTAAAGAGAGGATGGAGATACCCTTTCAGCTATCTAAGAAATAAATGGCTGAGGAAATTAGAGCTGACCCTGTGAATTTATAACAAGCCCCTGAGCCTCTAGGTCTTGAAAAGGAAACACTTATTGAGGGGGAGGAACCTCAAAATCATGAGACTAATGAAGCTAAGGCTGATGAGGCTGAGTCTGTTGAAGCATCTCAACCTACTGAGTCATATTCTATGTACACTCAGTATGTATTCCGTAGCTTCTATGATGTAAGTGAATCTCAGCAGGTTACTACAATTGGTATTGATCTTTCTTCTTTGTTTCAACTGAAATATGCCACATTCTGTGCACCTGAACCTGAACCTCAACCTGAACCTCAACCTGAGCATGCACCTATACCACTTCATGCACCTGCACTTTTACATGAACAATTAACGTTTGTCAGTAAGGATGATTTGAATGTTTTTGGAGATACTATCTTAGATGGAGTTGAGAAACTTATGTCCTCTCAACCTTGTCTTGTGACCAGATTGAGTCAGGAAGATGCCTAACTGGTTTTAGAAAAGATTATCTTGAACATTTATCCCATGATGATCAATGAGATTCAGGAAGTAATAGTTGAGAAAAAGTTGCTCAGTAATAAAGTTGCAACTCTGAAAAGTATGGTTTAAGACCTATAGAAATAATTGCATTCCAAATCAGAGCCTACTCCTCCTTCTCTTGAACCTTCTGTTTCAAACATCTCTCGAGGTATTGTGTCCCAAATTCACCAATACCTGCTATCCTTTGATGAAAATATTGGAGAAAGGAAAAAACACATGAGGGATCATGTAGAGAACCTTAATAAGCTCACAGATGAATATACTGGCTATCTTCAAAAGGTCCTGAAACAGATCAAGTATCTGACCATAGTTGTCAAATCTTCTACTTCCTCTGGTTAAACCTCGAATCCTTGTTTGGATAGTTCCCTTCTCAGATCTATAGTCAAGGAATATATTCAGAATGACTTCAATGGATTTGATATGGTTCCTTTATCTGATGTTGTTAAGAGCAGTGATCAAGTTCTTGACCTGGTTCAGATTCACTCAAAGATTGCCAATGATGCTCAGCAGGAGATCTCTAATAATGTGGACTTCTATTTCAACTAGATTGTCTCCAAGACTGATATGACCAACCACTTCAAATACCTTGTAGAGAATCTGAGAATTCCTCATGTAAGCCATGCCTTCAAAAACCAAGCCCAGAAGCTCACCAAGTTTACCAGATTTTTGGACAAGTTCCTGGAAAATAAAGATGATTTTGAAAAGGCCATGCAGTATGGAGGATATATTATTGCAGTCTCCATTAAACTTCTGAGAAAATATCTTCATGTTCAAAGTACAACAATTTTTGCTCCAGCGGCTTCTCCTCTTAGTCCTGGATTACCTACTTTCACTTCTACCTTAGCTTCAACATCCAAGTCTGTTGGCTAGGCTCTTAGTCAGATCAGGCCTGTCATCCTTGACCAGCAACTACCTTGATCTTATACTGCTCCAACTTTGGCTCCCTCAATCTTCGAAGCTCTCCCTTTACCTTCTTTGTCTACCACTTCTATGCCTTCTTCTACATCAGCAACGACCCCTATGTCTTCCTCTTCTACTGATGATAAAGTTAAAGAGAAGGTCAATCCTTAAAGAAGACCAGTGCTTACTACTGTTTGATGGGGATGTCATTTTTTTTATTTCTACTGTATGTTGTCTTATGAACACTATTAATGACATATGCACTGTTTTCCCTCTATTCTTTCTAATTTTTGATAATCCCAAAATGGGGAGAAATATGAAATCTATGTTAACATATGTTATTTTTCGCTGTAGTTGCCTTTAATTTACCCTTTACCTATACATGATTTGTGATCTTCAAAAAGGAGGATATTGTTGGACTCCTCACGTATTAATTATGTTTTAATAATCACACATCTCATTAATGTTTACAAATCTCAATTATAATTACAAATCTTATTAATGATCATAAATCTCACAAATCATATTAATCATGTGTATTTATGTTTCAAGTTATCACATACATGATAATGGATAAGCTCAATTCATTTTATGCATATTACTATTTAAGTCTTAATTTAGATAGATACAATGAAAAAAACACAAACACCATGACCAAGGAGACACTGTGACCATGAGACACCGTGACCACGAGACACCGTGACCACAAGACACCATGACCACGAGACACCATGACACGATAAGCCTGATACCGTGAAGCAAGACACTAAGAACAGACACCGTAAGCTAGAAAATCTATTTTCATAAGTGCCAGACACAGTTATCAAGACATAGTCATCAAGGAACCGTGAATCAAGAAACTATGAGCAAGGCACCAGAATCCAGAAACCGTAAGTCAGACACCGTGACTCAGACACTGCAACTCAGACACCGTGAAAGAGATACCGTGAAGGAAACACTGTGAAGGATACACAGTGAAGACACCGTGAAGGAGATACCATGAAGGACACACAATGAAAGAGATACCATGAAGGATATACCGTGGAGGAGACACTATTTTCATAACTACTATGACACTGTTTCCTAAACTATTTTGTCGTTTTTCTATTTAACTTTTTAACAGTCATTTTTGACGCCTTTAATGAACTAACATATTTAATGTTTATTTGTATACATAGTACGAGGTATGATCCACAAAATACATGGAACCTATCAGCTAAACCTCATACATTCGAAGATAAAGATAAGTTTTCCCAAGAGGAAGAAGATACAACACACGACAACTCAAGAAACGCGAGTGCACTGCACAAAACAAGAAAAACAAGCTGACAAGCATGACCACAAAGAAGAGATTGCAAGATATTCAATGAAGAAATTTTCTCATTCATGCAATCTGACTCTACTGAAGAACACACAAAGTGCACTAGGATCAAGAGAAAATCTTCACTCCTGAAGAACACAAGCTGAACCACGACACTCTGTTTTTCAACATAAAAACAAGAGAATGACTCAAAAGCATTTCTGTGTTATCCAACGAGTCCAGAGCTGCACTTCTAATCACTAGAGAATTATAAACTCACATATAATCTCTCTTAGTGATTCTTTTATTTAATTTCGAGCAGTGTGTGTACTCTGTATAATTTACACACACACACTGACTCCTGTGCGGAACTGAGGGATCTCAAAATCCTTACATCAAACTCTTTAATCTTGTTTACCCACGACAACTGTGAAATAGGTCTCTGTGTGGCCTAGATATTATTTTGTTTACCCACATAAACTTTGGAATAGGTCCCTACATGGCCTGTATAGTCTATGTACTATTTTTACCCTGATCCAGGGTGTGGATCAGAGTTTATTGATATAAACTGTTTGGTGGCAGGTGATCACCAAGTGGAGTGGATTAGGTCTCGGCTTGAGACTGAACCACTTGTTTTATATCCGCTGTGATATTTTAATTTAGTTTACTCTATTTTACTGCTTATTGCATAATCTATAAAAACACTAATTTCACTTTGATGGTTAGTCTTGGAAAGTAGTTATATCTGATTTGTCTTAGTAGGATAACTTCAAAATTATTTTCAATAATACCAATTAAGATTACTGAGAATTAATCAATCTTCTTTGAAGTTGTTTAAATAGTCAAACTCTTATAACATTATAACCATGATTAACTGGGTTGTATCTATTTTTGGGGAAATCATTATTTGTAGAACTTATATTCTTTTAAACAGAAATTTTAATTGGAACTCAATTCAGCCCCCTCTTGAGTAAACCACTCCGACCAACAAGTATCATTATAAATTAGGTCAAGTGAGGGTTTACTCATTCTAATTAATGTGAAAGGAGGGTTTACTCATGTTCTATGTGAAATGAGCCTTGTATCATGATAATACCATGTTATTTGTTGTTCCCACATTTCCATGTTATGTAAATCATGTTATATCTTGCCTTTATGTTCACGTTTATATTATGCTCCATTGATATACTTATTGCTTAACATGTAATGTATTCTTCATGTAATTCATTTTTATCTCCTTTACTGGAATTTATAGCTCACATTTTTCTTATGGATGTCCTCAGGTTATCCCATATAACGCTAAGTACGAAATAATGTGTGAGGTCATGTAAAAGAAGTTTTCAATAAAGATTTATATTTCATGTTTTATGTTGTTATGTAAAGTTCCTAAGCCCAAAAGAAACTACAAATATTTCTCTTATATGTCTTATCATGTGAATATTTTATGTAATAAAATATGCTTAAGTGTGAAATAAAGAGAAGGGTTGTTATAGTTGGTATCTGAGGATAGGTTTAGTTATTTTTGAGATTGGGATTAAAAAACCCTAGTGAACGACTTAGGGATAAGACTGTGTATAATAAAAAAATCCCTAAATTTTAGTGAGTATTGATTAAGTGGTTTATCAAGAAAATACTTCCCTTTCTGGATACGAATAGGTAGAGGAAGCTCTGGCACAAATGTATCTAGGGTTAAAACCTGAAAACACTACTTTAAGCTACACTTAAACGGAAACTAGTGCATGACAACAGGACTTGTTTCACTCTTGGTTATGACACTCCTAGGGGATATTCTCTAGTAAACTCACAAGATTAGTATGAAACATTATAAAGGGAATACAAAAATGCCCCTAAGAATATATATTAGGATGTATATCATGGATAACAAATATTCAAGCCTATAGATTCATATGTTAAGGAAATAAAAGTAATTTATAAGTAATCTGTTTTTTTTATTTTGACTACCTGTTATGTGTTACCCCTAACTTTCCTTTTATTCCATCCAATGGCTAGTAATATGAGGAATATGTAAAACAACTTATATGATGGGAAATTTGATTAATGTCCTGTTGAGATTCCCAATCAAATGGGAGTGAAAGTAGGATATATCGTGGTTATTCCAAACCCGCTGTCAAAAATAACAACCAACAATTGGTACTTTTTTAATTCCTAAGGACATAAAGGAAGAGGAATTTGAAATATTGTGAAATTCCATCTAATAAAGGTGATATGGGAAATAAATTCCAATTTCCTTCGTGCAACAAATCTGGAAAAAGGTACCATGAGAAATGTCACAAAGGGGCTATGAGATGCTTTAAGTGTAGAAAGGAAGGGCACATAATATCATTTCCATGTAATAATGGATAAAGTGATGTATGGAAAAAAAGCTCTATCTAATGTATCTTACACAGTTTTATTCCATAAATGTGGAGAAGTCATGCATTATCCATGACGATGCCCTATTTCCAGTGCTGAGAAGCATGATGAGCATCAACAATCTCTATGATCAAGGGGGCATGGGAAGTACTATTATAATATGGATAATGATGAATGAATTACATATAATCAATACATCAAAGTACTGTATATCGTAATGTATTTCAATTCATTTCCTTTAGTATATCATTTATGTTTTCTAAGAATATTGAGTCCGTAGCAGAAAATATATTAAATCATTATGAAAAAAACTTATATAATTGGTGTATCACATGTTGAAGATTATGGGGATGTATTTATTGATAATTTTATAAGGCTCCCATTGATGGAATTTTGGGAAAAAGGACAAAGTCATTTCCTATTCCTCAAGGAAGTCCCACACATGATCTGGAGTAGGTAGAAGTGATCTTTGCGTTAAAAATTAGGCTGCATTACCTCTTGGGGGAGAATCATGAAATATATATGGACCATAAAAGTAAAAAGTATATATTCACATAGAATGAGTTGAACATGCACCAACAAAGATGGTTAGAGATTATCAAAGACTATGACTGCTCAATACATTACCACCCTGGGAAAGTGAACAAGGTGGTAGACGCTCTAAGTAGAAATGACCTATAGATTCTATCATTGATTAGAATTGAAAAGGATCAAATCTTTATAGATTTGATGAATATGGAAATGGGAATCATAAAGAAGGTAACATCATCAATCCTTTCACAGGTGGTTTCTCAACCATCTCTTTTGGAATGGTTAATGGATTTGAAAAAGGATGATGTGGTAATTTATAATAAAGTGGGAACTATAAGAAAAAATAAATCCTTGAAGTTTTAATTTCAATTAAGAAGGAATTTTGAGATTTGGGTCAATACTTTGTGTTCCATAAAATCCATATTTAAATAATGAACTTTTGGATGATGCAAATGGATCAAATTTCTCCATTCATCCAGGAAATAGAAAGATGTGTCGAGATATCCATGATCATTTTGGGTGGGATAATGGGATGAATGAGATCGCTAAGTATACATAAAAGTGCCTGGTATATCAGCAAGTGAAGGATGAGAGGTACAAGTCTTAGTGTATGAAGAAACCATTACCCATACTATCATAGAAATGGGAGAGCGTCAACATGGACGTTGTCACTGGACGTCTGAAGACATCCAAAGGAAATAATGCTATTCGGGTAGTTTGGATCATCTTATAAAGACTGCACACTTCAATGAAATTTTAGAGTATTTTTCACTTGATCAACTAGAACAAATACACACCAGAGATGTGGTAAGGTTGCATGGAGTACCATTGTTGATTATATCTAATCGAGGTCCAAGATTCACCTCAATGTTTTGGAAGATTCTGCAACATGCTCTGGATACTCAGCTAAACTGCAGTACAACATATAATCCTCAAACTGATGGCCAATCTAACCAGACTATCCAAACACTTGAGGATATGTTGAGAAAATTCTCAATGGACTTTAAAGGATGATGAGATCAACATATTTCTATGGTTGAGTTCTTACACACTAACAGTTTCCACTCAAGAATCCAAATGGTTCCTTATAAACCCATGTATGGGAAGAGGTGCAGAACACCGACATGTTGGGATGATTTTGGGGAGAGAAAACTCCTAGGTCTAGAAATGGTCAATGAAATGGTGGAGAAGGTTAAGACCGTCCAGGAGAACATTAATGCTGCTCAGAGTCGACCAAAGAGATATGATGATAATCATTGATGATACCTAGTGTTTGATTTTGGAGACATAGAATTACTATAGATATCACTATGGAAGAGAGTTATAAGATTTGGGAAGAAGGGAAAGCTTGGTACAAGGTACATTGGCCCTTTTGAGATCCTTGATCGCATTGGATCAGGGGCCAAACAACTAGAACTCCCACAGAACCTATCTCATGTACATGATGTATTCTATGTATCACTCTTGAAGAAGTACATACCTAAAACATCGCATTTACTAAATCCATAGGTGGTTGTATTGAAGAATTACCTCTCCTACGAAGAGTAGTCAGTGAAGATCTCATATCATAGGGAAAAAGTTCTATGAAATAAGACAATGACCCTTGTCAAGGTGTTGTGGAGAAACCATAAGTTTGAAGAGGCAACGTGGGAATTGGAGGAAGTGATGAAGCAGAGTTACCTACATCTGTTTTATTGTGGGAAAGGGAAATTTCATGGGTGAAATTTCTTAAGGGGGGAAGATTTTAAGGACCCAACATTTGATTAATGAATATTCGTCTTGATCTAATTAAATTTGTTATAATTTTCAATGGTTATATAATATATTCACTTCCTAGGTTGTATGTTTTTGGATTTTAAAATACCGTTAAGAATTGCGACCATTTCTAATATAGTCATTAAATAGATATCACATGATTAGTATAAATATAATGCTTTAACAAATCATATTTACTTAGATAAAGAAATTGATGTCCTCATCCAGTAGAATTTATCCATATGAAGCCCATTTGTCGAAGCTTATAAAAGAGGTGGCGTCATTGGGTTTTTCTATTTACCAAGCCCAAGATGAGATTCAACATGTTAAGCTTGAGTAGAACTGCCTATGGTAGATGTAGAAGTTGATAAAGATTACCACCCGAACGATGTTATTCAAGACACCCCAAGTGTCTGTCACCATCGCACACCTTACCCTTCGGTCTTATACGGGTGGTATGTGAGGTTATGTAACAAGACCCTAACACTATTATAATGTACATTATTTTTGTGTATATAATATGCTTTCATTTTATTATTGTTACTTTGTAAATAGTTTTTAATGATAAAGTAGAATTTTTAGTTAATTAAGAAATCTAATTTTCTGAATTAATGGATTTTTGAATTAAATAATATTTTAATAAAATATTATCACTAAATTACTTTCAATTAAATATTAAATACCATATAATTATTATGAATAAAATTGTGATTTTTATTAATGTTTGAAAGCCATTTTTGTCAAAACCTATGCATTTTCAATAAATGTTGGTTTTTATTATAAAAGTAAAAGTTAATATACTTATAAAATTATTTATATAAAATATATATTATTTTTGGAATCAGGATGTCAAAATTATCCAAAGGTGAATTTTTCATAATTTTCTAAGATATTTGATTTTTTGAGTAAAATTCAAATACCATTTTAATATATAATGTGTTTTATGACATCATAATGACCAAATAGTGATTAAAAAATACTATAAACATTATGTTCAGACAATAAATGTTTTACCATTAAAATAATTTGATTTTAGGTTTGTTTTATTAATTTTAATAAGCTTTAGTGGACCCTCCACAACTTATAAAAACTTTTAACATTTAAAATTGATTTCCATGAGAGTGTGACTAGCCTCCACATAAAAAAGCATAATATTTTATGAAGTCTGGCCATTGGACTTATAAAATAATGTTTTATCCGATCCTTTGAAAAAAAACATGGTAAAAAACCATGGGATGGTTTTTGTTTTTGATTAGTTTAATATGCGAGGTCCAAAACCTAAATTACAACGAATTTCCTTTCATTTCCTACATAAAACCACCCAAGTTCCAACTTCATCTTCATTAAAAGCCTTCAGAGAACGACCAACCCATACCCTCCTCTCTCTAGAATCATCTGAAGGTTCCCCAAGTCCCCAATAAGCCTCTCTCAAGCCTCTTCTAAGCCTTTGAGATCACACTTCTAAGTAAGGGATTCATCCTTTCTCATTATTATCCAAGTTTTTTAATATAGTTATACCCATTTATTTTCAATTATAAATGTTAGGTTATTGTTTTTACACACCCCCATACATCCCACATTATGTTAGAATGATGAGATACCCCTTTATCTCTCATTAATGCCTCCCATGTACACCTGTTACCATGTCAAAATTTTGTAAGGAATTTCTCTCTCTTCATTTAAATTCAAGAAATAATTTTGTTTTATAAATCAAAATTCAATTACTTATGTTGAGGAATATATCTATATGCCCCCATTTTGCCCATTTCATGTACATATTATCTAACACCACTTTCTCGCTCATCATCCATTTTTATGAATTCTTATGTCACGCTGTTATGTGGATGCATCTGCTCGTTTTAAGTTGGCCTTTAATAACTTTGTCACCCGTTATGAAGTTTGATGCTCTAGGTTTAACTTGCAGGTTTCACACATATTCCATTAAAGTTGATTATAATAAAAATTTAACTTTTAGGTCAGATCCATGTGCCACACTAATGCATTAAATGAAATGATTAAGAAGGGTGCACTTTCATAGCGCCACAATGCATTGGGTAAAGATTATTATTATGATACGCCAAGTGAAATGAGGGTTTACTCATGCTTATTAAATTGAAATAATGGTTTACTCATACTCTATGCGCAATGATCCTTGTCTAATTATAATACCATGTTATGTGTTGTATTCATATTTCCATGTTATGTTAATCTTGCTATATCATGCCTTTATGTTCATGCTTCTCTTATACTCCATTGATATGCCTATTGCCAAACATGTACTGTATTCTTCATGTTATGCCTTTTTTACTCCTTTATAGGGATTCATATCTCACCATTTTATTATGTGTGTCCTCAGGTTATCCCATGAAATGCTAAGTACGAAAGAATGTGTGTGGTCATGTAAAAGAATATTTCAATAAAGATGTTTATTTCTTGTTTTATATTTTTATGTAATGTTACTAATCCCCAAGACATTAGACTTCTTGATCTTCTATTTTGTATGAAATGATGGTTTTATGTAATATAATATATATAAGAGTGAAATAAAGTTCATGGTTGTTATATTATTGGAAATGATCCAATCAATTCTGAAAATGATGTCAAGCGGTTTCATATAGACAACCAACAAATTCCAAAAACTCTTGATATCTAATAAAAATAAAACCCATGGATGACAATGAACACCATACCCTTTCTTTGTTTTAAGGGGTTTAGTAATATCCATCAAAAAAATATATCCATATAAATATTAAGAATATAAAAAATATGAGTCAAAATGAATGAATGAGAAGCAGCAATATCAAATATGGAAATTAGTAGAGATGAAGAAATAGTGATTGTACCTATAATGGTCAATGGACATGTATATTCTTCTATTAAAGACTCTTTTACTACATGGAGAAGCTTATTTCAAGATGGATGTGATTGGAACCCATTTATTATTGAATTATCTGATTCCACGGATGTTTTATTAGGCACTAATGAACCTGTTCTACTACGGGGAGCAGAATAGACATCTGTAGAACTTCTGCAAGTTTCCGGAGCATCCGCAGGAACTACATATTTGGGACGCCTCATAGAAAACCCATTTCTAGTGCCCTATACACCCTGAATGGTAAGAAAATTATAGGTAATATTCAATGAAATTATGGAGGTATATATGAAACATACTTTCAAGAACAACTATGTTAATAATCATACTTCTTATTGCCTATATGGGAACTCGTAAAAATGCCATTATGAGAAGAGGAACTCCTTCCAACCTAGACTTACTATCCAGGTCCATTTAAACCATCCATGATCTATTTGTGACTTTAGCAGAATAAGGGAGATTCTTCAAGAAAACCTAAGAAAAAATATCAGATCAAATTCCCATCTCCATCCTTTGATTAATCATATTCTTGTTCGATAATATCTAACTTGAAAACTTCACAATCTTAGAAAAGTGTTTTTAATATTCTTTCACAGTCCTATCAGCCAGTCTGAGTCTGACAAAATATTCCTATCCAAATCCATTTACTCTAGACAGAACTGGTCAATGAAAATATCTTTAAAGTATTTCCACTTTAAGACATCGTGCTTCTTCTCCATCACCATCTTGTCCCACCATATGATTCTATGCCCCTCTAGCTTGAAGGTGTCACATTTCACCTTGATAGAATTATGCATTTTGAAAAACTCAAATACATGTTCGATATCCATCAACCAATCCTCATAAAGTTGAGGATAATTAGAGATTTGGAAGACATGTGGATTTTGGAGAAGGAACTCCTAAGCACGAATTCTGGAGTCATCCCTATGAGGTTCCACAGTTGTAGTAAGAATGGGAATTATTGAAGGTTCTTTCCTAATAGCTTGAACAACACACACAATAACATCAACCAGAATCTAGTCCATGAGAGTATTTCTTTCATTTTGGTTCCTTAGAATCTTCCTCCCTGATCCTATTCACACATATTCTTGGAGGCATCATGATATACAACATTAGTAGAAAACATTAAATACATTATATTGACACTAAAATAGAGAGAAAAAAAGGAAATTAATACCATCATATAGATAAAAATAGTGGGATTTCAATATATCAAAAACCAAAGTAATGAAAAAGACCAGAAATAATCCACAAGATGACTTTCCTAAACCACCTAGGGATAATTAAGTATCATTGTAGTGATATATTTCCATAAACTCAATCTAAACTATATCCTTTGTCCTAAAAATATTACTCAACTGCATAGTGACATCGAGGAAAGATTCTTATCCTACACCTTTGATACCACTTTTTGAAAACAAACCTGGAGACCCTGGTACCCTAAAACCTGAGCTAGTCCTAAAATGGCATAAAGGAAATTCCTGATCCCCATTATTTGGAAAGTAGAACATGATATCAAACAATATGAATGCGTTAATGAATTTTCCCAAAACACAATAGAATAAATATTTATAATTCAGTATGAACAAAAGAATTATCCATAGGGAGAACTATACCAGATGTAAAATAGGTATAAACAAACCAAGTTCATCATCAATGTACCAGAAAATAGGATAAAAAATCCACGTCCCAATAGAAACATTTCTCTAATACCTAAGGATCAATAAAAATAACTACCTCCAAGTAGTGATGTACCCATTCTCGTCCATGAAAGAAGATATTCTACAAATACCCTATGGAACATGAATAGTGTGACCAAATATTCCTCTAGGGTATTACCCAGGATTCCATAATAAGATTCCTTATTAATTAACCAAATATATCATTGAATATTAAATAAATAGGGGTAGTAGAAAAAAAGCATATTTAAAACCAATGATGATTTTATTTTCAATTGACGAGAACATTTAAAATTGTGGCCTAAGAGTCATTTTCAATAAAACACTTTATATAAATTCACAACACATATGTAAAAAAATTTGCAAAAAATGGAATATATATCAAAATATTAAAAAATGAGAAACATGGTGATCTTACAAGAGATTAAATTTTTATTGTTTATGGGATCCTCACTCACCAGAATATTAGATCATGGAAATTTGTGTATAAATGTCCCTATGATAGTGAAAAAATAAGAATCATCACCATCCCATTAATGATGTAACATGGTTAATATGTTTTGTTTGAGTTTTTGAGCTTCAATAAAGGGTTTCCCAAATATACCACTAGCTACCTAGGCGTTAATGTGCTCAAATTAAATTAAATAAATGTAATTTTATCTTAAATCTACTTAAAATATAATTATCCCATTTCCCATTTCAATATGTGAATTTCCATTTAAAAACCAAAACATGGGTTTCTAATCAATCCATTTCTTTTTGAAGGATAAAACCATGGAGTTATTATTAAATAAAATTAAACCATTTTTCTTAAATAAAAATTTTAAATCAATTTCAACAATAAATTTCAAAAGTTCTATAAAATTCCACAATCACACCTCAATTCACTAGAATTGGGGGGTTTTCCACAATTTCATGCCGGATAAAATTCAAATACCAATTTAATGGAATTGTTTTTTTTCACAATATAATACAAATAAATTTTATTTAAATAAATAAAATTAGGGTTTAATCAATTTTCCAATCATAAACAAAACCACCTACCTTGGAATCCCAAGACCAAAAAACACAACACCTATAATGGGAAACACAAATGAAAAACTCCGACAAGAATGATCCAAGAATCAAGCCTAAATTCTAGATTTAAAACAATAGAGATTAAATCCTCCAATAACATGGAGATATATCACACCCTAAGGAGGAGAGAGGAAGGTAGTTTGATATAAGGAACAAGGATTGAATGATTAACA
Organism: Viscum album; assembly: GCA_963277665.1. Taxonomy (NCBI): domain Eukaryota; kingdom Viridiplantae; phylum Streptophyta; class Magnoliopsida; order Santalales; family Viscaceae; genus Viscum; species Viscum album. The sequence goes on along the minus strand of OY728163.1, from coordinate 387,860,080 downwards.
TGAAAGGATCAAATGATGATTTACTAGCTTCGATCCACATAAGAAAGGGTTTGGACAATCCAAAATGGGCCTTTTAGAGACCTCACAACCTTGGAAAATTAAATATCCTAATATTGGGTCCATTAGGGCTCCTAAATTGGGTTTGGGGGATTTTTTAACAATTTCCGTAGTAATTAGATCCATTATGAATGGTAATCTAGAAAGGGGCACAAAGTTTGTAAAATGATGATCCATAACCATACAACCTTTTAAAGGGATGTACATATTATACTAGGTGTGTGAATAGTTTGTCAAACCATACATCAACCATGAAAACCCTCACTGCATGGGTTTTCATAGTTTTCACTAGCAGAGACCATGGTTTTGGGAAACCATGAATCTAACATGAATTTCCTAAAATCCCCCCAAAAGTATCAAAATTTCACCTGAAGTAGCCCTAAATGTGACCCAACAAAATCATGATCAAAATAGTTGTTGAAGAGAACATAAAATAGTAACAGGATTTTACAAACTTAACAAAGGGTGAACCTAATTAATATAGCATAAAAACTAGTGAGAAAGACCTAATTATTCATCGTAATTCTTATAGGATGAAATAAATTATTCCATTACAACCTTAGGATCAAAATAATGTTGTTTAATTGACACTTTTCTATAATTACGAATTATATATTATTTAAATAAAATATAGTTACAAAATTTCACTCTTATTGTTTTTAATATCCTTTTTGTGTTCACATAAGTATAGAAATCTGTAAATAATGAATATTAATATCCATTTTGTGTAGAATTAAATTATATTCATATTGTAAACATATTCTAACTTTTTAGTATTATATACTCCCCATAAATTCTTATATAATTCCAAAATAAATTCTATTGAATTAATGGGAAAATAAAATAAATGATTTAAAAATGTTAAAATATATATAATTTGAGTAAATTATATTTTTCCATAAATTTAATAGGTTAATATGGAATATTATTGTTGTCATAATATATTACATATGAATTATAACATTTCCTTTATTTATTTTACTTAAAATTAAATGAACAGTCTCAAAATTGACAATAATGTTATTTGATCAAAATAATATTTTATCAAATTATTTAAAAATCATAAAAATAATTAATTATTAAAATTTTGTTATGATAAGTTCTATAATTTTATAAGTGTTCCATTTATGTTCAAACTTCCACCTTATAAGGAAAAATTACGACCCTCTAATATTGATTTTTTATACCATAGTTAAAATTAAAATTAGTTACCCAACAAATAATCAAAATGATTCGGTATAAAATAACAAAAAAATATTTTTAAATTATATCAGATGATGAAATAATTACTGTATACAACCATATATTTTAATCAGTGTAAATTTTTATGCATTTGGATTGATAATGAATTTATTATAATTTAATCATTTAGAAATTCCAAAAGTTCCCCTCAACTCAATTAAAAAATGGAACCTCATCCCTATCATCCTTAAATCACTTTGAGCCTTATATCTCAACTAATATCTGAAAATTTCCATTATCATATTCCCTAGACACATCCAATAAATTTATCTTATGCAAAATATCCAACCCTAGATCCCTTCAGAGGAATCTTCAAGGGTTCATTTCAATGAATAAGTAATCACCTCAACTGATAACTTTTGTTTTTACTATTTAATACCCTTATAAATATATTGTATTTATTATATAATAATAAATTCAGTGTAATAAATATTCTGAAATGTTCTTATGATTATGAATACACCATTATAAACCATCTCTAAAATAAAATAAGATGTGAATGTATCCCTCGTGCGTATGTACGACTTATCATCTCCACATAGCGATACAAATAAACTATCATAAGAACATTTTATAGGGAGGTATTTTGATATTATTTAATGTTTATATATTATATTTATGACATTTTAATAGTTATGTAATTATAATATCACATATACAGTCTTAGCATCCAGTTACTTGGGAAATGATAATGTTGTTTGAGCGTATCTGTGGAATACAACCTAAAGGATATTATAGAATTGCTAGCCCTTCGGGACTGTTCTCCTACCTTCAGTGAGGACGGCGCAGACAGGGGCTCCTTCCCCCTTGGAGGGGGAGGGGGAATCATCGTTTAACGAGTGAGGAGGGTTCTTCTGGCCATTCACCAATCCCTATTTTCTTCCCCCATTCTCGGAAGTTGCGCTATGCCCAAATGTGTCAGACATTCTTTATGGCATCCCTAATCTTCAGCTGTCATACAACGAGTTTGTGGAAACCTCAACCCTCTCGAATCGTACGTTAGTTGCTAGATTTAAGTATAGACGACCTTTAATCAACTCCTTTTACCGGTTCGTATTTGGTATATAGGATCTCCATGAAAGGGTGGTTGTTGGTTTGTTCGACAACCGACATATCATGATTCTGTTTCAATCAGAAACAGACCTCATCAAGGCATGGTCGAAAGTACCTCGCAGCCTCAACAGTTTTCACTTCTTCCTTCTATGGTAGACCTTCGATTTAAATATGAATTGTGATTCTCCAACTTCGGCGGTATGGGTATGTTTCCCAAATCATCCCTTACCTTTTCAGAATCCTTTGGTGATTAGGATGTTAGACAACCTCATAGAACATTTTCTGTGTTCTGATAGCCGCACTGAGGTTGTGTGTCATCCAGTGAACCCTGATGTCTGTATCGAAGTGTATGCTTTTCATTTTCCCTTTGACTATTTTTGGATCACTATCAGAGAAGAATACAGGTGGAAGCAGTGGGTGGTCTATGAGAATTGGACGGATTTCTGTCCATTTTTCAAGCGTCTGGGCCACTCTTTGGAGGTTTGCCGCAAGAGTGGCACTGATTCGTCATTGGAGGGTAGATGCAGGGGGAAGCAGGTTGTGGCTAGGAATACTGCATCGGGTGAAATACTGGAGGTGGCTGTGTTGCCTGGTCTGGTCATGGAGGCTTCAGGACACAAAGATGGGGGAACTCCGAGTTCGATGGTTAAGGATATCCGGAAGGATGCTCACAAGGTAACGACAAGGGAAGTTCATACTATTGAAAATCAAATTGGTCTAGCCTCACAGGTTAACCCAATGGTTGTAGTGGTTTTCAACAGGCTATGGAAGGATTTGGAGGGCCCTTCTATTTCCTTGGCTAGGTAGGAGGCTGGCACGGGTTGCCATGAAGATTGTATGGTGCAACACATAGATAGGGAAATCTCGGGGAAGGACCAAAGGGTGGGGATAAAGGGAACTACCTTGGGTGTGGCCAGCCCGAACGGTACTGGGGGTTCTACAGGATTAGACCCCTCAGCTCGACCCTTCCTCAAGCTAACCAATAGGTTTAAAGGGATTTCAGAAGACATTTTTGAAGTTGGCTTGGATTCTGGTCCTCTGTTTGGTGGTGATGCTAAGGGGGCCTATGTAGCAGGGAACATTTTAGTTAGGTTGGGTCACAAAGACGTCCTTAAAGTAGGATAAGAGGATGCTTCAGCGGTTGAATGTCTTTCCCTGACTTATATTACCACACCGGTCACAAGGAGGGGGAACTATTCAGGTTGTAAGGGTAATACACTGAAGACCAAAGGGAAAAATATTTGTGGGGGTAATAAGGAAAATTTGAGTGGTCCGGATTTACTATCATTCAGTGAAATTTTCCAGAACGGGACTGATTGGATGACTGAGTGCGCAGAACCTATATCTACTACACCAAAAAGACGAACAAGGAAGGACTACTCTTACCTTCTCTGACTGATGTGTACTAGATCTTCCCTTAAGCGGGACAATGGTATGATTCTTGCCTTTAAAAAAGACAGCTTTATCAAACAACCCTGCCCAGTGCAGCCTTTATTAGACTAGAAGGGGAGCTTTGAGAAAAGTAACTACTTCTTAAGGTGATACAAATCAGCCTCTGAGTGGGAATCGGCTACGGCTACGTCAGAAGGGGATTCTTTTATGGGTTGTGGATATGATTACGGGTATTATGATATGTAGTCATATGGTGTTCTGGTTGGTTGTGGTTGTCCAGCATATGTCCTTTTATGTATGTTTCAAGTTGTGTTCTGGTTGGTGTTAAAGGATGTTCGATTATCCCTTTTCTTAAAAGTGTTTGGAAATAAAAAATTAATTTTCAATCAGTGGACTACCACCTCCGTAAAGTTATGTGATTCATTTTAAATTTAAATGTTTCTTATATAATAATGAAGAATAATATTATGAGTATATATTTTAAATATAATATAACAATTATTCGATAAAGGTGATTTAATATTTACCCTTCTTTTGTTGCGTCCATCGAAAAATGAAAATAAGGTTCATACATTTTAACAGATTATAGTCTCCATGAATATTATAATTCATTTTTCTAAATCCAAATTTTATGGATGAATATATATATATATATATGTGTGTGTGTGTGTGTATATAATGAATATATATGATATTAATATCATAATCAATATTCTACATGTTATTGAACCAAGATAAATTGGCATGGTCCGGAACTATAGAACTAATACACCTGGGATAAATGAAACAATTAATACTCAGAAATAACAATTTTGATAATGAGTTATTGATAAAAGGGGCGTTGAAGTGTTATAAAGTGATTATATATGATATTTTATATATTAAAATGGATCTAGTATATAATTTTAATAAATTTAAATTTATTAAACAAGGTTTCAGAGATCTTTATAAGTATAGTGAACTTGATGTACAATTTTTATTTCACAACCTCATCTATATTCAAGATGGTAAATGTTTGAGAATCCTATAGGGAATATATTTCATCCATATACATATTTTATAATAAAATTATAACATATTTTTCAATATTCTATGATTTTTTAATTTCATTTCCACCCATGTTTGATTCTTTATAAAATGGTTTGAAATGAATTTTATTTTTATTTTTGGAATGATATACTTAATAATTTTTTCAGAACTAAATTTAGTAGGAAATTTTTTTTAACTTTTAAATAATGAATTCATTTTTCTAATATCATGAAAACAATTCTTTGGAATTTCATTTACATATTACTAAGGTTACTTTAAGAGAGAAATTTTCCCTTTATAACTTTATAGCTTTTAAAAAATTTGATCTCCAAATAGAAAGTCTATTTTCCTCAAAAATTATTCTATGTGATCTTTAAAAATATGTTGCCATTTAAGATTACATCCTTTAAAGTTAATTATGATTTAATAGGGAAATTATGCAATGATAACATCTTTATTCTCTCTCCGTATGGTTTATGATTGTGATAAAAAGATGAAATATTTTTGAAACCCATTTATTTTCCATGGGTTATGTGATAATAAATGTTTTTTTAAACCCATTTATTTTAATGGGAATAGATATGAAAAATGTTTATTATTTTTAGTCATGAATAATTATGATTTTCATTATTTCATAAAAGGGACCTATATTTGCCTCCAATTCATTGGGTAATGATTTATATCTCATAAGATAAAAAGTACAAAAAGTGGGAGAGAACATAGTTCCATAAGAGGATGTGTGCTCTACGACAGTCTTTGGAGTGATCCTTGAATACAGTTATGGTTTGGGGAGTGAACCCGTTCTACTATAATAGCCTTGGAAATGATCAATGGATATTTAGGAAATGATCTTCTATGATTATATGTATTCAAAAAATAATTGTATTATTTTGATGTTATGCTTTCATGGTTTGTGTTCCTTAATTATCCAAAAATTCATGTCTTATTAACTTCTAATATGTTTTTCATGAATTATGATTATGATATTTGATAAGCAGTGTATTTTTTGAAATTGTTAAAATAATTTTTTATACCCTTATACTCATTCATGATATTGTGATCGTTAACATATACCTTTTTTCTTTTAATGAGAATCTAAGATCACTATTTTCTTATTTTTACATTCCCTAGGTTATAAATAAATGTATTAAATATGATATGTCTAGGAATAGTGATTATTTTGAAGAGACAAGTGAAAGATGATTTTGAAATTTTAGGAACTAGTGTTTTTTTTCACATTACCAAAGATAATTGACCTAAACGATTCTTTTGTGAATCATCATTTTTTGTAAATAATATTCGTATATTTAGTTTTAAATCTATGTATGAATAGTATGGGCCAATATAGTTGGAATCATATAATGTTTTATTTAACCATTGGAAACTTGGATCAGAAAACATTAGTAATAACCCTAGGGATAAGTCTAAATATAGGATAAGATAATTTTTTTTGAAATTAACATGAATGAACTAGGATAAAACTAAGGTGTTATAAATGAAGGTTTCTTGACTTAGATATCATATAAATATGTCTGAATGATTTTGTTCTTTCCCTCTTTGATTATTACTCCTCACACTATGATTTTTTGTTTTAGTCAATATCTAGAACCCTATGGAATAATTTTAATTATGTATGTGATAGGGAATTAAATGATTATCCTTCTAAAAAGAAAAATTATTATGTATTTGGATTTAAAAATATTATTTAAATGCTCACAAAACATTCTCAAGCTATGAATCATACAAAACATCCAAATTAAGAAAAAAGGGAATAATATTTAGTTTATTCATTTATGAGTTAACATACATGTTATTTTAGTGTATCCACTAATCCACTAGTCACTAATAAATGAATTAGTACCATAGAAGGTATCTTTTCCATTCTAAAGTGTTTGTAACATGAAAAATTTATTTAGGTTATATTTCATTTTTATGGTGAAGCAGTTAAATTTTGAAATCTTATCATGAACTTTATAGAATAGTATCAAATCAGCAACATGGAGTGGGAAGAAATGAATATCTTATTTATAAATATGTACATTCCTTATATTCTCCATAAAAAAATGGATAAGTAATTAATTAAGATAAAGAATAAGGATAGTGATATTATTAGTACCTAAAATGAAAATTTTACATGATATACAAAGTATGCTTGATGTATTATCATCCAACCTAAATGTAAGGTTGTCCAATTATTATGTGTCTTCAAACAAAGTCATTATATGTTGTTATCCATATAGTAATTCAATAGCTATGAATAAATCATTTTATATTCAATAAAGGCGGAGATAGAGATTGTAGATACCCATTAATCTCATGGTTTTTATACAAAAATAAAAATGTAATTTAAAGGAAATTATAAAAACCATAGAGAGAAGAATATGAGCCTTACTTTATGTATAAAGTGTGGAAGGAAACATGAGGAAAAATTTCATAATTAAACTTCTAAATGTTTCATGTCTTGAAAGGATGGTCATCAAAAAATTGAATAGCAAAGTGATGGGAAGAAGTTAACTAATGATGAGAATGATCAACAGAATTCACCACCCACAATATAATGTTTTAAATGAAAGTATTGCAGTCATTATGATAAAGAGTTCCAAAATATGAATGTTAATGAAGATGACCAACATCAAAAAACTTTTAATCCCATCAACAATATAAAATCTCATGTGATCGCTATTTTTAAGAAGATGTATGATAATGATGTGGTGAGAGGTACACATACCATACACTCTAGAAATTATAATGTATTTTTTATTTATAATATACCCATTATTTTATATCTAAAGAATATGTAAGGGTATCATAAAAACACCTCATAAATTAGATATTGATATAGTAGTAAACCCCCCTAATGATATAGTTATCTCATTCAATATCTACGATTCTTCTTCCATTTGTGTTTTTGGGAATGTGTTTCATGAAAATCTGATCATTTATCCCCTACGAAAATTCACTATTATTTTGGGCATGGAATATATTTATTTACATAAATATCACATAAATTTCCATGTATGGTAAGTTATTTTTGTTATTCAAAACCAACCTATTAGCATCTATCATTGTGAAGAAAAAATGAACTTCTAGTGGAAATTACATCCATTTTATGGGTTATGATTCCTATTAAAAAGGGAAGTTTATCCCATATGGTTTGGGTGAAACACAATTTTCAAAATATTCCTATTGTGCCTGAGATTATTCATTTCTTTTTAGAAGAGTTTCCATGTATTCCAATAAATAGTGAAGTTTATTTTTAAATAGATCTCATTCCTAGTGGTGCCCCTATTTCCAAGTCTCCATATAGAATATACCTAATTGAGTTTCAAGAATTAAAGAAGCAACTCCCAAAAAATCATGATAAGGGATTCATTCATAAAACTATGTCACCTTGGGTTTTAACTATTTAATTTCTTAATAATAGATATAAATCAATGAGACTTTGTACTGATTATAGAAAACACAACACGATCACTATCATGAAAATGTTTCATCTACCTCATATTGATGACTTGCTTGATCAGCTACAATGAGCTCAATCCTTTTCCAAGATTTATCTTTATTATAGATATCATCAATTAAGGGATAATAAAAAGGATATATCAAATATAAAATTCCATACAAGGTATGAACACTAGGAATTTATAGTTATTCTTATAGGTATTACAAATGTCCAAAATATCTTCATGCATTTAATGAATAGAATGCTTACAGATTACATTGATCTATTTTTTGTAGTCTTTGTTAAACCTAATTGTTTTATTTTATATCTTAGTGAGTCAATATTTTTTTTGGTGAGTATGTATGAGGTGGTGATTCCCAAAGAACTATTAAGGATGAAGTGGTGATTCCTAGAAAATTTTTATAGAATCAACTAATAGTATTGGATGTCATGCTTGTACAATTTATATTTTTATAGAATTGGATGTCCCATATGGAGAGTTCATGGTATTTTAGTCAGGAAGATTATTGTTCTAATCTTAGTGAAAAAGGACATGTGTCACTGAGAAGACATTGTTTATAAAAAGTGGAATTGATTTTAAGGAAGATGAATTGATGACGACCATGAAAGCACATAATATATATTTTTCAGGATAATCATGACAAATATATATAAGGAGTTTTAATTTATATTTGAATTGATATTTGGAATTCAACTTAATTTATTACATCAAATTTATTCTAAGTAATACAAAGGAAGCCTCTTTAATATATTAATCCAACCCATGTGGAATACTTAGCTGCTCAATCTAGAGAAGATGCGGGACTCAGAGGCTATCCATGCCCAAGGGAGTAAGCATGATCCATACTATGGGTGATAAAGTTCCCAAAAATAGTGGGAGATCCCCTGTATAGGGCCCAAAGAGAGCATGCTCACAGGTGCACATAGATTAGGCCAGCCACATATGGGGAAAAGAGGCAGTGACAATGTTTCGAGTATCACGATGACAAAGGGTTGCGATTTTTGGTCACTCAAAGGTGCGAAAATATTGTTATACCATATTCCATACATATGAAGTGATCATTGTGGGATCGTTCCTTGTTGGTAATATTCACCCATTAATTAAAAATATGTATATAATGACAACCATCTGATCTTATCACTCAATTTGATATGGAGCTGTATGATCTGCATGGGAGTCATATTCTTCTTCCTCATGTATGATCTCTTCATGAATGAAACCCCTCAAGTTTAAGGGTTTTCATAGTATGAACCTGTAATCTCGGGTGTCTTGTTGAAATATCCAAGACTCTTATGGATTTAAAAAAAAATTATAAGTGTTGATTTATATTAACCAATAAAAATCATTGTCATTATGCATTGTGTGGTGTATTATTTGTGAGGATCTGTTTTCAGACATAATTTGTTGAGGAAGATTCAACACAATGAAACTTTTTTGTAGAGAAAAAATAATCCCATGAATGACCACAAATTGAATGATTTGCGAGAGTTACATTTCATGTGTAGATGCTTCGTGGTGAATCTCTTTTGCAGATAAGGTGCTTTGAGGGTGAAGTTCAATACAGATTGGAATGTAGTACATGGTGAAACCTATATGAAGATTGTTCTTTTTGGTGACATGAAGATGAATATCATTCATGGTGAATATTTTAATATTATGTGATCATCTTATGAGGATAATGAGTTACTATAAAGTAGAGATGGTTCATGGACAACACTTATGTGGTCATTTGAGTTTGTGTGCATAAGAGTTACACTAGGTGGAGAGAATAAAATTTGATTTAGCAGCCAATTTTTATTTATATAGGGGGATATATATTAAAATTTCATTTGTGGACTAGTAAACTATTTTATAACTACTTTACATGATCCCATAATTTTCATGTGATGAATTTTTCAATAATTACTGGATTGATTTCTATTAAATGATGTGTTCCATCATCGATAAAATAATCCAAATGATAATAAGCAAAGTTATTAATCATGATTAATTTCAATGCAGATAATTTTATAATAAAATAAAATTTCACTCATAGGATGATAGTGTTCTCATGAAGAAATAAAATTATTTTGAATCAGTATATGGAAGTGTCTGTAACAACAAAACTCATTTCATAATGAAGTATGTTTTTGTGAAGATGGTTTTCCAAAAGATATATATTCTATTTCATAATTATTAATTGAACATTGAGATAATTTATCATACTATATGAGCAGTATTTTATTGAGAATTCAAGAGAATTAATTTGAGGAAGAACATATTCACTAGATTTCTGTATTTTATGAGCATATGGTATTTTATGTAACTTAATGGCTTAAGAGAAATATCTTTATCAGTTGTTTCATAACTATTCATCATTCAAAAGTGGTATTTATTGTGTTTTTGTTTAATAATTTTTGTAACAAGTAAGTGTGAAACTATCATTCTAGTGGGACTTTGGAAAGAATTGTGGGACCCTATGCTACTGAAGAAATTTATATTTTAATTTCTTGTTATTATAGTGGAAAATTAGTGATTGTACAATCTAACCAATCACAACAAGGAGTATAGAAATTTTGAGACCAAAACTTTTAAAAATATTGTATTCCCTTACCATTTAATTTTAATGCATTAGGAAGAGGCTGAGTTCTCATAAGAGTCAATTAGATCATAATAGTTTAAGAAAGCTTAACTTCCAAAGAAATTTAAATTTAAAAAAACACCATTGATTCAACCCCCCTTACTAGTGGTGTCACTATTCCTGGGCAGTTCAATTTGTATCATTGAACTAGGTTCCCTCTATCAAGATTCACTGTGAATTGTAGATGGATATTATAAATGTATTTAATAATATGGGTGTTCCTAGTTTTGATAGAAAGAACAATAAAAATTTAAAGAGTATGAAATTAAAATATCGTCTATCTATTGGTCTTCAAGATAAAGATGTGGTCACTATTAGATTCCCAACATTTTTTTATGAATCTCTTATGACTTGAATAGAGAATAGAAATATGGAGTATGAAGGAAAATATCAAAATTTCATTTTTATTTCCCTTTCACAACATTTTTACACAACTTTTATAGCACTCATCCATGCCAAGGAATTTGTGGATAAATTTGAATGAATTTATGAAGGAGAAATGAAAGGCATGGAGTGAAAATTGAAAATTTGGAGAAAAAATTAAAATATATCAAGTTGGGTGAAGAAGAAAATATTGATAAATATTTCACAATTGTCAATGAAATATTTAGTAAAATTTATGGTTTTGGTGAAAATATGTATGATTAAAATATCATTAAAAGGTTAATGAAAAATTTTCCAGGGAGTTTTGATCTAATAGTACTTACTTTGGAAAAGAGAGATGATATTTCAATGGATGAATTAAATAATATACTCATTATATGAGAAATTTGAAAGATCCTGGTATTCAAGAAAAATATCCAATATGAGATGGATTTTGATCTCATTATATGGATATAATGAGATTTGATGAAATTTCAAAATCATATGAATAAGCTATTGGAAATGAATATAAATATTTCAAAATAATCATTGATCTTATATCAATAAGATTCTAGAAGGGAAAAATTAGGGATAAAATTTAATTACCTCCATGGTTTTACAACTATAATGACATTGTTCATTTTTATGCAAATATTCCTAAAAATTATTCAATGGTACCTGAGATATATAAGGAAATACCATTAAAAATAAACAGGGAAAGATTTCAAAAGGAACAAACAAATTTTATTGAAGAAATAATAAAATTTTAATAAGAAAAATATGAATTTTAGTATGGAAAGAGGATAAATATAACTCCACTACAAAAATCCAATAATAATATGAAACTTATTTTGTGGATAATGTTGAAATGGGGTTTGATAATTCAAGAAAAGGAAATGATGAATATGAATATACAAAACTGGAGAACTTGTTTAAAAAGGAACTAGAAAATGAACATTAGAAGAAGACAAATCTCCAAAAGGATAAGATAATGTTATAGAAATAAAATAAAATATAATATATGAAATTGAATAATTATCAAATAAATATATTATTTAAATTAATGAAATCAAAAGACACAAACTAAATGCGGCTTAAATGAAAAATATGTGAAAAAACCTAGAATAAAAACATTCCCTCAAAGAAGAGGAATAGTCAAAGACTCAATCTAAATTTAGTGTAGCATAGAATATCCAGAAAAATATTATATAATATTTTAGTAAGGAAATTGAAATTAAGGAAAAATCAAAATAAATTGGTGAAAAGATGGGAATAAAGAATTGGGTTAATTTATCACTCTATGAATCTCAAAATAAAAAAGTTATCTCAAAAAATGACAAAAACAAAATAGATTATGGACAATTAAAAATCATGAACAATATTTTGAGATTTTTCTCTAATTATACCAGAATTTTTTTTCTTCCAAAATAGAGACAATATTAGTGGTGACGATCAATATTCAAAAGCCATTACTGGTGTTGTGAAGTGTTCCGCCATAACTCTTATTTATGTTATTAATACATGTCTCTATAAAAAAAGAGACATGAACCAAGGGGGTGTTATTATGGGAAAAGGAGAGAAAAATTTTAGAGTAATTAAGAAGTTATTAATAATTAATTCTATCATACAAAATAAAATAAATTTGACTATTGAGAAGAATGTTTCGGTAGATGTGATTAGAAAGGTCATATTTCTATAAAGTGCATGATTATTATCCCTGAAAAAACATCCAAAATTATGAAAGGAAATGAATTTCAAAAAATGAATGAATAAAAGGCATTTTATACTGATGATTATTTGAAAACTTGTGGAAAAGCCAATTCATGGATTCTGGATAGTGTATGTTCATCACACATGACAAGTGATTCAAATATTTTGAGCAACATTGAGAATCATGAAAGAGGAACAATGAGCTTTGGAAACGACTATTCACTGAAACATAAGGGATTTGGGAATGAAAATCTTGGTGCCCAAAATCTGAAGTCCAATAATGTGTTATTTGATGAAGGGTTGTAAAAAAATATACTTAGTTCTAGAAAAAATTGAGATGAAAAACGTGAGTTTATATCAAAAATGATTCATGTATCATCAGAAGAACAAAAGATGAAAAAATTATCACTTAATAAAAAAGCCCAATGGTAATCTATTACAAATTAACGATTCCATAAATTCTTATTATTTGAGTTCCCAATATTAAAACAACCTTTGGAATATAAGTATTGGAAATCTAAGTCAAATAAGAATATGTAAAATCTTAACGTATGGTATTTTGAGAGATTTTTCAAAGCTAAAGAGAGAAAGAGTCAGAATTTGTGAAACGTTTCAAAAAGGGAAATTGGCCACAAATTCTACACAAAGGGGTGGATATTATATCATTAAGACCCTCGTATTTATTCCTAATGATATATGAGTCTCAATGAGAAAAAAATCAATAAGAGGTTATATGTATTTCATTATTTTTATTAATGATTATACATAGATGAATAGTGTTTGGTTTATTAGGAACAATTCATAGGGAACTAAAATGTTCAAAAAAATAAAATACAAGATGAAAAATAGATGGGTTAAAAAAATCCAAAAGCTAGTATCAGAAAATGTCTTGGAGTTTACATGTGATAATTTTGAAAGTTATATTTCCAAACATGGAATGAAGTATCACTACCACACACCATATACACCACAGAAAAATTGAGTAGCTGAAATAAATGAAAGAATTATTGTTGATATGGGCAGGAAAGTGTTATTTTAACACAACTCCTCAAATTATTTATTGATAAAAGATTTATGTACTACCACACATATATAGAACAAATGTCCACTGAGTCCAAAATCATAAAATATATCATATGAATTATGGTAAAAAAAATCCAAATGTTAAATAATTTAGAGTTTTTGGATTCCATTTCATAATAATGATCAAGAACATCAATAATTTGGGAAAATTTAATGAAATTAGTGAGGAAGGAATTCCCATGGGATACCTATCTGATGGTAGCAGCTACAGATGTTGTAACAAATTGATGAAAATATGTTTAACTAAAATGATATAAAAATTGATGAAATCCAAATCAAAAACTATTTCATTGCTGATGAAGATTCCTAAGAATCATTATAAATGGTATGAAAATGCAGCAACATAAATATGATTTTACTGAGAAAGATCCATACATTGATTATATTCATTCTAAACATACCAGTGATGAATATGATGAAAACATTAGAAAATTGTTCAAAATTTTGAGGAAACTTATTAGGATTGAGAATACAATTTGTACAAAAAACCTGAAGAAATATTGATAATTTAATATCAAAATACACTTATTTCTCAAATTGAACCGTATACAGTGACAAAAGCAGTTTAGCATGAAAAAGGGATACAATCTATTAATAATTAACTCGATTAGATTGATAATAACAGAACCTGGGATCTGTTATCAAGGCCTAAAAATAAAAATGATATTATAACTAGGTGGGTTTTAAAAAATAATCTAAATGATAAAGGTGAAGTATCACGAAACAAACCTAGGATGGTGTGAAAAGAATATTCCAAAATGGAAGGAATTGACTTTGAATAAACTTTTTCACTAGTAGAAATATTAGAACCCATTAGAATTTTCTTGATCACAGGATCACCCAAGCATTATAAATTTTATCAAATGGTTTTTAAATCTACCTTTCTAAATATTAATATTGAATAATAAGTCCATATCAAAAAACCAGATGGTTTTGTGTTAGGAAATGATGATAGCATGATATACAGACTAATGGTCTCTTTTTATGGTTTGAAATAGGACCCTAGAGTCTGGTTTTCAAAAATAGATGTCTCTCTAAGTGATATGATGTTTATAAAAGGTAATGTTTATAGTTTCCTTTATGTTAGATAAATATCTAAAGGTGCTCTCATAGTCATTGTATATGTGGATAAAATCATATTTTCTTGGGACAAGGATGGTCTATGTAAATAATTTTCTAAAAAAATGAAATGATATATTTATATTCCAATAATAAGTCAGTAGACATATTTTATGGGATTTTAGGTTCAATAGAAAACCAATACCCTATTTCTATCATTGGAAAGGTATATCAGGGAATTAGTGAAAAATCATGGAATGGAAAAATAAAAATATGTTTCAACACCCATTTCTATTAGAACTAATTTATGCATGGATGAATATGGAAATATGGTTAGTCATAAATAATTCTTAAGAATCATGAGAAGTCTACTTTATCTCATAGCATCAAAAAAAAATAAAACATATATAATGACTTCTTTATTCCATATTTCAGAGTGGTCCAAAATATTCTCACTTATTGGATTCTAAAATAATTATATGATTTTTAATATGAAATATGAACTATGGGATGTTATAAAGACATAGTGCATATCAGAAACTATTTGATTTTACAGATGTTGATTGGGTATGTGATTTTGTAGATAAACCAATAACCTTAAGTGGATACATTTTTATGGGAGATGGATGTGTCAGTTTCTATATTAAGAATAATAATTCAATTACACTGAGAACAGTTGAGGCTGAACATGTTTCAACTACACATTTATGTACTCTGATGATCTGGATGTATGTTCAGCTGGCGGATTCGAAAATTTTTACTGAGTGACTCTTGAAAATTTCACCTGATAATTCAAGTGATATTGGATTATCTCAAAATATAGAACAAAATTAACGATTCAATAATCTTTATATCCTTTATAATTTTATCCAAGAAATGTTAGAAGTTGAAGATATCAAGATTGAATACATTTCTAATAATGATTAGGTTGCATATATTTTCAATAATGAAATTCCAAAAGGGAGGTTTTGAGTTAAGGATGAAACTTTATTTTCAACCTTATTATCTCACTTTAATGCTATCCATAGGTACCTCCTTATTCCTTATTTTTATGTGAAATTATGCTTCCAAAGAAATTCATTGAAGGAGAAGTGATATTCATCTTGGATTTAACTTATTTCCATTATGATGAAAGTGGATTAAGGTATTAATGGGGATCCTTCATATTGATTGAGTAAACTAGTCGCACACCAATGTCGTTCTGAATTTAATTTATTTAATGGGAGAGTTTGATTGATGAAGTACTGAGAAAATGGAATATTATTCTATTTCACCTAATAATTTTGGTTTCCTTAATAATGTTTGTGATGGATCTTGTATTTATAATGAGAATTTTGGAGCATGATTTTGTATTCCTTGATATTTAAAATATATCTTAGATTCCCTTGGTTATATATTTGAGAAAACAGATGAGTTAAAAATACCACACTTATACTTTTTATTTTATTTTCATTAAATTGGATTAAATATGACACACAAATATTGAATTTTATGTGACATGGTTTATGTGAATTGATATTGAAAAAAATTACAAAGAGATTTGTTTCTGAATCTTTCGTCGGGGCGCGTGCATCCCTCTATGAGGTTGAACCGTTGTTGCCTCAAATTCATCTTTCCAAAGGTAGGCAGAATCTGTCACTTATTCATGGATTTTTTCTCCTTTATTGAAACGGGATGAAGGGATGTCAGCTCTTCCATCCATAGATTCCTCCTCGGAGCTTGTTACATAGTACAGGTCTCCCATAAAGATTAAGTCGTGGTTCGTGAATCTCATTCCCGGTTGCATATCTTTGTGGACACTGGTTAATTACACTACTTCCATCAGGACATTCCATGGTGTCTTGAAATGGTAGCAACCTTCTGTCGGAGTAAATGAAAACATCAGGCATGTCGGGGAATCTCTGGATGCGTGGAAATTTGGGAACCAGTATTCTTCTTCCAAAGAGAGCATCTCAAGAGTGAATAACCCGAGGCATCACATGTCAAATGCGGGGAATCATATGCCATAGGAGTGTATCTGAGGTTTTCCTCATATTTCCATGTTTAACATAGGGTATGTTGCAAGTATAACTTCTAGAAAGCGACAGAAATTCCAAAGGCATGTCCTCTGAGGTTTTCCTCAGGCATCTCATGTTTATCCCGAGGTAGGCCGCGAGTTTAACGTCCTATAGATACGGAATGAGGGTGATCCGAACGTCCCATAGAGATAGATCAGATTTGTTGATCCTTAGGAGGGAGCTCCAGGAGTGTTAACTGGGTAGATGGATCAGAAAACTCAACAAGAGAAGACCGAGGATGGTGTGTCCCATAAACGGAAGATTTCACACCGTGAAGGATGATCTAGACACCACTTAGGGTGGATTAGAAAGTGTGCACCTCGGAATGGGGAAGCACAATGGTTTACCATTTGCTGGTATTGAACCTCATGGAGTATTCCTACGTACCATGTGTAAACAACAGGGATCAAAACCCACATAATTAGAAGGGGTGATTAATTGGGGTGTACACAAAGGATAACGACCCGAAGACATGCTGGGGCTTACACGTGAATTGCGGCCCAAGTGCTGCTAGGTGCAGTGAGATGGTGGATGAAATAATCCCACCCAGAAGTGGAGGCCTAGGTGAGAATCAGGATGTATGATGGATAGTATAATGTAGTTGAGGGGAAATGAGATGGGACCGTCGTGAAGGTGATAGTAGTGTTGGTCTTGAGCCTCGAAGAGACTTCCTACGTATCCCTGTGGTAGGAAATCAAAGTCCGCGTAGTTTGGTGGGATGATGTGACACATGAGGTTGTGGACCATGAGAATGGACGCATGGATGGGATCTGGAAGAAATAGAACATCCATGTTGGGTCATGACCTTCCTGAAACACATAGGCTTGAAGGAGAGATCAGGATGAGACATGAGGGGTGGGCTTGAACCTCAGGGAGGCTTCCTACATATCATCATGGCAGGGAATGAAAGTCCACTTAGTTCATCTAACAATGGCTTACCATCGATTGTGGAATTCAACGGCTTACCGCCGAATGAGGTTGACAACAGCTTACTGCTGAATGGGGGAACAACGGCTTACTACGGATTCAGGTCCACAGTTTAACATCATGAAGGACCGGGTTTAACCGACATGAAAGAGGACATGGGGCCAAGATAAATGGTGGGATTGAACCTCAGGGAGGCATCCTACATACTTCGCCTTGGCAAAAATCAATGACCACGTAGTTCAGGATGGTGTTTGTGGCTTACACTCTAGGCTATCGAAGGTGTTGGTGAACTGACGTGAAGGGGGTCGGATAGACCAATGAGTGGTGGGATTGAACCTCAAGGAGGCTTCCTACATACCCTACCTTTCCAAGGATCAAAGACCACATATTTTAGGTGGTGTGGGTCATTCACTCTAGGCATCCCAAGGTGTTGGTGAACTGACGTGAAGGTGGTCAGAGCGACCAATGGGTGGTGGGATAGAACCTCAGGGAGGATTCCTACGTACATCGCCTTAGCAAGGATCAAATACCTTGTAGTTCAGTTGGGGGCATGGGGCTTACACTCTAGTCTACCCAGAAAAGATGTCATGTTTGGTGCTTTCTCTAAGCACACGTGAGTAATTCTCGGTGTGATAAACAAGAGGTAGCAGGGACCTGACCATCAGATCATGAAAGGTGCGTCTATACGAGGTGAAGTGTGGCTTACACGTGATTGTGGAACAAAGAGGAAATAGAGGCTTATGCGGGGTCAGCAGCCCGAGGAGGTTGGGACTTACTCTAGGATAGAGGCTCGGGTGCCGCTATGGAGCGACAATGGAGGATGGGTCTTATGCAAGGAAGCTGCCCGGGTGCCACTATGGTGTGGTGATGGTGGATGGGGATTATGCAAAGAAGTTGTCCGAGTGCCGCTATGGATCAGCAATGGTGAATAGGGCTTAGGCAAGGAAACTACCAGGGTTCCCCTATGGAGCGGCAATGGTCGATGGGGCTTACACAAGAAAGCTTCCCCGGTGCCGCTATGGAGCGGAAATGGTGGATGGTGCGCACGCAAGGAAGCTGCCCAGGTGCCACTATGGAGTGGCAATGGGGGATGAGACTTACGCAAGGAAGCTGCTCGAGTGCCGTTATGGAAGGGGCAATAGTGTATGGGGCTTATGCAAGGAAGTTGATTGTGTGCCATTGTGGAGCGGCAATAGTGAATGGGGCTTATGAAAGGGAGATTCCCAGGTGCCTCTATGGAGCGACAATGTTGAATGGGGATTATAAGAGAAAGTCGCATGGTGCCACTATGGAGAGGCAATGGTGAATGGGGCTTACGCAAAAAAGTTGTCCGTGTGCTGCTATGGAGCAACAATTGTGAATGGGGCTTACGCAATGGTGGCTTCCTGTAATGTCTTCCTCATGTCTGTCCATGAGGGCATCCCAACCCACTAGTGGGTTGAGGTATATAATTGGGGCCAACACCTATGCACAGGTGCACAAGTGGGATTACACCAAGGAGAATTGGAATCAATCCTAAAAAAGGGAGATGAAAAGTGTGAATCACATGCCCAACATTCATAATGCAATGAGGGTGGCATGGAGATGGAGGATAAATATTGACTGTGTTCGAAACACATTATCCATATCATGTTAGCCTGAAATGGGGACAAAAAAATGTGGGACAATTGTTGACCGTGTTTGAAACATAGGACCTAACTCAAAGTTTCATCAAAAGACTTCTAGGGAGTTGAACCGGGATGGTAGGTGAGCCAAGGTGTCAGGGGACCTAGCAGTTAGGGGGTCCCTTCGGATAGGTAATTGGATGATGATCCAAATGAAGGACACGCAAATTGTGAGGTGGAGTGATGGAATGATTGAATGGATTCCAACACACTTGAAATTATGCAATTGTAATCATGGAATTAGGCATCTTCTTCTTGGATCATGATGCATCTATTTTTTGGAGATAGAGGCATCATTTGATTGGAACATAGGGTACACTACATTTTATAGTCATGTAGAGAGGATAGTTTGCATCTCATGCGTGGAGCATAAGGAATCTCTTGTTTTGAGCAAGAGGCATCCAATTATTGGAACATAAGGATTACTAGAGTTTAAAGTCATGTAGATAAGACAATTGGGGTCTCATGCTTGGAGCATAAGGAATCTCAAGTTTGTAGCAAGAGGCATCCTATGTTTGGAAAATAAGGATTACTGCAAATTAAAGTCATGTAGAAAGGATTATTAGGCATAAGGTTCCTAGGAATGGTTGTTGTTGGGACTTACGCAAGGGAGGCCCCTTCTGGTTCGACCTGGAATAGGAGCCAAGTGATAGGTTTTGGAGGAGTTTCCTGAGGAATGGTTAGACTCACAATACTTGGGGAATTGATGATGAAAATCTCAACTCACGACATGGGAATGGAACCAAGAAGAATTTGTTGACTCAAGGTGTTTCATGGTGCACAGAGGAGTATCTAAAATCATGGTGTTTCATATAGGTGGATAGTGGATGCGCATAAGGGCGCAATGAAAAATGTTGATGTCCCGACCAGAAAGGATCATGGTACGAATCTCCATTTTTCATGGGGGTCAGTGATAGTAGCGAAGGGACCGGCCTGAAGGGCTGGGACCACAGCTCGACACTAACCCCGTGCAAGGGTGCGGGGGCTGCGCCCCAGAGGTATGGACTGGTGTGCGCGAATGTAGTAGCCTCGTAAATGATAGGCCTTCGTGAAGTAGCTTTGCATAGAAAAGGGGATCATCGAAAATAGGGTCTCTTGGAGCATGGACTCGTGGAGAAGCACCTTGAAGGAAACAACTCACGGAGCATGGAATTGCAGAGCAGCATCGCGAAGGATGATGCTCGCAGAGCATGGGCTCACAGACCCACTTCACAAAGGAAAGTAGAGCTCCGAAAACTGGGAGATTGGCTAACCAAGGGGTGGAGTGACTCCCAGGCGAAGGGGGTGAGTTGGGTATTTATAGGCAAGGGGCGCTGCGAAGTAGAGCTCAATCGGCATGAAGACAACGCTTTCTCCTCCGTGGGTTCGTGAACATCGAAGGGCTTTGCGGATCCATCCCGCCTCCTTGATTTGCTACGGGTTCATGAACGTTAGAGGGGTTCACAGAGCATCCCACCTCCTTGCTTCGTAGCGGATCTTTGTGATTGTGGATGCGGCTTTGCGAACCAGTTTTCAATCCCAACTTGAAATTTCCATAACTCCTAATCTGTAACTCAGTTTGGGCCCTACGACATACCAAATCGAATCTTGAAAAACGGGATACGATCTTGGATCATGTATGGAAGCATCTGTAAAATTTTGGGGACATGATTTTTAGTGTCAAGAATAGTTATTGTTGAACCAAAGTGTTGAATTATTTGTCAGATTATGTCAATATGTATTTTCTAGTATCTATGAAGTGGTGCTACCTGGAGAATTGTTATGGATGAAGGGGTGATTCTAAGAGAATTATTGGGGATTTTTCTCAGAGAAATGGATTTCATTCTTAGAAATTTCTTCTTCATATGGAATTGTATGTCATGATTGGAATGTTATTCTTGGTATTTACATAGTGACAATTATTGTATGGATCTTAATATCTAAAGACATGTTTCACTTGGAAGAAATTTTTACAACAACTGTTGATGATTTTAAGGAATATGATTTGATGAAGTCCATGCAAACTCATAATATCTTCTTCATGTTGATCATGCAGAAGTTAGATGAGTAGTATTTATTTATATTTTAATCGAATTTATTGCTTCTTAATTTTTATAATTAATACAAAGGAGGCCTCAATTAACAAATTAGGCCAAACAATAGGGAATCCAAGGACACTCAACCAAGGTAATATATGGGACATTGAGTTCAGCCATTCCCAATGGAGTATTCCTAGCCATGAACTTGAGTAGCAGAGGGCCCATTATAACAAGGAATGCCTATGTATAGGGCATGTGGAGAGTGCACCCACAAGAGAGCATGTGTTGACCTAGAAGCCCATTGTTATAATAGGTGGCACCACCATGTAGGGAAGCATGGAAGTAGGGTGTTTAGATTTATTAACACTCAAAATGTGCATATTGATTGTTATACTACATCCTCGACACATGAAGAGTTCTATGTGAGACAATGCCTAATGGGTACTATTCACCCATTGATTCAAAAGATGTAAATAATGACCATAGTCTGATATGATCTCTCAATTTGAACACAAGTCTTGTAATCTATTCTGAATTCATCTTCTTCCACTCATATGATCTATTTTCGAATGAAACCCCTCATAGTCTATGGTTTTTAGATCGATCACCCCTAAGATTGGGTGCCTTGTAGGAACTTCCAAGAGTCTTCTAGAGTCTGAACAATTGGATAAGTGTTGATTTATAAAAAGTAATAAAATTATTTTCAATAATGCATAGCAGGATGAATGCTTCATGAGGAACAATTTGCAGACATACTTTGCCGAGGAAGACATTTCACTATGACATTGGTTTGAAGATGAAAAATATTCCCATGTTTTTATGCAAACACATTCTTTGTGGTTGTTTCTTTTCAAATGATGATGCTTCACTGGGAAGATCCATTACAGATAAGGTGGTTTTTGGGTGAATTTCATTTCTAACTGACATGTATTGTGCGGTAAAACATCCATCTGGATTCTGATTTGAGGTAACGTGAAGATGGATTCCAAGCATGGTGAATCATTGAGTATTTTTAATGATCATTTGTGGATGATTAGTTACTGTATAGAGGAGATATTTTTTAGATAGAACCTATGCAGTCATTTAGGTTTGTAAGTGTGAGAGTTATAGTATGTAGAGATAATACTATTTTATTTATCAACCAGTTGGATTACATCCTTGAAAATATGTATTAAAATTCCATTTGTAGACCATTGACCCGTTTTGAAGCTGCTTTGCACGGTCACATAATTTTAATGTGATAATTGGTTCTATAACAATTGTTTTGATTCCTATAAAGTGATGGGATGATTCATGAATAAAATCAGTTGAACAAAAATAATATAATTGAGAAATGGTTCTTAATTTCAACGCAAAAAAATTCTAATAAATTAATTTGTTGCTTGAGATCATGCACACAAAAAAAAAAAATTATTTGTTGTCAGTATGCAATAGTATTTGTGACTACATAAATTATTTCATGAAGAAGTATATTATTTTGTAGATAGTTATCTAAAATATATATTTATATATCTTATTTGATAATTATTTAATGCACATTAAGATAATTTGGCATACTCTATGAGCATTATTTTATTCCCAATTTAATAGGCATAATTTGAGGAAGAACATATTAAGTGGAGTTATAAATTTTCTAAGCATATGATATTATATGTATCTTGAATGCAAAAATGAAATATCTTCATCAGTTATTGTAGAACCAGCTAATATTTAAAAGTGGTCTTTCTAGTGTTGTTATGTAATTATTTTTGTAACAAGGCAGTGTGAAACTACTCCTCCAGTGGGAATATATAAAGCATAGTGGGAATCTATGAGAGTGAATATTTTTATATTATAACAACTTGTGATTATAGTGGATAATTCTTAAATTGAGAGACTAACTAGACACAGTAAATATTATTTTCTTTTTGAGACCGAACCTTGTAAAAATATTGTGTTCATGTACACTTTAATTTTAATATATTTGGGAGAGTTTGTGTTATCATAAGAGTGGATCAGATATGAAGCTAATATTTTCATATATTTTATACTATAAATCAATGTTTTAAATTATAATTTATTGTTATTTTATGGAAAATTGTCACACGTTATGTTTTTGATGTAATTTGATGATTATTGCAAAAATGGACTATTTATGTATTTTAATTATTTTAATTTATTTATGTATTTTTGGACATAACATTTTATGGACTGACTGAAAATGTGAAAATATATTTTTTGAATTACATACATATTTGGATTCATTTCAATTTTCTAAACCCGAATTTCAATGAATAATTTTGATTCCCAAAAGTGCTCACAAGTTAGGCCTCAAAAACTATGCCAAGATCTGCAATCTTATCAATATTAGATTTTATCTAACCCATGGTCCCCACCCCACATGATGGTCAAATTCTACATGGTGATAAATAAAATCATAGGTAACAAATTTTTTTAAATTGACTCACCTGATTCATTCATATTCAATGTTATTATAGCATGATAACTTATGGCATGGGAATACATACATTCACCTATCCAGAATTAAAAAACATAACCCCTATATAATGTTGCTAATAAAGGTGAAATTTTGAGGATAAATGTTGGATAACTATCTAAACATATATCTCTAATACCCCATTACCCAATACTTCCATTATTAGGTCATGAAGATAAAAACATTTGGAGATAAATTATGGAGAGAAAATTGTTCTCCTATATTCCATATAAATATATATATCATCTACCTCTACAAAGGATATCAGTTTTTTGGTGTTGTGTGTGGAATTGTTTCTTTATTAGTTCTTAATTTTTTCAATATATATTAGTGAAAATTTATTCTTCTTCTGTACATTTCATTTGTTTTCTTCTTGTGTTTCTCCCGCCACACATCTTTTATCTCCATGATTGTGGAGATCTAACCCTCACTGTTGTTCGAGGGGGATGTGGTGGTGTTTAGGTTTATTATGATTTAAAGTTTTTCAATATTTTATTTTAATATTTAAGTGGTGTTTAAAATTATTTCGTTGATCATTCACCCCAATTTCTCTACTAATCTTTTCTTTCACATTCACTAATTTTTTATCTCATTGATATCCGAGTTGTTTAAACAGTGGAGTTTGGATTAATAATTCATGTGGAATAGGTTAATCCAACATGTAGAAACCTTGGTGAAGGGTAATACCATTAAAATCAGAGGGTTTAGAATTAATTTTATTTATCTCTAAATTATATAAAATAACGATGAAATATTTTGACTAACAATGTTAACACAACTACGAACTCTTGAGAGAAACGATTATCATCCACCAACTTCTTCCTATTTTTTTTATTTTTCTTTATTGTTTTTTTGTATTTTAATATATATTATTATAATATATTTATATTTCATGAATTTCAAACCCCCCACGTTTATTTAATTTAATTATTTTCATATCACATAGAATATAATAGTGATAATAGAAATCCATTATTTTATGAGAGGCCTCTTTGTGATTAACCCTTGGGTGTGCAATAATGGTGCATTATTAAGATATTATGAATTTAACTGACCATGTATATTTAAAAAATATTAATTACCAATTGGTTCCTATTAGTTTAACAACGATTAATTTCAAAATAAATAAAAGTTTTAAAAATTACCACCGTTTGAACCCCCTTCTAAGTGGTGAAACTCCTCCTAGAAAATACAATATTTATCAAAGAAATTCATATTTATTAAAATATCAAATAAGATGATGAATATAACTTTATAACTGTGATTAATACCCTAATAAATGATAATATTTATGAAAAATTTACCTAGTGTGGTAAGATTTCATTGTGTTCCATAATAAATTGTATCTGACCGGGATCTGAGGTTTACATTAAAGTTTTGGACAATTCTTCAATAGATAGTGGATGTAGAATTATAATTTATAAATATTTTTGATAATTGGATAAATGGTAAATCTAATAGTACCATTAAAAAATAGATTATATGTTGAGATATTTCTCAATATATATCAATGGTGGTCATGATCAACACCTTTATTGGGTGGATTTTTTTTAAAATGGTAGCTTTTCCTCATGAATTAAGATGGATCTTCATGAGACCATCTACGATAGGTATTTCATAACTCCCACTTTCTAGAAGGAAGTTTTGGAAACCAAACTATTGGGACCTTATTTATCTGAGAAAATGTTAGAGAAGTATATAGCCATTCAACATCACTTAATAGCAGCTCAGAACTGCAAAATTATTTTTTGTAGACAATCATCGAAAAATTTAAGAGTTTAAATGGTGTAACAAGGTATTCCTATGAAAATATTTTTCAAATCGACGGATGACATTTCAAAATAAGGGAAAGATAATACCTATTTATATTAGTCATTTTGAAATTCAGGATTGTATTAGGATAGTAGTTTATCGATTATATACCACTAAATCCCTCTAAATTTTGTAATATGTTCCATGTATCTAACATGAAGAAGTACATAATTGATCCTTCACATACACTGAAATCAGAGGACATAAAACTATAGAATGATATTTCTTTTGAAAAAAACCTAGTGGAGATTCTAGATCATAGAGAGAATGTTCTATGAAACAAGACCACTAACCAGGTCAACATTTATGGCGAACCCAGAAATTTTAGGAAGCTAGGTTGAAACCTGGGGATGTACTAAGCCGAAGTATACACATCAGTTTTGGTCATTGTGATGAATTTCATGGGTAATATTAATTTTAATGGGTTTATAAATTTTCACCCTGATATTTTTATGAAATATTTCTCTTTAAGTAAATTTCTTTATTAAATAGATTTTTTCACACACAACAGCAAGTTTATACAAACAACATTACATTATTAAAATATTAGGGGTCTATTATCTCTTATTAGTTGGATTACTGATTATGAATAGTAAAAAAATAAAATAATAACGATATTTCTTCAATAAATTTATAAAATAAATTTATTTTTTGTCAAAATATTAGAATTTAAAACAAAATATATTTGAAAATAAAAGTATTAGTTTTTTTGAAAAAATGATTTTGTGTGCACAATGTATTTTATATTAATAATTTAAATTAATAAAAATTATTAAATTATTTTAATGAAATGTATGTACTACTTATTTGTTCAAAAAATTAAAATATTAATCATATATTTTTCTAATCATAGGATTAGAATAAATATATTTTTATGCTTAAAATGAAATTTTGGTCTAGAAATCATTAATTGTCCCATTTTGCACACTTTTATTAAAAATAACTTATAAATTTTATATGTTTTTAATTATGTAAAACTAGTTTTATATGTATAATTATTATGTTCAATTTTTTTAAATATTCCCATTTTTGTTTTTGGTCAATATGAATAGTAACTATGGTAAAATTTATCACCTCAATAAAGTTTAAAATAGATTAACCTTGATTGAAAAATTGTATTGGGCTCTAATTATTCATACTAATTATTGTTTTATTAAATTAATTATTAAATGTACACCTTAGTCAAGAAATTTAGTTTTTTAATAGACACATGTCCTTAAAAATGTCATTTATATTATTTAATTTAATGAATGTTAAAAAATGTCACTCGGTTTATTTTTAATATCTATTATGTGTTCACATAGGGAAACCAATCAGTTAATAATGAATATTAATATCCATTTTTTATAATGAAAATATATTCATGGGGGATATTTATTTATGATTCCTTAGGTGTTATATAATTAACATAAATTCTTACTCAACACATAAACAATATTAATTCAATTGATGGAATAATAAAACAAATAATTTTAAAAATATTAAGAGATATAATTTGATTAAGATAATGTGTTACATGAATTTAATTGGTGAATATTACATATTGGTTTTGTTATAAAATATTATATTTTTATTAAAACATTCTATTTGTTACATCTAGGTCAATCTAAAGGAACAATGTCATAATTGAAAATAATGATAATTTATTAAAATAAAATGTTAATATATTAATTTGAAATTATTAAAATATTTAAATAATTCAATTTGGTTTTGATATATTCAATATTTAATAAATAATACATCCATGGTCCAATTTTCACCTTATTATTAAAAATAAAACCATTTCATATTAAAAATGTTGTTGTCATAGTTAAAATTAATACCAGTTAACTAAGTGTTAATCAAAATGATAACATTTACAAATACCAAAAAACATGTATAAATTTTATGTATTAATGGTATTAGAACCCTAAAATGACTTATATTCTAATCCATGTCCATTTTGGGGAATTCATATTGAGAATTAATTTATTATAATTTTAACATTTGGGAAATTCCAAACTTGCGCCATACCTCAATTATAAAAGGGAACCACATTGCTAAATTTTTTATATCACATTGATCCTTCTATACTAAAAATAACAAAACTTTTCTCTTATATAATTCAATATACACATCCTATATATTTTTATTCTTCTTAAATATCAACCCTATATACCTTTAGAGGTGATCTAAAGGATCTGGTTCACAGAAGAGGTAATCACCTTTCCTGATCACTTTCTATTATACTTTTCATTAACTCCAATAAATATATGTTATTTATCATAAAATAATAGATTTAGTAACATAACTATTATTATGTTTTATAGTAATATTAAAATTTTCATTATATAACCTCTTTACCATTAAATGAGAAGTGAATGTATCAATTGGGCATGCGTACGATATACTGTCTACACGTAGTGATACAATTAATTTTTCAACCCCATATTTTATGGATGGGTATTATTAAGGGTTTAATGTTTAAATATGAAATTTATGAAATAATTATAATTCATTATTTATATTATCAAATCTACCAACTAACTATCTGATCATTTGATAAATAATAACATCATTCATGTGTAAGTGCGGGCAACCACCACCATGAAGCGATGCGATTTGTTTTTCATTTACATTTTATATGAATGTAAACGAGGAAAATTTTAATAAATATATTTAATAAATTATATAATAATTATCCAAACATTCAAATTAATATTTACCTTTTTTCATTCCATCCGGCGAAATGTGAATTCACGGTTTATGCATACATACAACACACTATCTCTATTAATGATTTAATTAATTTTTCTATTTGTAACTTTTATGTATGACTATAAATATATATATAATGAAAACATATGATATTTATATCATTAAAATTATTTTTAAGATTATTTAACCGAGATAAATTTGAAAGTAATTCTATTGAAATGATATACTCATGATAAATGAAATTGTTAACACCTGAAAATAACAATTTTAATAAAGAATTATTGAAAAAAGGGGGTGTTGAAATGTCATAAATGTATCATATATTATATTATAAGTATTAAAATGAATATATTTCATAATTATACCAACTATACATTTATGATACAGGATATTAGAGTGCTTTATAAGGAATCTCAGGTTGAGTTAAGGGTTTTATTTTGGAATCTCAACAATATTTGGGATTGTTATGTTTTAGTCTACATCAGGGAATATATTTTTTTCCATTTAAATGATTATAAAAAAATAAAAAAAGGTTTTTTAACAATATCAAATGGTTTCTAAAAGTCATTTTTACCCATGTTAGATTTTTACAAAATTATTTGAAAGGAATATTCATACTATTTTTCCAACGGGGTACTTTATTACTTTTCTGAAAAAATAAATATAGAAGATATGTTTTTTAACTAATACATTATAAATGTATTTTCCCATAGTCATGGAAATTTTTTATATGAATTTTCTGTTAAAATTTCACATGTTTACTTTCAAAGAAAATGTTTTTATTAATAATTCTGTAGCTTTATAAAAAGAATTGGATTACAAAATGGAATGGTTACTTTCCATAAGAATTATTACATGTGTTCTTTAAAAACCATTTTCCATATAATAAGACATCGTTCAATGTTACTTAAGCATTACTAGAGATAATATTCAAGGATTCCATCACTATTCATTCTCTAGATTGTTTATATTTATGATGAAAAGATAAAATATTTTTGAAACCAATATCTTTTTTTTGTGATTTATAAAATGATGAAATGTTTATGAAATTCAGTTCATTTTCATGTGTTAGTTATATAATGAATATTTTATGATCTTATGGAAAAATTATTTTTGATTTTCATTATGTGATGGGTGGGGCCTATATCTCTCACCAATAAAAATGTAATGATTAATATCTGAAGAGGTAAACATGGGTGGAATTGGAAGTGAATCCAGTTCAATAAGAGACTATGTCCACTATGATAGTCTTGGGAGTGATCATTGACTACTGTAAAGGTTATGGGAGAGAATATATTACACTATGATAGCCTTATAAATGATCATTGACTACTAAAGATATTATTTTATATGATTATATGTAATCCCAAAAAAAACATTGTCTTATGCCTATGTTAAGATTTCATGGTTTATGTTCCTCAATCCCCCAATGACTTGTGTATTATTAACTCATAATATTTTTTCCAAGACATAATATTATGGTCCTTGATATATAGGGTATGGTTTTAAAATGTTAAGATCATGTTCTCATATATTTATTCTTATCTTATGGTATTGTTATCCTTGATATCTCCCTTATTTACCGTTACTAAGAATCTAAACTCAACCTTTTCTTATGATTTATTTACCCAGGTTTTTAAAAAAAATTATTAAGTATGATATGTCTATGAATAATGACAGGTATAAAAAAAATTAGGAGATGATGTTGATATTTTATGAACAAGGGGTTTGTGTTTCCATGTTTCTAGAGATAATAGACCTAAATGATTCTGGAATGGATTTTCATGTAACATAAATCATATTCATCTATTTTGAAAAAATATCAATGAGTGAAATGTATGGGTCACTATACACTCCCCTAAATATTCTGGATACATTATATTTGGAAATCAATCTAACTATTATACATATTTATATTTTTTTCAATAAACATTGTTTAACATATAAAAATGGGGCTAATAATTTTTTATCTATATGGTGGAAAATATAAATTCTTGAAAAAGTAATATAAACATAATTTTTTTAAATAATAATGAAAAATATAGTGAAAATCCATTCATTTGAGTCAAAATTGGAATCTAATATTACTTCATAGAGTAATGTTAATTATTAGTATTCAATTTATCATAAATTACATATTATATTTTTTATTATATAAACATTATATATATATATATATATATTAGTTAAATTTCAATTCAGTTTTAATATTATTTATTATTTGAATATATCTTATATAAATATTATGTTTTTGTTTGGTTAGTAAGTATGTATATTATGTTCTTTTAATTTGAAAAAATATTAATTTCAGATTAAAAATATTGATTATTATTTTAACAATAATTTTTAACCGAAAATAATAATCCTATAGAATCATCCACATATGTAAAAAATATTTCATGAAAAATATATTATTATAAAATTTATGTAAATTACATATCATACAATTTTGTAATGACAACAATTATTTTCATGGGACAACATAAATATTCAATAATTCATAAAAAAACCAATCATGAAAATGAAAATATTTCAAAAAACCAAAGAAGTTCAACTATTTATACATTTAAAAGTTACTATTAAAAACACTAAAAACCCATGAATAAATCATTAAAAGTAATCAATCATTCATTTACAATTACGAAAATCATAAAAAATTAAAGATATACAAAATATTAGTTATGAATACATATCAAAATTCATAGAATAAAAACAACTTATCAAAAATAAAATTCATATATTACTGAATTATAAAATTATGTTTCTCAATGTTGAGGTCAATGATGGTGAGAGTTAGCATTTATTGTCATTATGGTTACAAATATGCAAGGTGATGACATATGGGGATGATGTTTTTACTTCTATGGGGAAGGATGGTGTACCCCATGAGGGTATGGATTTTAGGAGCTCAAGGGTATGCTAAATTTATCAAGGAAGCGGTGGTGAGGACCTTGGAAAAATATTCTGGAAGGAATTCTAATTTAATCAAGTTTTATAAATTAGAAAATATAAATAGAAGTTACAGGTATATTATAATGTTGAAAATATGACCCATGATGTGTGATGTAATGTCATGGTCTACGTAACTATGGAAACAGTAACTGGACCGGTCACCACACGACCTCAAGAATTCCACTCATACACTAGAGGCTGCTAACTAGAAGAGTGGGTCCAATGGTGGTATGGTGTAGAGACTATACCCTCATGTTCAGAGTCGCATAGTGGTATATCAGGCGTACACCAATGAAAAACCTAAAAATAAATAATAATAAAATGTAGAAAAACAAAATAATAATAAAAGAACCAAATAAAAGTGTCAAACACCAATTTATAAAAATGAATGTATGACATATGATGATACAAGTATAAGATTTAAGAATTATAATAACCTATACAATATAATAAAACAATAAATACCCAATGACTAGCTTAATGAGCATCTTGAGCACTAGGTCAGTCCTCTTCCCCAACACCATCCTAGAAATCTAAATCGTACATTCAAAGCTGGATGCTTCCATTTATAAATACCTACAAACATAATGTCTACTCGGGTACTAACGGTGCCCATGTAGGGTGTGAGATAAAATCTCGATAGGCCATAACACAAGGTTTCTACACCAATCACTTTCATGCAATATAAATTAAACGGTATGCCATAGTAATTAAATTCATGATAGTAATAAATAATTTGTTAAAAGCACTAGGTTGGGTTCTACTCGGACACCCATCCAATTAACTATTTTAGCCTCAAATGGTATGCCTTAACCTAGAGTACCTACATAGGTTTATTATGTGGAATATGGTACGAGGAGATTGATTTTTCTCAAGATTATTATTGGGCTTGGAAAGCACATCCCTACGTTTCCATTCTCCAAGGATTCAATCTGTTTTTCTTAAATTTTTGACATGATAAATAATTGTATTTGAGACTATTTATAAAACAATAATTCATCCATTATAAAAATAAATTGATATACCTTGAGTCCATCCATGTGAATTCAAATAAACTTTCCAAGTATCGCTCTATTGGATCATCGTATAACCAATTATAAGTAGTTTATTAATGTTGACCCAATAAACATAGTCCCATTTGTCACTCTGATCATGGTATCAAAAGTCAAGTACAAGCCTTCAAGTCCATACTTTCCATCGCATGTAGGTAACCAAGTCTACCCCACGGCATAGTTCAACCAATCATGCCTTAGATCCCATCCAAGGGGCCTCCCCTAGGGAATCAGTGTCACTCATCTAGAGTTAAAAATACATAATGATTGGTTATCCCATATTAGGAATTACTAATGTTTCCCCAACATAATTAATGAACATTAACAATTCAAATTAAAGGAATGAGAGAACATCCAAGGGGTCTCCCCTAGGGAACCAGTGTCACTCGTCTAGAGTTGAAAATATATAGCGCTCGATGAGCCCATATCAAGTGTAGCTAATGTCACCCCAACTTAATTACGAGACATAATTAATTCAAACAGAAGGTACGAGAGACCTTCTAAAGAGATCTCAATCTGGAACCACTTGTGTCACCCTCGACTCTAATATAAAATCACTAAACAACTCATTTTTTTACACCAATCCCAGTAACTATGGAATATAGGGAATGAAAAAAGGCATTAAGAATAAACATAAACACATTAATACAATTCAATGCACATATAATATTTCAATTCAATATAGAACACGTCATCAAGGGGGTTTATTATAAAAACATGAAATTGTTTACCAACAAATAATTTCATTCAATTTAAAGAGTTAATTTCATCACAAGAATTAAATTTTAGTGAAAACGATACTAAGCAAAAGTGCTTGGAAAGACGTAGGATAAAGGAAACATACACAATAAAAATTAACATCTTTCAATAGGTTGATGGAGCATGATATAAGGAATACTAAAAACACATAAATAGAAGGTAATAAGCTAGGTATCACACCTCATGATAAAAAGTCCAAGCTAAACACTTACGTACTTGGTATTTTCATCAGTAACTAATCAAATATCATATTTCCCACCTCTATGCATATTCATCATCCCATATACAAAAAGAAACTTGGCCAATATCTATATTTTCTCATGGCCATGAATATGTACAAATGGATCCTTACATATATTCTTATATATTCATATATCTATTTACACTTACACATGTATGCATTTTTCATATATATACATAAGAAAAACTTGCCCTAATATATTTATTAATGATTCCATGGGAGAATATTTATTAAATGGGGGAACGTATATACATATATTCTTACCTATGAATATGTAGGTAAGTTGCCTAAGATTGTGGTGACTCAAACCCACCTCAAGGGACCTAAACACCCTATGGGAAAAATGACTTGGAACATAAAACAGTAGAAGACCCAAAATAAAATTCATATAGACAAGGATAAAGGATAAAAAACCAACATCAAATGATTATGAAAATACCAAATGGACTGAGGCACTTTCCCTTTGGTGGTGGATGTCGAAACATGCATGAATAATTGTAAGTAGATGTAACACACATCCTCACAATAGAACAAAAACAAAAAAATTGGTTAACTCTAACCCAAGGGTTTAGTCGAATGGAACTGAGTGATAGAGAGAGGAAACATAAGGCAACCAATGGAGGAGAAGTGATATAGAGGCCTTAACACAAGGAAATTATGGAGAACCCTAGAGGAATCATGGTGCAATGCTATGGAATGGGCGATCAATGTAGGGAGGAGTGTGTTGCCATTGAGATGATGAAGAGGTGACATGAAATGCAGGGAATTAGAATGGAGGGGTATAAAAGATTTTAACTTAATTTATTTTATTTTTTATTTTATTAATTTAATTTCTATAAAAAAGAACCACAATGGATGGTTTGATTTACACAGTTATCCAAACCGTGTGCCAACAATGCAATGAATTGTTAATATGTTTGTCCTAAGTGGCACTACCCATGTAGTCTAGGAATATAATTTTGATAAATAATTCCTATCTCAGGAAACCCCTATGACTCACAAGATTTTGGCCACATGGAATACGGATGGAGGCCAAATGATTTCATTCAAACCATGTGCCATATGCAGACCCTCCAAACATGAGATTTCTTAGGTTCAGCACTCCCAGAACATAATGAGACACCGAAGGGACCCCGTGGGCATTGACATAAGTCAAAAAAGAATACTTCTGAGTTATCAAACTCACAAAATTCAAATCCTATGTTCTATTTAAATAACAACCCATCTAGTAAATTCCAAAATCTAAATTTCCAAGGAATTATACCTTGGTTCAAAACATTGTTCATTACCACCTCTCCACCTCAGAACTGATCGTCCCTGAGAATCCTTTTGTAACAATGCAAACATCACTCGACCAACTAGGTTCGTGAAGTCTCATTCAAATAGTCACATTTCATTTCCCAATTTCCAACTCCTCTCCATGAAATTTATATGTTCACAACACTTAAGTAGTTAGAACTAGAGACAATGATCGATTTCTGATTAAAACACTCAAACATGGCTTATCCAAGACCAACACACTAGAGAAATTATCACATTGTCAACTCTTTATGAATCAAACTGATAGTTCCCCCACTATAGTTCTTGTCATTATAAGTGGGGGGGATTCCGAACCATGACACCTCCACTATCAGAATTTCCTACAAAGCATGCTTCAAAGAGATTTAATGACGCCCGAAGATTGATTTTAACCTGCAAAATGGTTGATTCCCAATTGAAAACATTTATCCATGTCGATCTATAATTTTTTGAAAATCCATGTCTAAAACATACTGAACTTGTATCCACTAGATTATGTTCCATAAATAGTTCCCCAATGACCGTTTACATCAATCAAAAGGAAAATAAATCTATCCACTCTAGCCGACCATTCAGAAAAAGCTAAGATTAGATGATCGACATATTACAAATAAAAATTCAATTCCTTCCTCTATGGAACCTTTCATTTATAACTAAAATGTTCACCGAACATCATACATGACTTCATATGATGTTCCTTGGTCAAACAATTTCCATACCATTAATACTGACATGCATTAATAGAAACAAGGGTGTAATCAAAATCCATCCCACTAGAATCTTTACCCTTTGAAATAAATCATACGAACCTACCAACAATTCTGAGGAACCATCATCTTCAATGAAATATAGTAAATGTAAGTAACCCCAAGTAGCACACAGCCAATGTTTACTAGCGAGATGTTGGATACACGATCAATACATCCACATAATATCATTGATTGGTCCTATAGTGGCATTATCCTGGTGGTTGATTCAGGATAAATATATAGTGTCTATGAGACCATTACAATAATTCCTACATGGGATAACCAGGTATTCCTCATAACTAAACCATCCTTAAAAAATAACCACACTTATAGAGTGTAAATTTGATCAAAACTCCCTAAATTGGAAAAATAGATTTTGAAGAATTAGTATGGCGTAAGAACAGTGATCTCCCAATGTACCCAGATGATACCCAGATAATGGATATGGTCATCTTAAATCAAATAGTATAGTCAGATGTTTAAATGATAACTAAAAAATATCTAAGATACTTTTCTCTAAAGAGGGAGAAGATATCTATACATTTTAAAACCAATCTTTCAAACAATAAAAGGACCATCAAACCATTACATGTCAACTTCCTTTGAAGATATTGATTGCATGCACTAACACATCAAAAACAAGACCACATTACCTTCACAACCCAAGTAATACCATGGTCACTCAAGAAACACTGTTGTTTCCCATTCCCAACCAATGGTGTCATTATTGGACGTGCATACATCCAAGCATATAACTATTAGGCTATTATGCAAGCAATGTATTACATGAAGGATTACTAGACACATGGAATTTGGAGCAAGTACGGCCATTATGAAATTGTCATCTAGGTTGGGATCCTTCTACTAAGAAGGACGCATTTACACAATGTCAAGGAGACACTCCCCACCTAAGGAGTTTACTAAACATTGGATCAAATAGAGAAAGGGATCTCATTCCATGAAACATTCTCAATGAACCATTGATCATAGGTCCAACATGTGGCATCATTTTTAACAAGCATTTAGAATAAGACATAGAGATAACCATCCACTCAGCAGTGCTAGGATAGATTCAATTTTATATATATACATACCTCCCATCCTAAGTTAAACCCATTTATGTCATTGAAATAGGTGTAAAGGACAAAATGACTTATTATCATGTCAAACACCAAATTATATTGAAGACATCATCCAAAACATTTGGACGATCCCCGATCATTGGAAATGACCAGGTCAATCAACTCTGGAGCTGATCGATATTCAAGGCCTAATATCTCCTGGTTAGAGTGAGTATCACTCAACTGAAATGGTTCATTGCACAAATTAAGAAGACGAAATGTACTAGATATATCAATACATACTACTCCAAGGATCCAGAAGAAGATAGTAACATCTTTAACACTATCTATTGGTATAAAAAATTACACACATTCAAGTACCTAATGGCCTTCTCAAAAATATTGAACTCAAATATATACTTCTCCATATGTTTATTATCCTAAATAACAATGTACCATGTCATCCATATATGAAAATAGTAAAATAAATATCTCATGACCAACTAAGAAGTTGATCATGCCCTTTATCTAACCAACTAGAACTGAGAATTTTTACATTCTCATACTCAGTGTAAGGATCAAAATAGTACAAGACCTCCCGTTTAAATAGTGGAGTCGTTTTAGAAACCAAGAGTCGTAAATGGAACTATAAAACCCGAATAGTACCACACAAGAGGAAAAGATCTCAAGAAGAAAGAAGGTGTTTAAAATATATGAAGGTGCTACCTACCATGGGATATCCCATTGCTGAAGCAAAATTTCATTGACTAAAAATGTGGTCACACCAATGAAAGATCACTATGTCTAAAGACCTATTATTAAGATTCATACATATAACGGAAGGAGCCTGTGGAAACACTTGTTCTCTATTTCAAGGAATAAGGCAACACGTATTTAAATAACCCATACACAATTTTTTGGATAAATACCACTTAAGATTTAATTTTAATGAATTTAAATCAAAAATCATTTAACCTATTAAAGATTTCTAGTTTAGTTTTAAGGAAAACCCAACACCAGACTCAAGGAAAAACATGCAAGGTATTTTAAATCACCTTTTCTACCATTATTTTTTTAGTGAAATCACATTATAATTATGACTTTTTTATCATATAACTCTTATTTTTAAAAAAATATATTTAATTACAATTCCCACACTAAATATTTCAAGCATATTTAAAGGACTTTTTTTAACTAAAGGGGTACTAGTCATGATGTAAGCCCCACAAATGAAAACACATTAATGAATCTACTTTTTATAACATCACCCACTGCATGGGGTTAAGAATCATGGAATTTCAAATAAAGGGGGACCTACGAGTGTTCCGCTGACCCATACTGGGTTCATCAAAAGGCATCCCAAGCATTTAAATAATTTAGTGTTTTTTAAATCACCCTTTCCAGGTTCATTTCATTAACAATATTCCCCAAATTTCTTACTTCCGTCTAGTTGTGCATTTAAGGATTTTAACCACACTAGTCATTAAGACAAAGGAAAAGGGTACAAGCCTCTGTAACAATGAAAACTCATTTGGGGACAGAATTTAACAAAATTTATATTCATAGCAATTTATAAAAATATTGTTCAAAACGGATTGTTTGCTTTTATTGGTTACCACCCTTCAAATAATAAAGTGAAAATACACTTTACAAGCTACATGAAACTCCCATATAACCAAAACTAATTCATATAATATTTAAAATGAAATTCAATTACCTTTACACTATTGAAAAAATGATGTATGTATATTAAGGGAACTAAAAATGATTCAATTTTATGGGCCATAAATTTTGAACATAGAAAGCTCCCTTACACCTTATGAATTACATGTTGACAGAAATTTATTTAAAAATAGTATTTTTTAGCCTATTTTAACAAGCTTAAAAGTATAAAAATTTAAAACAATCACACTAATAAGTCACCTAAATATGGAAAGAAATCACATGATCCATAGAATAATAATTCTTAACATGTGATCAAGGATAGAAAATAAATAATCAAGAAAACATAACTACACACCAATAATAAAACTAAAAACATGGAATCATGGAACATCAAATAGTTTAGAAAATATCACACCAGGCACATCAGCACTTTCCAACTACCCAACTTTGTGAATTATATGGTATAGAATATTCATGGCATGTGAATTAATATGTGCCTATAATGATGAATGTAATGATTTCTCATATCCCTATCAGACAAGGGTGATTATTATATACCTCATAAATTCGTAAGCAGTGAAAAATACTCCAATACATCTCGGTGAAATAAAAAAATTATAACGAAAACAACATGAACAGTAATCCCAACACTGGTCACTTAGAGTTTTCCCTATGGGTGGGGTTACTAGTCCTAGAGATGAATATTTACCAAGTAATGAGACATACCTTCTCTCTCTTGTCTACTAGAAAAAAAATGTATGACAACGAAAAAAACCATTAATTCCAATTTGTAACATCTCAACCCAATCGAATGTGGAAACATTTGCCCAATCAGTCACCATATGGCCTCAAGAATGTGTTGAAATACTCTAGTGGCTTCCAACTAGCAGTGAGGGTCAAATGGTGGTACGGTGGGGACAATATACACTCATGGTCAGCATATCCCAATGTTATAACCAATGTAAATAAATAAAGAGAAGCAAAGGCAATAATAATACAAGATATAACAATGTATGAATAATATAATAATTGAATAAAAGTTTTCATTTCCTATTTAAAACAATGGTTTTATGACAGATGATTCTGCATGCATAGGTAGTAAGAATTACAATAAGCAATACAATGTAATGAAAGATTAACTGCCCAATTACTAGTTCCACGAGCATCTAAATCACCTTATCGATCCTCTTCCCCAACTCCATCCTATCAATGTAAATAAAAATTTAGAAGATGGATGATTCCCTTTATCATTACTTATAGACATAATGTCTAATCTGGTACCAATGGTGTCTAAGAAGGCTGTGAGATAAAATATCAGTAGGCTGACACCCACTATGTCTTCACCAATCCATTTTTTGCAATATAAATTAAGCAGTGTGTCATAGAATGTAAATTCATGACATCAATTAATAATTAATTAAAAAAATTGGGCTGGGTTCCACTTGAAAAAATATTCAATTACCTCCTTCTGCAAAAGAGGGTGTGTCTAAACCCATAGTACCTATATAGGTAAAGTAAGTGGAATGTAGTATGTGGATATGAACAATCCCTAAGCTTTGGATTGGTCGTGGTAGACACGCCCCTACATTTCTATTCTCCTAGGACTCAATCCATTTTTCATCAAACCTAACATTCCCATTAATTAAGTATGAAACTGTTTATATAACATTAATTAATTATTCCTAAAAATATAGTGAGATTCCTTGATCCTATCCATGTAAATATGAATAGGCTTTCCAATTATTTCACGAAGGAATTAGTATATAACCAATGCCATGTGATCCATCCATGGTGACCCGAGGAATAAATTCTATTGTGTCACTCAAAGCATGGTATCAAAAATAAAGTACTAGCCTCTGATTTCATACATAGTATCACATGTAGTGTACCGAGTCATTCTCAATGAATTTTTCAACAAATCATTCCTTTGATCCCATCTAAGTGGTATCACCTAGGGTACCAAAGTCACTCATATGGAGGTAAAAATAGATAACGCTTGGAGAGCTCGTCTCAAGAATTGATGATTTCACCCCAGTCGTAATTACTAAACATTTAAAATTCAAAAAAAATTCACAAGATCCCATCAAAGGGGTCCTTAACATGGACCCATTTCATCGCCCTCAACTCTAAGATAAAAGCACTAACCGACTCACTTCATTTATAAGAATCCCAGAAAGTATGGAATATGTAGAAAGAAAAATGGAACTAAGCCTAATCATAAGAATAATACTACAATGAAGTGTACATATTGTTTTTCAATCGAAGAAATTTCACCTCATTTAGTGGTATTATTATAAAAACAAGATATTTTTCCCAACAATTCATTTTATTAAAATTAAGGAGTTCATTTCATAACAAGGCATAAAGTATAAAACATACGACACTAAGTAAGAGTGAAAGGCAACATGTAAGGGTAAAGATACATACACAATAAAAAATAATATATTCCTATCGGTAGATGGGACATTATATAAGGAATATACGAAATACCTAAAAATGAAATAAGAAAGGGATCTTACCTCAAGAGAATGAGGCCAAGTTAAACACTTCAACACTTTAAATTTTCATCAGAGACCACTTGAATCTAATCTTTCCCTCCTCCGAGCATATACAACTTCACATATACATAACGACACCTATCCCATATGTACATATTAACATTTCCATGAATATGTACAAGGATATCCTGAAAAATATTCTTACATATGTATATACCCATTTACACTTACTTATATATGCATTTTTCATACATATCCATTTGAACGAATTTCCCCAATATATATATTTGTTCCACTTTGTGTGAATATATAAAAATATATTTATATTTATATTCCTAGCTATGCATACTTGGGTAAATTGCATTCAACTTTGGTGACTCATGAAAACCTTAAGGGGTTATAACGCACTATGGGAAAAATAATAGGAACTTAAAACCCTAAAAGACCCAAATAAAATTGGGATAGAAAATGGAGTGGGAGAAAAACCTACCTCACGCGGTAAAAACAAGATGAAATAGAACTATGAACTTCACCATTGGGGGAGAATTCCGCTACACGCATGAAGAAGCCCCCAGAGATGTACCACACACCCTAATAATGAAAGAAAATCCAAAAAGTGTGTCAAAATTAACCCTTGGGATTGTAAAAATGAAATCAGGTGATGGAAAGATGAAAAATCATCGAACCAAGGGAGGTGAATGAAAAATGAGGACTTACATAGAGGAGATGATAGAGAATCCTGGAGGAATCAAGGTGCAATGGTGTGGAATAGTAGCTTGTCATATTGAGGGATGTGCGACGTTAGATGAGTGGAAGGGGAAAATAATGACTCTAGGATAGATAAGAGAAGGGTACCTAAGGTTTTAAGTTATTTAATTTTATTTTTAATTTAATTAAATTTATTTCAGTAATAAATCTCAGTGGACGGTTTGGGTCATACGGTCAGCCAAATCATTCCCCAGCCATGTGATGAGAAGATCATAGTTACTTCCTAAGAGGTAATACCAGTGAAAGATAGGTGCATGGTTTGTGTAAACCATGAACGATATGTACAACATATGATTCTCCACAGATTTAGGCTGCAAAATTTTTTTATGGGGGCACATGGTTTCAGATATACCATGCACCCAGTGTAGAACCTCCAAAATTGATATTTATGGGTTTCGACATTTCCAAAACTCAACGAGACACCCTTGGGACCCCTCAAGACATTATTCAAGTCTAAAAGGAATACATTGGAGTGTTTCAACTCACAAAATTCAAACATTAATATCAAATTAAAGAACAATATGTCCAGTAATCACCAAAATTCAAAGTTCCATAGAAATTTACCTTCGCTCGAAACATGGGTAGTAACATGTGAACCTCATTCACTCATCTTCCTTGGGTGATCAAGCAAGAATTGGGTTCATTCTTCAATTGTTTAGTGCAAGAAGTGTGAATTCTTTACATTCTTCCTATGTTTTCGTCACATAGATTTCATGAATAGGGTTCAAACCTCCCTTTTATATTTTTAAAAATTTTATACGTATTATTTATTTGGTTTTGTAATATAAAAAATAATTAATTTCATATATAACTAAACAATTAGTATTTTATAATATAATGACTGATACCTATTTAACTGGAAAATTGTTTATAACTAATATATAAATAGGTATTTATTATATTAATGTTTTTAGCAATTAATAATATAATAACTATAATTAGTATTTAACAATTTTTTTGAAAATGTTATATATAAAACTTATTAATTATAATTTGTTGTATTAATAATTTTTTCATAACAAATGAAAATTATTATTTAATTATTATTATAATTTTTAATATATAATTAATATATTTAAAAATATTAATAAATATATAAATGATATATTAGCTTGTGTCAACTAAAATATTATTAATAATTATCCCAATAATTATTAATAATACATTAATAGATTTTATAATTATTAAATATTAAAAATAATTATTAAATATTAATTATTCATAAATAATAAATAATTATTCATTAATAATTATATTATTAATTATTGATTATTAATACATAGATAATTAAAAAGAATATTAATGTTATATGAATCAATAATTATTAATATAATTAATAATAATATTCTAAATAATAATTTATATATTAATTATTAACTACATTAAAAAATTTAATTATATAATTAATAATGTAATTAAAAATATATATTCATGTATTAATAATGGCTAATTATATTATCAATATAAATAGAAATATTGTATTGCTAAATATATAGTTAATAATAATATTAATAAAAAATTATTCATGTATCATAGTATATTAGTAATATATAATTTTGTTTTCAATATAATTACT
Organism: Viscum album; assembly: GCA_963277665.1. Lineage (NCBI taxonomy): Eukaryota > Viridiplantae > Streptophyta > Magnoliopsida > Santalales > Viscaceae > Viscum > Viscum album. Next base: position 387,816,737 of record OY728163.1, on the reverse strand, counting down.
AGTTATATATTTAATAATATAATAACTAATACATAAGTAATTAATTAATATAATTTGTATAATTAGGAATCAATAATAATATTAATATAAATTTTATTTAATGGGTTTTTAAATAATATTTTAGTACAAATATATTACTTATTAATAATAATAAAACTGCCACTTAATAATTATGATAACCAATTTCAATATATAGTCCTTTAAATAATGTATAATTGATTATTTAAATAACATTTAATAATTATTTCAATTAAAAATTATGAACAATGGGAAATTTATCACTATGATATGTGCCACTTTCTCAAATGTTCCAGAAGGCCACATCCTGCTGTATAAATAAAACACCTATGTTGCATCTATTGATGTGTATGCTTGGGAATATGTACTTATTATTTTGTATATTTGGTATCTGCCCCCACACCATCAAGTTTGAATAGCAGTGGATCAAAAGTAATCTCTCCCATCCCCTATCTTAGATGGAAGGAAAGTGGCTTCTCGCAAGAACTCTCTCACCTATGGGAATAAGATAACTATTGTGTAATGAGTATTTTCTGACTGTGGTAAGATGTTGACTGAAATACACTCATTTCACTTGTAAACATTATATAATATTTTAAAAATGTAAAGGATAGTGAAGCAGAATTATTAGTTATTGCATCATAGACCTCTGTACGGATAGCCTATTGGTGTGGACTGTCTTCAATGAGAAGTGAAGAAACATTTGTATGATCTTGTTGTATAATCACTTCAATTGTAAAATCATCTTGTGTCACATCCTTTATAGGATTGTCACCCTATGGTGCATTTATACCATGCTCATAACCTTTAGCATCATCAGGAACATCTAATAAAATCCCATGAAAACACTCATCCAAGGGAAGAAGCAACTACATCACTGCTCCATTATAAGGATTATAGTCAAACTATCTTCTTTGTATATGATCAAAGATGTGAATTTGGTGTGCGATACAAGCATACTGTGTTAAAGTTATAAAATTTTCTAAAGTTAATATAAATGTTATTAAAAAGATGAAGTAATAATTATTACCAAATAATTATATCCTCACCTCTGTCGCATAAGATATAACAATGGGGTGATACAGTACAAGGTCCCATAATCCAACTAATCTGGTAGATTCATGCATACCATACGTTCCCCTAATTATATATACTCGTTAAATATATCCCGCATCTCAATATTGTGTGCATGATATCTCCTATTATTAATGTATCCTTCCTCTAACATTTTCTGGGAAAGAAGTCAATGCAACAGAATCGGTGGTGTGGGATGGGATTATGGAAGTGAAACTACCTCATAACATGATCAATGTGGTTCCATTCAACAATGTTAAAATAAATAAGTGGTATAAACCTTGTTATGGAAACAAGAATATAGGTATAGTAAGGCAGGGGATGATGGAGGATATTTCTATCATATGGAATCCCTGAAACCTATATGATAAAAAAATTGATATGAAATTATTAAACGAAATCATTTTCAACACACAAATATAATTTTTATTATATATCTAATAATGATATATGTTATCTGGTAGAACACAGTGTATAATAATTTTAGAAGTATAGAAATCATAAATGGTGGTATGTGAATATACATGGTCCTATATCCACCCCCAGGTAACATTTTTTTGATATAGTTTAATAATAAAAATTTTCTTATTTTATTTTCACATAAGTAAAAAATATACCATCATCCACATGGGGTATCTTTAAATATTTCAGTGGGAAATGTTGCGTACACATATGGATAAAAGAGAGGGATGTGGACTCATACCCCATTCTAGATACGAATAACACATATGATAACCTTCATCTAATCGATGTGACATTCAATTTGTAGTTCTCCATATGTATAAGAAAGACATGCATACCCTCAGTTGTACCACCCAATCTAGTCCTTGTCTTAAAGTAAGAGAAAATATATCAAAAAAAATATTGTTGTATAATGATCAATGAATATCATACCACAAATAATTAATAAAATATATGTCCTTGAAAATATCAAAATCATGAGCACACCAGCATCATCATCTAAGTAGTTGAAGTGTTCATCTATCCATGGAATTTGTAGTCGACTACAAATGACAGACCTACCATCACCGAAGACCAAAACTCATAATATTATCAGAACTAAAATAAACCAATCACCGCCAACTAGGCATATCAATGCCTCACACTCAATATAGAGGCTTAGTTTATGGGATACATCATAAAGGGGATCCTTATCTCTCCCTCTAGTAAATTAAATCTATGTTTCTCTAGCCTCTATCTCTCTATAATGGCTATAATGAGCTGGTGATCGATGATGGTGAAATCACACATTGCTACAGAAAATAACCCTTCACATCGACAATTTAGAGTGATGTATGGAGGGGAGTGGAATGAATGAAGTGGTGTCTCCTCCATACACAGAGTAGAAATAAGATTCCCCTCTAAGACAATTTGAGCTATATATTTATCTCATATGGTGAGAAAATAAAACATTATCATATCTATATTTTATATAGTCATTACTATGTATAGTTTTTTGTGATATGTTTTGTAAAATACTATTATATTAAATAACATTTATAAAATGATGTACACAGTTATCATTCATAATGAAACACACTAGGAAAATTTACTATACAAAAAGGGATCGAAAATTGATATATTTTCTATAATAAATCTAATAAATGTTTTCATGATATCAGAGGATTTTTTTAATGTTATGCTTTATCTAAATCATTAAAAGATCATGAGATTCATGAAGGAAAATAATCAATATATTTTGAAAAAGAAAACGAGAATTTATATGTTCAATATTAATGCATACATGAACATGATGATGCTCGAGCTAGTATACAAATTTGAAATAGCGTAAACATATTTAGATTTAAATATAACTAAGTTTAAATATCGAAATTCATGATGGTTCAAAATTTCTATAGAGTAAATGCACGTCTTATAATATGATAAAAGCAAAATTTTCCCTAATTTAGTAATTTTTTGTTTAGAATTTGATAATTACTTTACCTCACATTAATTTTATAATTAATCAAAGAGTTTTAAATATTTTATTTTTACAAATTTTGTGTTATATATATATGAATCTTATAATTTAAATGTATTTTGGTAATTTATTATACCTTCATATAGAGATGTTTCACCTTTGTATAGGGCCTATAATCTTTATTAATGTTTAATTTAGCTATATGTAGCTTATAGAATTTAATGTTTACATAAAATAAAAATAATCACAACCTTTATTGAATATATTTTTTATTTTAAAAATGACTTTTGATTCTCTGTTTCAATAACATTTTATTAGATAAATTTATTTTAATCATATATGAGATGTTTAAAATGTTTTATTGGTTTTTAAAATACATATATATATATATATATATATATATATATATATTTTGTTTTTGACTATTCTGAAATGTCTCAATCACATCTGAAATAGTAAATTTTCAATAAATACTATAATAGATTTCAGTTCTAAAATGATATAGAATAAACCTATTGGGTAATTCCACATGAAATAAGATAAGGTAAGCTAATAGTTTTACATAGTAATGATAAAATACATACAAATGTTCAATGATGACATGAATTGAAACTCTCTCCTACAAAATCAGTAAATTAATTATAATTATGAATTTAGCATGACATATACTGCATCATAGTACCAGTCCCAATTCAAAGGCAACTCCATCTCATTTATTATATGAGTAGTGTTTCATCATTCTCGGGGGATGTAACCTAGTAATATCATGGATCAAATATGGTCAACTGTTAGGAAATATAAAATAATGAAAATCATAGGCAAGAATATAAGACACACTATAGTTTTCAAAAAGGGTGATCAAGTTATATACTAGTTCTAGAAAGGGTTCCTAGGATCAGTTCACTGATGAATAAGCTAAAATGACATGTGTATTGGGATAATTCAATTCTTATTATGAACCAAAATTGTAGTATATTTTCTCTAGCAACACCACTAGAACTCAACCACTATTTCATGTTAGTGGTTCATGGTACTCAGTTACCTCAAATAAGCTCCCAACCCTATCAATGAATTTAACATTAAATGATGATTTTCATTCTAATATCTTACCAATGTCTCTTCAGAAATTGTGTTCAAATTGTATCCCCTAATCAGTTTGTTGGGAGAATTCGACATTGTTCTTAACACATTAAAAAACTTTCTCCTATATTGTGCTTGTGATGAGTAGTTTACAAACACCATTGAAGATGTCATTTATACACTCCATAATATATTTATCATATATCCAAATATCTATCCAAAATCATATTCCAATGACCATTTTTCTGAATTATACATCATTAAATAAAACACATCTTCATTATCCCTATGAATTCTTTAGAGGCACTCATCAAATATTACCTTTTTTGGTTTTAATACAAACCGTAGAAGGAATTATTGTATTTAAATGTATAAGAAAAAATAAAAAATTAGTTTAAAAAACATACTCAATATTATAGTTTTCTTATTTAATTCCTCATCTATAAAATTCATATGTGAATTTCTAGAAATATTTCTAATGCGATATTGATGATTATTATTAGGTTTTGGAAATAAAAACCCATCACTATTAGTAGACACTAAAAACACACAATAATGGTAAGATATTTAGGAAAATACTTGGATTTGAGTAATATGTATGTGTATATAGGACAAAAACCAACTCCATGATTTGATGTTCTCCTTTTCAAAAATATTGAATGAAAGTATTAGAGGGGTGTTATTATAATATTTTGTGGTAGTAATGAGTAATAAAATCATGAAATGTGGTGATACACATTTTTAATTCCCATAATGAATTGATTACAAAATTGAAAAGTGTCATCAACCTAAATGAGTTGATTCAAATAAAGAAATGTGGTGATACACAATATAAATGACCAAAATATCCTATAAAACTTCATCATTGTTCGATCAACGTACATATCATGGGATAAATACTCAACAATGTCAGTATGATAAATGAACTAATAGTTGTGAGAAAACAATACCATTGGCTTTTGAAAAACATTTAAATAATTCATCTGAATCACCATACACTTTTATAATTTTTTTCGAAGATTTGGAATAAACAATTATGTATTTGAACAACCATTTTTTTAATTCCCAAATGAGTGACAAAAGAATATCATAAAATGATCATATAATATCAATAATAATATTTGACATAAGAGCTGCATCTAGTGCAGAATAATCTTATTCCATCATTGGGTTCACACAAGTATGTGGACCTTCCAACTTTGTTATCTTCAATCATGAAAAACATAAGATATATTTTCCACTAGAAAAATTTCTAATTAAACTCATATTTATCTCAAAAAAATGAGGAATTTTATCCTATTAGACTCATCAACCACAATGGAAACATTTCACCAATGAGTTATCAGTTTTAGTCGTGTTTTACCTATAATTATTGGGAATTTAGTGCTTATTGTAAAGATATCCCAATCAAACTCATTCTCATGTGACATTTACTACACTAAGGAAGTCAATAATGGAAGATAGTTTCAAATATGTGGTTCTTGAATATCTATCAATGGATCCTCAAAATGTTCATTGGCCCTATATTCCTCAACCAAATAATCTCTAGTAAAATCATAATATACTTCCCTATAGTAGACATTCTAATCTATTAAATTAATAAAATATGTAGAAATGTATCCTACAAGTCTATCCCTTTTCAGATAATCTTCTTCATAATTTTTTTATATTAATTTAGTCATATGAGAAGACAGTGAAAGATAATGTTTTTATGGACCGACTTCAACAGATTTCATATAATAGGGTCCTAGAGTAGTAGATCACACTACATTAATAACAATAACATACATATATAATTATAGTAGACCATTGAAGTATTTTTTCCGGAAAAAAGATTATGCTCTCATACAATCCTCAACAAATAGTAGATGACACTTAGATCACAATATACAATATATAGATTGGTTATTTTGATATGTGATTTAAGTAATTACTTAATCAGACCTCCCCTTTAATATACGTTGAATCATCCAAAAAAACCTTCCAATTTCACACATCTATTATGGTTTAACTCTTTTGAATGGGGAAAACCATAACTAAATATTTGATCATTATAAATTACATTAAAATAGTAGTATATGGATGAAAAAATAATTACCTAAAAATAAAATTTAATAAATCATTATATATATCTCATGAATATCATAAAATGATTAACATTTTTTATTTTATTCAAATTAAATAATTATGACTTGATCTTGACACTCTTTTATGTATTGGATTATCATTAACAAAAAATTAAAATAATATATACGGTGAAACATATGAAGCCATCATTGTCTCAAATTTTTGAAATCCCTTATCTCTTGTCAATCATGGGGTAAATTTCCAATATCAAACATGAAATACTTATATAGAACTACATTTTATTACAATAATAATCTCATGAAAGTGATCAGTTATTGGGATTTGGGATACATAATATTTTATCGTGGACACATAGTCCCATGTATTATTAGAGAGAGAGATGACATGCAAGTTATCAATTATGAAATAAAATGACATTATTATAAATTATATAACCACATACATAATGATTTCATATTCAATTATAATCACACCTTGGTTGGTCTTCTTAGGATCATTCATAACTTAGTAATCTTACCATATTTTTACGATAGTTCATATGTTCTACAAAACAAATATTTCGTAATAATATTTTCAAATATAATTATAGATATTATTATTATTTTATGTATGTAATGATATTATTTCAATATAAATATTATCATTTTCATATTAATAATAATAATATATATTCATATATTTAATTAATGTTTTAATTAAGATATAATAAACTTTATACATTTAATTAAGTATGAAGTAATATATTATAACATTAAATAAAATAATACGTGATAAATAATAAATATCATCATATATAAAAATATTTTAAATAATGGAGACATGAAATTAAAACTTTTTATAGGGAGTGGTTTATGATTAATTAGTAAAAAAACCAAAAATATGGGTAAACTACTAGAGACACTATTTTATCAGATTTAATAAACTATCAGTCTTTGTTTAGTCATGGTGTAAAAATCAAACATTAAACATCAACACCTCTTATGAAGCCTCCATTTATTATACTGTTACTCATATGAATGTGTGGGGTTATAGTGGATTTTAATAAAAACCATTTTATAGTGGACATGGAGGTCCTAACATTCTAAAAAAGATGGATAACATGTAGATAGTTAATGATGAAGAAAAATGAAATTATTATAAATTATATTGCCACGTAAAAAATACATAACATTGGATATAGTATTTATCAACAATATAAACGACCCTTATCAGTGGTAAAAATGAATTTATGTTGTAATATCATTTAAAAGATGTTATATTTTGTGAGTTTTGATAAAGAATCCCTCTATTATCTCTAAAAAATAATTGATTAAGTGATACCTTTATTAGTGTTTTTTATAATTGATATTGTGATATTTTATTAATTTTATTATTGGTACTAATGAATATAGATTTTTTAGTATAACCTTTCATGCAGATAAAGGGATATTTTATTGGTGCTACAATAAGATCTTATACAATCCCACTTTTAGGAGTGAGTTGTTATAATTTATATTTCACTTCCACAAAAAAATATAGAATTTCAATTCAATTGAATTCAGAAAAATAAAAAAACAACATTGTAAAATTCTTACAAAATTTCAAACATTGGTAGGTATAGTTAAATTAGTATATATAATTTATTAATAACATTAAAAAATTAAAAACAAATTTATTTTTACTTTGGATCCCCATCAAAAATATGTTGATCATGAAAACAATAATTGAAAAGACCACACTAAAAAACAAAATAATATTCCTATATTAAAAAATTTCATATTTTACAAAAACTATAAAGGAATAAATTATCATAAAATGATACAATATACTAATAAAAAAGTTACTTTTAAACTTAAAACACGCACTTTGAGTCATACCAGGTACCCCATGTGTCTAATTAATATTCAATTAATTAACTTATATATATATATATATAAAGACTTAGGGGTTATTTTCTAAAACTACCAAGACAACATGATTATTTTATCTTGGTTTTGTGTATGTGGTGAATGTGTTCAACTAAAATGTCAATTTTAAATAGTAAACACGCACATTGAGATATACTGGAAATATTGTGTATCAAAATAATTTGTGGCTGATTACAACATATCACAAATGACTTACGAACCATTATCATAAAATATTTATAAAATTCATGTGTGGTTTATTTTTTTTACTATTTAATAAATGTTTTTAATTAAAATGTAATTTTTATCTGAAAACACAAAATTCAAGTCAAACTGGTCCTACTATTTATCATATTAACATGTGGGAAATTCAAAAATGTCACAAATGATGTATATATAATTTTCCTGAAATATTAAAGAATAATTAAGTGTGTTTTATCTATTTTTAGTTAGTGTCATAGGTTGTTAAATAAAATATCATTTTTAAATGGAAAACTTGCAGATGGAGCCATTATAAGAACACCATGTGCCAAAATGAGGTGTAGTGGATTCGTACATGTCTAAAATGATAGGTGGATTGTTTTTAAAAAAATTATTAAAACCAATTGAGTTCATTTTATTATTTTTTTAGTGTGTGAAAAGTGTTTCTAACTAAAATTTCACTTTTAATCTATAAAAATAAACTTTGAGCCATACCTAGAACATCATGTGTCATATTGATTTGAGGTTGATTCCATCATGTCAAAAATGTTTTTTAGATCATTTAATAAAAGTATCATGAAAATATGAGATTTTTTTCATAGTTTTTAGTTATTGATGGTTAATTTGAACTAAAATGGTATTTTAAAATACAAACACACACTTCCTATCATACTAACCACATTGAGTTTTAGTTTTATGTAAGGATAATTCATAGACAAAAAACTGATTTATGTACCATTTTTGTAATATATGAAGGAAATTCATGAATGTTTTATCAATTTTTATTATTCAGAATGCGTTTTGAATTAAAAGCTCACTTTAATTTAAATAAAACAATTTTATTCATATAATCACAATGTGTGTTAGGTTTTAATGTGGTTTATTACTAAATTTAAAAAAATAAACCTTAATCATTTTCATACTGTATCAATACAATCAACCTCTTTTTATTTATTTTCAGTGACTAACACAAGTTTTGAACTAAAATGTCACTTATAAACTGGAAACACACACTATAGGTCACACTGGGTGCACCATGATTCTGATTGACGTGTGGCTGATTTCTAAATGTCCAAAATTCTGTATGGATTTCATTCCACATGTATCAAGACAATATGAGTGGGTTTTCATATGTTTGGATCTATGATGCATGTTTTGAACTAAAATTTCAATTTTAAACTAAAAACACACACTATAAGTTATATTGGAAATACAGTGTGTCAGATTAACATGTATTATATTATTAAATTTCTCATAAAACCTATAGATTATTTTACTATAATATTTAGAAAATCTAAGTGTTTTTTTTATATTTTTCATGAGTAATGCACTTAAATTTAATTTTTAAATCGAAAAACATACTTTATCTCATATAGGGAACATCATGTATCAGATTAACACATTGTATATTTATATACATCAAAAATGACATATGAATTATTTTACAAAATTATAATGATTCTCCAATTGGGTTTTCACTATTTTAAATTAGTGGAAAATTATTTATACAATAATGTCATTTTTAAACTAAAAACACACACTTTGAGTCCAATTGGACACATAATGTGTCATATTTGCATGAAATTGATTGGTACATGTTAAAATTTACTTATTTATAATTTTTCCTACTTTATCATGACCATCCATTTAAATTTATTTTATTTTAAGGGAGTCACACATGTTTTGAACTATAATGTCACATTTAAACCGAAAAACCACAATTCGAGTCACCCAAGGAACACTATTTTCCAAATTGATGTGTGGTTGATTTATACCAGTCAAAAATGAATTATGAATTATTTTTCTAAATTATAATTTTAATTACAGTGTTTTTAGTTGGTTCTTTGGAGTAGAACAAGTTTTGAAATAAAATGTAACTTTTAAATAAAAATACACAATTCCAATCATATACGGCCCACCATGTGTCAAATTGATGTGAAGTCAATCATACCAGTACATTGTATATCATATTGACATTTAATTTATTCTTACACATCATAAATGAATTTTAGATATGTTTCCTAATAATTCATGATAATTTTCGTATGTTTCCATTATTTTAAATGATGGATTCATGTATTGAATTAAAATTTCATTTTTTTTACAAAAAACACACACTTTCAATCATTCTGGAATGATTGTGTGTTTGACTTAGGTGATGATAATTCCTACATGCAAAAAATTACTTATTAATCAGTCTCCTAATGTATCAAATCAATATGACGTTTTTTATATATTATTAGTATGTTACACATGATTTGAACTAATTAGTAAATTTTAAAGTGAAAACAAGAAATTTGAGTTATATTGGGAACATTATGTGTTGGATAAATATGTGGTTGATTAAAACATGACAAGAACGACTTATGGATTATTTTAATAATCTATAAAGACAATATCAGTTTTTTTTCATTGTTTCCAATAAGGGAAACATGTTTTTAACTAAAATGTCATTCTTAAGAAGAAAAAATATTCTCAAAGTCATACCGGGAACATTGTGTGTAAAATTAACATGAAACAAATTAATATATTTCACCAATAATATATATAACATTGATCTAAAATATCATTAAAATATTAGTGTTCTTTCACTATTTTCATGGAGTGAAGCATTTTTTAACTTAAATGTATTTTTTAAGCTGAAGTAACACATTTCGAGCCACATCAGGCACATTTTGTTTTGTATTTAAATATGGTTTATTACTACATTTCCCAAATGATGTTTTGATTATTAATATAAAATTTCAATACCATAATGTGTTTTTTCTCAATCAATAAGTGATTCATGTTTTGAAATAAATTGTTACATTAAAACAGAAAACATGTTCTTCGAGTCATATCAAGATTATTGTGTATTAGATTTACATTCAGTTTATTCCCATATGTCTCAAATGATTTATTTATATTTTACTAAAGTTTAAAGACAATATGAGACTATTTTCTTTGTATTTAATAAGTGACATGCACTTTGATCTAGAATGTAACTTTTTATTAAAACACATACTTTCAATCATATTGGACAAACTGTGTGTTAGATTCACACACGTATGATAATTATATATAAAAATGACTTATGAATCATTTTTATAAAGTATATAGCTTTACCTAGTTTTTTTCTTGATTCGTAATTAGTAATTATTTTTTTGAACGAAAATATTACTTGTAAATAGAAAGCGTGCACATTGAGTCATACTAGGAAAACCATGTGGCTGATTGATGGGAGTAAGATCACTATATTACCCTTATTGAGTTATGGGTAATCTTCCAAAATTATAATGATAATTCAATAATCAATTAGTAGTTTTCTATTATTGTTTCACATTCTTAACTTAAATTTCAATTGTAAACTGAAAACTCACACTTCGAGTCATTTGAAGACTATAAATATACACTACCAAACATGAAAATTAAAATTAAGAAAAAATAGCTTTATAATGATAAAAAATAGTACCTGAGTGCCTAATCCTTGTAAAATACTCTATTGGGAATTTATTTTTCTCAATGAATTTTATGCTCTTCATAGAGAAGAAAATTATTTTATAAAAATAAAATCTTGATGAAGTCATCTCTTCATTGTCCTTATAAAAATTAACAAAATAAGTTGTGGATACAAATTAAATGAAAATTAACTAAAAAATTAATATATAAATTGATGATAAAATTAAAAAAAATATAATAGTAAGTAAATAAAATCTTCAAGATGTCTGCAATCATTTTATCACCATGTATTTTTACAATGTGTTTCTAAATAAATATATTTTTGCATTTGATTACTTTAATAATTAATAGTCCAGGTAGTGAAAAACATAGAAATAAAAAAATTATAAAAAAATATTTTAAATAAAATTATAATTATCATCTGAAATACCACTTTAGAGACGGTGTTTCACCTATGGAATGTGATATCTTTAATAAATATTAAAATATAACAAACACAATTATTATAATTATTTTTATATGAAAACTGCAAAAACATTAAAAAAAATTTAATTTTGTTTGGATATATGTTTTTCTTATGAAATCAAATTATGTATACCTGAATTCTTATCCAGTTATATATATTTATAGGCTTCTTCTACTCATAGGAAATCCTTATACCATGATTTCTATGATATTTAAAAACATCCAAATTAAGAAAATAATCAAAAAAATAATACAAAACATTTACCACTAATTGTATTTGTAAAATGTGGAATTTAGATTATTATAAATTGATTAATGTCATCATGTGTCGTAAATTGGTTTCTAATCCATGATTTTAATCCAAAATAATACCTCTTTGGTGTATCTAGATAGATTTAAATGAGAAACCAATAATTATTTAAAAAAATGAGTACGTAATAAAATAAATGAAATTATATTTTTCAAGATTAGATTATATATTTTCACCCCTTAATTGTCATTATAAAGATTACTTTTTCATATATAAGTCTCTTTTTAAACATTTCTCATATCATCCCACAATTATTAAATATTCCTTTTCTTTTAATAATTTTTTTGTTTATAAGTTATGTGAGGACTAATGAGTTCAAACTTGTGTTCACAGATTTTTCCCTTCAAAGAGTACTAATGCATAAGTTTATAAAAAATATGAATGGTATTTAACAGAAATTTACATTATAGATGTAAAGGTCGAAGATATTATGATAAAGTTCTAAAGAAAATAAACTTTTATTTCTTTGATATCATTCAATACACACAACCCTGATCTTAAAAAGACCATGATATACTATTTATATTTTATTATTTAATATAGTAGTTATAACCCAACCATTGGATTAAAGGGCATGAATAGAGATAACATACATTGGAAAGAAAATTAGTGTATACATGTATAAAATAAATTCATTTATTATTAGTTGATTATAAATGAAAATAAAAAAATAACTCATTTGAATATAAAAGAGACATTACTAAGAAACAAAATTATGTATGCAATTTGTTTTTATCCTTATAAATTAAATAAATTAAAAAAATAATTATTTTAATAAAATTTATATTCTACATATTCAATTAAGAGTTTTTATATTCATCTAATGTGTTTATATTCCTGAGATAAAATATATTTATCTAAATTTATAATTAAAAATGGTTTTTTTTCTGAAAATATTATTCATCAGGTTCCACACACTTATTATATACTTATATTCTAAAACTTATTAAAATATAATAAGAAACTAATTATTCCATATTATCAATTTGAATGATCAAATTTGGTAAATAGGTATCTTTTTTCTCAATATTAACAGTAACAATAATAAATTTTTGTTACCTCGGTAATGATAAAATAGGTAATATATTGTTAAAACATTGGGATAATTCCATTAAATTATCTAACACTTTAATTTATCTTATTGGATGAGTTTATTTTAACCATGTCCATACATGTATTGAGTATATGGTCGCTTAGTTCCATATTTCTTTGATTAAGGACTTTATATTAATTTATTAAATCAACAAATACAAATTGTCTCACTCTTGACATTAATATATATAATGTTATTACATAAGGGTAAAAATAGGATATATTTAGTAATAAAAATTTATTTTATATATTAATTTATTTTTTATCATGGTATTTTATTTTTTAATTTTATTTTGAAAATATTTACCTTATATGATTACGACATGCCAACATGGTATTTATTCAATTAATATAAAAATGATATTTATTATTTAAAAGTTATTAAAATTAATACAATTTGGGTAAATTATTTAGTTCTATGAATTTTGTAGATAAGTATGACATATTAGAGTTGTGTACTAGGTTTATATTCAAATTCCAATGATGTCTTGTTGTTCTAAATGTAAGATTAAATTTGTAGTGTCAAAAATGACCGTAATGATATTTTATGAAAATAATATTTTATTAAACTATTAAAAATCATGAATTATTTAAAAGTGTACATAATGGATAATATATTCTCTAAAATTCCTTCCCTTTTCCATTTATGATCCTTTTTTCACCTTATAAGAAAAATTATATCCTTTTAATATTAAAAATCTTGTTACCTTGATATGAGGGTAAAATTAGTTATCTAAGGGGTTAATCAAAAAGATAATGTATAAAATAAATAAACCCTATATAAATTTCATTGTATGATGATATTTAAACCTTATAAACGTTTTATTGGAATCTCTATCCACTTGGAAGGATTTCTCATGAAAATGAATCAATTATATTTTAGTTTGTTTTGTATTTCCAAGATTCCCCTCCACTCACTTATAAAAGGTAACCTCTTCTCCACTCTTCCTCACACCTTTGGAGCCTTCTAATTGATCCAATCACTGCCATAATGCCTTACAATTTTCATTATCCTTGCTCTAAAAAATCATCCATCCAATAGACTACCCATAAAATCCTATGGTGTTATTCAAAATAGGGTTCTCATTGATAAGTTATAACTCTTAAATGAATTTTTTCAATTTTATTTATAATTAAATTTCCTATAAATAAATAGTATATTAAAGGTTCTATAATGGATGCTCTAATGTTATGAGTGGTTTTTGGTCACTTACCTATAGAAAAGTGGATGACCAAAGTCATCATTAAAAAAGGACGTAAATAAAACAATATATTTAAGTTATTTTGAAAACAAAAAAATTATGTAATATAAATACCTTAAATAATAGTATGGAGGGTTTTTTGATTTTTATAAGAAAACTATAATTACATTGTGTAGAGATTTTATTTTTGGTATTTTTTTGAAATGAGATTTAGAAAATAAAAATAGATGATGTTTTTAAGAAAAATATTTTAGATGGGGTGATTGAACTAACTCTACCTCTTCACATTTTTATTAATCATTATAAATAAAATTAAAATCCCTTTTATTATGATGTCCTATTTTTTAATCCCAAAATACTATTAGAATTTATCCAAACCACAATAATTAAATGAGTTAATCCCTACTCAAGCTTCAGATAATGAAGTTTTAGCTCCCGATTTTGATTATCATTCCATTGCTAGATTCTGGATAGTGGTGAATTAGGGATTATAAACACTCTTTAATTGCGTAATAATTTAGTTTTTTCATTATATTTTAATTCTAAAAAAATTTCCCATGTTTTGTTGTTTTACCAATTTAGATCGCACTCTCATAATTCACACATTTCTCAACGTCATGAGTTTGGTTTTAATTAATCAATTGTATGCTTTGTTTCTTTTTATATAAAAACTCAATTCATGTATCATATTATGTGAATTATAATAGATTATTGATTCAAAACAAATATGTGAATATGTTAATAATTAGATAAATTACTAAGAAGAACTACTCTTCCATGGGCGGCGTAGTCATTATAGAAACATTTTTTATTATGAAAAGGTTTATAAAGGGTATAAGAAAAAAAATTATAATAATGATTTCCAGATCAAATAGGATTTGTATAGAAGATGAAAATTTAAGAAAATAGAATAATTAGAAGAGAAAATAATAAGTTTATTATGAAAACACAAGCATTACAACTTGTATAATTAGAATAGGGTTTGGATGAATGGATCCTTTATTCAAGATATATCTCTATGGGTATAGAAATATCTGTAACCTCCAAGGTGATGAGAGGACTCCTCCAGAAATCCAGAACTAAATTACTTCAATCATTGTTCTAAAACTAAAATGGAAAGACCATGGTACACTTTTATACCAAAAATTATAAGTGGTTTTGGGCACCTAGATTTGAAGATACAATGTGTTTATCGGATTTATGTTGGAAAATAGAATTATTGTGAATTTGGAATGAGATAACTATTGTTGGAATAATTATTTAAGATCGCATTTTATTTTCTTCATGAATTTGTAATCTAGAAGGGGAGACATAGTAGAAATACCGGACCTAACATTTGACATCGAGAATATTCAGTTCTCTAGATATATTAGTTCGGTTGGGCCACCATATTGAAGAATTTGGCTTGGTTTTCATCAGGTGATTTGTCTCGCACTGATGTATTGATCATATAACAAAAATTCATCTTAATTTCACCAATATATTTCATATAATTTTCAAAAAAGTGGGAAAGTGTTCATGGGATTCCATCCAATTTGGCCCATTTTTCTCCAAATTCATTCTAGATCCTCCAAATCACCTCCTCGTAAAGAAAAATAGTCTAAAAAGTAAAATTGATCATTTAAAGATGTTATTAATAATCTAATTGAACCATAAATGAAGTTAAATTTGATATAGAATGTGTAATTTATAATTTAAAATTAGTTTGAAAAAGTTAAATAAGGGTGGAAATGAATGGTGACCCACGGTGCGATCACTCTCCCACACTAAAGCATTTGCAATCCTAAGAAAAACCAGATATAATTTAATAAAAAATATAGTGAAAATATATGCATGTTCGTATTTACCAATTAGTAGTGTAAATATAGGAAAATTAATAATCTCATCATTAAGTCAATCTTAATAAATTTTAAATTCATTTTCTCATATACAGTATCAAAACAAAATACTCTAATATTAATGAAACTAATCCAAGATAAAAACGTTTTTGGTCTACCATGACATTAATTCTCTTTGTTTTTCTATGTGTGAACCATTTTAAGCTCATATATCCATGATATAATTATTATATTTAGGTCATGTAAAAAATTTCGTCATACCCAGTTTAATTCCACCGAACCTATTCTACATTATTTTGCAATCAAATTCCAAGACCTACTCACTTAAGCATTCCCAAAATTCGAGCCATGAGTTACAAGATCATATTTTCTCAAGTATGTTCCCCATTAAGTTTTATAGCTATTTCTTAGATATGTGAGGTTTTGATTTTTGTATGTAAGGTTTCGGAGGTGGTAATATATTTTAATTATATTTATTTAGCTAAAAACAGCCTATAAAAATATTACACACTATGTAATACTATTACACACCTTTTAATATTTGATCAATAAAAATCACCTGAGGGTAAGGGGTTTTAATGTTTACCATTAAAAAATTTACAATACATGTAATGAAATTAAACATAACATAATTCTTGTTATAGGAAATTGAATGGTGTTTTATGGTTCATTTTATGGTTTCATTCCTTTATGAATCCTTCCTTCTCTTGACTATAGGGCGACTCTTAGCAGTTTTGGAGTGATTCATTCATCTTAAATCATCATGGTTTAATTTTTTGGATCCTAGTAAGTCATTTTCTCTTAATATTTCATATGTTCAACATTCTCTGAATGAAGCGGTGGAAAATTTAACTGTTGTTGGTTTTGGGGGTAGAACTCGATTCTGGGTTTTGAATTCTGATCCCCTTTACCATTATTAATCTAACCATTCTACACCAAATTAGTATTTTGGTTGTTCGAGTGGTTTCAAATGATCTTGAGGTAGTGGTAAATTTATCAATTCCTTTAGTCTGGATTTTTTACATTCTTTTATGAAAATTTTCAATTTCAATTTCCATGGTAGGGAAATTGAATCCAAAATTTAATTTATCAAATAGAATTTCCATGTGATAATGAAATGGATTGAACATTTGTAAATTTAAATTGTTTAAAATTTTATATATGGAACTGGTCAATAAACTTTATTATAAATTTATTGATAATGGGAATTAAGGGATTGTAAGATTAACCCAGAAGGGTTAATCAGTTATATTATTAAATGTAGTGTAAATGTTTTAATATAGAATTATTCATATTATTCCATGTGATTAAATTGGATAACAATAATTTATTTATGAATTGAAATGGTGAACACTGGTGTGTAAAATTGAATATAGGGGTTAATAATGATTAACCATGATAAATTTGATATATGTGATATATGTGATTGATTGATATTTGATTGTGGGACATAGAATGATGCTTCAAAATCTCATATTTAATAATTATGAGTGTGATACATGGACTGATGATTCAACATAATATATTAGATAACAATGTGTTTTTGGACATGGAATGATGCATTAAAATATCATAGAGTACGATACATGGTGTTCTAGGCCCATGAATTTTGAAATAGACTATTGTTCTAAGTAGTCACGATATTAAAATGGATGAATTAAATTAATGAAACTCATGTTTTAATGAAATGTGATATGGTTTGGGGATGATTTAGACACCAACACAAAATAATGTAGGTATTTATGGTTTGGGTATCATTGTGAACCTAGGTAATTATGTGGTTAAATATAGATTAATTAATTGTGATATTGTTTTTTTATTATTTTATGTTATTGTTTATGAAACTAGAGACACTTTTGTAGACTGGATATCATTTTAGATGTCGTTGGTGGTCCTCTAATGAGTTGTACTCACACCCTAATATGGTTTCCTGACTGGTACCTGAATACAATTCATGTTTTTAGGACATTATAAGTGTAAGAGACTTATGTTAGATGGTGTAGTTGGTATAGAGCATGGATGAGGAAAACAAACATGGTGTCATGGCCTACATGAGGATTTGCCATTGTGTCTTCCTTTAGTTTTTCATATTCACACTTAACAAATATATGTCATAACATATCTACTATTTTGATTTGGATATTGGTTTTCTATTTTGGTTTATCATGTTATAATGGGTTGTATTGGTTATGTTATTATTATGGTTCTTGGTTATATCATTTTTTATTTTTTATTTATTTCCAGATTTGTGCTACTTTGATATAAATGGTATACTCTCCACATGTTATATATTATACCTTCAGTGATAGTTGGTAACATAAGACATATAAGGAGGCGCATCTAAGGTCACATAGAAAATCGGCATGAGACACCGATATGTGGAACCCAAGTCTGGACATCACAATGTGGCATCAAAGGAGTTTTATTTTCTTTTCTTTTGCCTTACTATTTTGGAATCATAGACAGGAGATTAGGATCGGTTGACCCTTGGTTAATAGCTTGTTCATGGGAGTAGCAAACCCATCCAAGGTAAAAATCCATGTACCCAGTGTGGGATTGTTGTTATTAATTTTTTTTGAATATTGATGTTATTTCACCTTGGTTGATGCACTTGATGTGTGGTATTAATATGTCATTAGATTTTTCTCATCAACTGGTATGACATGAAAGTTTAGTATACATGCATCATTCTAGGAACTCATGGTTTTTTGGGAAATGCATTACATTATTAATTCATGAAATAGTATGTGTTGGGGTCATTTTTTTTAATTACAATGATTTTCTAGATTATAGAATTTAAATGAAATGATGCCTAATATGAAATTAAAAATTTTAAATGATGAAAAATGTGAAAAATAGAAAGGGATAAATTGAATGTCCAATTAAAAACTTGGAAAATGTGAAATTTTTTACCCTATATAAACCATGACCTAGAATAGGGATGGTTTGGGGTAGTGATAGTGCCTCAGTTTTGACCGTGTGGTAGGATATGTGGGATGACTTGTTATAGATTATTATAAATCCCTCTTGCTGAAGATTTTTAATTTTTTATTATATTTCCTATGATGTGTGTTTGGAATTTTAGATACATTACTCTACAATGATTCTTGTAGATAGTATAGTAGGAGGAAATAGCTATGAATGATCCTCTTGTAGTGGAGCCAAAGGCTCTGATTGCCCCAGGTGAGGAAGATAGAGAGCGCTTCCATGAGAACTATTATCTATTTATACTATTCATAGAAAGAGACTCTAAGAATGTAGTGAAAAGCATGCCCAATGTAACATGAGATTTCTGGTTCCAATACCCTTCAACTTTCAATAGGGAGGGTGGATGTGAGGCAACCGAGTTCTGGATCCAGTCTATCCAGAAAATCGTTGACGTTCTAGAGACTTTTGCTGATAAGAGAGTCCAAATGGTTTCTTATATGTTACATAGTCAAGTGATGAGTTGGTTATAAATCTAGAAATAGGATAGACACTAGAGAATATATAGTGGAAGGAAGATCAGGAGATGTTCTGGTAGTGCTTTTACCCTGAGATGTATAGGTAGGATCAGGAATATGAGTTCATGAGTCTAACCTATGGGGGCATGTCTGTGATGAACTATACTAGATGTTTTATTGATTTTAATTAATTTTTTCCAAAATGGAAGAGGGTTTAGCTACTATAGGGAAATAGTTTTTTATGGGTTTAGTTTGATGTTATGTCCCAAATATATATATTTTGGCCGAATAATTTTTCAGTAGTTGTGATCATGCTCTCATATTTGAGGGGAGCCTGAAGGGGGATTCCCATAGAAAAATTTTGGTTTCAACTAGACAGCCATTTGGAATGTACATCAAAATTTTGTAGTATCACATTGATAATTTCATCCATGGAGATATAAGGAAGAGTTGTAAGGGGAAGGATCAATTACACAATACATCGTTCAAGTGTTCTTCCACCGGTGTGGTAAGCCGGGTTACAATCTTAGATAGTTCCCCTGACCACTATTAGAGTGTCAATCTTCAAGAAGGATATAACATCTAAAATGGTTTTTGAGGAACCCCTAGATGATGTGTAATGGTGGAGGGACTAGGCAGAATCATAGTGTTGGAAGGGTGTATTTGACCCCGTGCTAGTTTAGAAGTTGGATTTATACTAGTCATGGAGGTCATGGTATTGGAAGAGGTGATTTGGGATAAGAGTGTCAGTATCAGTAGATTGGTGCATTTGGGGAGCTCAGACTACAACTTGGGAAGAGGGAATGGATAGTTTCATGCATTTCATTATTCACTTTTGGATAGTGATACTGGACCATTAGCTGTAGAGGTGTATTTTTGTTTCTTTTACGCATTCTAGTTTTTTATTTCATATTGTTGCCTCTCATTATTTTATATCTTCACAACATATAAATGGGTTGATTCTAATGGTGAAATTTGTGAGAGGGGTTATGACCATCGATACGCCATTGGGAGTACGGTTGAAAGACATGTTCTTATGAAATGGGTGCTCTCTTGAGGATGGGGTGTATCTTTTTAGTTAGAATATTTACTTCAATGATATGTTAGGCTTCGACTATATTTGGGTCATGAACTGGTTGGTAGCATACCAAGATTAAATTGATTGTTACAATAAGTGAGTTACATTTATTTCTCACAAGGGTGAAAATTATGTTCATCATGGAGAGTAGGATATTCATGAAGTTATTTCATGGGTAGTTCATCATCGACTAGGGGAGATCACGACCAATGTTGAGAGTATTTTGTTGGATGATTGGGATTAAACGAATGATTTATTTCCAACTATAGTGGATTGGTTTCAAGATGATTTTTTGTATGAATTATCAAGGGTGGGACCTAAGAATGATGTACAATTTATGATTGAGCTCTTGATAGGGCATGGTCCAATTTATGTTCCAATATATAGGATGACACCCATATAGCTTCAAGAGATCAAGACTCAGTTAGAAGAGTCAATGGATGAGAGATTTATCCATCCGAGTAACTCCCCATGGGGTTAACCAATCTTGTTTTTTGAAGAAGTCTAATAGAACGTTACACATATTTATTGATTATTGGAAATTGTACCAAATGATAATGCAGAACTGGTATCCTCTTCTATACATCAAAGAACTATAGGACTAGTTGAGATGAGCTTTCATTTTCTCGAAGATTGACATGAGATCATGGTATCATCATCTAAGATATCAACCTTATGATATACCATAGATTTATTTCAGAAGAAGATATGGACAATATAATTAATTCATGATGCCATTTGGGTTGATAAATGATCCTACGATGTTTATTTCCTTGATGAACAAAACATTCCACTCGTGCATAGATAAATTTTTTGTTCATTTTTTTGGATGAAATATTGGGATACTCTAAGACTCATGATGATCATTCCCAACATATTGACATCATAATGAGTATGTTGAAAGATAATCGACTATATTCTTGTATACCTAAGATTCATTTCTTGATTAACTAGGTATATTTCTTGGGACACATCATCTATGAGGACGGCGTGGTAGTTGACCTAGAGAAGGTGTAGAAAGTGGTTTCATGTGAGCTTCCGAATAATATTTTTGATATCCATATATTTTTGGGTTTGGAATGATATAATTAGATGTCCATACAAGACTTTTACAACTTGGAATCACCACTACCAGTCTTATACAAGAATGGAGTTGTGTTTGAATGGTTTGGATCATGTGACAACTCATTCTTGGTATTGAAGAAGAATTTAAAAACTGTACCAATATTAATCCTACCTGATTTTGGGGAGAGTATACAGTATTTTGTGACACATGTGGGATAGGGTGTAGAGTTGTTTTGATGCAGGGGGATGATTTATAGTATATTGTTTATGGAAGTTGAGGCAACATGAACAGAACTACCCTATGCAAGACATGAAGTTATCTGAAGTTATTTATTCCTTAAAGTGCTAGAATCATAATATGTTTGGTGAAAATTTTACAATGTATACAAACAAAAAAATAAAAAATTATATATTTTCATAGTGATATTTTATTCTCTGGATGTAGAGATGGGATGATTATATGATGTCATTAAATTTTGAGCTAGTATATATGACGATAAATTGAAAAAATGATGTTGATGCTTTGAGTAGGAAAACAAAGACTCATGTAGTTCAATAGTTATATTCTGAGTGGATATTGATGACAATGCTCGTTGAGATGCATGTAATGGTTTAGGAGGTCTAGGAGAAGATTACCCTATTATTAGTATCTATTGAATCTAAACATTTGTGATGAATTAAGGAGAGGAAATATGAGGATATAGAGTGTTTGGTCCTAAGGGAATTCATTAAAGGTGGGGGTCACCTTCTGATTGTTATATCGATGAGAATGAGACAATCTATGTATGGGGCCATGTTGTTGTGCTACGTGTATGCAATAGGAGATGATACGTGGTTTTCATTCCTTGAAGTGGGAGATTATTCCTAGTTTTACCAACATATACTATGACCTACATTGACATTATTGGTGATAATACAAGAAAAATGATATTTTATGTTTCATGACATGATGCTACACCAATAAAAAAGTAATGGATGAGTAACAATGACCTTGCAGTTTACTAAATATATTACCTAATACAGAATGGAAGTGTGGCAATGTTACCAAGGATTTTGTGTTGGGTCTCTTGTTTATGTCTCAAAAGAATGTTGATATATGGGTGATCATGGACTAATTGATGAGAGAATCCCATTTATTATTAATACATGAGATATAATCAGTAGGTCAGTTGGGAGACATGTATGCACAAGAGATACTCTGTCAGCATGGGGTTTCATAGAGTATATTTTTAGATTGTGGCTTATGTTTTACTACATTATTTTGGCAAGGATTACAAATGGTATTTGGTATATAGGTTTTTATAAATATGCCCTTCCACCCACATACCGATGGGTAGTCACAATGTACTATAGAGTTTTTAGAGGATTTTTTACAGACATGTGTCCATGACATCAGTTGGTATTGGGAGAAACACATGGATCTTTTTGAGTATGACAATAACAATATTTATCAGGATACTATTTATATGAAACCATATTAGACACATTATGGTAGGCTATGAAGAACACCTCTATACTAGAAAGAGGCAAGTGAGTTATATATATTGGGACCAACTCTCATGAAGAAGATTTTGGAGTATGTTTAATCGATTCAAGAATATATGGCTATGCCTCAAAGTAGGAAAAATTCATATATTGATCGATGCCAATGACAACTTATGTTTTTAGTGGGTGACTGTGTGTTCTTTCAGGTGTCTCCTAGATTGGGTAACTATATGATTTTGAGGTAGGAAAAGTTGGTGCCATGGTTTGTTGATACTTTTGATGTTATGGGAAGAATTAGATCATTGGTTTATCGACTGGATCTCTCAAATATGTATAAGGATATGTATGATGTTTTCCATGTTTCACATTTTTAGGGGTATCACCCTAACCAGTCTCATTTTAATGATGTTGATGATGTTGATCTTGACATTGATGAATCCTTTATGGAGAATCCAATATATGTTTATATCATAGTTAGAAAGTGTTATGGGGAAAGATCATGTTAATAGTTCGAGTGTTCGGGAAACATAGTCTTATTAAGAAGGAAACATGGGAGAGGGTAGCAGATATATGGGTTTGGTGGCCCGATTTTTTTACCTCCAAATCATAGAGATGATTTCGGTATAACTCGAGGATGATTTATTATAATGTGGGTAGTTTTCAAGATCACATTATTTTGTTAGGTATATTCCATTTAGAGTTTTCTCTATTGTTATAATGTTGGAGAGGGTTTCATTTTGGTTGGGAAGGATTTGGAGGTGGTTGAATATTTCAAGAATAATATTGAGCTGAAAAACAATCTGTAGAAAAATTACACACTTAGTAATACTATTACACACTGTGTATTATTTAGTTAGGATAAAATTACTTGAGGCCGTGGATTTTTATCTTTTTAAACCATTAAAAAGATTTATATGACATGTCATGGAATTACATGATTTTTAATTTACAAGAAACAAATTAAAAGGTGTAATACAGTTCAATTTTTTGTTTTATTCATTCAAGATGCTTTCCTTCTCTCAACACAAGGGAGATTCTCACAGGTTTTGAAGCAATTTATTTATCTCTAATCATCAAAATTTGTTGGTTGAATCTTGGTAAGTCCTTTTTTCTTTTGATCTATTCCATGCCCCAGTCTCGAAATGAAGGAGTGGAATAGTTTTGGCCATTGTTAGATTTGGGGGTTGATCTTGATGCTAGGATTTGAATTTTGATACATTCTGCCTTCGTTAATCTGATCATTTTGCATCTATAGAGGGGTGTGGTCTGGAGAGAATTCATCAATTATTTTGAGGTAGTTGGTTTATTTATCAATTCCCATAGTCTGGATTTTTTAAATTAATTTATTTAATTGTTAAATTTTAATTTCCATTGTTGGGAAATTGCTTTCCAAATTTAGTAGATCAAATTGAATTTCCATGTGATAATGAAATGGGTTGAACTTTGGGGAATTAAATTGGAATAAATTATGTAAATGTATTGGGTAAATTGTTATGATTATGAATTTTTTGATAATTAGAATTAATGGATGGTTGTCATCACCTCAAAGGGTTAATTATTCATAATACCAAATATTGAGTAAATAATATTATAGTGACTTTTCATATTATTCCATGAGATTAAAGTGATGAACCATGATTTTATTGATAAATCGAAATAGTGAAATATTATATGAATTACTAAAAAAGGGTTCTTGATGATTAACCTTGTTAAATGTGATATATGTGATTGATTAATATACTAGTGTGGGATACTGACCGGTGCTTAAATACTCCTTATGTGATAATTAAATGTGTGAGATATATATTGATGCTTCAAATGACCAAATGTGATATTAATGAGGTGTGGGATAGGGACTGATTCTCCGAAACCCCATGTGGTGCTAAACATGGCATTTTAGGCCAATGATTTTGTCATTCTACTATGTTTCTAAGTAACCACGATAATAAAATGAAAGTAATTGAATTAATGAAACTCATGTTGTAATGAAATTTGATATCCTTTGAGGATGGTTCTTACTCTAGCATGGGACAATGCAAGTATTAATGGGTTGGGTTTCATCAGGAACCTGGGTAATTATGTGTTCAAATAAAGAGTGATGAATTGTGAAAACAATTTTCATGATTATTATACATTATTCTTTATGATACTCCATACACAATTATATATTGGATATCGATTTATATTACATTGGTGGTTGTCTATTGAGTTATACTCATACCCTACTCAGGATTCAAGATCGGTACAAAAATTGACATTATATTTTCAATACAGAATAAGGGAAATGTCCCTCTATTAGATTACTAGGTTGGGATATAGCACGAATTAGGGAACCAGACATGGTCTCCGGATCCACTTGGGTAATTTTCAGTGAGTATTTTTTTTGGTTTTTAATATTTAGAATTGACTCATATATGTCATGACATATCTACTTTTTTATATTGATTTACTATTTTATTTTATCATGTGATAATGGTTTTTTTTGTTATGTAATTATTCTGATTTTTTGTTATATTATTATGGATGTTGTTTATTTATTATCATGGTTGTCAAGATTTGATAAAGAGGGTATAAGCTCAAAATGTTATATATTATACTATCAGTGCAAGTTGGTTTCTTCTGGAATATAGGGAGGTGTGCCTAAGGTCGCCTAGAAAACCAGCTCAAGGTATCGGTATGTGGCACCCAGGTTGGGGATTCAAATAATCTCTTGAAATATATATCCCTATGTTTTTTTCATTTCATTACTGTATGCATTATTTTGATTTTTTCATTAGATTTTTGAAAAAAAATTGGGCATAAAACTATCAGATATCTGGAATATAGGAATTGGTAAATTCAAAATAGTAATTAAACTGATCAGACGAGAAATGAATGTATGTATCAACCATTGATATAAGATGACATTTTTATGTAACCTGGGTATGCCTTCAATTGAGTTGGAAAAATGTCAAAAGACATGGTTGCATGAAAATTTGGGTGGATAAATCAATTAAAAAATTTACCAATACAAAATATCATGAGGAATGGTATCAAAACCTAAAAGGTTTTATTAGTACATAACCAATCATATCATCCACAACATCTATTTTTATAAAAATCAACCCTTAATGATAAAATCTTACTTATGATTATAATTCTAACAATGAATTTTGATAACATGAATTCTCGATATTTTCTCTATTTAAATGATGATGTAACATGATGTGTTTTAATTTAATTTTATTTTTTCATGTTTTTTTGAAAATAAATAGAAAACATAAAGATCAAATATATAAAAATCCTAAATAAGATACCCTAAAATGTTTTCCCCACCCCTAAATTTAATTTTCTTCAATGTGAACCTTTGAGATTATAAACAAACATGAAATGAAGAATTTTAAATAAGAAAAATAATATAAAAGATAGAGGGTTAGGGATAGACAGATAATTTCAAGTGATGATGAGCTCATGCAGTGTGAGGAAATAAAATTCTTGTGTGGCGAATCCTTCATTATACTGCTTCAACAACTATATATTCACTATAAATCTATTTATTGTATCCTCTTGAATGATATATATTGTACCATAATAAAAAAAATTAGATACAACATAAGGAACTTACTATATGGAATGAAACCTTTTGGCCATGATCTTCTGTCATGAACTGTATAGAAGGACATCTTTTTATATATGAAACTTCCTTTTTGGAAAATTATATCATGATTCACATTTAATGTTTCCTTATATATCCTTGAGTTATCATATTCTTAAAATATAATATCCTCAATCTCTTGAATTTTTATCTTCCTTTGATCTCTACCTTGGGCTAAATTCAAGATGAATTTCTTTATAGTACAGTATACATTATGCATAACTTTCACTGGAAGATGAAATTGTTTCCCGAAAGTGATATGGTATGGGGAAATAACAATGGGAGTCTTATATTCAATCCTAGAATCCCAAAGTGCTTCGTCCAAGAAATTGATCCAATCCGTTCTTTTCAGTTGGACGATTTTCACCAAATAAACTTTCAACTCCCAATTTGAAACCTTATCATGGACATTTATTCAAGGTTGGTATAGAATAAGAATTTTATTCATCACCCCCCATACATAAGAAAGAGGGAAGTCAAATTCAAATTGAAAAGGCATGTACCGTGGTCACGGATGACGGTCATTGGTACTCAAAACCAATAGAAAATATAAGCATTTTTAAAATCAACAACAACATGTGAATCATCATTCCTAGTGTCCCTGGACTCTACAAATTTTATAACATAATAAAAAATGAACAAAATATACATGAAACCAAATGAACATGAAAAAGGAACTGTAAAATAAATTCCCCATATATAAAACATTTCACAACATAATATGGATTTTTGGGCAATCTCATGTCTCCATGAAATGTTTATAGTGTGTTGGAAATCAGAGAATCACATACAAAACACATGGGGATCATGAAAAAATGAATTCCAATGTAATCTGGGCTCTATTAACTTACTAGTTGTTCATTGGGGTCTAATGTTTCAACTATAACCAAGTTTATGAAAAAAATTAAAACATACTCAAACTCAGGATCAATAACACATATCCTAATCACTTGATCACTAAAAATGTGCAAGAGGTAGGGATCATACCACACACAAAATTAAGAATAAATATTTTTATTTTGGACTGGATTTTTATTTAATTTTTTAGAAATTTTAAATGAAACAAGGTATTTCACTAAATTTTTATACCAAGGATGCATTCCTGAGATATCATAGTGATTATATTCCAAGAAAGTGTCCAAAAGTGGTATCTAGTTCAAGGTGGCATCCATTAGTGTGTGAGTAATACTACTCATGTGGTATGCCACAAAGTTTTATGACCCCATCATATCTTTTATCTCAATATAAAAATCTTGATAAAGAATCATCCATCGAATATGTCTGGGGTTTCCATCTGGATTCTTCGTGAGGTACCTCATATGTTAATCATTAGAAAAAACAACTACATTGGGGCCCAACAAATTTGAATGGAATTTTTATAAAGAAAACATAACAATAATAAACTCATTCTCCAATATGTTGTTATTTTCTTTGGTTGAATCCAACTTCCTCGATGTTTAATCAATCACATGGTAATTTACTTCAATAATATGATATAAGACTGATGGAACTGTAAAGTTTGAAGGATCACACATAAGATCAAATGGGTAGTCCCAGCATGGGAGTTTTATACTTAGTGGAGTGGTCATACACTTATTTATCTCACCAAATGATACATTACAAAAATAATATCAAATTAATTCAATATCGTTTTTTAAGAAATAAACATAATGGTAGAGCGATCTTATTGAAATTTCTAGTGAAGGGTCGATAAAAATTAGAATGTACAAGGAATGATCGGACATCATGCACACTCATGGGATATGGAAAGGATGAAATTATGTATACCATAGATCTATGAACCTCAATTCACTATATTTACACTACATTGCCTATGAAAATATCATTTTCTACAATTAAATGAAATTTATCTAAATTCAAAACAATATTTTTTAGAATCCATTGATACAACACAATACCCAAAATTGAGATACACCAATATAATGAGAAACCATACACAATAAAATCATCCATAAATTCCTCTAAGAAAGTATCAACTAAATCTTAAAATTTTCCCACCATGAATCTCTAGAAGGTAACTAAGGAGTTATAAATTCCAAAAGGAATCCTTTGGTAAGAACATATACTAAATGTTTTGGTTATTTTAATCTTCTCTCGGTCCTATTAACAAATGTTAGCCATAACAAATCCTGATAAACCGTCCAATAAGAAATATTGTGTCTTACATACAAGTATCTCAAGCATCAAGTCACAGAATGGAAGTGGTAAATGGTCTTTTTGAGTGGATTTATTTAGTTTCCTATAATTCGTGTACACTCACCAACTGGTTTGTACTCTCATTTGAACTAACACATCATTTTCATTTTTTATAATATGTATCACAATTTTTGTTGGTATAACCTTGATAGAGCTAACCCACTAAGAGTCAAGAATGAGATAAATAATAGCTACATCATAAAAATTTTCCACCTCTTTTTTATCTATTTCTAATTGTGTGGGGTTATGTCTTCATTGAGTTTTCCTAACTAGTTTATCCCCATCCTATAAAATGGTCATATGAATTCATATAAAGGGTATAATATCTGGTATATATGTTAATGTCCACCATATTTCCCTAATTTTCTCCCTTAAAATATTTTAAAAAAATTCTTGTTTAGGTAGAATATTATTATGATTTTTATAGGTATTTTTTCATCATTAAACATGTATAAATATATTATGTTTGGTGGATATTGTTTGTGTTCTAGTTTGGGGGGGGGGGGGGGGGTTCTGTATTGAATATAATGACGTGGTGACTAATAAATGTGCATAATTGTTATTGGGGTCTGAGTATACACCTTCAATATTTGTGAATAATGAATCAAGTCCATTTGAAGAATCAACATCCATGTCATAATAAGAAGTTATATGCCCAGACTCAGAAGAAGAAACAACATCAAAATCCTAAATGATAGATTTTTTATCATGATTAATATGTGATTTATAATTTCTAAAAAACAAACTAGAACCAATTCCCACGATATATCTTTTCATGGAATGATCCCCATTTGAAATACATTGAATATCATTATTTGGAGAATAATTAAAAGATTGGTCAGAATGGGAGATGAAGAATGTAGAATTTTCCTCTAAGGCTTAATACATCGATTCTAAAATATTAAAAAATATGATCTCATCTATAAAAATGGTAGAAATTTTACCCACATTGAAATTTATGATTTTTGTGGCAGTTTTTATGAAGGGTATTCAATGAATTATGTGAGCATGAGGACTTAACTGATCGTCCTCTATATTCAGAACACATAAATATACTAAAAATATCACGTCCCTTACCAAAACAAGTACATCCTTGATGGATATCATTGTGTATGACTTGGCCCTATTTTCAATTTTCAAATCTACACTTATCATCTTTAGATCACCACCCTATATGGAATAAAGAAATGGGTGAGGCATGACATTAATACAGGTAACCAAATCACTTAAAGAATTATAGATTTGAAACTCTTCTAGGGTGTATATAATAGTTAATGTCCTTGGCCCATTTGACACTGTAAGAATCACCATAGTTAGTGAGATGAGTAAAGAGACATTCCACTATATGTTGATCTACTCATTTCTATGTACACCTATTCTATTCATACAAAATTCTTTAAAAAACATGGAATACCTTGTAATTTTATTGATTCCTTCAAGTAGATTTATGTTTATCTCCACACACTTGAATGTATCCAAAAACTCTTTTTAAATATCCAATTCAAACACCTTCATGGTTTCTAAATATGTTTTAAAAAAATAAATGGGGTTTAATTGGAACATCATCAATAATTTTATTACCTTATCCTTTCTCCTTTGGCTGCTTATTAGTTGGTCTTAAATGGGGCATCTCTGAGGTTGAGGTGAATCCCGGTGGAATGATAGGTATATATGTATCAATATTTTTCTTCCATCTTATCAATGTAATGGCACTAAAATTACCCTTAGGATTTGGAGTAGTTTAGGATGGAATATTTTTTTAGTTCTTATATACCAGTTCATGGTGGCTAATGGAAATTTGGCACACTGGTGACTTCAACTCCATTAACATAGATCCTTGAATCTCCAACAAATTCTATTGATGAAAAGATTTTTTTTCCAAAACGTATTCATTATTTGAATCCACCTATGGTTTGGAATTTATTTATTGTTGATGACTTTTTGAGTCATGAGTTTCAAACATTTCTTCGGGATGTTGAAAACCTGGGTCTGTAAGGTCGATGGTGTTGGATGTTTTATTAAAAAGGGGTCCTTTGTTGTTTTCAAAAGCCATACCTCATGACTGATTAATCTTTCCTTACTTTTTTATATATTTATTTAGATGAATAATACTTATTCTATGGATTTTTTAGTTGTTTCTACTGATATAAGACTATTGATACTAAATCCCTTGTCTCTTGTAATTGGGGGAAGCAGTCGTTTGGGTGGTCTATATAAGCACAAATGAAACAATTCCTTGTCGGGGTGGTTTTGAATGTCATTTTATCCAAATAAAATTTTCTCCCCATAGAATTCAATTCATCCAACTTATTATCAATTAAATAATTTTGAAGAGATTATTCACATACTTAATGAACTACTCTAACATGCGGTGTACCTCGATCACCAATTTTTTGGGTGTTTTTTGTCATATTTTTGATCAATGCTCATAATGATTTTGGTAAATTTCAATGAATTCCCTTATATCTGTGGCATCCACTATACTCTTTTCCAAATGCACAATGAATTTTTAGATGTATTGAATAGGGATTTTATCATTAATTTTTTAATGCAAGAAAATTTCACAAATCGTTTGGAATCATTCCCAGTACTCATAAACAGACTCCCCATAGGCTTTCTTGATTCATAATATCTATTTTTTAATCTAAGTGGTCCTCGATTGTATAAAAAATCAATATATGAAAATGTGTTCTAAATCATTCCAATATTTTATTTCTTAAAGTTATTAATAATTCATCTAGTCTTTTGTAGTTATATAATGTTATAATGGTAATGATATTTGTTTGATTTTATTGTTATAGAAATTTCTTGGTTTTAGGATTTATAAAAAAACATTAAATTCATTAAGGTGTTTTTTGAATCCTTTCCAGATAATCCATGTAATTTTGGAAGAAGTTGAATTAAACCATATTTTTGTTTGAATTTTGTATCACGACCCGCCTTCACCAAAAGGAGGGAAGGGTCAACAGATTGCCAGGACCTTCCTTATTTAAGTTGAAGGAGAGATAATGACCCCCGAAACCCGCCTTCAATAGGTCCCGGAGTGGCGACTAGCACCAAGGGTATAGAAATTTCTCACAAATGGAAGGCATTACCCTTTTTATTTTATAGGATCGAGAGATAAGGAGAAGAAAACCCAACAACACCAAGGTAGACAGAAAAGTAAAGCCAAAAGTAAACCATTCACAAATGCATGTTTCAAAAGTAAATGCCACAAAGTGAAAAAGGTGACTACAAGGTAAGTACCAAAGGGAAAAGAAAAACAACAACTGCAACTTCTCCAAAGGTCCGAGCTAGTAAGGTCTTGTGTGATCCCCGAAGTCCTCCTGGAAACCTGAAAGCTGTTTTATATACGTAGGGTGAGCATACAAGTACACTCAGTAGAGAAAACCAAAGACTCTCGTGCACAAGTGGGGGAACGTACTAAAGTCCCGTGAGAAAAGGAGTAAACCAAACACCTATCAAGGTAAACTATCCACCCCAGGCCTCACCAAGGCACACTCCCCAAATAACGCAAGACAAGTAATATATATAATAAGAGCACATCAATGTTTGGGTACCCCGCGCCACTTTCCCACTGGTTATTGAGACAACCTACGCATCGGACCAATCCCGCCATTCTCACCGCAGTCCCACTGCCACACCTGCCCGCACACACCTGGGCCACAACCACACACAGTCCCACTGCCGAAATCCCGCCCGAAGACACCTGGGCCTCAACCGCACGCAGTCCCACTACTGAATCCTGCCCGCACGCACCTGGGCCACAACTGTCACATGTAACCATGCCTGCAAACACCTAGGCCAGAACAACCACCACCACGCCCAAAGACACCTGGGCTAAAGGATCCACTGCCATGCCCGAAGACACCTGGGCCTCATCCCGAAGATGCTTGGTAAACCACCTTCCGCACACACCTGGACAAAAACCACACTACCCCGCCCGAAGGTTCTTGGGCTAATAATGGACCTCATGCCATCACAGCCTGCCCGAAGATACTTGGGCTATCCGGGAAAGGGATCAGAAAAGGAGCTAATAACCAGCCACTAAGAATAGTGTTGGAAAAAACACACTCCCCGATGAAATGGGGGTGTTCGTCACTAAGTGCTACACTTGGGTGGGGCGCGAATAAGAAACACAAAGCTACAAGTATATATATATAGGGTAACAAGCACTCACCCAAGCTAGGTTTTTCTTCAGACAGCCTACAGATCACAACAACACTCAAGTACGAGTCACGACTCATGCTAACAACCCATTTGTCCAGTTTATTATTTCACGTTCAGTAATAATTTTTATGTTTATGCACTACTGGTCAACTAGTAGGCATAGGCATAAGTACAGGAAAGTAAACAGTCAAGCATCAACCAAGACGCCCACACCTGGTTCTCAATAATAGAGGATTCCACCCCAATTCGTGATATAAACAAGTAACCACCCGGATTTAAAACTCACAACCACCGAATCCATACCAACAAGAGATCCCATCCCCCAAATTCACACAACCATCGAGAGTATAAAAGAACAGGGGATCCAATCCCCTCCCACATTTCCAGCAATCGGCCCGAAAGGAAACCAACCAACTACCACCACCAACACAAGTCAGGGATTTTCATATTTAAATGACTTAACACACTCCATGATTTCA
Source organism: Viscum album (assembly GCA_963277665.1). Taxonomy (NCBI): domain Eukaryota; kingdom Viridiplantae; phylum Streptophyta; class Magnoliopsida; order Santalales; family Viscaceae; genus Viscum; species Viscum album. Next base: position 387,782,553 of record OY728163.1, on the reverse strand, counting down.
AATTCCGTGTGTTCTAACCACGAGTTATCACAGAAGGGATGATCCTGGTGCTTTCAATTATTCAGTCGGATATACGTGATTAACCGATTCACTTTTAACAACAGGAGTTTACAACCCCAAACAAGCCATTTAAAACATCAGCAGGGTTCATTAGTGCACAAACAACGACCACCAATGCCCTCGATTTTCAGGAGGCATAAGTCAGCACAACTAAACAAGATGGTCATAGAAGAAACAACATCAAAGTATAAGACAACATCAACAGTCACAACCCCCCTCTCTTCTTTCTTTATGGAATTCGTTCATTATCTTTAATTAGGTCTAGTTTACCCAATTCTACAGGATCAAAAGCACGCCCACCCCGCATGATACACAAAAGAGAGAGACGAAGGAGAAATTCCCTACTTGTTGATAGATGACCGACGTTTAGGTCGGGGGCGCAGAACTTTACGGATAACGATGCGCCCGATGCACCAGAAGCTGTTTGTGAAAATCCACGATCGAGGAAAGGAGAAATCACGGCTAACCCTTAGTTTATAAGAGCCGGGGACGGTTGAGGTGAAAACGTGAAACCATGTAAGGCGCGGGGGTTGTGGGTTGACCACGTGACTCCACTCGTCACAAAAAGGGGGTCGGGTGGTTTAAGCCGACTCATGAATTGATGAAGTATTTAATGAAAACTCTTATGGGCGTTATCGGTCTTAAAAACACGCTTAAACGAGTCAGAATAGGGCTTAAAACCCTATTTACGCAATGGAGCGCTACTGGAAACAACTTGACAAGGCCAGGTGATGCCGATCGGTCTCACCGATCGGTCGCCCCGATCGGTCCCACCGATCCGTCGCACCGATCGGTCTCGCCGATCGGTCTCGCCGATCGGTCTCACCGAGACGCCACTCCTTTAGAACCCGGATTTTGGAAAAGGGAAGGACCAAGAGAGTCTGGGTCATCACATCAGATACCTCTCAAACTATTCTCATCCCCGAGAATTTAAACAACCCAGAAGGAAAGGGCGGGTCCGAACAACCACCCCAAAAGATACCTCTCAAGAGTGAACCTCATCGTTAGCTAAGAACATCTTCTTGTCACGAACCAAGCAACATACCATGCCAAACTGCCCGGGCACGTGGGTTGGGGAGTCTCCTCCCCCATGTCAAGATATTATCCTATTTGGGCGGCACTGACTCGCACGCACGAGTTTAATCGCATCCACCTTAATGTGTCTTGATTAGGGGTCGGGTTCTCTCCTTCCCTATAGCCAGGGGTTTTCACACACAAGCAGAGGAAGAAAACCAGTACATTTCATAGCCAAAAGATAAAATGTTCTATCACAATAGGTACAACATGGAACAAAACTTAAAACAACTCTGGGTACTGGGTACACATCTGTGTTTCCCTCTCCCACGTACTGTCCTCAAGCCCACCATGTCTCCACAACACGCGAACCAAGGGAATGTTTTGCCCACGAAGCACCTTTTATTTGCGATCCTCGATCACCACTGGTCTCTCCACAAAGGTCACATCGTCCTCGATGTCCATATCACCCCAATAAAGGATGTGTGAATCGTCGTGCAGATACCGATAAAGCTGGGAAACATGAAAGACATCATGTATCCTTAGTAGCGGCGGTGGAAACGCTAGCTGGTAAGCCACTTCGCCGACCTGCCGCAATACTTGGAAGGGTCCGATGAATCTGGGAGAAAGCTTACTCCCTTTTCCGAACCTCCGCTGCCCACGCCGAGGGGAGACCTTTAAGAACACGTGGTCCCCAACCTAAAACTCCAAGTGCCTCCTCCTAGTATCAGCATACGACTTCTGTCGGTACTGGGCTGCCTGCATCCTTTCCCGTATGAGCTGAACCTTCTCTGTCGTGTTCTGCACCACCTCCGGACCAAGGATTCCTGCCTCTCTTACTTCGGTCCAACACACATGCGAACAACATGGCCTCCCGTACAAGGCTTCAAACGAGGCCATTCCAATGGTAGAGTGGTATATATTTTTGTAGGAAAACTCTACCAGAGACAAGTATTGCACCCATGACCCTCCTGAGTCCAGAACACATGCTCGCAGCATATCCTCCAAGGTCTGGATGGTGCGCTCTGTTTGTCCATCTGTCTGGGGATGGAAAGCAGTGCTAAGGCGTAACTGGGTGCCAAACGCATGCTGCAATCCTATCCAGACCCACGAGGTAAAACGTGCATCCCTATCCGATACTATAGACCTCGGAACTCCATGCAACCGCACCACCTCATCCACGTACTTTTGTGCCAAATCATCCACAGCACTCGACTCCCTGATCGCCAGAAAGTGAGCCGATTTCGTCAACCTATCCACTACCACCCAGATGGCGTCGCACCCTCCTTGGAACATGGGTAGTCCCGTGATGAAATCCATTGAGATGTCATCCCACTTCCACTCAGGGACATCTAGGGGCTGTTGTAGGCCTCCTATAACTCGGTGTTCAACCTTCACTTGCTGACACACTAGGAACTTGGCCACAACCTCTGCCACCGCTCACTTAACTCCGGGCCACCAAAACTGCCTCTTCAACCCCTGGTACATCTTGGAAACTCCTGGGTGTACAGATAGGGGTGAGTTGTGGAACTCACTGAGAACCTTTCCGCGCATCGCCTCTGGGACAAACAACCTTCCCTGGAAAAGCATCCTGTTCTGACCATCCTCGGTCCATCCTTCCGGAGCATTTCCTTGGTCAACATGGTCACGCATCACTTCACACTCTAGGTCTCCCCACTGAGACTCCTCCACCTGCTGAAATAGGGATGACTACACTGTCATCTGATATAGGCAGCCTCTGCCGCTATCCATCGTCGCATCCAGGTGCAAGGCAGCCAACTCTTCCTTTGCCTTGCAGGCGTCCGCCGACTCTCGGACCGCATCCTTCTGCATCCTCCTGCTCAAGGCATCGACCACCACATTGCCCTTTCCCTCAGTATAAGAGATCTCGAAGTCGTAATCCTGAAGGAACTCCACCCATCTCCGCTGTCTCAAGTTTAAGTCCCGCTGGGAGAAGATATACCTCAAGTTTTTGTGATCTGTGAAGACCACAAAGCGTTCCCCGATGAGGTAGTGCCGCCATAACTTTAGCGCAAACACGACCGCTGTAAGCTCTAGGTCGTGGGTGGCGCAATTACGCTCATGGGAACGCAACTTCCTGGACCCATAAGAGATCACCCCTTGTCGCTGCATCAACACGCATCCCAGGCCCTGTCCCGAAGCATCACAGAACACCTCATAAGCCTCCACTTCTTCTAGTAATCTCAGCACTGGGGCACTAACCAAATTCTCCTTCAGATAGCTGAAGGCTGACTGGCACTGCTCACTCCATACGAAAGCCTGGTCCTTCTTGGTCAGAGCTGTCAAAGGGGCTGCTACTCAGGAGAAGTTGGGTACGAATCTCCGGTAGTAACCTTCCAGCCCGAGGAAACTTCGAACTTCTGCCACATTCTTGGGTGCTGCCCAAGAAACAACTGCCTCAACCTTTGATGGGTCGACCGCTACCCCCTTCTCGGACACCACGTGCCTGAGGAAGTGCACTTCTCGTGTCCAGAACTTGCATTTTGACAACTTCCCATAGAGCTGGTGCTGTTGAAGCACCTCCAAAACTATCCTCAGGTGCTCTGCGTGGTCCTCCTCTAATCTAGAGTAGACCAGGATGTCATCGATGAACATAACCACGAACCAATCCAGGTACTCCTGGAAGATGGAGTTCATAAGCCCCATGAACATAGCCGGGGCGTTCGTAACACCGAAGGGCATGACTACGAACTCGAAGTGTCCATACCTGCACCTGAACGCTGTCTTCGGGATGTCGCTCTCTTTCACCCTCAGCTGGTGGTACCCAGACCGCATGTCGATCTTCGAGAACCATCCTGCCCCTTTTAGTTGGTCGAAAAGATCATCTATCATTGGAAGAGGGTAGCGATTCTTGATCGTCACCTGATTCAGCCTCCTGTAGTCTATGCACAACCTAAGACCACCATCTGCCTTCTTTGAAAACAAGACCGGAGCACCCCACGGTGACACACTCGGATGAACATAACCCCTCTTAATCAGATCGTCAATCTATATCCGCAACTCCTGTAGCTCTGATGGTGCCATTCGGTAAGGAGCCATCAAGATTGGATGAGCGCCGGGCTGCAGGTCTATCTTGAACTCGATATCACGTCGAGGGGGTAGAGTCGTCACCTCCTCAGGAAAGATGTCCATAAAGTCACAGACGATCTCTGGCACTTCCACCATTTTAGCATCTACTGATTCCACTTTCAGCTCGGTCAACAAGGAGAGGAGAGGTTCCTCTCTCCTATTTCTCTTCGGACTGCTCCACTCACCGGTGAAGGTAACACGCCGGCTGTCCATGTCGGAGAACACGACCCTTCTTCAAAAACATTCAATGACGGCGCACACAAAAAATAGCCAGTCGATTCCTAGGATGACATCGTATGGATGAATCTATAGTAGAAGAAGATCCCTAACCCACTAGTGTGGTCCTATCATTAGTCTACATCCCCGACAAAAGAACAACAAGTCGGTATGACCTCCGACTGGTGCGCTCAACACTAGGGGAACTAGAAGTCTCTCAGAATCTAGACCCAAGGCACGGGCTAGACTGGGTGCAACAAAGGAGTGCGAAGCTCCGGTATCGAACAAAGCATAAGCAAGAGTGCTAAACAGACTGATCGTACCTCGAACAACCTCTGGCCCTGCTGGAACTGCTGCCTCTGCAGCGTGCAACAGTCCACACCCATCTCCCCTGCCCCTTGGCTGTCGTCACCTCCCCGACCATGCCCTGGTCGAGGACCCTGTGGAGCACCCTAAGGTCGGCCTCATCCTCCAACGTCTGCCCTCGGAGGAGCGGGAACTCGCTGTCCCTACTGCTGCTGCTGGAAAGGTCTGGCTGGAAGCTGCTGCTGGGGTGGGTGCTGGGGATGACTGCCACTGCTGTACTGCACCCGGTCGGGGCACTAACTCCGGAGATGCCCAGGGCTCCCTCAGATGAAGCACTGTGGACCCGGGCCCATAGAAAAAGGGCGAGGGCCGGGGTATCGAAACTGAAACTGCTGCGGCCTGCTCCCTGTGGGTCGGAACCTAGAGGGTCCTGACGCTGGAGGCCTGGTGCTGACAGCCTTCCCCTTCGATGGTCCCAGCTAGATCCCCTCTCGCGACACTCCCCCTAGAGCATGCATCCGCTCCACCACTTCGGCCTTATTCTGGACCTCCAAGTACGTCGGCAAGGTAAAGGGGGTAACAACATACTGGAGGGAGGGTCGGAGTGCCTCCTCCAAACGTCTTGCCCGAGACTCCTCATCGGGAAAGAGGTCCGGAGAAAAACGTAGGAGGTCCTTGAACTTGATCCCTAGCTCCCTCACATACATACTCTCCTGCTGGAGGGAGAGTAGTTCCTGCCTCTTTTCTGCCTTCATCGTCGAGGAGAGGAATTCCGCCCGGAACTCCTTCTCGAAATCCACCCAAGCCACCTCAGACTCTCTCCTCTCCCCCAGGTAAAGCATCCACCACTGATGTGATGCTCCCCACATCTGGCTAACAGCCAGAGGAACACAGTACTCGGTCGGGGCCCGAATCAGGCCGAAGGCTATAACTAGCTCCTCTAGCCAGCCTTCCATCTTCATATCGGAGGTGCTACCCTCATACTTCTCATGGGCCTGTCGCTGGAAGGCTCGAAGAGTCTTCTGCCACTGGTCGTCCTCTTCCTCTCGATCAGCTCTCTACCGATTGGCCAAAGTAGTCTCCGGGGCCTCGATCGCCTGTACCACACGTGGTCGCCTTCCAGGTTCCATAGCTGCAAGGTAAACAAGGAATTCCTAAGCCCAAGTAGTGCAGAATATTGTTCTTAAAACTTCTTAAAGATTTTATTTATTCTTAACTCCCAAGACATCCCAGAAACACAAGAACACAAGTCATTATGATTCATGTACCTTTCCTAGGGTCTCTACCCTGCAATCAGTGTGGCCTCACTTGGTCGTTCGGTAGGTCCAGAGTCCTTGCATCGGATCACGGGGGGCCATAAAATCCCATGTCCTAGCCGATCTTCCCTGGCCTAATTCACGCTCCAAGGTCACCCAACACCGTTGCCTTACCATCCCATGCAATCCTCACTGTTCCTAACTCCAGACTCCATCCTATCTCTCAACCATCACCCTCTGATACCATTCTGTCATGACTCACCCTCACCAAAAGGAGGGAAGGGTCAGCAGATTGCTAGGGCCTTCCTTATTTAAGTTGAAGGAGAGATAATGACCCCCGAAAGCCGCCTTCAATAGGTCCCGGAGTGGCGACTAGAACCAAGGGTATAGAAATTTCTCACAAATGGAAGGCATTACCCTTTTTATTTTATAGGATCGAGAGATAAGGAGAAGAAAACCCAACTACACCAAGCTAGAAAGAAAAGTAAATCCAAAAGTAAACCATTCCCACATGCATGTTTCAAAAGTAAAAGCCACAAAGTGAAAAAGGTGACTACAAGGAAAGTACCAAAGGGAAAAGAAAAACAACAACTGCAACTGCTCCAAATGTCCGAGCTAGTAAGGTCCTGCATGATCCCCGAAGTCCTCCTGGAAACATGAAAGCAGTTTTATATACGTAGGGTGAGCATACAAGTACACTCAGTAGAGAAAACCAAAGACTCTCGTGCACAAGTGGGGGAACGTACTAAAGTCCCGTGAGAAAAGGAGTAAACAAAAAACCTATCAAGGTAAACTATCCACCCCAGGCCTCACCAAGGCACATTCCCCAAATAATGCAAGTCAAGTAATATATATAATAAGAGAACATCGATGTTTGGGTACCCCGTGCCACTTTCCCACTAGTTATTGAGACATCCTACGCATCGGACCAATCCTGCCATTCTCACCGCAGTTCCACTGCAACACTCGCCCGCACACACCTGGGCCACAACCACACGTAGTCCCACTGCCGAAATCCCGCCCGCACACACCTAGGCCTGAACCGCATGCAGTCCCACTACTGAATTGCACCCGCACGCACTTGGGCCACAACTGTCACATGTAACCATGCCTGGAAACACCTAGGCCAGAACATCCACCACCACGCCCGAAGAGACCTGGGCTAAAGGATCCACTGCCACACTCAAAGACACCTGGGCCTCATCCCGAAGACGCTTGGGAAACCACCTGCCGGACACACCTGGACAACCACCACACTACCCCGCCCGAAGGTTCTTGGGCTAATAATGGACCTCAGGCCATCACAGCCTTCCCGAAGATACTTGGGCTCTCCAGGAAAGGGAGCAGAAAAGGAGCTAATAACCAGCCACTATGAATAGTGTTGGAAAAAACACCCTCCCCCATGAAATGGGGGTGTTCGACACTAAGTGCTCAACTTGGGTGGGGCGTGAATAAGAAACACAAAGCTACAAGTATATATATAGGGTAAAAAGCACTCACCCAAGCTAGGTTTTTCTTCAGACAGCCTACAGATCACAACAGCACTCAAGTCCGAGTCACGACTCACGCTAACAACTCATTTGTCCCCTTTCTTATTTCACGTTCAGTAATAATGTTTACGTTTAAGCACTACTGGGCAACTAGTAGGCAGAAACATAAGTCCAGGAAAGTAAACAGTCAAGCATCAGCTAAGACGCCCACACCTGGTTCTCAATAACAGAGGATTCCACCCCAATTCGTGATATAAACAAGTAACCACCCGGATTTAAAACTCACAACCATCGAATCCATACCAACAGAATATCCCATCCCCCAAATTCACACAACCACCGAGAGTATAAAAGAACAGGGGATCCCATCCCCTCCCACATTTCCAGCAATTAGCCTGAAAGGAAAACAACCAACTACCACCACCAACACAAGTCAGGTATTTTCAGATTTAAATGACTTAACACACTCCATGATTTCAAATTTCGTGTGTTCTAACTGGGAGTTATCACAGAAGGGTTGATCCTGGTGCTTTCAATTATTCATCTAGATATACGTGATTAACCGATTCACTTTTCACAGCAGGAGTTTACAACCACAAACAAGCCATTTAAAACATCAGCAGGGTTCAATAGTTCACAAACAACGACCACCAACGACCTCGATTTTCAGAAGGCATAAGCCAGCACAACTCAACAATATGGTCATAGAAGAAACAACATCAAAGTATAAGACAACATCAACAGTCACAACCCCCCCTCTTCTTTCTTTATGGAATTCGTTAATTATCTTTAATTATGTCTAGTTTACCCAATTCTATAGGATCAAAAGCACGCCCACCCCGCATGATACACAAAAGAGAGAGACGAAGGAGAAATTCCCTACTTGTTGATAGATGATCGACGTTTAGGCCGGGGGCGCGGAACTTTATGGATAACAATTCGCCCGATGCACCAGAATCTGTTTGTGAAAAGCCACGATCGAGGAAAGGAGAAATCACGGCTAACCCTTAGTTTATAAGAGCCAGGGATGGTTGAGGTGAAAATGCGAAACCGTATAAGGCGCGGGGGTCGTGGGTTGACCACGCGGCTCCACTCGTCACAAAAAGGGGGTCGGGTGGTTTAAGCTGACTCATGAATTGATGAAGTATTTAATTAAAACTCTTATGGGCGTTACGGGTCTTAAAAACACGCTTAAACGAGTCAGAATAGGGTTTAAAACCCTATTTACGCAAAGGAGTGCTACTGGAAACAACTTGACAAGGTCGGGTGACGCTGATCGGTCTCATAAATCGGTCGCGCTGATCGGTCTCCCCGATCGGTTGCACCGATCAGTCTCACCGATCGGTCTCACCGATCGGTCTCACTGATCAGTCTCACCGATCGGTCTGAACGATCGGTCTGAACGAGACGCCACTCCTTTAGAACCTGGATTTTGGCAAAGGGATGGACCAAGAGAGTATGGGTCATCACATTTTGATTCAAGGTTTGGGTATTCAATAAAATTTTGGTTATAGTTATTTTCTAGTGCATCCAATTCTTAAATGGTTCTGTTATGTTCAATTTCATTAATTCAACCATTTATATGTTTATAAGTGTGCTTTAGATGTTTTTCCAATTTTAATATTCCCAAAATAGACGAATTCACTAATTGAGTGCATGTTATGACTTCTCATTGGCTTAGATTATTATATTCATGAACAACAACTACATTTAATCTTATGGTCTAGATTTAATAGATCCTTGTGATTAGTTTATGTCATAAATCAATGAAAATTGAAATGAGAAAACATGGACCATAATAAAAAGATAAGAAATTATAGTTAATGGTCCCAAAAAGGTAAAAAAAGAAAAAGGGAATTTGAGTTAATGGGAAACAAGGAAGAAAGGAGAGTTGAAGAGAATGAAACAAGAAAAAATTTAAAAGTCCTCTTGTTAGTCGAAATAAGTACTTCCCTCCCAAGAAATGCTTCCAATTGGAAATGTATTGTCATGAGAGATCTCAAATAATCTGTGGTTTCTAGGTACCTAAGTGTTAAAGAGTGCATGATCAAGGTCATACCTCAAAGGGGGAGGTAATTAAAAAAATTATTAAAGGTATTTTGATAATAAAATAAAAATAATAAATATATTACCTCAAAGGATTGGGTTATTCCTTTTATAAAACATTAAAAATCATGCTAAAATAAGATAATAATTTTTTTAGTTTTTTAAATAAGATTTAGAAAACAAAACAAGAATATGTTTTCTTAGGAAAATATTTTTAATGGAATAATCAATATAACTCTACCTATTAAATTAATTATTAATCATTATAATTAAAATTTAAAATCCTCGTAATTATTATCCCCTAATGTTTTAATCCCCAAACCCTTTAAGAATTTACCTCAACCATAATGATGAAATGAAATAAACCTTATGCTTTCTTTGAAACATGCAACCATAGTAACCTTCTAGGATTATTGTTACAAGGATATCTTATGGTTAGTTATGAATTAGGTATCATATCAATTCTAGGAATGAAGAGGAATTGAGTTTTGATATTATATTTGATCTATGCAAATTTATCTTATGTTTCTTTGTTTTACCAAATAAGACTGTGCTCTTCCAATTCACAAAATACTTGACCTCGTGAGTTTTGTGTTGATTGTTTAATTTATTTCTTAGTTTATTTTAATTTTGAAACACAATTCATGGATTATATTATTTGAATTAATTTATATCATTTATTCAAAAAAATGGTGAAGAAGGTAACAATTTGATCAATTACTATGAAAAACCACTCTTTCATGGGTGTTGTAGTGATTGTAGAAACGTTTTTCATTTGCAATGGTTTAGAGGGGGTATAACCCAATCATGTTTATACACTTAATTTCCATCCCAAAGGGTATGATAAGATAATAATACAACTAAAAAAAATAGTTTCATTGGAATAGAATGAAAGAATTTTATTACAAAAACAAAGGAATTAAGACATAATGAAGGAGTATAAGGTTTTTATGATGGGATCCTAACTTTACAATCTCCATCAATGATTCTGGGGAGCTATATAACCTCTATAAAATGATAGGACTCCTATGAAACTCAAAAATGTAAGCACTTCACTACTTGGTCGAACACCCAAATGGGGTCACCATGGTGCCTTTTATAGCTAAAATGAGTAGTTGTTTTGGGCACCATGATTTTTAGATAACTATTGTGTCTCAATTTTTGGTTTTTAAAGGTCCTTATCTCCACATGAAATAAATATTGAAGTTGTTGAAGGTAATATTTAATAGCACAATGTAAAATGTTTCATCCATTGGACATCTCGAATAGGAGATATAGTTATAATTTCAAACATTATTTTTCACTTATAGAATATTAAACTCTATAGATAAATATATTTGGTTTGGCCAATATTTGAAGGATTTGGGCTTGGGTGTCTTGATATGAGTTTTATCCCACCATTTTTAGATCATATCACAAAATTTCAGCCCAATTATATTCACAGGTATCTCTTAAAATGTAATACAATGGACAAGTGTTCATGGGATTCCATGCAGTTTGGCCCATTTTGCTCCAACTTCATTCTCAATCCACAAAATCATCTCCTCCTACAAAAAATTAGTCTAAAAAATTAATATTTCCAATTTAAACTGAGATAAAAATAATTTATCCTAGTGAAATTTTATTTGAAATTTGATATAAATTTTTAAATTTACAATTCAAAATTTGTTTAACGAAGTTGTATAAGTATGGATGGAATAGTGAATCATAGTGTGATCAGTATACTTTGTAAACTAATGAATAATTTATATTAAATACACTAAAGTTTTATGATTATAAATTAATACACATTATCCACCATTCTTTCATCTGATACAGAGTGAACAAATCACTGGTGTATATGTATAACTTATCCTCTTCATTTAGCGGTGTGAATCATTTTTCATCACAATTTGACATGGATGGTAGTAATGATGGTATGAATAAATATATATGTTATTTATAGTATTATTATAATTCTATTTAGTCAAATTATATTTTATTTATTTCATTCCATCCTTTGAAAAGTGAAAACCATGTTCATGTGTACGTACGACCTACCTTCTTCATGAACTGCATGATTGATTTTTTTTCTACATTTTATAGAAGGATCTATATATATAATGAATATCTATGATATTAATATCATTTTTAAAATTATATATTTTATGTATTCAAGATCAATTTATAGTGACCAATATTTTCAAAATAAAATATTCCTGATAAATGAAGCAAATATCACCCAAAATAGTTATTTTAGTCAATAATTGTTAATAAATGAGGGATAAGATGTTATAAAAAATCATATATGGTATAATATAATATTATGGTTCTTAAATACATGTATAATATATATAGATTTAATATAATATAGTTTTATATACTTGTGAATATAGAAGATACTTGAGGTAAGGTATTTTAGTCTCACATTTATTTCTGTGAGAAACGTTCCATATTTACCACTTCGTTCTTTTATTTGTCTTATATAATAACTATGGATTTATTTGATGTTTTTTCTCATGAAAATTATTGGGATTTAAAAATCCTTCTATGTAACTCTCATTCCTGAGGTTTGGAATTAAGTATCCCCTAGGTGGTAAGGGTTTTATGTTACAATCTCATTATTTATAGAGATTGTTTATGATTAAGTTTGGATGATGATATCTTATAATATAACTCTCAAGAAACATATCAATTTTATTATAATCTTGTAATTTTTTAAAATTACATATTTTGTTTAATTTCCCCCTCTTTAGGTACTGATTTAACCAAAAGTCTATTTTTAACAAAAAATTACTTTATTTCTTTTTTTGGTCAAAAACCATTTATCTTCCATGTCAATGTTTTATGAAAATAATTTCATAAATTCTTGAACTATTATAAAATGATTATTTAATTCATTTTTACCCATTTTTTAATTTTTAAAAAATGGTTAAAAGTTATTTTCATACCATTTTCTAAATGTGGTACTTTCAAAATTTTACTAAAAATGTGAATGTAATGTTAGTTTTAACATACATGACATAATGGAATTCACCACCATAATGAACACTGAATGATTTAAGGTGTGGTTTAAAAGTTTCCAAAGTAAAATCGAATGAAATTTTTTTCCATAATATTTTTTAAAAAATTAGATCATAAAGAATTGATTTCAGGGTTAAAATGATATTTTTCATAAGAAATATTCTTATTAACTTTTTAATTGTGTTTTTTATCTAATATAACATCATTTTATATTACAAATGATTTAATGGGGATATGATCCAGTGATACCATCCAATGTTTTTCTGTAAATTGTATATGATTATGAGGATTAAATGTTTATGAATCTCATTTATTTACTGCGGTTTATGCTATAATTAATTATTGAAATGCTTATGAAACCCATTTACTTCTCATGAGTTATGATATAATGTATGCTTTATGATATTTTGGAACACAAATAAATAGATTATGATTATATTATGGGTTTTTTCTAGAATTATAACCCCCCTATTTCATTGGGCGAAGATGGATATATCATGAGATAACTAGTGAGAGAATATGGAGTAAACCATGTTCTGTAAGTGATTATGTCCACTTTGATAGTTTTTGTAGTGAACCCAAAATAATATGATATAATAGGGAGTGTACCAAATATACTATGATTGTATTTGAACTGTTCCTTGACTATGGTGGAAAATATTTTATATTATTATGTTTGTGGAATAAACATATTTCTTATGCCAATTTAATTTTCATATATCTCATGTTCTTTTATTTCATTATGATTTATGTCATATGATATACCATGATTTATGCAATGACTCAATGTTATGATATTTTACTTATAAGGAATTTTGTTAAAATGTTAATATCCAATTTTCATACCATTATTCTCATTTTAAGTTTATGTTATCATTGATATATCCATTGTTTTACCTTTATCGAGAATATGATCTCTCCAATTCTTATGCTTCATTTCCCAAAGTCATGAAGAAACATTTTAAGTATAATAGGTCTAAGAAAGGTTTTCATAGTAAGAACATAGTTGGAGATGATTTTTATCTCTTATGAATGTGTTATTTATGTATCTAATATTCTATTTACATAAAATTTCAAGAACCCCACATTCCAAGTATACTAAAATGAAGATAGAAAGATAAAATCCCTCGAGAACCATCTTTAGTAGGCCCCAGGTTTGTGACTAACACCAATGGTACAAAAATATCACATATATTTTAGGTATCACACTCCATAATAAAACAGGTTATGGATATAGGAAAACAAACCACCAAACATCTAATTGATATTAGAATGTAAACCCAAGTCCATTCCATAAAGCATCAATAAAGTAACACTTATACATATAAAAGTCTCCAATATTCCAAAAAGATAATTCAATGGAATAAACTCAATAAAAACGTCATCCCAAGATATTAATATCTTACTCGATCCCAAAATTTCACCTAGAAACTTGAAAAAACATTATTATATGACGAGTAATCATAATAGGTGTACTTAGTATGGATATATCCAAGGTATCTAGTATACATGTGAAAAGAGAATGCTAGAGCACTAGTGAAAAAAATTATAACCAACAAGAACATATATAGGGCTACTAAACAATATTTATATAGAAACCCAACATTCTCAAACATGCAGATTACATATTATTTGATCAATATTTATTTACATTGCACAAAAACACTTATGAGGACCATAATAGTGTAGTGTAGTTGGAAACATGTAATATAATAATCTAATCTAGTAAAATATCATCAATGTTTCCCACAGAGATCATCCCATTTAGTACTATTAATTTCCACACCCAACATAAAACCTTAATTCATAAAATGTGAAAATGAAACATAAGAAATGGTGATATTAGATACTTAGTAAGGGTAACCTAATTTATTTAAATATATCACCATATGAAGGCATATGATAATCATAAGGGTATTTGATAATGATAATAACTTGTGAATTTCATACCCACTACATCGTAGATCATAAGCATGAGTGATTCCATAAATATTGGTAGTTCATTAGGCAAAAATAATAAGTGAATAAAATAACGTGAACCTTGAGACCATAACAATGGCATAAAATAAAGATTTGTGGCATTCACATCAACTTATAACATTGTGAACATGTATAAATAGAAATAGGTTCACTAATTTTGTTATGGACCTAAAATCGTTCCCTCACATAAACTTATACACGTGAAACCAGCCCTATTCATTACATTGTGGACAAGAAACATCAATTTACACATAATGTTGTGAACATATAATAATATTCACACATAAAATTGTGAACATGTAATTAGGTTCCCACATAACATTAGGAACAACTAATCATGTTCACGCATAACATTGATAACATTTAAAAAGGATCATGCATAACAGTATATTATTCAAGGTTCACTCACAAAACCATCATATTCGAAAAATTACTCTACTAAACTTGGTTTACTCTCTATTCAAGTCTTTTCTATCTCATGAGATATAATTCTCTACCTAATTAATTTGAGGGAGATATAGGTCTAACTACTATTTAGTTATTACGTAACCATTGTCCTTGGTTAAAACCTAACCATTATCACATAATGAAATTCATACATATGTGTTCCAAAAGATCATAAAACATTCATCGTAATTAAACCCATGAAATGAAATGGATTTCATAAAAATTTCATCATAACATAACCTATAGAAAATAAATTGGTTTCAAATTTATTCCATCATTTCATCATTGAAAAACCCATGGAAAAATAATAATCTTTCAAATGCATTTCCTTAAGGTATTATTAAGTGTAAGAGATAAATGATTCATAAACATCATGTCACAATAAACATAAACTATTCAGAGAAATATTAATAATTTTATCCTTGGATCATATCCCTAGTAAACCATAAGTATCCTCAATGAATATTTTATTAGATGGAAAATAATTCTTAAAGACTAATTAAGACATTTTTGGTCAAAAATTTATTTTTTTTAAAAATAAATTTTGAAATAATAACACATTTTGAAAATCATTTTCATTTTAAATAGCCTTGAAAGATTATAAAGGTATCTATTGAAAATTATTTAAAACATTTCTTGAGGAAAATATCCTTTCCACTTTGAAACATGATTTTCATAACCTAAAATAATTTGAAAATATTTTTCATCGAAAATAACCTTGAAACGTATAAATTAATATTCTATGAAATGATTTTCATGATTTCGGTAAATTCTATTGATAAGGTACATGTGTAGATGAAGATTATTTTCATGTTTTAAGAAAAATCCAAACGATAATTATTTTTTGAAATGACATGAATGTTCATTTGAATTTTTTTTTATAAATTTAATCATGGTTAAAAATTTCTTTTACAAATATAAAGTGAGTGATAAAAAATTTAAAATGTCTTAGAAAACATTTTATGGTAAAAAAAATTTCTGATGGAAGAGAAAAATAAATTCATATTTCCATTATTTTTTTATAAATTATCATAAGTAATAAAGAGTGAAATAATTCTACCATTATTTTAAGATGTATATAATAACCATAGTATAATAAAATTTATCATAATTCCTCATAGTAAGTTAATTAGATTTCAATATTGGAGACTTAATTCTAAATAATCGGGATAAATGATGAGATTGTAACATAACATGTTTACCACTATGTTAACATTGAAACATAATCTCCATGAAGTAATAATATAAATTAAAACATAAAATATAATTATTATAATTATATTCAGGATATTACATCTCAAATGGTCTTTATACACAATTTTTGAAAGTGTATAGGTGTATAACCTAAATTACATCTCAAAAAAGAAAAATGAGACAAAAACTTCTTACCTCTTTTGTGATATTTTAAACTATAAACCCCATGAAAGGTAAATCCTAAAATGGATATTTAAATCCAAATAACTTTCAGTATAATAATATTAAAAATACATTCAACGGTATTATATACAAAACATTAAATAATGATGTTGTGAACATTTCAACTTTCTCACAAAAGTAAAAAGTGGGATGGATATAGTTTAACTTAATTATTGACTTATGTATAAATCATTAAAACATCCAACATAATAAATTTATGTTTATTATAAATATATTAAATAACCATATTCATATATATCAAACCATATATAATTTTATTATTATGTTTTTTTACTCTTTTATGAACAATTTCATGTTAAAGTTATGTTTCGGGTAATAACCGCTTTGTTTTTCATATATGTTTTGATTTGTCATATTTTTGGACCTTTTACATTGATCATTGTTCCATAATATATATAATGAAAAAAAATATATAAATATCTTATATATTAAATATATATGATTTTATAGTAATTTGTAAAATATAGTGATATGAATTGAAATACACTATTCATGGAGATGATAGGCTGTATGTACACATTAAATTTGTTTTAAATTTTCTTATTGGGTTGAAAGATAGAAAATTAAATGGTATATAATATCATTCTAAAATCAGGGTTATTTCATATATATAAGACATTTTTATTAAAACCATCATTAATACATTCCATATATTGGGTGAATGAATCACATTGATTACCAAGGTGGTAGTCCTCTGTACCCATGAACGACATTATCATATCCCTAAACAAATGTAAATCATGACAGCATGCGTGATATAAAAACCAAAAAATCATAATAAAATCATAAATATGATATATATATATATATATATAATATTAACAATAAATAAATCATTATGACCATCTTTGATTGGTGGTAATGGAAAAATGAATGACATCAGTTCATGAGAATGTATTCTGCGATACACATGAACAATGATTTCAAAACCAATTTAATTGAAGTGGATATTTTTTAGGTCATTAACATAACATAAATAATCTAAATATTTTTATATTATTAATTATATTTAATAATCATGGTATAAAAATAATTTTATAGGGTGGGGAAAAAAATAATACAAAAAACACTTGTTGATAAATGTTTCTTCTTTTTCAGGTATCCTCCTTTGGTTTGTACTAAAATCCTTCCATCGTTGGATTTTTATCCAAACTAAGGATTCTATGATTATGGGGTTTGGAATTTATTTATATAGGGATTGGAAAAACTAAGTGGTTTTATATTGTGAATAATAGAGGAGAGGGGTTACCTTTTATAAGTGGGGGAGATGACACACATGGTATATTTGAAATAAATTGAGTCCTACCACATTTTTAATATAACACAAGGATCCAAAATTGAACATTATAGAACCTTAAATGTTTCAAGGTTAAATTATTACTAGAAAATATTTATTAGACAATTTTGTAGGTTAGTTTTACCCTTATCTTTTTAGTTTAACCATTGGTAAAAAAATTTACCTTCACCATGGTAATTAATTTTTACTACATTAACTATTCTTTATAGTAAAAATTAATTTAGAGATATTATACATTATACATTATGATAGATCCAAATATGGAATGAATTTATACCAATTTTGTTCCCATATGTGGAAAATAATAATTTAAAATTAGTCTTGTAGATTTGACTAGAAATTGGGTTTTTAATGAAAAAATGATCAAATGCTTATAAGGCATTTATATCCAATTTCAATGTGAAATTGATTCTAATGAAATAAATTTTATTAATGTGAGTATATTTGAAATAATTAAACCTTAAAAATAAATTCAAATATAATTTATCTTTCTAAAAAAATTAAATGAAATGGAAGTTTTCAATTAAAATTCAGTTTTTTTTCACTATTGATTAAAAAATGAAACTTTTCATAAAAATAAAGAAAAATTAACAACCTATAATTTTTAAATTATGATTTTTATATCATAAAATTTATTTTATAATATTTACAAAAAATTAAATTTATAATTTTTCACAAAAATGAAAAACACATTTATGAGAAACAGTTATTTTTGAAACATTTAAAGACATTATAGAAAATTATGAATTTTATTATCAATGCGTTTTATTTATATTAAACCACTAAAATTAATATTTTAAAATTATTTATTGCTCATCATATCACAAACTTTAATGGATAATTTATAATAGTCATATTATAAAACAATATTAGTAATATATCATTGTATTGATAAAATTCAGTGTTGTGCGTAACTTAAGATAAGATGGTGTTTCATGAAGTGAATTATTAATATTTTGTTTCATATAAATTAAGCTTAACATGGTTTTTTTGTGAAATAAAATTCATCAAAGAAATTAAATTTATGAGTAAATATAATAATTCAAAAAAAACTATGGTATTTCATTCTACCCCAATTAAAATGAATTTCTCCCTCAAAATTCATAACTCTAATAAAAAAAAATTCCACTTCTTCCACGTAATATCCCAAAAATCACATTAATATTCCTAAAAATCGGTCATTGTACCATAAAATATTTTCCAGGGGAATAGTCTTGTTTCTTAGAACCATCTCTATTCAATCTAACATCTCTACGAATAGATCCTTGTAAAAATAGTATGCCCACATAGTATGAGATTTGAGTTTAGTATATGTGATGGATCAGGTATATACTTCCTCTAGAGTGATACATGAAAAAAATCATGAACCTGAGAGGGGATTGGTGGTTGCACCAAATGTTATGTTAATTTCTTGATATGTTTAATTATTTTAGTAGGACCAATATACCATGTTATTAATTTTTCCTTCCTTTCTTCCATTGATAAATTCATAGGAAGGCCTTCTCATAAAATTCAAATTATATATCACATTGACGATTATTATCATAACATACCTATCAATTAGTTTCAGTCTTTACATGATTTTGAATGGATTTAACCTTCTCTTCTATCTCATCCACTCTCTCATGTCGTAAAAGCTTTATATCTACAACTATATTCAAGTAAGTTGGTGTTCAACATTTCCTTCCATAAAGGGATTCATAATGATACCCCTAACTGATCATGTGAAATATATAATTATAAGAAAAATATTCAAGGTAAGATATTGATCACAACCACCATTGAAATCCATAGGATAATATCTTTGAGAAGTTTTTAATCATATGTCCACAAGTGTAAAAGGAATTCATTCACACATAACTTTTTCTATAAATATAATACCAATAGGTTTCATTTAAATAAATAAATCTTGAAATATACTATTATTGATAAAATATCATAACATGAAATATCAAACTATTGTATAAAAAAATATAATCTTATGATCAACCTTAAACTCATAACGACATGATGGTATCCAGAATTATTATGTTAATCATACATGGAGACATATATGTTTACAAAATATAATTCACCCTTTATTCCTTAATAAACCTCTTATCCTATATAAAAATATTTTTATTGTAATTTTGGTTTCATCCTGGTAAATATTTAAAATCAAGTTGGATTTTATTATTCAAAAATCCATATAGAGGAAAATAATGACCAGAAATTTCACTAATGGATGAACAATAAGTTTTTCATAGGGATCATTTATACAAAATAAAAAGTGAAATTTTAAACTAAGGAGGGGAGGAAAACTATGCCTTAATT
Source organism: Viscum album (assembly GCA_963277665.1). NCBI lineage: Eukaryota > Viridiplantae > Streptophyta > Magnoliopsida > Santalales > Viscaceae > Viscum > Viscum album. The sequence continues at coordinate 387,762,598 of OY728163.1, read as the reverse complement.
ATCATGATTTAATTCATCTATTAGGGCTGCACAATATTTTTTTGTCCTTTTCCCTCACATGTGTATGTGTCTTATCATATATATTATCCCTTGGATTGGGGCATTGATTCTTATAATGCTCAAACTCCTTGAACTTCTTGCACTAAAGTGTGGACGATTCATTCTAGTATGCTTTCTCTCTAGTCATTTCATAGAATGGCCTCTTCGTATCACTTCAACATTATTTTTCTCGATGTCAAGGTATACCACACATGAATCACTTTCTTATTTTTTTTCAAGAACTCACCTAAGTTCTCATTGTCATTGTTTTGTCATGTGTGAGTTTGAAACGTTTTCTTCCCTCCAAGTGACATGCAATTGGATTTTTTATGAGAACCTATTTTCATTTTTTTATACCATATACAAGGGGGTTTCCATCTTATTTTTCAACATTTAGTGCACATATAATGATTTCCTCATCGCATCCAAAGTCCCTTATTACTAATGCCCTTTAGAGATTTTTTTGACATGCCACTAAAAAAATGGTCAACCTTAATTTCAAAATGAATGATAATACATGAATTTACATTTATATTATTGTAAAATTTTATTCATAGGACCCAATAGATTCACCATCCGTCTTCTTAATCCCTAGTAATTTCTTCCATATTTTATTATGAATACTTATAAGGATGTGCATATTGAAAATAAAATATTAAACTCATTCCACTTTATCCAGCCAATTTTTTTTCATTGCCTCATATTATCAATAATATTACGTCATTGATTAAACATTCCAAAGAGAGGGTAGACAACAAAAGTGGGTTTTTCATGCTTTGAACATAGGGAAATAGAAAATATATTCTCAGTAGTACTGATCCATTTCTCATAAACTAATATATTTTTGAAACCACTAAAATACGGTTACTTTTTCCTTATGAAGGGATCAATAAAACATTTTTCCTTATTTTTCATGTTTGTATGTTCCCCATGATTCATATACTCAGAATGTTGTGTGATCACAGAAATGAGTTTTTTAATTTTATATCACATAACATTCAGTTTCTTAAGATTATAATCCTATATTTTTACATTGAATTACTCCTTGGCATTTTTTCTTTTGGTTCCATACATTAACTAAATCCAGAGAGCATAATATGAGAAATTCTAATCATAATGAAAAGACATATAGAATGAAAAATAATTTAGGAGATCTAAATTAATGCACCTGATTTTTAATCTAAAAAACCTTATATTTATCCATGTTTATTCATATTATTCATCTATAAAAATAATTCATGATGGTTCTTAAATATTTTTTTAATTTGAAAAATATATACGTCGGGAGTTTCAATCCTGGAGTGCTACAAGGCCCACTGTTATCCTCCATTTCAGGATCAATTTGATATAAATAGAGTGTTTTTGGGGTTGTAACCCCAACACACATCTATACCAGATCCACATACACTTATAGTATCTAGGAAGGGATATAATTTCATGGATTCCACTCACTATGTCCTTTACCATAATTCAATGACATGTTCTTACACACTAACTCATCCTTAGATTTATCTTCTAAGACATCCCTGGAATCATCCTTATAAATATACCTAGGTATCTCACAAAAGTTTTCTTATCCTAGTATCCCAGGGAAAACTAATCCATTCCTTCGATATCTACTATAGCGACTCAAGATACTCGTACATGGATATTAATTATTTTTAGATGAATATTCATTACATTTCACAAACACACACCTGAGCGATGTAATAGTTTTTTCCATTGGAACCTAGGGAAAAAATATTCTAATCAGGTAGATAATATTTAATTTTTCCCTTAAATATGATCCCATTTAGTACTCTTCATAGACATACCCTACATAAAAATATTCATTTTGACATGGGGAATAGAAAGATAAGAAAGAGTGAGATCAGATGGTCAATAATAAAAACATAAGAGATATAAATATGTGATCATAAAAAATAATAAGACAAGAATAAGGATGTTTGATAATGAATATAAAATATTAATTTCATACCCAACCTTTCATAAATCATAAACATGAGCCATATAATAATGATTGGCAGTTCATAAGACATGAATAATAAGAGAATCAAATAAAATGAGTCATGAGAGCATAACATTGGACTAAAAAATATATTTTTTGGAATTTACATAAGCTTATAACATTGTGAAAATGTATAATTAGATATAAGTTCCCCAATTAAGTTAAGGACACAAAATTTGGACAACACATAAATTTAGGGACACTAATCTCGGTCCACACATAGCATTACAGATATGAAATTTAGATCTGTGAATAAAATTGGGAAGATTTAATTTTGTTCATGAATAACATTGTGAACATGTAATCTGTTTCACACATAAAATTGTGAGCTTGTAATAGGGTTCAAGAATAACATTGTCAAAATATAGTTTGGTTCATGAATAACATCATAAAAGTAATTTTTTACACCCAATACCACCAAATTAGACAAATTCCCTTACTGAACTGGATTTATTCATTGTTCCAATCTTATATATCTCATGAGAGATAATTATTTACCCAATGTGTTTGAGGGAGATATAGTTCCCACTTTCATTTGGTTATAACATATAAAAAATCATTGTTTATAATGTAACCACCATCAAAAATGAAATTCAATTATATGGGTACCACAATATCATAAAATATTCATCATATCAAAACCCATGAAATGAAATGGGTTTTAGAGACATTTCATCATGACATAACCAGTGTAAAATAAAATGGTTTGATAATTATGTCACCCGTTCATCCTAGCGTAGACAACGTAAAAAGATGTGAGCATTATAAGTATTTTATCATGGTATAACTCATGTAATAGAAAAATATTTCTTAAACATCATATCATCATTAACATAAACCATTCATAGAAACAACGTAAATGATATCCTTTGATCATATCCCAAAAAAGTATATGTAACATCAAATAATAATGTCTTGTAAGGAAACTAATTTTGAAAGACTACTTGATACATTTACTAAGAAAAATATATTTTTTTAAAAGTTAATTTTTTTAGCATAAATAATTTTTAAATACCCTTTCATTGAAATTAATCTTAAAAACATATAAAGAAATATTTTAGAAATCATCTAATACGTATCTTGTTTGAAATTGATTTACTTAATTTATAAAACTTTTTAAAACATAAACAATTTTGATAATACTTTTCGTTGAAAATAACCTTGAAAACATGTAAAGTAATCTTCGATGAAATGATTGGTCATGATGTTGTAAATTATGTTCATTCCAAACACATTTGAATGAAAATTACTTTCAAATTTTTAGTAAAATCCAAATATGTATTGTTTTGTAAAATTATATAATATTCCTATCAAAAGAAATTTTAAAAATCATATATATGTATAAAATTATTTTAAAAGTCAAAATTGATTAACAAAAACATTTTTATTTTTTTAAATAACATGGCATTGGAAGAAAACTTATGTGCAATCGAAGAGAGAAATAATACCATATTTTGTTAAAAAACCATTTTTATTTATCATATGTAAAATAGAGCGGAAAAATTGTACCATTACATGAAGATATCATGAATACAAACAGAAAAAAATTCATGATAATTATTGAGAGGTAGATCATGAGATTTAATCATTGCAGTATTAATCATAATCAATCTCATTATATTTTGAGGTTGTACAATAACATTTTTACCCCTTTGGAATGATTAAATAATTTACCACATGAAGGAATAACATAAAATGAATCATAAAATATCATGAAGGGGAATAAATTTAGGACATTATTTTTAAAATTAGTTATATATACACTTCATAAAATAATATAGGTGTATAACTTAACATACATCTCAATGAATGAAAATTGAGAAAAAATACCTTACTGTTTTAGTAATATTTTGAATAAAAAACCTCATGAAATTTAAATAATCAAATGGGTATGTAATTCCCAATCAATTACAGTAAAATTATAATTGAATACATTCATGGGTAGTATATACACCACATAAAATAAAGAGGTGGTTAATATAACACGTGTCATATAGAAGTAAAACTGAGACATAATTCTCTTACCTTAAGTATTGACTTTCATCGTACTCATTAAAAAAACCTATATAATAAATATAATATTATTATATGTCTATTATAGAACCAGATTCAAATATTTCATAGCATATATAATTTTATTATGACCTTTTATTAACAATTTATTGACAATTCGATGATAATGTTATGATTCAGGAAATTAGCACGTTGTTTTCATATTTGTTTTGATTCTTTAAATTATTGGTCCTCTTAATATGATCATGGATCCATAATCTCAACATTGATCACCCTGATTTAAATTTCATATACATATTAATTATATATTTATTTATATTAATTGATAAAATTTAGTGATAGGAAATGAAATACAACATTCATGGAGACGTTAGGCCCTATGTACACTTAAATAATGTTTTTCATTTTATTTTTTATTTGAAAGAATGAAAATTTAATGATATATATATCATTATAGAATCATATTTATTAATATACATAACAATTTTTGTAAAATCCAACCTTATCACATTCCATGTATATCAATAATGAATCATAATATTTCATGAGGTCATAGTTCTTAGTACACACGAACTATGTTATCCTATTCAAAAAAATGAAAATGATGAAGGTAAATGTGATATAAAAATTAATGATTCAAAATAACATCCTATGTATCATATATATATCATATATAAACAAAAAATCCATCATTATGACCAACATTGATAGGTAGTAATGGAAAAATGAATCACATCAGTTTGTTAGGCAGTAGTCTGCCATACACATGAACATTGATTTCGTAGCCCATTTGATGGGAGTGGAGGTAGTTATTGGTCATTACCATATCATAAAAAATCATTATATAGAGAATATTGAGGAATATATATAATCATTTTATAAAAATAACTAAAAGGGTGGATAAATAAATAAAAAAACACTTGTTGATGAATATTACTTATTCTTCAAGTATCCTCCTTAGGTTTTCACTAAAAGTCGTCTTTGGTTGCCTTTATAAAACACCCCAATATTCTAAAATAATAACATTTTATTCGACACGGTGTATTCCATGAATCACCAAGAGTATAAGGGAATATAATAACATGATAAATTGTAATTAATTTAATGTTTTAAATTACTTCAATCTATTCTATAGCTTTCATTATATCCAATGATGATTTTACCTTGCATTACAAGAAAGAATGACTTTATTTGATGGATTGGGTTACATGTAAGACCGAGTTTTGTTGGATCAAAATATTATTGTAGATGCTCAATTTATAAGAAGGGGATAATTTTATCATTTAAAAATTCCTTTGGAACATTTAATGTTGATATAAAATATTCATTTTTAACCTTCAGAAAAACTATGTTTAACAATGTTAAATCAGGTAAATTCACAAGACCACTTTGTTCTACAATCATGATAGGTTCCAGAAATATAGTTCCAGAAATGGAACTTAAGAAACGTTTACAAGGAAAATGATTTTACCTTAAATCATATAGAATCATACTAATCAGAGTATACAAGTACAAGAAATTATAAGATAGTTATACTTTCTTTATTAATAAAAATGTAGCAGAAACTAAACGTGAAAAAATACAGGTAACAAGTATGAAATCTTTTAACCCAAATAGTAGGGTATCCAACAACCTTGGATAATGTTCCCCTGATTTATACATTCAAGAAAGTCTCTCTTACCCTCACCAGGCTAAGCCCTCTAAAGGAATATCAGAATTTTTATTACTATCCCCACAAGACCTCGAACTTCTAGGTGTCGATACCTCTTTCTCCCAAAATAAGGAAGTCCTAATACATTATGGTAGTCGGTGACTCTGTCTTATTATCCCCAGAAGCCCTCAATTATACAAAGAAACAATCAGAATCACATGAAGTAATCTCAACAAGATGTTCAGTACTCACAAAGCATGAGAGACTCTCTCTCTAGAAATCACTTTTGTAGCATGCAATCTATTGAGTGATAAAATGACTCATCCAAAGTTTTCAGCTTGTTCAAATGAACTCTTATTTATAGGCACTTCTCTAATGGTCGGATCCCTCCTCAAACGATCATTTTTTTCTTGAATCTCAGAGGGACCTGTACACAGGTCACTCAAACAACAGTTAGTTAGAGACAGAATGTACGACATCGTTTCATAACGAAAACAAGGATAAGGAAAATATGTTTGCTTAAAAAAAATCATTTTTTCAGAGTATAAGAAAAAATAAATTTCAGAGTCAAAAAGAATAAACACTTGGAAAATATAAATCCTAAATATCTAGATCCTGTTTTTCAAGGAATTCAGATCATGAATTATATAGATTTTGCATTCTAAATTCCAATGTATTTAGAATATGGATTCTAAGGAATTCAGAGTCTAAATTTTGAGTAATGTGGAGTCAGAATTCTAAGGAATTTGGAGTCAAAATCTAGAGAATTCAGAATTTGAATTTTAGATAATTAGGAATCTGAATTTTAGAGAATTCAGAATCTGAATTTTAGAGAATTGGGAATCTAAATTTCAGAGAATTCAGAGTCTAAATTTCATAGAATTTGGATTCTGAATTCAGAGGAGTTTGCAGTCCGAATTCAGATATTTTGGAATCTGAATTCAGAGAATTCCGAGTCTGAATTTCAGAGAATTCGATGTCTGAATTTAGAGAGTGCTAAATCTGAATTCAAAACTTGAAAACAAAACACTATATATCTATGTATTTATAGGATTCTGAGGTTTTTAGATGGGAAATTGAATTTTACATTTAGAAATAAAAAGAGTTTGATGTAGAGAAACTATGACATGAATAATGAAAACAATGGTAAAAAAGAAAATTTCTTTGAGGAAGGAAAATTTCATTATTAAGGTAACTCTTCGGGGAAAATAAATTTTCCATGAGATAGAGTGTTTGGGATTTTCAAAACATAAATGAATGGAAAATTCAAAAATAAACCGTATTAACTCACCAATATCACCCATTTTTGAAGGCACAAACTTACTTACAAAAAGGAATCTAAGAACTTTGAAATTTTATGGACTTGAAAATAAAAACTTATCTCCCATTACTTATGGATCGAAGTGAATACGATTAACTCCCCCTTAGGCTTGGGAATCACTAAGGATCATATTCTTTATTTTCTGAAAAAGATTTTAAATTATCATGCACTAAAAACATCATTGATTATAACTCCCCTTTAGATGAACACCACCTTAGGGAAATTTATTCTTAGTTAGTATTATTTTTATCATTCCTTTCTCCCCCTTTGTGATATTCAAAATGGAATACAGAGAATGGAAAAATTGTTACCTGCAACATTAGTACTAAACAACCAAATATATGAAAAACAACGAACATATCCTTAATGTTGAATGAATTTGTACAAGGAAAAGTACAACAAAAGATTGGAATGGAATGAAATTATCATTCATTCTCCTTCTGTATCAACTTCTTCACAATGTTTTTTAGCCTCTTGAGCTTTTTGTGATCTTCTTCTATACTCTTGAGCAGCTGATCCTGATCTACATTTTTCTTCTTCAAGGCATTAAATTTTTCTTCTTGAGACTTAAGAAATTCTGCATGAGCTTTCAAAACTTCATTGAGATTAAAAATCTTCTCTTCAATCCCTATTCTAATACCCCTTTCACTCTTCCAATTCATGTCCATATAATTAAGCATTCCATTCAGATCCTTAACTTCTTACATCTGAGTAGTAAGTTCTAGGCTTAACTTTTCCTCAAAACTATTTGTAAGATCCATTATCTTCCCATATTCAGTGTCAAATCATCTTTGACATTATCATGAAATTCATCAAGGATTCTCATTTCTCTGATTGTCTTCATTGACCAGCTTGTAATCTTCTTGCAAGATAGTTTCTGATCCAGATAACTAATGAGAAAGGTTTTGAAATATAACTCTAATCCAACACATTTTCCATAACAATTGAAATTGAATCTGATTTATGATTTATTATATGTTGAAGCATCTAGAATCTTGAGTCTATGTTTGGGAATAAAGGAATAGTACCGACCAGCTTTTTCAGTAACAAAATAACAAAATCATGTCCAAGGGAAGGTGATTCTAAATCTGAGTGTTTGGTTGGTGGGGAATCTATTTCTATGTCTTCATATTTCCACCTTAATGAACCACCAATATCTTTCTAATTCACCATATATTTACTAGGTGTATCTTCTGCCACATGATTTCCCTTATCAGCTCTTGGAATGATGTCTTGTGCATTGGGAGATTCTTATTCACTATTTCATAGCTGAACAATCTTATCTCCATCTACTTCTTATTTCTATTCTCCTGCCTCAACATCCTCTAGTAGGATAAAATCATGATTTCTACTTTCCTCTTTGGACAATTTATTCACTTATTACTCACCCTTATCATCTTTTTCAATATTATCATGTTTTGAAGACTCGTCCTCAGAAGTTTGGATTGGTAATTTCTCATAAAGTCTTTCCTTCTCATCATAATCCTCTAATTGCCTTATCATGTCCTCAGTATCAACAATGCCTTATCCTTATCCTTATTCTTCTACTTATTCTTTTTCAACTACTTATTCTTCATGATGTGATTCAGGAATCACCACATTCTTTCCCGGAGTCACAGGAATTGATTCTAGAAAAAAAGTTACTGGCATTGGGATTTTTTCAATTGCTTTATCAATATCTTTGTGAAGAGATTGTACTATCTCAGCCTAAAACATATTCTTCTTTTGCATCTTCTCTTTTTGTAGCTTCTCAAGAGCTTCAGAAGCCTTTATTATTAAGTATTTTTCTCTAATAGGGTCATAGAAAAACGTAGGCTCCCCTTCCTTCCTATTTTTCTTATCCTCTCTCCAATTAACCACTACTTCATCAGGGTAGGTTTTCTGCTTCTTTGGCTTTGGTGGTGCTAACTGAGTTTCCTTAGCCACAGGGGTTTTTCATTCCTCTTATGGTTCCTTATCCTTTCTCTTACTTCCTCCTTTATTAGAGGTTTCATCCACTTCCAGCTTCTTTGACAATGATTATACTTCTTCTTCCGATAGATTATAATGTTATACGGATTTATTAGAGAAACCAGCCTTTATCCTCTTTAATGTATCATCACTCAACAACAGTACCTTGTAATTTCGACTCATAGAACTGCATGGAATTCAGAAATATTCAAAAAACTATAACTATAATCCTTGAGATAATAGCCAGATACATAATGATTTGAGATTTCAGATTTACATTCTTGATATTCTCAATCATCACCATGGTATATTTAACCAAGTTTATCTTCTTGAGGTTCACCAAGAAGTCCAATATATAGATATCACTCTTCTTCATAGAATCCTTATCCACTTTCCTTGGAGTTATAAATCCTTGAACCCACAATTCAAGAATCCCTATGTTCGTAGATAGATGAACAATCATTGGATTCATCCCTCCTTTCAAGCCAAGACACTCTACATCCTTTTCCTAATCAAAATATATTGATACATTAGGTAATTGGTGAGTACATAATTCTGATTATCCTTAATAAGGAATTCCAATTAGACTTTCGGCCTTGCAGTAAGAAAGATAGTATGTCATTACATAACTCTTAAAATAGAACTTGTCTCTGCCATATTCCTTTAAGAAACTTGTTGTATCATAGAACTCAATCAATAAGTATGGATAGACTGGATCCTGTGATTTTGTTTTTGATACAAATACACTCTCACAACCATTCATCTTGACAATAATAGATATGATAGAGTCATACTTTTCATTAAACTTCGGATCGACCAACCTTTCTCTATAAATCTTCCACTCAGAGATTTCCTTCATAGTCTACCTTTCTTTCAAAAGAGAGGCTTCAACAGCCATTCAGAACTGAAGAAACATTAGAAAATTCGAAATGGACTTAAATAGAGCATTAGGTATTTAGCACACCATATCTTGAAAAACCGATGTACGACAACCATCAGTTGGGCTTTATATAGGTAATTGGGATGACGGTTCAACATCCATGGTTGATCCAACGATTGAAATACATATAATCAAATCTGATGGTTGAGATGTTAACCAAAGAAGGATATTAATAGGTTATAATATTTTGAGGTTTTCAGAGAAAACATTCAGATTTAAGTAAAAGTATAACTGAAAAATGTAAAACAATTTTAAAATACCTGCAATTAAAAAAATTATTACGAAAACTTAGGAAAGAAAACATAACTTTCTGATTACTTAGGGAAAATTATTCGTAATGAGTATAATTATTCTTGAAGAACATTACATTCCATAAAATGACTACGAAGAATTCTCACTATGAATAATTTAGATTACGAAATCATTTGATTATGAAAAATGTATACTAAGAAAAATTTTGACTATGAAAAATTTAACTAACAAACTAATGTACTCCTCCTATGAAAATGAGTTTTTTTACTATAAGGTGATAGTTTAGAAAAAAAGGTAACATAGAATAGTTCCTTACGGTTATCATTCCTAACATCTGTTTAGTGTAATCAAATCTATAAGAGGGTAATGATTTTGTGAAAATATTATCAAGTTGATCTTGTGTTCAGATAAATTGAAGAATGATATCTCCTTTCATCTTGATAATCTTCTCAAAGAATTTTTTGTTACCAATCATGTCCTGGGAATATCCACTATCCATGTACCATGTATTGTTGTTGGTATTATCTTTACTTTAAAAAAAATAAGAGTGTTAAAATTTCTAAAACCAAACATTATTGGATCTAGAAATATCATAAAGCAATATTTTAGGAATCAACATTCTCTTAAATAAATAAGATTTCCGAAAACCTGAAGACTGAATTTTGTTTCAGGAAAACAAATTCCCAATGATGACCACACTGACACGTAGTGATGAATGGATCACTTTGAGGAACTAAATAATTATTAATAAAAACTATTTTATAATGAGTATAACTAGATCTAAAATTATTCCCTAGAGGTCAAATTTGGAAATAAATCTTATCAATGATTTCATAACCTAAGGTAATATTTGACAAAGACTTCATCATGGAAAATATTCATGACTTCAGTCTAATAACTATATTTTTTTCCTAAAAACATTAGTATTAGAACTAGAGTCCTTCTCTAAAATATTTTTCGTAGAAATTACTTTTTCTAGATCCTTAGAAAGTTTATCCTTATCATAATTAACATCCTCAAGAGTTTTTGAAATACTTTCAAAATCACAAATTTTCTTTTCATGATCTTTAGAAATATCTGATACTTCATTAGTAAGAATGAAAATTCTAGAATTTTCCTTATCAATATTTTACATGAATTTTGAATTTTCATTCTAAAGAAGCTTAGCAAGCCTATACACTACTTCATAGGTAGGTAAATTAATATCTTCATCAGAAAAAGATTTTTCATCCAAAGATTAAAAATATTTATTATCACTATAATTAACATTCAAGGATGTGTTGGTTATAGATTCAACATTGTGTACCCTATCTATTAGACAATGATTTTCCATGGGTAACTTGGTAATTAAACCAATATTCTTCTGATAATAACATTCATAATCTGAGGATTCATCAAAAGAGTCTCTACCACTAGAACTCTATGTGTCATTAGCTCTCAAAAAATTCTTATTTCTAGCTTTTTAGCACTTCTTTATATCTCTCCCAGAATTCTTTTCCTTTTGAACCTTTATATTAAGCATATGAAAATCTGGCCTTATATGCCCTACTCTTTTTCAGTCGTAACATGTGACTTCAGAGTCTTTATTGTACTTTCTTTATTTCTTCATATATCAATATTGAAAGTCTTTCTTCCCAAATATCTTGTTTATCCTTTGAGAAAGATTAGCTAGTTTATTCTCATAATGTTCACTTTCAATTGACCTAGATAAAATAGTGACTTTCTTCGACTTGAATCTTGTAACCCTTTCAGCAGTCTTGGACTTTATAGTAGTAAAGGCTACACTTACATTTCCATTCTTTTTCTTATTTATAATAGAATCTCCTTTCATTATTATCTCATGTTGAAGAAGAGTTTCAAAAAGCTCATCAAGAGTAATCTGAGATACTTTCCTATTCTCATCAATATTGTTTCTCTTAGATTCCCACACATTAGGCATGATTTATATAATCGTGTCCACAAGTGCCACATTATCTAAACCATTCATACCCTTGGATTGTAAACAATTAACAATAGTCATAAACCTTTGGTATACCTTGAAAACTGGTTCTCTATATGGAAATATAAATCCATGATATTCTACTCTAAGCATAGCTCCTCTAGTTTCTATAACATTTTATGTTACAAAATGAATAACCTCCAATTTCTTCCAAATATAATTTCAGCTTCAAAAGAAGAAATATGACTATATATATCCTTGGTCATTGACCACTACAATGTATTGTGTATGTTTTAGTTTAGTATATATTCTGACTATTCATGATTAGTAAAAGTTTTGACTTCCTTATCAAGAATCTTGTAATCTTTAGTAAGCATAACAATTTTTTCCACTCCAGTATTAATAAAAAAAGTCTTCATATGATCTCACTAATATTCACAATCATTACCATAAAATATAGGTGGTCTAGTAGGATTAAGATTTTGAATTGAATTAAAATTCACTCATGTTATCTAAAAGATAAATACCTTTCCACAAGAACATGTTAATAGTAAAGGTTGTAAACAAGGATAAAAATATTAGGCAAGGAAAATATATTCAAAACAATGAAAAATGAGCAAGAAAACATATATGTGAATATAAGTATTTCAGACACCTCCAATAATACCAATTGTAGGATGAAAATATGAATATAGATGCTCAATATACAATAGGGGTGAATTGTATCCTTTAAAAATTATTTTGGAACCTTTAAAGTTGATATAAAACATTCGTTTTTATCCTTATGAAAAACTATGTTTAACAAAGTTAATCAAGGTAAATTCACAAGACCTATTAGTTCTAAAAACATGTTAGGTTGCAGAAAAATATGGTTCTGAAAATGATACTTTAGAAATGTTTACAAGGAAAAAAGATTCAACCTTAAAGTGTATAGAATCTTACTAATCAGAGTATACATGTACAAGAAAGAATAAGATAGTTATACTTTCCTTATTAATCAAAATGCAATAGAAAATAAACATGAAACAATATAAGTAACAAGTATGAAATATTTTAACCCATAGATTCATATAACCAACAACCTTGGATAATGGAAACTTGATTTATACTTTCAATAAAGTATATCTTACCCACACCGGGGTAAGTCGTCGATAATAAAATCGGAATCAATCTTTCTATCCTTGTAAGACCTCAAACTTCATGGTAGTCAGCACCTCTGTCTTCCTAAACAAGGAAGCTGTCAAACATTATGGTCTTTGGCACCTCTTTTTCCAATCCCTGGAAGCCCTTAATTGTAAAAACAAACAAACAGAATCACACGAAGCAATATGAACATGATGTTCAATAAGAACAAAGAATTAGATTCTCTCTCTCTAGAAATCACTTTAACCGCATGCAATCTCTAAAGTGATCATCTGATTCGTCAAAAGTTTTGAGCTCAGTCAAATGAGCTCCTATTTATAGGCACTTCCCAAATAGTTGACTCCCTCCTCCAACGATCATATTTTTTCTTGAATATCAGAGGGACTTGTGCATGTGTCACTCAAACAATGGTTAGATAGAAACAGATTGTACAACATCATTTCCTAACTAAATCAAGGGTAAGTAAAGTATGGTTTCTTAACCTAATCCATTTTTTGGAGTCTAAGGGAAAATAATGTTTGGAGTCAAAAAAAATTAACATTTGGATAATATAAATCTTAAATATCTGGATTCTATTTTTCATGAAATTTGGAACTGTAATTCTATAGATTTCAGAGTCTGAATTCCGATGGATTCATAATCAGAATCCTAAAGAATTCAGAGTCTGAATTATAAGGAATTAGGAGTATAAATTCTCATAAATTTGGAGTCTAGATTCAGATAATTAGGAGTATGAATTTTAGGGAATTTGGAATATGAATTTTAGAGAATTTAGAATCTAAATTTTAGAGAATTCAAAGTCCAAATTTCAGATAATTCAGAGGAATTCAGAGTCAAAATTTCAGAGAATTCAGATACTAAATTTAGAGAATTTGGAATCTCAATTCAAAGAATTCAAAGTCTAAATTTTTGCAAATTCAGAGTCTAAATTTATAGAATTCGGAATCTGAATTCAGAACCTGAAAAAAAAATACTCTATATCTAAGTATTTATAGGATTCTGAGGTTTTTAGGTGTGAAACAGAATTTTACACTTAGAAATAAAAAGTGTTAGATTTAGATAAGCTATGACATGAACAATGAAAACAATGGTAAGGAGAAAATTTCCTTACAGAAGGAAAATTTCTTTACTAAGATAAATCTTCGGGTAAATGAAATTTTCCTTGATATAGAGTGTTTGTGATTTTTAAAACATAATGGAATGGAATAGTCATAAGGAAACCTTATTTACTCAATAAGATTTAAAAAATTATATTATTATTATTATTTAAAATGAAAATAACCATTTATTCATTAAATTGATGGTTATAAATAATATTTACTAAGTTATGAAAATGAATGATTTAATTCACTAGTTTCTAATTAATTATAAATGAAAATAAAAACCAATTGAACATAAATGAGTTGTTTTTACAAAGAAATATTTTAGGTGATCGAAGGAGGTTTATCATAATAAAATAAATTAATTAATATTAGAAAATGATATTAAGGAGATATTTAAATTATATTTTCATACAATTTTTTTGAAATTCATCAAATTGATTTAATAGTCTTAATATAAGAAAACCCTAATTTTACGAATAAAAAGTTGTATTTTTTTTTTCTAAAAGGCAATTCTGCTTCCTTTTAATGGTGCAGTTTTTTAAAACTAAATTCAAAAACATTTATAAATTATATTTGAAATAATAAACTTAAATTTTTAATTTTTAATATCAAAATTATATTAGGGTTAATTTTTTGATGTTTTTGAGAATTTTCATTTTTTGTTGAATAGTGAAAATACTGAATTTTAATTGAAAACTGCCTTTTTGTCTAAACAATTTATAGTGATAAATTATATTGGGATTTAGTTATAAAATCATAATATACCATTTAGTCATAAACTAATCCAATTCATATCATTTATGTCATTTTTACATTGAATTTAGATATTAAAACATAATAAACATTTGACCATTTCACATTGAAGCCCATCTTTCTCATTCTGTATGTGGGATTAATTTTAAATTAATTTCATCGTATTATTTGAGGTTAATTTGAAAAAAAATATTCCATATTTTATATCCCAATATTTTATAATTTATAGTAATTACAACATAATTGTTTACCCAAGAAATTAGAGAAAATAGTTAAAATTAACTATAGTAATTAATATGAAAATTAGTTTACCAAGGGGAAAAACATTAATCATATTGGGACAAATTACCTAGAAACTTATCAAAAACTAATTTTCTTTACATAATATAACCATTAACACCGTAGGATATATTTTTATGAGTTTTTTGGATACTGTTATATGGGAGTGACATATAGAATAAGTTTTGCAAAGAAAAAGACAAAAATGATTCTTTTCGTACTGTTAATTTCAAAAATGATTTGGGATAGGTAAAAAACCAATTTTTTTAAGTTATATACACTATTTAATAAGATAAATTAGTTTCTTTTATCATAAAATTTTACCTATAACTTCTATATATGAATTAGTTACTGAAAACTCTTATGAAACTTCAATGTAATAACTATTTAGTGAATAATTAAGTAAAATATATGATCCTAAAAATATTAAAATGGAAGTAAATTGAATGAATTATTATTTTCCAATTTTTTAGTTGAATTTTTCATGTCATGATTCTTTGAAGTTAAGAAATTCAAAATCCATTATTATCTAAATATTTTGAAAATCAAATTCATTAAATAATCTAAAAATGGATGTTGTTGTTATTTTATAATTAATGATGTTTTATTAAATGTTTTAAATTTAAAAAAATATAGTATTAGATCCCGTTATTATTATATATTGATAAATATAATATATGGGGCATGAATGTACGATTTTATCTTTTTAAATAATCATATTAACCCATAAATATTAAAAAAAATTATTAGAATGATTAAGGATTAAAGTATTGTTTTCATGTGCGACTTGCGACTTTGTTGAAAATAATTTCCAATAAATATGGGATTTTTAATTTAGGAATTATATATCAAATTTATAATCATTTTTTATATGTTATATATTAATTGTAACTTTAATTTATTCATAATGAATAAATTACCTAGGTTTGAAAATAAGTTACCTTAATAAAATGCAAAAAGATGAAAGTGGGGAAACATAGAAGTTAAGGAGCAACATTAAAAAAAATAGGAATATGATTGTGTTTTGGAAGAGTTTATCAATCATAATTCCTCTAAAATTCATTATTTGTCAATTTTTTTGGGACATTGGGTAAGGGATACATCCCAATAGTGAAACCCATTGAGCATTTATAGTAATTCCCCTAATCCTCAACTATAAAAGGGCAGTCCCTCTCCCACCATATTCACAACTATCAAGACATTTGGATATTGAAAAACCTATCAATATAACTCCCCAAAATACCTAACATAATCCTATAATAATTATGTTTAAATGAAATAAACATATATTATTTTTTTATGGAAAACCTATGAAGGATACCAGAATAAGAGGTAAAGTTCTTTAATAAGAGTTTTTATTTTATTTCCTTATCCACCTCCTTCAATTATTATTCTATCATGATTATATAATAAACTATGTATCTTCAATAAACTAAGATTTTTATGATAATTCTATTAAATAAAACATTACAGACATCCATCAAATGAGTCATGAAATCATTGTTCAAGTGTAAGGCGGACTACTGACTCACGAACCTACGTCATTCTCTTTTCCATTATGTTCTATCAATATTGGGAGTAATTATGTAAATGTTGTTTATATATTACATATATAATATTTATGATTTCAATATTATTAGTTTGTTATTATATAATAAATACCATCAATGTATCCATTTTATAGTAATAATATAACATCGTTCATGTGCACAGAGGACAACCACCACACACAACGATACTATTCATTCATATTTTACATGGAATGTATTGAGGATGGATTTAATAAAAATATGTTATATATATAAAACAAATATGATAATAGAATAATATATATATAACTATCATTTAAATTCCAATAAATTTGATAATAAAATGCAAAAAGATTTCATGCATACGTACGACCTAAGAGTAACAAAAAATAACAAGTTAAAACATACTCAAGAAATAAGGGAATTGACACTAAAAGTAAAGAAAATAATGAAATATTTGTAATGAAATCATGATAAGGTGATATAAAAGCATCATATATGTTATTATATGTACTAATATGGGGTTTTATAAGTTAATAAATTTATTTATACAATTATACATGAGGTTAATGATCATTTAACTAGAAATAAGAAAAATGTAAGAGATTTCGTCTCAATTCACATTCCACTATGATTTATTTGTTATTATGAAAACATTCATTCTTATGTGGTGTATATACTTACCCTTTTATATTTAATATTATGATTCATAATTCATGATATTTTATGTTCTAATTTAATTTTTTCATCCAAGGGGATTTGACCAGAAAATTACCAAGTGGTAAAAGTTATTTTGCACTCTCGTATTCTTTTTATTATTAATGTTCTCTTAAAAAATAACCTTTTGTAATTATTTTTTATTTTACATTACATTTATATTTAATATTTGTATTCATTTTTAATGGATATGATTATTTTCTAAATCATTTATCATTTTTCATTGGATGTTTACTTAAAAATATATTAATTAATTAGGGAAATATTGATAAATCTGTATCCTTAAAAGAATATGGATATTTGATAAGGCACATTGTTTATAAATTAAATAGATTATTGAATATATATATATATAATTATTTTTATTGGTATTAAATGGTTTGGTACCATTTAATGTAATCCCCTTAACAAATATATAGTACCATTAGATGAATGAGTAGGCCAAATAAGATGGGTTTCTGCCCAGTATGTTATAAACCATCTTTTGAAAGGTATTGGTGGTAATGGTTCCATGCTCCTAGGCAGAAAGGCCTCTGATATTTAATAATTTATTTAATTGATAATTTAGTTACTTTTATCCATGATATTTTCATTATGAAAAAATACATGGTTTCACTTCATTCTCACTTTATTGATTAAATGTAATGGATTTAATTTATTTACCTTGTTATATTGATAATTCCTTGTACTGATATTTATGTGAATTGTGATCACTAATCTAACATGACATGTTTATTATGATTATTGATTCATTAAAGATTCCATTATACTTAACCCTTACAGAGAATTAAAGCTCACCCTTATTTTTATTCCTTTCCCCATGATGTAAATATGAATTCTTGGAATGATTTTTCAAGGATACTGATCATTTTTTTATATATTATGCTTCAGTTTCTATTCCCAATTTAAAATGGGTATCCTATATATATATATATGGTTTCCAATACTAATAAACATTGTTAACCTTTTGGATTTGAATATTTTATATATTCCAATGTAATAAAGTAATGAATTGGCTCTGAGGTACTGGGGTTGGGATCAATATAGTTGGTTTCATAGAACATTTAGTAAATACCATGGAAACTAGATTTAGGAGAACATAGATTATGTAACACAACCCTAAGATCAAATTTAAGGATACGTATGTATGAACATCCCAAAGAAAGCATTTTTTTGATTTTGAGATTATTTATGCATAAAAGTTTCAATTTATGTAACGTATCTCCCTATTTTTGTTATTATACATTATGATTCATAATGATATGATCTAATACAGTGTATAAAGTCATTTCGATGTGGTGCCTAGTAAAATGAATTTGAATATCCCCTATGAGTATAATCCAAGGAGTAATAATGATTGTGTATTTTATCAGATTTAGAAAATTTTTTGAAGTGAATAAGAGTCTAAAATCTTTTCATCATATGAGTGCATAGTATCAAATGATAATGGGATAGATAAATTTTTATCTATAAATTGGAGATATTAAAGGAAGAAAGAGCAGAAGAGGATGGCTGGGAAAAAATATTAGAATGTAATAAGGGAAAGATATATTTTCCTATATTTGATAATTGTGGAAGAAACAAAACCTTTGTACACTCTTAAAGAGATTCAATATTTACGAAATGTGTGGAGAGAAATTCCACAACTATTTTTATTTCAAGGGAAATTCAAGAGTTTCCAATATACAATGATTAAACTATTGCGATATGGGGAACTAGGAAAATAAATTCCATAAGAATCAATATAATATACCTCAAAAAATCCAAAGAATCTTGTTTAAGATTATGCTATTGATATAATAGAAGATGAATGATTAATGTTCTTGTGTTCGGATTCAAGGATTGACTAATTTTTTAATTTTATCAATGATTTCATGGTTATATGAATTATTTAATATATAAGGATTGTACTACCTAACTTATCCATTAAGGATTTGAGATCAAGTGATGAATGGTACTGATAACCAATGAAATCGATTCAATAAAAAGGTGAAATTCTTGGACAACATATTATTTAAAGAAATAAAAACCTTAATATGTTCCTAATATTGAGATAATGATGGTTATATAAAGAGATTATTTATATGGATAATGTAAATTGAATATTACTGACTACCTTGGAATTGATTAATGATTTTTTAAAAGTTTTTTATGCATGATTGTGTTAACAACATTTTTGGATTTATGTAATTTGTCAAATAATCTATGGTTTACTTATGTAATAAGGAATCATTCATGTTTTCAATAGAGTTTTATGGTTATTAGATTTATCACCATGTTTCAGAAGAATACATGACGAAGGTATTCACATATTTGGTATGTGAAAATTTAAAGATACTTCACATTGTTTGGATTAATTATATGCTCAGAAACCTTTTAGAGTTATGGATCATGATATTTTGGAAGAGATATAAGGTTTACCATTTATTAAATGGTGTAAGTATATCATTGGACATGGTTTTAGTGATTAATCTATTACATTAACATATAATGAAACCTGTGATAATAGATAAAGTAATAATAGTTCAAGGAAAACCAAAGGATTAGATTATGGTTATAAAATATAAAGGTATAATGTAATTATATTTCCTAATATTCTTATATATTAAAATAATTTATCAACTCAAGGAAAATTGTCTTTAAATAGAAATGTTTTATTATCATCATTTTTTTTGATCATATCAACGAAAATTTTCAAACATTTTGTTTATGTGTTTCTATTGCCTAAATTTCTCCTGAATAAGATCTTTATAGCTCTCCATCACTATTCGAGTGTTAGTTTTCTCTTCTTTGTCCATGTTTTCTTTTTCCAATCTATGTTCTGCTATCTGGAAACCTAGTTATGTGAATATTAGAGATGATTTGTATATGTTCCTTTATATTTTATTAAGATTATGTTTTTTTAAATCAAATTTTATGTAGATTTTTCAATATTGGTATTTCAAAATTTATAACCCCTAATTACCAGGATCAATATTAAATTGTGAGAATTCAATTTATTTAAGTTTGGGAGAATGTAACACCCAAAAATTATAAAAGAATAATATTTTATTCAATAATATGTATGACATGAAACACTAACCATAGAATGAAATAAAATATCTAGAAAATTTACAATAAATTTACTATTTAAAATATATTTTATATATTCTATATCTTTCATTACATGAAATGAAAAGTTTATCTCATGTTACATGGAAGAAAGACTTTCCTCGATGGCTTGCATTATACGCAAGAACAATTTTTAATGAATACAATTAAAATTATTATTTAAAATGAAAATTAATTCCTCTTAGTAAAATTGATCATTATAAATAGTGTTAAATAACATATACAAATATTAATTCGAATTCATTGGTTAGTATTTAATTAAAAATTAATAATAAAATCAATTCAATATAAAGGAAATGATTTTATTAAGAACTATTTAATGTGCCCAAAGGCGATTTATCATAATAAACTAAATTAAATACTATTAGTGAATGCTGTTAATGAAATTTATATATTTTATATTCAATAATTTTTTTTATATTCACAATATAGATTTTAAAGGCATAAGATAAAACCAAATCCTATTTTACACATAAAATGCTGTATTTTTCTAAAAACTAATTTTATCGCATTTTAATAGAGAATATTTATTAAAATTAAAATTTGATACTTATATTAGTTTTTATTTTAATGAATAAACATAATTTTTAAATTTCTAATTCACAAATTATATTAGGGTGATTTTTTTGTTTTTTTTTTGAGATGTTTTATTTTTTTATGAATACTGAAAAATACAGAATTTTAATTAAAAATTGGTGTTTCTTCTAAATAATTTATTTTCTAAAATTATATTATGAATTATTTTTAATGTATAAGTACACCAATTATACATATATAAATCAAATTTAGGTCACTAAATTCATTTTTTATTGAATTTAGATATAAAAATGTAGTAATCTTTTGAACAATTTCATTTTTAAAACCCAATGTCTTGTCCGACCTATGGGATTATATTTAAAATATTGTCTACTACTTCTATAATATTAATTTTTAAAAAGTGAAATCATATTTGACATAAAAATAATTTATATTTTCTAATAATTCCAACAAAACTTTTTACCAAAGTAGTAAGTGAAAATAGATAAAATTAATTTCCACGATTAAGTGGAAAATGTGTTTACCAAGGGACTAAAAATTATACTTAATGGGCCAAATGACCTTTGAAATTTCTCAAAACCCATTATATAGACATATTTCAACCATTAAAACATTATTCTAGTCGTTTTTGAGTACTTTAGATTCTATTCATTTATACTGACTAATATAATTTGTTATGTAAATAAAAAGACAAAAGAGATTTGTTTAATACTTTTAATTTCTATAAAACATTGAGATATGTGAAAAACTATATTTGTTTTGTTATATGTACTCCATTAAAATATAAATTATCTATTTTTATCCTAATATTTTATTTTCTATTTTTATAGATTAATTAATTAATTAAAATTTATAAGAAACACCATATTATTAATTCGTATAGTTAATGATTTAATAAAATATATTATAGTAAAAATATTCAAAGAGAATTAAAATGAATGAATTGTTGTGTTCCATTATTTTATATATTAATATTTCACTTCAAACCGTAGTGAATTTAAAATATTCAAAATCCAATAATAACTTGATATTTTAAAATTCTAATTATTATAAAATGAAGTCAAATAGGGTTTAATGTTATTTTTATATTAAATGATATTTTATTAAATGATTTCAAATTATGAAAATGTGGTATTATTGAAAGTTAATTTTTTATGTAGATAAATTAAATATATTTTCGAGTCATGGAATAGTTCATCTTTTATAATGAAAATATTAACCCATAGATAGTAAAATCATTGTTAGCACATATACAGTTTAAAGTAGTGTTTTAACACGTAACTTGTACTTCTGTAAAAAATAAATTATTGCACACATATAATTTTTTTTATAAATTAGATATCATATTTATAATAATTCAGTGTAAATTATTTAATATGTTTCACTTTAATTCAGTATTAATGAATAAATAATATCGGTTAGAATATCTGTTCCCTTATTAAAAACCAAAATGGTAAATGTTTGGAAACATAGATGTGATAGAAAAAAAATAAAAATGCACTTATTATTTCATTTTTTTTGTTGTGGAAAGACCATAAATTTTATAAAAATAATTATTTTTTCATTTTTTGAGGGACATGAGGTCAGGGATACCACATAATAGTGTATAATTTTGATTATTTACAAAAATACCACTCTTCCTCAACTATAAAAGGGCTCTCACACTACCCCCTTCTTCACACATCGAATGTCATTTTGATCATCCAAACACTTCCAAAATCACTCTATAAAATCTCTCCCATAATAATATAATCCTTATTTTGGGTTTAAATTTAACCTTATATGGTTTTAGTTCAATCCCATGTAGGATACACAAAGAAGACGTAATGAGATTCTAAAAGTGTTTTTATTTTATTTGCTTTTTCACCTATTTAAATTATTATTATATCATTATTATATAATAAAATAATTATATTACAAATAAAAATAATTTTTCTATTAATTTTATTACCTATAACATCCCATACTTCCATCGAATGGGTTATGTAATTGTTGTTCGTGTGTGTGACGGCTACCACCTTACGAACTGGCATCGTTTTTTTCCATTTCCACTTATCAAGGTTGGGAACAATAAAGTACCTAATATTTATATATTATATTTATGATATTATTATGTATTTTTCTTTTATAATTTTTATATAACACATATCTTCATGATTTTCATTTTGTGGGAATATGATAACGTTGTTTATGTGTACGGTAGACTACTTCCCGAAAAAGCAATTTAATTATTTCATGCTTTACATAGAATATATTAAGTATGATTTTAATACAAAAAATTGATATATAGGTCTTAAAAATAATTCTATAATAATAATATACACATATATATTTTAAATGTTTTAAAATAAGATAAGAAAATGGAAACAACGTTCATGTATATATATGACCAACTATCTCCATGAACACTGTATTTCATTTGCTATCACCAAATTTTATTGATTACTATAAATTGATATATAATGTATATATATGATATTCAAATAATTTTATACATTACAGATATTATTAAATAATGATTGGCATAAGAGTAACAAAAAAATAATAAGTCAAAACATACTTGATAAACTATGCAATTAACACCCAAAACCAAAAAAATAATGAAATATTATTAACAAACAGGTGATAAGATGTAATAAAATGGTAATTTATGATATTATAAATATTAATATGGATATAATATAAGCTAATAAATTTCAAAAACCAATTATACATTATTTTAAATAAAATTCAACCAAAATGTAGCATAAGGTAAGATAGTTTGTCTCGATTTACATTCCATTAAGACTTATATGTTATTATGAATTTATGTTGAATATCTAAATACCCTTTTTTATTTAATATAATTATTCCTACATCATGGTATTTTATGTTCCAATTTTATTTATTTCATCCAATAGTATTTGACATTAAAATTTCAAAGTGGTAATAGTTATTATATAATCCCACTTTCATTTTAATTGTTAAATTTATCTTCAAAAAATCATTTTATTGTAATTATTTTTCATCAGACATTAAATTTATCTCAAATATCCATATTATTTTTTAATGGATATGATTATTCCCTAAATTATATATCATTTTAAACTATGGTGTTTTCATTGAACGATATTGATTAATTGGAGAAATATTGATGATTATATATCCTCTACTCAATACGAATATTTGATAAGGCACATTATTAATAAATTAAATATATTATTACTGTAACACCAAAATATTTCATATTACGATATCTTCATTATCTTGAGTTTCACTCAACACTGACATGGATTACGTAACATGCAAGATTAAGTTTCTGTGAAACAAAATTTCAATATTAATAGTTTTTAAATGATATATTTATATCTTATCCATTAAATATAGTAATATAAATAGTAATAAATAATTTCAAAATGTTATTTATAATTTTTTCACATAAATAAAATATATTTATAATGAAATGTATTTGTTTCGGTAAAATAGTTATATGATTATAAATACAAGTTTTTTAAAGGAACAACTTTTTATTTCCTTTTGTGAAAAATAATAAAATTAATTTTAGACACTCATAAAAATTTTATTTGGTTAAATAGATGTCATTTTTTAATTTAGAAAATATAAATTAGATTTGGCTGAATTTTTGGTATTTTTCTGAAAACAATGATTTTTTGATGAATAGTGGAAAAGACCACATTATTGTTAAAAACCAAATTTTTCATTTAAATAACTGTCTTACTGTAAATTGATTTTATAGTCACAATAGATAATTAATAAACATATTAACCTAATATGGTCCATTGGAATTATTTTTATTATCAAATTTGATATAAAAAATCGTTGAACTTAATTAACGTCTATTTAACCACCTTCTAGCCACATTTACATATTATTATTAAACGCAATTTTACCACTTCTTTGAATTGAATTTCATAAAATGAAAATACAATGTTACAATAAGAATGGAAAATATGGTCTAGTAGGATAAAAATATTTTTTTGAATAGTAACTTTTGAATTTTATTTACCACGGTTAATGGTAAAAAGGGTAATTAAAGGTAAAAATAATATTATAATAATATAAAATTACCATAACACATTTCCTAATTTCATTGGATAAGTATATTTCGACCCAAATCAACCTTAGGTTAGAAATATGATCCCTTTTATGCCACCTATATAATATTAGGACATTTATTGAATTTTATTTATAGAATAGTTAAATATATTATATTGAAATTTTACATACCATTTGATTTTTATTATGATGTTATATAAGTGCTATGGTAGACCATAAATATTATTTATAAATATAAAAAATTTCTCTACATAATTATAATTTATTTTTAATTTTTAGACAGTAAACAATTTGATAAAATGGTGACACAATGATGATGTTGTAGTTGTTGAATATATTGAGATATCAAATAAATGATCAGAAAAATATTAAAATAAATATATTACCACTTAATTAATGACCTCACCGATTTTATTGATTCTTATACATATTATTGACATATTGGAATTATTTTTCCAATGCAATCATGTTGGTTTGATATTTTTAAAAATGAAAATATTGAACAGTATTAAAATTGACATAAATGATATTTTAAAATAAATACTATTTTATTAAATGGTATAATAGTCATAAAATATATGGTTGTATGACTAGATTTTATAATGTTATATATTTCATAAAATATTATATTGTTGTTTTTTTCAATTTATAGTATGTATATTAACCATATATTGTAAAAATAAATCAATATATGGTAAGAGTAAAACTATTTAACTGAGTGTTAAATCTAAAATATAAGGTTAATGTTATCACCTAAACATGTCTAAAATTAATTTGTTAATTATATTGTGACCCATACACATCATAGAATCAAAATAAATTACTTTTGATCTATTTGAAATAGAAAATCAATTTATAATAAACAAATATTTTAAGATATTCGAAAAGTTCCCATCACCTCTCTTAAAAAAGGGAATTTCTTCTTATCTTTAATTCACACATACAAATCCCATTGGATTGGCCACACCATAACCATTACTTATCACAAATTTCATCACTTCATCTTTCATGCCACACTTTGGGATGAAATCCACCCTAAGGAGCCCTTTTGAGAAAATCAAAAGGGGACACCTGAAAAAGAGGTAATTGTGTTACCACCTCATCCAAAGTTCTTTTATTCTTCTATATCCACTATCTATGTTGTTTCTGTAACAAAGTATTATGTTTAGTGTAAACCATATACATAAATTATATTATAATAATGGGACAACCATATTACCCATTTCACACATCATATTAATAACAATATCACTATGAGTGTGTACATACAACTTACCATCTCCACGACGTGGGGTAATGTTCTATTCAAAACATGACTATTGTGAAGGTTATGATGATGAGTATAAGGGGGTATAAATAATGAATATTACATGGTACTTATTATTTATAATTAATATACCACAAAATTCTATACCATTTAACCATCAAGGGAGTGATATCATCCCTCATGTGTACGTACGGCTTACTGTCTCCGAGACGCAGTGAGATTCATTTACAGCATTAACCATTCAAGAATGATTATAAAAAATATATAAAATTAATATGTATGAAATATATAACATTATAATTCTACTATTATAATATATATACACACACACACAGAGAGATATATATATGTGTATGTGTGTGTTATTTACTCAATTCTATTCAATATGATAAGAAAACAAAAATTGCGGTCATGAGTATGTATGACTTACCGTCTCCATGAACAGTGTGTCAAATTTCATTTATATATCTACCATATATATTTATATAATGTATTTATATGACATATATATCATTTTTTATGTTCTGGAAGTTATTAAATTATTATCTAAATAATAATATGAAGAATAACAAGTCAAAACCCGTACCATAAACTAAGCGATTATTACCCAAAATATTGCTTTCGCATGGAAATTATTAACAAACGGGTAATATAATGTCATAAACGAATCATGTATGGAATTATAAATATTATCACAATTACTTTATAAGATAATAATATGTTTAAAAAAACTATACAGGTGTTTTAGATACGTACTAAGAGTATCATTCCTATGGAAAAGAATTTCTATCTCACAATTGATTTTCGTGAGATATAAGCCACGTTCACCACCTATTTCTTGTTTCTGGTGTTTGTACTACACCTATTTTGTTTGATATAATGAATACATTTAGTTTCATGGAATTTAGAGGTCAATTTTAAGATATTGAGAAAATTATTTAAATGTTCAAATTGGTATGGGATGATTTGAATGTGTAAAGAATTAATGTTTTCTCCATATCAATATTCTAGATATTATCATACATAATTATTTATTTTTATATTAAGTATTACAAATAAAATTTTATATCTATTTTATTTTTATTACAAAAAATTAAAAAATAAATACTTTATGGTTTTTATGTATGAGTTAATTTTATAATCACTTTATTATCTGATATTGTTTATACGTAAGTATTTACAGGGACATCATTATCTTCCATGTCCATGTTTCTTAAAATATATTTCAAAATATTATCAAAAAATGTATAATGTAATTTTTACCCATGTTTGAATTTTTATAAGTCGTTTAGAAAGGAATATTTCTATTATTTCCAAATTAGGTACTTTATGACCTTTTCTACAAATTATGGATATAATATTTGTTTTAAGTCATATGCCACAAGCGACTAATTTCCACTATTGTAATGCCTTAATATTATTAAGCTTTTCATAGAATCTTCCAATTATATTTTCATAATAAATGTTTTATTTTATAATTTTTTGGATTTTAAATATTTTTAATGTAACAAAGTATTGATTTCGCTCAAATTTTTTTAATGAATTTATTAGATTATTTTCATCTATGCAAACATCCATTGTTGAAATTTATTCATGATTAAGGACGATTTATTATGATAAAATCTTCCATAATGTATTGAAGGTTTTATGATATTTTTAACTATGACTGTTCTATTTTTAAACTATTCATGGTTTATGGTTAAGGTATTAACATTTCCTATGCTAGTTTTACTGTGAATGTTTATGTAATGTTTCACCCTTTTCATATGAGGAATACATTAGAGATAGTATGTGGCATGCAAGATTCTCTATATCCCCTCGATGCCTCAGTAGGTCACATGAGACAAATTATAGTCTTGTCACAAGGTAATGATGGTATAATTATGTATGAGCTTGGCATGAGGCATTGATAGTCTGGTATGATGTCTTCCATTATGCCCGAATGGCCCAAATGCCTTCATTTTTATTTACTTTTTGATAACCCCCATTTAAAGGGATGAGGAGAACCCTTACAAGGCCCATAGGCTTATTTATTACATGGAACATTGGCATAAGAGACCTTATAGTGCCCAAACGTCTTAGGGATTTCAACTACAATATAACTATAAGGATCTGCCCCTCCCCAGCATTTGTATCATTATGTTAGTTCTCCACCTTTGCATGGCCTCTAGTTATGCTTCCTGTGAAAGCACAGGCTGGTCCTGATGGCATATCAAAACCCTCTCATTCATCCAAGTCAATTGGTTCTGCTCTGATGAGTTCACCTTCTCTAAATCCTCTCTTAGGGTTGTTCCTTTTTTGTAGACTGTGTCTAGGAAAATACAAGTGGCCCGAAGGCCTTGAGGTGGCCCGAAGGCCTTAAGGGTGGCCCGAACTCCCTACTGACCTGATGGAATGGGTGGACTGAAGGCCTTAAGGACTCAAAGCCCAAAACGGTGGCCCTAGGTGAATAGTTATGGTTTTTACAATATGGAATAGTACATACAATAGTACCTGCTACAGTACCTATGGCAGTACCACCCAGAAATATGCCTTCACCTAGTATTAAACTTGGGTCATATGGATTTACTTAAGGATACCTCACCAACTGGGCTGAGGCACATGTGCATGTTTGTCATTATGCATTCCCTCATTATGAGTTTAGTTATTGATATTTCATGTGATTATTCATCTTCTAAAATATCCTTATAGAAGTTTAATTGGAATTATTTGATTTATTCTTTACATATTATGATGAATATTATGTTGAGAAGTTTTTTTAGTTTTATATATTTTCTTAAAAGTTTGTGCTCATTTATGATAGCTTCTGCAATATTGTTTAACTTTAGTGAGCATCTATGTTCACCCCTTTATTATGTTTTATTTTCCTAGTATGACAAGAAGTGTTTTATTATTTATACTCTTGGTTAAGAGAGTTTAATAATAGAATTATTAATGAATTATCTTGATTTTAATTTATGTTTGAAAGTTTATTGTAAAGTTCATGTATATAATCTATTTTTCAAAGATGATAAACTCATTGGTCCTTCGTGGTTTGATTCCTTATAAACATGCCAATGTATTAAAATAATGCACTGGCTCTGGGAATATGTGTTCAGGGAATTGCCGTGATTTTCAAAAAAAGTATAGACACAACCTTGGAAATTTGATTTAGAAGGCTTATATTAGGGATAATTACCCTAATATTGGATTTCAGAATATATATAGAAGGACATCCTAGAATTTTGGTTACATAGAAATTATGGGGATTTTCCAAGAAATGCAGCCTTTTTAGGATACTAGATGTGGACGCGGTTCTGGAACTAATTTACTTAGGTGTAACAACTCTGACAAGGTGTTTGGGGATGACTCAGGTTAACATGATACATGAAAACAGTCTTTACAGCACACTGAGTTTAACACTTTGAGGGGATATTTCTTAGGATAATTCTAAATTTTCTTTACAAACCATTATGAAAGATTTATGGGTAAATATTTCCTCAATGAAACCATTTTTATGGGTATGGATTAGATATTCATAAATCACTCAATTAATGTTATGTATTTTACTAGTTTTGAATTACACATTTTGATTCAGAACCTAATCTACTTTATTCCATTGTTTATAAATTGAACCTAGTGGGAGTAATGGAAACTATATCAATGCATGTAATCCATGTAGTTATTTGCCTCCAATTCAAGCTAATTATAGTGGATTTTGATGTACAGTTAGTTCTGAATATCATATAACCATACTGGGATAGTTGACTGAGGTTACGAGTAATAAACTTACTCGTATAGAGCACCCTGATCCATAATGAGGAGGATAAATGTAATACTGCTTTATGAAACAACGACCTCTAACATTTAATGATAGTACAAATCCATTTTTATCTGAGGAATGGATAATTTCCTTAAAGATAATATTTCGTTCATTGGTAAGTAATGAAAGGGAAAATATATCATGGATGTTTACCGTCTCTTAGGAGATGAAGATCAATGGTGGTCATAAATTCAAAATATGAAAGAGGATGAAGAAGTAGCTAATATGGAATAAATGGATTTTAAATAGATTTTCATATAAAAATACATTCCTTGTGAATAGAAAGATGATATAGAAAGTTAATTTCTAAGTCTAAGGAAAAATTATAATAAGATTGTTTCAATGTATGAGGCTAGATACAATAGGATAAAAAGGAATGCAACTGACTACATATATAACCAATGAAGTGAGATTCATCAATTCTTTTATGGTTTAAAACCATTCTTCCAATATTCACTAGTCTCGTAATCTTTCTCATCATATGAATATATAGAATGAAGTGTTGTCATGATGGAAAAGGCATTCTCTATGTCTTATGACATTATAGTAAAGCATGGGAAGAATAAAATGGTAGATCTAGAGACAAATAATGGGAATATGGGAAAGAAGGATTTTCCAACATGTGACAATTGTTGAAGGAAACACCCTGGTGCCCATATAAAAGGAAAAGGTGTTTGTTTCTTGTTTTGTGATAATGGTCATCATTCTCATGATTTTTATGGAAATAAATAAGATTCCAATTCACAATTCTATAATTGTAAAGAGATTGGGAATTATAAAAATGATTGTCCAAAGATTCAAAAAAATATGGCTCAGAAGAATAAAATGGATCATGGTCAAGCTTATGTTGTTACTATAGTCGAAGTGGAATAATTAATATATATTTTTTTAATTCATGAATTATGTTATTATATTTTGGTTATAAAAACAATGTGATATATAAGGATTGTATTGAATCACTTTTTCTTTAATGATTTAGAGGTATGAAAATTTTCCTTATGGGTTTTAAAGGTGATAAAATATTGGGTGAGTAACAATAAATGATATATTACATTTTCTGGGGAATCTAATGTTTTGATTTATTTTGGAATTTTGAATAATTTTTGGATAGAAAATTTATATAGAAGTATTTCAGTTGAGTCTTAAGGGTGGAATGGAGTAAGTTGAATACTGTAAATTATTGTTTGTGGTCAAGGTGTGATTTATTTGATACGTTTGGATAACATTTTTGGTGCTAGTAAATATTTAGTGGATTAATGAAATAACTATAGGACTTATGATTTACCAAAAGATATTCATGTACGAAAAATAAATTTTGAATATTTATTTTCTGGAGCAAAGGATGAAGTGAAAATAGATCGAAGCACAACCAAATAATGAGATTAAGATTATGACATGAAGATAAATCAATTAGGTTCTTTTCTGAATAATAAAATAATTATTCAACTATAGGGAAAGGATCTTGAAACCAACAATTATATCCTAGTCCTTTTTTTGATCAATTGAATGGTCACTAAAATCGTCACAGATTTATAGCTTTGTGATTGTAAATTTTCTTCTCATCGTGTTCACTATATCTCTCTACCAGAACATGGTAGTTATATCTTCTTTCATGTCTATGATTATTTACTTGGAACCTTATTATGTGTTTTCTCAGGTGATCATCGTACTTTCCTTTAATTATTTTTAAATCAAGGTTTCATTAATCCATTTACGATGTGGGATTTAAATAAAGATACTTTTAAAAGTATAACCTATAGATTTTGATTCTAATATTTGATTGTGAGCACATAATTTATTGAAGTATGGGAGAATGTAACTCTCTAATATTCCACGGTATGTTATCTTCAATAGATTGTGTTCTATGTAACACTGACTTGGCTTGCGTAACTTGCAAGATTGAGTTTATACAAAAATAATATTATTGTTTAAATTATATAAATGATATATTTATAACTTATCCATTAAATATATCAATATAAATAGCAATAAATTATCTTTTAAATGTTATTTATAATATTTTCACATAAATAAAACATATATATAAGGAAATGTATATGTTTTAGTAAAAATTTAATTTGTTTATAAATACTTTTTTCTTAAAGGAACTACTTTTTATGTCCTTTTGTGAATAATAAACAAATTAATTATAGACACACATAGTAATTTAATTTGGTAAAATATGTTTCATTTTTAAATTTGGTATATCAAAATGGTCTTAGGCTGATTTTTTTTGGAAATTTCCTGAATACATTTAATTTTTTATGAATAGTAAACAAACTGCATAATTGTTAAAAAACCCACATTTTCAATTAAATATTTATTTTAATTTTAATTTATTTTAAAGGAAAATATATAAATAATATAAATATTAATATAATGTGGATCATTGGAATCATTTTTAAGATATAATTTGATATGTAAAATCATTGACTTTTTTAACATCTGTTTACCCACCTTCTATCCACATTTGCAGATTAACATTAAACATAATTTTACCACTTCTATGAAATGAATTTTGAAAAAAATATTAACATGGTTGTAAACAGTATGAAAAATATGGTCTAACGGGATCAAAAAAAATTAGTGAATAGTAACTTCAGAATTTTATTTACCATGGTTTAAGGTAAATTGGGTAATTAAAGTTAAAAATAATATTATAATAATATAAAATTTTCTTAACACTTATAATAATTTCATAGGAGAAGTATTTTCCAACAAAATTCATCCTTCGGTCATAAATATGATTCCTTTTTAAGACACATGCGTTAGATTTGGACATTTATTATATTTTATTTGAAAAAGTGTAAAAAATGTCATATTCAAATTTTAATTACAACTTTATTTTTAATATGAGGTTATATAAGTGAGATTATAAATAGTATATAGAAATATAATAAATTTATCTATATGAATATAATTTATTTTTAATTTTTAGTCAATGAATAAATAAATTAAATGGTGACACAATGATGATGCAGTAATTATCTAATTAATTGAGATATCAAATAAATGAAATGAAAAATATTAAAATAAATATAATATGAACTAATTTATAATATAAACTAATTATATAGATAAATTAGACATATTAGTGAAATATTGGAATTATTGGTATGAAGTTATCATGTTAGTTTTATATTTTTAACAATGAAGATATTGAGTAGTATTAAAATGTTCATAAATGGTATTTTATAATAAATACTATTTTGATAAATTTTACCAATGTGATAAAAATATATGGTCAAGAAAAAAATATTTTATAATGTCAAATAATTCATAAATTACCCCCTAGGGTTTTTTTCATTTTATAATAACTATATTATCCCTATAGTGTAATAATATAAGAATACATGGTAAGAGTTAAATTGTTTAACTAAGGGTTAAATCCAAAATATAAGGTTAGTTTTATGACAAAAAATTATAAAATTTATTGGTTGATGATATTCCTACCCAACCTCATCTTAAAATCAAATAAATAAATTTTTGTCTACTTAAAACTGAAAAATAATTTATAATAAATTGATATTTTAAGATATTCCAAAAGTTCCCCTCACCTCGTTTAAAAAGGGAAACTTCTTCTTATCATTAAATACCACCTCCAAATCCATTTATCTCAGCCAAATCCTTATATTTTTTTCTCCCAACTTCCCTCAATTCATCCTAGAGGCCACACTTTGGGATGAAATCATTCCTAAGGATTTCTTTTGTGCAAATTAAAAAGAGACATGTGAAAAAGAGGTAATTGTTGTATCTCCAACTTCAAAGTTATTTTCTTCTTATACTAACCCTTTCTATGTTGTTTCCATAAACAGTAATAAATACAGTATTATCCATATAATTATATTTCATTAAAATCATTTTACAACCATATTCCTCATTTATTCATCCTATTAATGACAATATCACCATGCATGTGTACATATGGCTTACCGTCTCCACATCGTGGTGTAATTTGTTTTCTAAAACTAATTTATTTTAATGGTTTTGATGATGAGTATAATGGATATAAATAATGAATATAACATTATAATTAATCTTTATAATTACTATACCACTCAATTCCATATAATTTAACCATCTAGGGAATGATATCGGCGCTCGTGTGTACGTACGGATTACCATCTCCAAGACGTCGTGATATTCATACTCTATATTAACCATTAAAGAATTATTATAAAAGTATATATAATTAATAAGTATGAAATATATGAAATTATAATGCTACAGGTATAATATATATATATATATATATATATATATTAGTTACTTACTTCTATTAAATTTGATGCAAAAATTGAAACATCGTTTATGCGTAGGTATAACTTATTGTTTCCATGAATAGTGTGTCCATTCCATTTATCTATATATTGTATATATAGATTAATCTAATAAATAAATATGATATATAAATCATTTTTCATATTTTTGAAGTAATTAAATTACTATATAATTATTAGGATTAAGAATAACAAGTCAAATGATGTACAATTAACATAGTGATTATTAACCTAAATGTTGCTTTAACATGGAAATTATTAATAAATGGGTAATATAAATTCATAAATGAATCATGTAAAAAAATATTATTATGGTTCTTTTTTAAGATAATAATATGTTTAAAAACATTATAAAGGAGTTTCTGACTCGTAAATAGAGTATTAGACCTAAGGTAAGGGAATTTCCATCTCACTTTTGATTTCTCGTGAGATTAAAGCCACACTCACCACCTATTTCTTATGTGTGGTGAATGTAGATACCCTATTATGTTTGATATCATGAATAAATTTATCTTAATGGTATTTAAAATTCATTTGATGATGTTGATATTATTATTTTAATGTTCAAAATTTTTATGTGATGCTTTAAATGTTCAAACAATTAATCCTTTCTCCATTTCAATATTCTTGATATTGTCATACATAATTATTTATATATATATAAAGGATAATAAAGAACATTTTATTTCTATTTTTATGTTTACTTAAATGTTTCAAAAACAATTTTTTTTAGATTTTTACATAAGGGTTAATTTTACAATTACTTAATTACCTGAGATGGTTTATACATAAGTATATACTAGAATATCTTTATCATAAGTGTCCATGTTTCATAGAATTTAATTCAAAATATTATCAAAAAAACGTTATTTTCATTTTTACCATATTTTTACTTTTTAGAAATCATTTCTAAATGAATCTTTACATAGTTTTCAAATGATGCACTTTATGACCTTTTCGAAAAATTTAGGGTAGAAATGATTTTAACTCAAACGACATGAGCGGCTATTTTATGTCATTATGACGCCTTAATTTTTTTTTGTTTTAAATAAATATTACAAGGTTTTTTTCATAAGAAATTATTTCTTTTATAATTTTTTGGCTATTAAATATATTCAATGTAAAAAAGGGATATTTCTCTAAAAATATTTTAAGAAATTTTTGGATTATTTTCATATATATCAACATCCATAGCTGTATTTTATGCTTGATTGAGGTTGATTTATTATGATACTATCTTCAATAAAGTATTAAAGGATTAATGATCTGTTTGGAAATCGATGTGATATTTTTATACAATTCATGGTTTATTAACATTTCATATGATAGTTGTAATACAGATTTTTATGTTATGGTTCATGATTTTCATATAAGGGATGCATTGTACTTAGTAAGTGAAAGGTGTGTCCCGTTATAGTCCCCCGATGCATAGGTAGATCTCATGAGATGAACTAGTGTCTTGGAATAAGTCCTTTATGGTATATTTATGTATGGTCTTGGAAATATGACTTTATAATATGGTTATGATGTTCGACATTATGAATTCCCTCGTTATGAGTTTATTTATTGATATTTCATGTGATTATTCGACAAGTAAAATATCCAAATTAAATTTTAAATGGGATTATTTGAATAATTCATTCCATATTATACTGAATATTATTTTTTAAAGGAATCTGTTTTAGTTTTATATCATTCCTTAAACGTTTCAGCTTATTTATGATAGCTTTCGCTATTTGATTTTAACCATACTGAGAATCTGAGATCAGCCATTTCATTTGTTTTATTTTCCCAGGATTCTAAGATGTGTTTTATGATTCATATGCAGGGTTAATATAATTGAATAGTGAAATTTTAGATGAATTATTTTTTTAGTATTTAATTTCTGAAATTTTAATGTAAATTTCATTTATGTAATCTATTTTCCAAGATTACTAAACTAATTGGTCCTTAGGGATTTGATTCCATGTAATCATTGAAATGTATTAAAATAATGAATCGACACAGGGAATATGGGGTTGGGGCATTACAATTATATATATGTAATTCTTTGGACTGGTATGACATGGGTTGTGGACCAATTAATGTAATCCTCTTGATGCATCGGTAGTCTCATGAGATGAATCCTTTTTCCAAATCAGATGAGTTTAAACCCAATATGTTTTCAATCAGCTTGTGAATAGTCTTGATGGTAGAGGTTCCATGGGCCTGGTGAACATGTAATCTAATATTTATTCATTTTCATTATTTATAATTCAATTATTATTATCAAGTATTTTTATCTATGACAAAATCTATTGTTGCATTTCATTATTAGTTTATCTATTAAATAGATTTGTTTTCAGTTATTTACCTTTCCATATTAATTATTCCTTATCCAGATATTTATGTCACATGTGTGTTCAGCTTTTTACCTTTCCAAATATATTATGACTATGTATTCATTATATCATTATTTATACTTAACCCTTACTAAGAATTTGATCTCTCCTTTATTTTTATTCCTTTCCCTATAATATGAAGATGAATGCATGGAATGAGTTTTCAAGGTTGCTGATCATTTAACTTTGCTATGTATTATATTTCATTTTCTATTCCCATTGTAAAATTGGTATAATTTATTTATCTAGTATAAAAAATTGGTAAACATTATGGACCTTTTATATTAGAATCTTGTAGTTATTGCAATGTCATAAAGTTGGTCAACAACTCTGGGCGACTGGGGTTGGACTCGTTAAAATTGCAATCCAAACTAAGGCTTATAGGACAATGTAGGGGATGTTAAGAAATGATTTTTATATGGATTTTCCAATACAAAGAGGGTTTAAGGTGTGAAGAAGATATGAGAAGGGGTGTATTTTTTATATGTGGGTGAGAGGACACACTTTTTATTTTTAAAAATAAATGGATTCTCCTATGTTTTTCATATGTCACAAGGGTAAAAAATAAACCAATAGTAATACATAGTAGAACAATGGTCTAAATATGGCTAGAAATTAGTTTTTAGAAAATTTTATAGGTTATTGGTACACACATATTTTTTGTTTAACCCCTATTAAACCCATTTTTACATTATCCATGGTAATTAAATTTTACTATTGTCACTAATCATTTTCAAGTTAAATTAAGTGAGGCATACAATGCATTATAAATTTTTTGGATTACAAATATGGAATCCATTTTTATAAGTTTTATTCATAGAATATTAAATGATTAATTTAGATGTATTATCATAGATGTGACGAGAAAGTGGGTTTTAAAGAAAAAATTACCAAAAGTTTACAAAGATTTAATTTCCAATTTCAATAAGAAACTAATTCTAATAACATACATTGGATTAATTGATATATGATTAAACTAATTATCATATAAAACTAATTTATAATATAACTCAACTTTATAAATAAATTAAAAGTAATGGTAGTTTTTGATTAAAATTATGTATATTTAACTAGTCATCAAAAAATTAAACTTTTTAGGAAAAACATGAAAATTCACCCTAAGCTAATTTGGAAATTCAAAATTCAAAAATGAATGTTATTTTATCAAATTAATTTTCTAATAAATTCAAAAAAAATTAACTTTATTGTTGTTCACAAAAATACATGAATACATTTTTTGAGAAAATAGAATTTTGGGAACAAATTAATACTTTACCTAAAATTATAAATTTTATTGTCAATATGTTTTATTTATATAAAAGAATTGTACTTAGTATTTTATAAGATATTATTTTTATTTATGTCTCTAAGTTCAATGTCTATGTTATAAAAATCAATTTTAAATAACTATATTAGTAATATATGTTTTTCTGTTAAAAATATTTATTACATGCAACTCAATATATGCCATTATTTCATGTAATGAAAGATTAAATTGGTTTTGCGTCTAACACAAGATTAAATTATTTTTGCATGTAACACAAGGAATCAAAGAAACTTAATTTCTTAAAAATAATAATAATTCATAAAAAATTAGGATATTACACTTAGCATTACCATGTATCACTCACCAAATCACGCATCCAATATAATAATAAAACTTCTAGATCATAACAAAAAATGGTACGCCACTTCCACTTCGCCCTATATTTTCCACTCACACGCCTGACATCAAATATGATGTTCACCCATGCCTTCCATACAAATCGCATAACATCACTTAATATCTAATACCTACCATCTATAATGTGGGTTAAGAGGCATTCCAACCTACCCCAACTTCACAATGTCTAGTATCCAGTGTTACCATAACGTAACATCACATCATATCTCGCTCGAATACACTAGGTCCATCACAAAACATCTCATGTAATGACACATGGTCCATAACATCTCATCTTAGACACAAAAACAACCCCTTTCCAAAACACGCCTAGGTCAACACTAAACATCTCTCTAGAAGATACCTGGGCCATTACTACTGAAGGAAGAGTGGGGATGAGTGGGTATCTAGCCATCTGTATCACCACTATCATATTTTTCGGGGGGAAATACTCGAAAAAAATATCCTTTGAGCATTATAAAGGTTATCTAACTCAGGTAGGGTTCATATAGAACATTCATAAACATACCTAATATATATATATATATATATATATATATATATAATAAATTACCCAACCTATGGTTTCACAAAAAAATATACCAACATACACCACATCACCACTATTATGCCACATATCAACTATTATAACTTCTTCCACCACTATAATCCACACATCACACCACTATATATAACAAAACTACATTTGACACTTAAAATAACACTCCTACTATTTTTTATTAATTCAGTTACCACACATCATCTTCCATCCCATTATATTAAATTATCAACCCATTCATTTATTCATTTCATTCAACACTATAATTGATTCCATTGTTCATTGAGAGACTAACAAAAACTCGCTATGTCATAACCAGAACATCTCGCATCAGATATCATCACCCTGATACACAAAAAAAAGAATCATTCCAAACAAACCACATCAAAAAATGATGACACAGGGAAAAACTCCACCAAATATTGAAACCACACATCATCTACACTGCTCATCACAAATTCTGTGCACTACACAACATCAACACTATGCTCCGAAAACTCTAGATACCTCATCGCAAAACTACCCACACCACATATACTCCAACCAACCACATCATCACAATCCCACACATCACATATCCCTTAAAGTCACTCCCATCACCCCACAACATCACAAACCACGTGAGGAAACACTAACAACTCAACTAACACCACAGAAACACATTCTGGATTACACAATTTATTATGGTGATTTTACCACATTGCCTTTTTATTTATCAAGGATATTATCACACAAACTAGATTCCATGGGAAAAAATTTTATTATCCAAATATACCCTAATTAAATTTTTATTACTATTCTGATCACACAACATCACAACAATAGTCCCATGGTATATCAACTACTGTACATAAAAGCCTCTCAACAATCGTTACTTTTAGTCTTTGAAACAAGAATTCTCAATATCATCAATAACATATATCGAATAAGTTATACATGCGATATCTCCCTGGCGAATTTTGCCTACAGGGTTTTTTTTCTTTTTAATGGGTCAAACGTTTAAATAATTAGTTAACTGGGTCTCTTGAGCGCCAGACCATGTGGCGCTCAAGGGTTTTGGAATTGGAGCGCCACTTCAAGTGGCGCTCCACCAATTTGGTGGAAGAAGGGTGCAGCGCCACTTGAAGTGGCGCTGAAAAAATAAATACAAACCGTGCAGCGCCACTTGAAGTGGCGCTGCACCCTTCTTCCCAATCAATTCGGCGCCACTTGAAGTGGCGCCGAAACACCCCCATCCTATAAATAGGACCCTCGCCCCCACCCCATTCCTCACTTCCTACCTCAACCCACCCCCATTCCTCCCTCCCTATCCCTTCCTCTCTCTCTCTCTCTCTCAAACTTTTTTCTTGCGTTCTTCGGTTGCTGCGAAGCCTTGCCTCTTCGGTTGCTCTGCCTGTGTACCTACGTCGTCACAAATTTGAGGTAAATCTTTCTTTAATTTTATTTAATAGTTTTATTTAATAATTTAGTTGTTTAATTTATAGAATTAGTATATAATATTTGTATTTTATAAATAGTATGGTTTTTTAAATGTAATTAGATAATGAAATGATTAGTTAGTTAAATAATTAATCATAATTAGTTGATTAATCAATGATAATTAAGTTATTAATTAATCATAATTAGGTAAATAGTTAAATGTAATTAGGTTATTAATTAATGATTATTAACTAATTAATTAATCATAATTAGCAAATTAATTAATCATAATTATTTAATTAATGAATCATAATTAGTTAATTAATTCATTATAATTAGGTTATTAATTAATGGTAAGTAGGTAATAAATAATCATAATTAGTCAATTAAATAATCATAATTAGTTAATATCATAACTAATTAATTAATTAACCATAACTGGTTAATTAATTAATCATAATTAGTTAATTAATTAATCATAATTAGTTAAGTAATTAATCGTAATTAGTTAATTAATTAATCATCGTAATTAGTTAATTAATTAATCATAATTAGTTAAGTAATTAATCATAATTAGTAAATTAATTAATCATAATTAGTTAATTAATTAATCATAATTAGTTAAGTAATTAATCATAATTAGTAAATTAATTAATCATAATTAGTTAATTAATTAATCATTATTAGGTTATTAATTAATCATAATTAGTTAATCAATTAATCATTAGTAGTTAATTAATTAATCATAATTAGGTTATTAATTAATCCTAATTTGGTTATTAATTAATCATAATTAGTTAATTAATTAATCATAATTAGGTAATTAATTAATCATAATTAGGTTATTAATTAATCCTAATTAGGTTATTAATTAATCATAATTAGGTTATTAATTAATCATAATTAGGTAATTAATTAATCCTAGTTAGGTTATTAATTAATCATAATTAGGTTATTAATTAATCATAATTAGGTTATTAATTAATCATAATTAGCTAATTAATGAATCATAATTAGGTAATTAATGAAACATAATATGTTAATTAATTAATCATAATTAGGTAATTAATTAATCATAATTAGGTAATTAATGAAACATAATTAGATAATTAATTAATCATAATTAGGTAATTAAATAATCATAATTAGGTAATTAAATAATCGTAATTAGGTTATTAATCAATAATTACTTGCTAATTAATCAATCATCACTTGCTAATTAATCAATCATCACTTGCTAATTAATTAATCCTAATTAGTTAATTAATTAATCATAATTAGTTAATTAAGTAATCATAATTAGCTAATTAATTAATCATAATTAGTTAATTAATTAAGCATAATTAGTTAATTAAGTAATCATAAATAGGTAATTAATTAATCATAATTAGTTAATTAATTAATCATAATTAGTTAATTAATTAATCATTAGTAGTTAATTAATTAATCATAATTAGGTTATTAATTAATCCTAATTAGGTTATTAATTAATCATAATTAGTTAATTAATTAATCATAATTAGGTTATTAATTAATCATAATTAGGTTATTAATTAATCATAATTAGGTTATTAATTAATCATAATTAGGTAATTAATTAATCATAATTAGGTTATTAATTAATCCTAATTAGGTTATTAATTAATCATAATTAGGTTATTAATTAATCCTAATTAGGTAATTAATAAATCATAATTAGGTAATTAATGAAACATAATAGGTTATTAATTAATCATAATTAGCTAATTAATTAATCATAATTAGGTAATTAATGAAACATAATTAGTTAATTAATTAATCATAATTAGGTAATTAATTAATCATAATTAGGTAATTAAATAATTGTAATTAGGTTATTAATCAATCATTACTTGCTAATTAATCAATCATCACTTGCTAATTAATTAATCCTAATTAGTTAATTAATTAATCATAATTAGTTAATTAAGTAATCATAATTAGCTAATTAATTAATCATAATTAGTTAATTAATTAAGCATAATTAGTTAATTAAGTAATCATAATTAGGTAATTAATTAATCATAATTAGTTAATTACTTAACCATAATTAGGTAATTAGTTAACCATAATTAGGTAATTAGTTAACCATAATTAGGTAATTAGTTAACCATAATTAGGTAATTAGTTAACCATAATTAGGTAATTAGTTAACCATAATTAGGTAATTAGTTAACCATAATTAGGTAATTAGTTAACCATAATTAGGTAATTAGTTAACCATAATTAGGTAATTAGTTAACCATAATTAGGTAATTAGTTAACCATAATTAGGTAATTAGTTAATCATAATTAGGTAATTAGTTAACCATAATTAGGTAATTAGTTAACCATAATTAGGTTATTAGTTAACCATAATTAGGTAATTAGTTAACCATAATTAGGTAATTAATTTATCATAATTAGGTTATTAGCGAAGTAGTTATATTATTCAGCGAAGTAGTTATATTAATTAGCGAAGTAGTTATATTAATTAGCCAAGTAGTAGTAAATTGCCTATGGAATATACCTTTGCATTACATTCTAGGAATGATAATGAA
The DNA here is from genome assembly GCA_963277665.1 of Viscum album. Classification (NCBI taxonomy): domain Eukaryota; kingdom Viridiplantae; phylum Streptophyta; class Magnoliopsida; order Santalales; family Viscaceae; genus Viscum; species Viscum album. Next base: position 387,719,328 of record OY728163.1, on the reverse strand, counting down.
TTTAGTTTTCAATCTACCTTGACCTCGGTTTGTAATTGAAGTTATGAACTTGAATTTAGTAGTTCAATATATTTTTTGCATATTAAGTGTTAGAGTTATCATAAAATGATTGCTCTCTTGAGTAAAGTATCCCCGGGTAGAGGGGCTTTGAGTCGGACCTCCTACTTTCCTAGAGGCTTGCCTTGTCTAGGAAAGTGAATGGGGTTGGCTATCTGTCGCTCCGGGCTTACTCATGTGGAGACTTTAAATTTCATATAACTCTATGCTTTTACATGACCTGTTCGTGTACCTCATGCATATAATGCATGTGGATATGTATAAATATATTTTACTTCTATTTTTGGGTAAGTAACACAAACTTGTGGGTTGTGTAAATAGTTACACATCAATATGGTTTGAACATATTGATTTGGTGGAGGGATTAGGATTCCAACCTAAATTACTAGAAGCATGCATACATAAATTGATTCTTTAATTAGATTTAATTAATAACAGTGGTTTCTTTTAGATAAAAAAGATGGTCGCCGCTTATATTTATTGCAACGGTCAAATAATTGAGACAGAACAAGGATGTAGTTATAGTATACATCCAGAAGCTGTTGTGATGCTTGGAGGATGTACTAATTTGGAAGCTGTGCAAAGGAAAATTCATCGGAGGTTAAAACTCGCAAGGAATCAAGTAATAGAGTCCATTACATTCATACATCTTCAATTTATAGATAGGTTTTGGCATGTGCCCTATCCGGTAAATGATGATGATGATTGGGAATATATACTTTCATTGGTTAAGTATATACCTGAGAATCAAATGATGGAGTTGTATGTCACTATAGCTACAATGGAGGTTCCATCGACATTGGAAGTTGACCCATCTCAAATTCATGAAACTATGTCATATTCTCCATCACATCAAGACGTTCCATCAGCATCAGTAGTTATTCCATCATTTCAATTAGCCACAGTTTCAATGGATAGTCCTCCACATACTTTAGATGCATTGGTTGATGAATTTGAGGATGATGACAATTTTGAACAAGATAAAGAGGAAGTTGAAGAAGAAGAAGAGCATGCGGAAGATCAGTCTGTACCAACTCATGCGAGGTTCAACCGACCATTGAACCATCCTCCACTATTGGCTTCCTGGTCTACTGAAGGCATGAATCGCTTTCCAGAATTTGATTATTCAGTTATCACTCCCAGTTCAGAATTTCCAGGAATCATTGGTGGCATAAATCGAGTGTCAGATAACGATGTTCTGTATATTGGCAGAGAGTTTGAGAGCAAAGAAGCAATGAAAAATGTGATAAAACAATATCACATTGAAAGACATTACTCATATGTTGTAGAAGAGTCAAAGAGATCTTATTATTTGATCTGTTGTGACAAATATGAATCGAACTATCAAATGCGTCTGCGAGCTATTATTGATAACACTTTTCACAGCTGGCGCATCACTAGATTTACTCCACACACATGTGTGAACCCAAGCTTGGCATAGGAACACTCTTCATTAGATGTTGAGTTTGTTTTAACTATTATTATTGAAATGATTAGAGCATGTCAAGATGTCCCCGTGGTTCTGGTCATTGAGCGAATCAAACAACTTTTTGGGTATCGAATCTCTTACTGGAAGGCATGGGCAACATGACAAAAGGCTATTGTGAAAGTGTATGGTGATTGGGATGACTCTTATCGAGTTCTACCACAACTGTTGGAGCTTCTATGCCACAATAATCAAATATTCTATCGGTTACATATAGTTGAATATGTTAACCAACAGAACCAACTTGACCGCTCAATGGTTGTGTTTGATAGATTATTTTGGACATTTTTACCATGTGTGGCGGCATTTAGACATTGCAAGCAGTTCATACAAATTGATGGCACATTTCTGTATGGAAAGTATACCGGAACTTTATTGATTTCCGCCACACAAGATGGAAATCGAGCCCCTCTGCCTATAGCATTTTCAATTTTGGAGAAAGAGATCTTCTCATCATGGAGCTGGTTTCTGGCATGTCTCCGAGAGTTTGTTACGGATGCAGAAGGGATTTGTCTTATTTCTGATCGCCACCGTGCAATCAAGGAGGCGATACAGTCTGAGGGTCTTTCGTGGAGACCACCATATTCCCATCATCGATACTGTATTCGACACATTGCCATCAATTTGTGAAAGAAGTTCAAGAATGAGTCGATGAAAAAGGCAATCTTAAAAATTGGTATGAACATCCTTTTCTGTTTAAAATGTTTTTGTTGTAGTTATTTTCATAACTGTTCAGATGACTGTTTTTATGATAGCATATGAGCCTCAACAACAAAGGATGGAGGAGCATCTTCAAGATATCCACAGAGTGAATCCAGAAGTGTATGATTAAATGATGCAAATTCCAAAGCATAAATGGTCGTTGGCATATGATGATGGGAGTAGATATGGTCATATGACGACCAACATCGTAGAATGTATAAATGGAGTTTTCAAGGGTGTTCGAAAACTACCTATCACAGGTAAATATGAATATTTCAATATATGTTACTCAGAAGAGTTACTATTATAATATAATATTTGTATAATGTCGTAAATCTAAATTTCAGGGTTGGTACAAGAGACCTTCTATCGTAGTGTAAAGTACTTTCTGGAACGAGGAAAGCAAGCTGAAGAGGGCTTGAACAGAGGGATGCGCTATGGACACCATTTCCAACGCGAGCTAGATACAGTTCTTCAGGAGGCCGCAACTTACCGTGTAACTGCATTTAATCGTCCAGAGCAACAATTTGAGGTCGCTGAGCCCGGTGATGCTATGGCATGTAGCAATGGTCGTGTGCGAGTTGTTTTATTGGAGAAGCATTACTGTGATTGTGGCAACTTTCAGGCACTGAGATATCCCTGCGGCCATGTGATTGCTGCATGTGCTTACGTACACGTATCTTGGGAGCAGTTCGTTGATCCATCTTATCGACTCGAGAGCATCAACTCCTGCTACAATACTCTGTGGATGCCAATCGGGGAATATCAGAATTTTCAGCTGCCTGATGGCGCACCCACGCTTCTACCGAACAGCAATAGACTTCGACATAAAGGGAGGCCAAAGTCGACTCATATTCGGAATGAGATGGATTGGCCTAGTGAACATCCAGCTGGACGGCGGTGCAGCATATGCCGTCAGGAAGGTCATACGAAGACACGTTGCCCTAGACACATAGGGCAATCATCTAATGGTTAAAATGAATCATGTACTCTATCAGTTACTGTAAAACTTTCTACATGTAATTATTTTTATCATTTCACCATTTTTAATCATATTTGTCTTACTTGTAAATAGGGTAATTTTTGGAAAATGTACCACGATTTCACGTGACATTTTTTGTCGAACGATCAACATTACATGAGTAGCTTTAAACAAACAACACCAACTCAAAAAAAAGGAATGTACCTGTATAAGAAAACAAAACCATTTGAAGGGAGGTATTATACCATCAGTAATAGAGATTCTAGAAATGTGCAATGTTATGACAAACATTTAGATGAAATGTGTCAGTTCCCCACTAGATGTGCATGTTTCTTCAAAATTTTCAGGCTGGAGATAATCCACCATAAGTTTCACATAGCCTTATGTCTTCCATGGATTAATGTCAAACACTTCAACGAATTTGTTTACTTTATGGGGAAGTAAAACCTCATTCCTTTGAATATTCACATTACCATGAACATATAGAATCATCATTTTGCAAGAAAAACTACTAATCTCATGTTCACTGAAATACCCCTTAACGTAAGAATGATACAAATAGTGTAAGTACCCAATAGCAAGATTCCAATCCATTTTGAAGGATAATGGGGATGAAAAGGAAACATCAACCCCCAGGACCACCCCTTCCACCCATTCAACCAACTTCGGTAACTCCTATAGAAGTAGTTTTTCAAAAAAATGAAATGTCACACCACCACAGCTTCCTACATCCATATTAACCCCCCAATTCAGTTTCATTAAATGTGGACAGTCCCCATTTTTACCAAAGTCAATGATGCACTATTAAACCATCAATTTTCAACCCCCGCCTCAAAAATACAAAATGTTTTGAGGGATGAGAAATGATTCGGTGCATTTTAGAACATTGAAATGTGTCGAATCATTTTTTCACCCCTCAAAGCATTTTGTATTTTTGAGGTGGGGGTTAAAAGTGGTGGTTTAATTGTTCATCATTAACTTTGGTAAAAATGAGGGCTGTCCACATTTAATGAAACTGAATTGGGGGGTTAATATGGATGTAGAAAGCTATGGTGGGGTGACATTTCATTTTTTTGAAAAGCTACTTCTATAGGAGTTACCGAAGTTGGTTGAATGGGTGGAAGGGGTGGGCCTAGGGGTTGATGTTTCCTTGTCATCCCCATTATCCTTCAAAATGGATTGGAATCTTGCTATTGGGTACTTACACTATTTGTATCATTCTTACGTTAAGGGGTATTTCAGTGAACATGAGATTAGTAGTTTTTCTTGCAAAATGATGATTTTATATGTTCGTAGTAATGTGCATATTCAAAGGAATGAGGTTTTACTTCCCCATAAAGTAAAAAAATTGGTTGAAGTGTTTGACATTAATCCATGGAAGACATAAGGCTATGTGAATCTTATGGTGGATTATCTCCAGCCTGAAAATTTTGAAGAAACATGCACATCTAGTGGGGAACTGACACATTTCATCTAAAGGTTTGTCATAACATTGCACATTTCTAGAATCTCTCTTCCTGATGGTATAATACCTCCCTTCTCATCTCACCTTACCAAGAAAAATTATCTAGAGCTTTTGAGGTTGATTTATACTCAGGGGCATGACAAAATTGCAAAGATGTTTCTATTGTTACTAGACACATAGGGCAATCATCTAATGGTTAAAATGAATCACGTACTCTATCAGTTATTGTAAAACTTTGTACATGTAATTATTTTTATCATTTCACCATTTTTAATCATATTTGTTGTACTTGTAAATAGGGTAATTTTTGGAAAATGTACCACGATTTCACGTGACATTTTTTGTCGAACGATCAACATTACATGAGTAGCTTTAAACAAACAACACCAACTCAAAAAAAGGAATGTACCTGTATAAGAAACCAAAACCATTTGATCTATTAAATGAAAATGTCATCAGTTTTTTATAATGAAAGATGAACTTACAGTGACTACAAAACAAAAACGAGGAAACTCTGAACGTCTTCACCCCAACACCCCAACACGGGAGACAACAACTAACCAAATGTGTTTATGCTTCTTTCAAAATTATATGATAAATTACATATCTTACATGATAAAAGTCATAACTTACATGAAATTAATGTTTTATTGTTTGCACATTCAGAAGGAGCAGCCACTTTTATCTTTCCAGGAGACGCACGTGTCGCGCGATGTGTTGGCGCGACGACCTGTTAGACATCTTCATGTTCGGAGAGCGCACCGTTTCATTCATGAGGCACCGCCGGCAGCTATTTGTCCATACCTTAGACGTGCAGGCTTTTATGGAGTCACTATGTGTGACTTCAAGACCATCGACCATCATTTGATAGCTGCATTGGTTGAGAGATGGCGGCCAGAGACACACACATTTCATCTCCCAGAGGGGGAGATGACTATTACAATAGAGGACGTCGTCTACATGCTGGGGTTACCTATCCATGGAGATGCAGTTACGGGGGCCAGTACCGGCGATTGGGTTGCAGTCATACAGAGGCTGCTAGGCATTGACGTCATCGGCGCACGGGGTGTCCTCCAGGGTTCGCGCTTGCGAATGAGGTGGCTCGATCAGCATTTCGACGTCATTCCAGATGATGAAGACGAGGAGACGCTTCTTCAGCACACACGTTCATACATTTTGCGGCTGCTCGGAGGCATGTTGTGCGTCGACTACTCCACCGCTTTGGTACACATGATGTACCTCCCATTACTTGAGGATCTGGATCAGACTACTACATACAGTTGGGGATCCGCTGTATTAGCACATCTGTACAGATCTCTCTGCACCAGTTGTCAGGCCGATTCACATCAGATTGCAGGTTGCATGGTGTTAGTACAGATGTGGTCCTAGGAGCGTTTTCCACGCATCACTCCTCGAGTTGTCGCATCGCTTGCACCGGAGCTACTTCAGGACTGTCCTCGGGGACGATGGTATGTGTACGTCATTACTTTCGGTTATTTAGTACTTTTGTTTTTGTTTTTTATAAACTTACCGTAGGTTACTCTTTTTTCACCAGGTGGAGTCAGTCTCAGAAGTTTTCACATACTCCGAGACATAGTGTGCACAGCTTCAGACAGATATTTGATGCTATAGTGCCGACTGATGTAAGTTAAACAATACTTTTTTGTAGGAAAATTTGTTTTGTTATCACTATTTTAAGTTATTTCAATATAATCTCAGTAAAATTATCATGCTACTATATGACTTATTTTTTGAGTTTACATTTCAGGTTTCATGGACTCCTTATACAGGTTATGTCTACGCATCACTTCCACTATACTGCACATATTTGGCTGGAGATCGTGCTGCAGTAGTACCACTCATTCACTTCCACATCGTTGAGTGGCACCAGCCAGACCGGGTCATGCGCCAGTTCGGTTTTATACAGCATATCCCCTTGGCACCACGACAGTCTACCGAGTTACATTCGATTGTGCTTATAGGTAGACATACGACAGACTGGCGGCGACATCATGCATCTTATATCAATCTTTGGGACAGGCGTGCCCGATTCAGTATCTTTCCACAAGGATATATCACATCACACTCTCATTTATCTAATCAGGGGGATTATGCACACTGGTATCGACGACATACCATCATGTACCTTACACGTCAGGGGATTGACATTCAGCTATTGGTATGTTTACTAAGATTTATTAATTTTGTTTAACTCATTTTTGATATTAATTTGATTGTCATTTCATTTGCAGGCACACACTATTGGTCAGCTTGCACATTCCACGCAGCCTCAGGAGCATGCATATATTCTGCGGGAGGTAGTTCATCGGGATGTGGTGGCTCTATTGGATCATCTCCGGTTGATACGTGACAATTTTTTTGATGAGGAGCCACAGATATATCCTGATCCATATCTTCAGGCAGAAGCACCTGAGGATGACGATGTCCCTGCTATGCCTGCTGAGGAGGATGCACCGCCACCGCCGCCGCCAGCTGGACGACAGAGACGAGCACATCCGGGGGGTCAGAGGCGACCACATCGACATCCGAGAGTGGCTCCTGCAGATGTCGTCGCACCACAGACAGACGATCTCGCCCAGCCGACTGATGATTTTTCACAGCAGGGAGACATTTATATACCGCATATGGCGTCTCCGCAGACTACTATGGACTTCGATCTGGGTGCAGTCACACAGCTTATGGCGGCCCCCCCACCTCCCGACGAGGCCTTCTTCAGTACCCCATTTCTACCATTTATAGGAGCTTCAGAGCCATATGTCACCCCATATGGTTTTGGGGCATCCTCACATGATTTTGGGGCGTCCTCACATGATTTTGGTCAGTCCTCTACACAACATCATGAGGAGGCACCAGAAGCACCGGAAGAGGAGGAACCTGCAGAGAGGACACCAGAGCGACATGGACGTTGGACGCGGAGAGGACGTGACATTCAGACACTGCGTTGTGGTACCGGGGGGCATCGTCGTTGATGTTTTTGGATGTAATGTTGTATATATTAAAAAACTTATTTACTATGATAAGTAACTGTTGTTTAAGTCAAATAACAAGAAAATCAAAAATCTATTAAATACAAACTTATTTCAATTAACTATGAAATTATAAAGTACAGGTACAATATAAACAAAATTTGTCACAGCGAGTTAACCATTAATAATTAATAATTATAATGACAAATAATAATTAATAATTATATTACTAACTAATTAATTATTGTATATAAAATAATAATATTTTATAGACGTTTAAAGTCACATAGTTGAAACATTTTTAAGTTACAACTAGGTGGTTTTGAAAGCCTATAAAATATTTTCTATCGACATTTTTTACGTAATTTTTTTATTTTCATATATTCAGTATATGTTTAATCCAAGTTTCAAGTTTCATTCATATTGGTCATATGGATTATGTTTTATAGACGTTTAAAGTCACAAAGTTGAAACATTTTTAAGTTACAACTAGGTGGTTTTGAAAGCCAATAAAATATTTTCTATCGACATTTTTTGCGTAATTTTTTTATTTTCATTTATTCAGTATATGTTTAATCCAAGTTTCAAGTTTCATTCATATTGGTCATATGGATTATGTTTTATAGACGTTTAAAGTCACATAGTTGAAACATTTTTAAGTTACAACTAGGTGGTTTTGAAAGCCTATAAAATATTTTCTATCGACATTTTTTACGTATTTTTTTTATTTTCATCGATTTAGTATATGTTTAATCCATATTTCAAGTTTCATTCATATTGGTCATATGGATTATGTTTTATAGACGTTCAAAGTCACATAGTTGAAACATTTTTAAGTTACAACTAGGTGGTTTTGAAAGCCTATAAAATATTTTCTATCGACATTTTTTACGTAATTTTTTTATTTTCATCTATTCAGTATATGTTTAATCCAAGTTTTAAGTTTCATTCATATTGGTCATATGAATTATGTTTTATAGACGTTCAAAGTCACATAGTTGAAACATTTTTAAGTTACAACTAGGTGGTTTTAAAAGCCTATAAAATATTTTCTATCGACATTTTTTACGTAATTTTTTTATTTTTATCTATTTAGTATATTTTTAATACATGTTTTAAGTTTCATTAATATTGGTCATTTAGATTATATTTTATAGGCTTTCAAAGTCACATACTTGAAACATTTTTAAGTTTCAAGTAGGTGGTATTGAAAGACTATATGTTTAACAATATTTCAATTTTTTCTATAAATAGTTACTTATAACTATGTAAATATATACATGTACAAATATATAATTATACATATACAAGTATAACTATAATTACAATATAATTCTAAATATAATTATAAATATAATTCTACACACACACATACACACACACACATATATATATATTTATATATGTATATTAAATATATTTATAAATAAATTTTAAATATATATGTAACAATATTTTCATAATTATATATTTTAAATATATTCATATTCATATAATTATAAATATTTATATTTAAATATTAGTTTATAATTATATAATTACAAATATATTTTTTATTTAAAAAATATATATAAATAGATTTATATTTATAAATATTTATTTTTAATTATATATATACATAATTATATTTATACACACACATATAATTATATATATACATAAATATAATTTCATAATTATATAATTATAAATATAATAATAATTAATTTAGCATTTTTAAATACATATTTATAAGATTATTTTTAAAATTTTATTTATTTATTTTGAAATTATTTATTAAAAAGAGATGAGGTGGAAAAAACTAAAACAAAAAAAAAGAAAACAAAATTTTATTTATTTATTTTGAAATTATTTATTAAAAAGAGATGAGGTGAAAAACAATTAAAACAAAAAAAAAAGAAAACAAAACCAGAAAAAAAAAATTAAAAGGGTGGCAAAGCGCCACTTGAAGTGGCGCTAGCCACCCGAGTTGTTGAGCGCCACTTGAAGTGGCGCTCAATAAACCCTTTTTCCTAATTAATCTAAACCTAGACCCATTTTAGTAAATTAAAAAAAAACCTATCCGCCTAAAAAACCCATATCTCCCTATACCAATAAATTTTATTTATAACAATTAATTATATTTATTATTCCAACCCTTACTATCCACTCAATGGAATGAAAAATAATTAAATCCCCACAAATATCATGTAAACGTGTGAGAACAAGGATCCCATACCTCAATAAATATTTATCATCTCACTGTGCACCACATGGAAAAGAAGAATATTCATGAAAACCACATATGAAAAAAATTAACCCATGTATCAATGTATGGTAGATAAAGGGATCATAAAAGACATATCCCATCTCATCCCAAAACTGAAACCAAAACACCAAAGTGAATATCTGAGAGTAGAATGAGATAAAACCAAAGAAAAAGTAATAAGGGGTTACCACTAATTATTGAACCACCACCCCATTAACCAATGATCAATTTGTGTGGATGAAAGGAATGAAGATCCTCCTCTAGAATCGAAGTTTTTCCATAAATGATAATGATATGATGGTCAAATGAGAATAGAATCCATTGAAAAATATAAATATATGGGCCTTAACTCACTGAACATAAAATATAAATCTCTCATTTACATTTTAAGATCCACAAGTCCATGGATTACATAACATAATACCCAATATTAATCTTGGAATCCATTTTTCATGAAAAACGTACCACCTCAGGTAATATTAAACTCACATAGTAAGTCTTTGTCTTATAGTGTACATAAGATTCACCCTATTTCTCCTCGCCACCAAAAAGGCATGATCCGCCAGATGTAAAAGACATGAAACACTAACCTACACCATAAATCCCATTTTTATTATGTAGAAACCCATCTTCAGTTTTATTTCCACTCCAACTCCGCAAAACCTCCTTTGGCATCCTGGAAACATATCTGAATTCTATAAACAGAAGAAGTAATAAGATGGTAAAGGACAAACCATTACATTAGATACCTATCAAATTATTCTCATACTCAAGAATAAATACCAAAATCAAAAAAGAAAGGGGTTTGAAAGACAAACCCCTCAGATACCTCTTAATATTCTTATTACATCTCAACACTTCCACCAGCCAACCAGGCAACCCTAAAATCCCACAAAACATCCAACACAATTACATCATTGAAAAAACTACATGAAAACCTCTCACTGAGAAAAACTACACACAACTAGTACCAGCCACAAGCCATTAATTCCACACATCAATCCAAAAAAACAATATCAACCTCCATAAAACATAAACCATACATTATAAAAAACAAAACACATTACTTCTCTAAGCACACAAATTAATAAATTTCATCTTCCATGTCAATATATTATCTTCTATGAATGGCACCAAATCACATGCATGGTTTTAATCCAGTTATAGTGTTACCCTCATTTATTAGGATTTAGGTCTTCCCTTACTCATGTTTCAAGATCTTTATCATACATCACAATAATAAGGATATTTCACATCACATAAAACAGAAAAATTCAAACATCACATCATCTAAAAAAAGAAAAGAAAAACTCAAAACAAATATGGGTACTTGAAATAAATATGCGTCTCTTGCTCCTAAGTACTCTCCTCCATACAATCATCCCTATATAACATATGAAACAAATGAATTTTTCATATAAATAACACCTTCTTTTCATGAACATGGATCTCTATAGGTCACTAGATTAACATCACCTCATCCTTAATAACCAACTCCCTACCAATTAATAATGTGAGAGTCATCCTGAAGATATTGATGAATCATGGACATGTGGAATATATTGTGGGTATTTTTCTATCCATAGTGGAATCTAAAAATGATATGAAAACATTAAAACACACCCTGATACCACAAATATACCAACAAACTTGGGAGAAAACATGCTCTCTCTACAAAAAATTTGCATCCCATGTTGTAGGGAGACTCTCATAAAAACATTGAATCTAAAATTGAGCTCTAAAGGCCTCCACCTATGATCATCATTGGACTTCTTAAGAACCTTCATCGCCCAAATACTCTTTTAAACTAATAACATCTTATTTCTAATTCCCTACACAACACCAGGACCAAGAAATATTAATCCCCCAAACTTTGTCTCACACAAAGGAGAACAACATGAATCCCCATGAAATTATTTAAATGGAGACATTCCAATGGTCGTTTGATATCTATTATAGTAGGAAAACTTATAAAAAATGTATTTTCATTACCCATATTCCTATTAAGTTCATTATAAAATCTCACAACATATTATCCAATATCAAGATGGTTTGATCGGTCAAACCATTAATATATTGTTGGAATGTAGTGCTAAGTCACAACTAGGGGACATAATCTCGTTGAAATACCCTATGGAATCACAAAATAAAATGAGGATCTCAATCATAGATTATAGTTCTAGGTACACTATATACCCTAAAAAAATATTCTATACATCACCTCAACATTACATCAACAACACTCGACTCAGAGATCACTAGAAAATGAGATAACTTCATTAGTAGTCCCACTATCACCCAAACCACATAACTACCTACCAAATCTTATGGTATCCTTATAGTGATAGACCTAGAAATTTACTCCCATTTCAACTTGGTAACAACTAAATACGGTAATAGTTATCCAAGAATAAGGTTCTCCAATTTAGCTTGATGACAAATGAGGCACCACACCATAGACTCTTCAAATGACCTTTTCATCCTCATCCACCTAATCTATCTCCTCAAGACTTGATACATATTTATCACAGTGGGATGTAACAATAATGGTTAGCTATGAGAATCATTAATAAATCCCTCATACATCACTAACAGAACAAACCACCTCCCCTAGAAAAACTCTCGGTTCTAACCATCTTCAGACCATCCCTCAACAACATAACCACAACCAACACAGTCATCCATCACCATTACATATAAGTCTCTCCAATGAGACTCCTCCACCTTCTATATCAAGTAAAACACAATAGTCTTTTAATAAAGGAAACATCTCCCACTAATCTCTCGGATGTCAAGATGTATCACTACATGCTCCTCCATCACTTTCCGAACATTTATAGACACTCAAATGAAATATCTTGGGGAATTCTATCTAAACACAAGGGAAACCCATTACCCTTTCATAGGGTATAAGAGATATAAAAATATAATCCGAAAGAAAATAATTCCACCTCCACTAGTGTAAATTCAAATCACATTGATAGGAATCATATTTTAGCCTTTTTTGGTAAGTGAACCCCACAATTCACTCATCGATGAGCTAATTCCACCACAACATTTGTGAAAACAAAATGGCCACCAACTCAAGGTCCTGGGTGTAATAGTTAAACTCATGGTCAAAAAAAAAATGTATATAATGACCCCTAATTTACATACATTAATTTTGCTTCAGAATTGAAGTTTATTTATTACAAAATATATCAAAACTATTATAGGAATGTATAACTATAGTGTTTTTAGACACCCAGAAACATAAACAACGGGTTCATAAAACTTCTATATTTCCTTAGGTTTTATACATCATAACTAGAATCCTTTGGTCATATAATACTTAATACCCTTATTCATGACATGGAGAAAATAAAAATATGAAAGGGTGGTCTCAAATTCTCTATAAGGGTAAATAAATGAAATATCAATCATATCATATTCATAAGAACATAACATTTGAAAATCTTCTCCTGTATTTAAAAGATCAAAATATCATGTCATGAGATAAATCATAATAGTGGAATGTAATCCCAATAGTTATAACATAAGACTTCAAATTTTTTGGCATACACATATAAGAATAGGCAAGAACTTCATATTAGTCAAGGCTCATGGAAAAGACCATTATAGAAAACAATGTCTATTACTGAACAGAGTTCACTCCTCCTTCTAACCCAGTATTACTGAACCAAATTTACATTACATTTAAGTCATGTATATCTCATGAGATATAAATATTTACCCAATTAATTATTGGGAGAAATAGGTCCCACCCATATCATAATGAACCCATTCTTATGTGTGTCACAAAAATATAAAAACATTTACCATAGTATGACCCATGAGATCAACTAGGATTCTTAAACATCATTCAATAATAATAGATATTAAACAAATATATCTCCTAAATAAAATTCTATAATAATAAAATAATATAACTAATAGGGTTAGAAATATAACCCTATTTAAGGAGTGTCATCTTATATGGAAAACAATTTTTAGAAAACACTTCAAATTAATTCCTAAAGAAAATAACCTTTCTTCTTCAAAAACATTATCCTTATTCAAATAGCCACACTATTTTAGAAGATCTCATTTTATGTGAAAATAAAAAAATAATATTTTAGTAGAATCTTTAAAGAAATAATTCATTAGTTATGCATAATAATTTCAGTAACATCGTACAACTAAAAAAATTCTTTTCGTACTTTTTCAAGAAAAGTCAAAAAGGACCCCGTACCGAAATAAAAAGTTACCTTTAATATCATATATAAATTTACCAATGGGTAAAATTTAATTTTAACAATTTTTAAGGATCTAAAAAATATTTTTAAATACAAATTTAGGAAACATGGATGTGGATGATAATAATACCCTAGTCAATACTTACAGATAACCAATCTTGGATAAAAACGATATTTGCAATGTTATTTCCTACCTTAGGTCTGATATTATTAGTACGTATCTGAACCTCATATATAATTATTTAAAAATCATACTTATTTATTCCATAATCATAATCATGTTTATGATAACATTTATGATCACATTTTCATCCCTTCATTAGTAACATTTCATTCTTACTCGTTATTCGGGTATTAAGTGGTTTATGTTCTTATGCATTTTTTTCAGATAAGTTCTTATTCTTCATATTAGTTTATAGATAAATTTTTTTGAAAAATCTATTAGTATAATATATATACCATTTTTTCATTCAATTCATCTATATAATCATGGTTAAATTAATATTATATAGAACATATCACATCGCAACGTGGAGATGGTAAGCTGTACGTACGAACGAGCGAAGATATCGTTCTCATAATTACTGAATGGTAATGAATTGGATGGTGTATAATATATAAGAATTAGAATCATGTTATAATAATAATATATATTTATTATTTCTACCATTATACTCATTCAATTAAGGTGGGGGTGAAAAACAGATTGCCCCATGACGAGTAGATGGTAAGTCATACGTACGCACACGTGGGGATTTTATTTTTTGTAGGATGGATAGAGGAGGAAATAAGGATGTTTCATATTTATAATAACATATTGGTATATTAGTGATAATTATGTTATTACATTATAATGAAAAACCTATAGAAGAGGAAGTATAAGAATAAATAAACTTGAATGAATCAGTAAAAGAGAATACCTCTTCTTCTAAAAGCTTCCTTTAAATTTATTCTTATTCCACTAGAGTCGGTCTTTTGAGAAAACAAAACCTCTAGAATGTAACAAGGAAATTTTAGAAAATAAATGTTCATGAGGATTCGATCTTGAAGGCTAAAAATGGATTGACTAAGAGATGGAGGAGGTTCCCTTTTATAAGAGACGAGCGGGGCAATTTTGGAAACTCTCAAAATATTAATTTACTATAAAGTGAAACCCTACCAAAAAACCTCAAAATGTCTCAAATACAAATATGATATGAGATAGGACATTAATATCATTAAAAAAGAAATTTTTTACAAATTTTTATGTTAATTTATGCATTTTCATTTTCATTAACACTCTGTTATACTTTTTTATTTTAATTATGGTAATGACGTTATAAATTTTTAATGGTTATAAATATTTACTTATATGGTGTTAATTGACCATAAATAGATATGTTATGAAATTTTAGATCTTATAATTATTAATTTTTTATTTTTAAATAATTTAATAAAATTTTATTTTTATAGAATTCCAATAGTGTCAATTTTGACGCTATACATTTATTTGTTGTTAAATAAAATTCTAAAATAAGCTAAATTTGAAAACAAATATTTAATACACTTATAACATGTCCTAGTAAACTATAAATTTTATGGATCACTTTAATTAGTTTATATTATTTCTATTTTAATATTATAATTCCATTTATTTGATATTTCTATTAATAAAATAACGTTTACATCACTTATGTTTCATCATTAATGATAATTATTTAATATATAAAACTTATAAAACAATTTCTATGATCTATGAAATTAGTTTATATTTTTAGATACTATATATAATAGATATTCTCTTTTAGGTACCCATATTTTAAAATTAATATACTTATATAAAATGAGATAGTGACATTTTGTCACATTCATTAGTTTTTATTACCTTCATGTCATATTCATGGGTATGTGGCTTTAAACTAATTCTATTTCGTGGAAAAGAAGATAATTGTATATTTTATTCATCCAATTTGATTTTTATAGGTGTTAAAGTAATTTTATAATATTATTTTTTACCCTTAATTAACTGATTTACTATTAACAATGGTAATAAAATAATTACCAGTGTTACTATTCATAATTTCCAAAAAATAAAAGTATCCTATTAACATAACATGGACCTAATTATTCCAAATATGGATTCCATTTTTCAAAATTCAAAACATATATGTTTTAGTAATTAATTTAATGAAATCCTCATTGTGGAAATGAGAAAACGGGGTTTAAAATTTAAAACCTTGAAAATGACTGAAATGTTATTTCCAATGCATTCAATGTAAAACTAATTCTAATGAAATATATTATATTAAATAGTAAAAATATATTCTATTTATACATTAAACCTGTACTATATTAAAATTTAACAATTTAATTTTTCTCTATGAACAAATTTGTTTTTAATTAAAATTTAGCATATTTTTACTATTCATAAAAACATGAAAGTTATCAGAAAAATATATAAAATTTATCCAAAGAAAATTTTTATATTCCATATACAAATAAAAAGTTTATGATGTTATATATAAATTATTAATTTTTCAAAATCTTAATTTAAAATTTTTCCCCATTCAAAGGTAACAATTAACCTTTAAAAAATAGGTTCTTATATAAAAAATAGGGTTTTATTCATACCCTATGATTAAAATATCCATAGGATGAATATAAAAAATATTTTATTAAGTATATAACAGATATATATATCATTAATTTCATTACTAAATATAATTCAAAAAATATACAAATATCTAAATAATTTATATTTTTCATAAATAATTAATATCCAATGAATTCATAATGCATTTTCACATGTTAGTTATAATTATTCCCACTAACCTAATGATAATTCTATAATGGTAAATTTATATTAAGGGTGTCTCATAGTAAATTTAAACTCAATATTGTGTGTAAGGTAAGCTACTGTGGAATAAAAAATATTTAAACAAAATATTTCATAAAATCATCAGGGTGTTATATTCTACCCACCTTAAACTGAATATCTACCTCAAAATTCATTACTTGGAAACAAATGGATGAGGATACCTCTCCCTAATAATATCCTCATATTCCCATGTATCTTCTTCTAATTTCTTGTTTCTCCATAAAACATTAACCTATAGAGTGGTCTTGTTTTTTTAGAACGTTTTCTATAAAATCTTGAATCTCTATTGATTGTTCTTCATATGAAAGATCATTCTCCAACTGTACGAATTCCAAACATAGTACATGTGAAGGTTTGGATATGTACATTCTCAGGAGAGATATATGGAACACATCATGAACTTGAGAGAGATTTGGTGGAATCCCCAATCAGTATGCAACATCCCCAACATGATCTAGTATTTTAAAAGGACCGGTATACTTAGGGCTCTACTTTCCCTTATTTACAAATCTCATTCCTCTGTTCTAGAGAGATATTCATAAAAACACCTTATCAACCACTTCAAACTCTAGTCCTTTTCTTTAGTTTTCTGAATAATTCCTTTATGAACTCTGATATTCTCTAATGTGTTGTTGAATAGATCTAGACTTTTCTACCATTTCATTAACAAGATCATGTCCTAATAGTTTTTTTCCAAAATTTCATCCCAACATGTTTTAGTTCTGAACTTATTTCCATAGGGGGATTCATAAGGAGCCATCTGAATACTGGAGTGAAAGCAATTATGGTAATAAAATTCCCCCAATGGTTGGTGTTCATCCTAAAAACCTTTGAAATCCATAGAGAAAGCTCTCAAAATGCCTTCTAGAGTTTTAATTTTCCTCAAAGGCTGACCATATTTCTAAGGATGACAAGAAGTGAGGACACATAACTTTGTATCCAGAGCATGCTGAAGGCTTCACTAGAATAATGATGTAAACCTTAGATCTTGATTAGATATAATGGAAAGTGGTACTACATGCAATATTACCACTTTCTTTACAAATATCCTGGAAATATAATCAAGGGATATATCGTCTCTAATAGAAATGAAGTGTGCTGACATCATAAGATGATCAAATGTAACCCAGATATCATTATTGCCTTTGGATGTTTTGGGAAGTTTGATGAAAAATCAATAATGATGTTTTACCATTTCTATTATGGTATCAGTAATGGTTGTAACATTCCCTTAGACTTCTATCTTTCATCCTTAACTTTCTGACAAACCAAGCATCGAGAGACATATTCGGTGACATATATTTTCATTTGATCCCACCTGAAGTACTTTATCTTGTCCCTATACATCATTGTGATTCTACATTAAATAAAGGATGACGAACTATGATCCTCATATAATAATTAATTCTCTAATTTTGTTATGAGAGTAATACAAATCTGGTTCTTGAACCTTATTATTTCATCAAAATCAAGGTTGAATTTAGGAACATTTCTCACCTTCTTTTGTAACTCTACATCTTCCTACTGTGCCTCCTTAATCTTCACTTGTATAGATGGTTGAAAATTAATTTGAGAAAGATAATATTTCTACCATTCCTTTAAAATTTCAAGATTAATCCTTTGAAAATACATAAATATTAGATCTTTCATGATCCTCATCATGGATAAGTTAGCATGGTATTTTCAACTCAAAGCATCTGTCACCCTGTTTTCTTTCCCTGGGTGGTAATGTATTCAGCAGTAGTAATCTTATTAAACTCAAACCATCTACTTCCAAGTATATTCATCTCCTTTCCTATGAAAATATACATTATAATTTTATGATCATCATAAATATTAAACCTTCACTAAAAATATAATTCCTTCGTATTTTTAATACAATGATTACCGCAGCTAACTCTAAATCATGAGTTGGGTAATTTTACTCGTGGATTTTCAACTATCGCGAGGCATAAGCTATCACCATATAATTTTTCATGAGAACACACACTAGCCCCTTATTGGATGCATCATTGACGATCACATACTTTTCTCTACTACAAGGCAGTGTGAGCACATGTTCACTCGATAACCTTCTTTTTATATTTTTGAAATTCAATTCACATTCCTCTATCCAAATGAACTCAACTCTTTTCTGAGTCAAATTTGTGATTGGATTAGATAATCATGAAAAAAATTTCACAAAGCGTCTATAATATCCTGCCAAACCATGAAAAAATTTAACCTAAGTTAATGTTTTTTCTCTCGACAATCATTCAATGACCTCTGTTTTTGCTGGATCCACATATTTCCCCTCTCTTTAGATTATGTGACCCAAAAATAAAAATTTTGGAAGCCCAAATTTACACATGGTAAATCTTTCATAAAGCATCTCCTTTCTCAGTGTCTTCATTAAAATTCTCAAGGGGTTTTCATGTTCTTACTTACTCTTTTAATAGACAAGAATATCGTCTATAAATACTACCACAATCTAATAAAGATATTCTCTAAAGACTCTATTATATAGATCAATGATGAGTGAAGGGGAATTAATAATACCAAAGGGAGTCAATATAAATTCATAGTGTCCATACCTTGTACAGAATTCCATCTTTGGTATATCCTCCTTTTTACCTTTAATTGATGATATCCTTAATGAAGATCAATCTTGGAAAAGTATTGAGCTTCGTATAGTTGGTCAGATAAGTCATGAATGCATGGGAGAGGATATTGTTTCTTGATAGTGGTCTTTTTAAGATCTCGATAATCAATGTAAAGACTCATTGATCAATATTTTTTCTTAACTAACTGAATGGTTACTTCTCAAGGTGATGCACTATGGCATATGAATCCCTTATCCAGATTCTCTTGGAGTTGCTTCTTCAATTCCTACAACTCAATTGGGGCCATTATATAAGATGTCTTTGAAATATACATAGAACCTTTTATGAATTCTATTGAAAACTCAATTTCACGATTTGGTGGAAGACCTAAAAATTCCTCCAGAAAGACATTATCAGACTCTCATACAATGGGCGTATTCTTAATCGTGTGTTTCCCCCTAAATCATTAGAGATAAATATCCTTCATTAATTAGAATGAATACCCATAAGAGGGAAGAAATTTCTACTGCTATGTTATATTCATCCTTTTATCGATATATGATCGTATATTGATCTGGAATATGATATGTGACTTATTTTCTTTCGAAACTGATATGAGATCCATATAAATAAAACCAATAAATTCCATGAATGACAAAAAATTCCACTCTAAGGAGGATCATAAGATTTATAGGAATCACATTCCCACAAACTTTAGTCAAAGAATAATTGCAAACATTTAGTGCAACTGTTGTTCCATTAGGAGTTGTAACAACTAACACAAAATCTAATTGTTGAGGTAATATGGAAATACCCTTAGAAAATTATTTAGAAATAAAATACTAGGTGGATCCAAAAATCCAATAAAACATTTTATAATTTAAATTGGATGGTATGTGTACCATTAACCACTTCATTATTGTACTCCACATCACTGATAATAATTTCATGCGACTTTCCTTTTTCATTGGCCTCAAGATTCTATTGATGTCGATTATCATCAATAACAATTTGGTAAGAGAATTTATTGGCATAACTCCCCCTTTCCTTTCAATTGTAACATTGGAGTGTAGGAGGTTCATTCTATGTAGAATTTTCTTTGTTTTCATAATTAGACTTATTTTTTCCATCACTACAGCATTCAATTTACTGATGACCTTCTTTTATAAACTTAATGAATTTACTAGTCCCTTTAAGACAATCCCCTCCATTTTTCATTCCACACTTTGAGAATAAGAGAAAACCGATCTTCTTTTCTGTGTGGTCTTTAGATTTTCCATTGAATTCCATTTTCCCCCTCTTCTCAAACCCATATACTGATGGGTTACTCCAATCTCCATCTCCACCTTGAGGGCACATCAAACAATTTACACATAACTATTGAAGTCCCTTATGGACAATGCCGATCGAATACTTGGTTTTAAGACACTAAAGAATCGATCGATCTTTCTCTCATGTTGGATAATAATTCCAGAAGCGTACCCTGCAAGTATTGTAAAAGATTCTTCATAGTTACCAATGGATTCATCATCCTTTTTTCATCAGTTCAAGAAACTCCTCTATAATTATTTGATGAATATGATGTAATTACTTTTTGAAAATTAATTTTTGAACCCGTCCCATTCCATGAACTATGTTTCATATTTCTTCCACGTATTCTTAATAAGATTTCACCATTGATCAATTTCATATTTCAAACAACATAAAACTAATATGAAATTATTATGTTCAGAACATTGTAGAACTAAAAATATCTTTTTAGTGGTACTGGTCCATTTTTCAGCCACTAATGGATTGGAATACTCATTGAATGAAGCTGGACACAACCTCATGATGGATTCAATATAATGTTGCTCCCTCCTTTGCTCATTTTGAAGTCTTGAATGATTCATATATTAATAATGTAGTGTGAGAATGACTGTGATATGTTTCATTCCATCTCCCATAACATTTGGTTTCATAAGGAGATAATCATTGCATTACCCATCGCATTGAGTATTAACACCTTCCCTTCAGGTTCCAGACATTTACTAAAACTAAGAAGAATATTGTGTGAAACAATAATCATTATAAGAAAACCACATAATCAGGAATTATATTTTAATTTAGGATACTTTAGGTTTTATCCTAACTTATTCATGGTCATTTCTAAAACACAATGATTGTATCCTATACCTAGTTATATCATTCAGGTTCTTACTAAGGCTCTCATATCCTAGTTTCCAATGGTTAACTTTACCTTACCTCTGATACCAACTATAACGACCCATACTTTACATACATTAGTATTACTTCATAATTGAAGTATATTCATTACAAAAAAAAACAAAACCATAACAGGATCGTGTACGTATTGTGTGTTTTCAAACTGGGAAACATTAACAACTAGTTCGTAAAATATCTAAATTGTCTAATGGTTTTTTCATAATAACTAGACTTCTTTTTGGAATATCATACTTAACAACCTTCTCCATGACCTGGTGAAAAGAAACATATTTATGGGTGCGGTCAAATTCTCAGTAACTATAAAAAATATAAATATCAATCATATCATATTCATTAGAACATAACATTTGAAAATATTCTCTTGCATAAAAAACAACCCAATATCATGTCATGGGATAAGTCATAAATGTGAATTGTAATCCAAATAGTCAAAAACTAAAACATAAAACTTTGTTTAATACACACATAATCATGGAAAATCATTTCATGTTAGTCAAGGCTCATTTCCAAGACCGTCATCATGGAAAAGACCATTATTGAACATAGCTCACTCCTCGTTACATCCCTATATTACTGAACCAGATATACATGTCATTTCAGTCTTGTCTATCTCACGAGATATATATCATTTCCAAATGGATTGGAGGGAGATATAGGTACCACCCTTCTCATAATGAAACCATTCTTATGTGTGGCCTAAACACATAAAAAATATACCGGAGTATGACCCATGAAATCAAATGTGTTAATTAAACATCATTCAATCATAATTTATATTAAAAAAATAGTTTTCCAAAATAAAATTCCATCCTAATAAAAACATAGTAATAACAATGATAGAAATATAACCCTATTTAAATAGTTGTTTTTTAGATATAATTTTTTCCTTTGAATACACTTGAAATTAAGTCTTGAGGAAAATATCATTTCTTCTTCAAAAGATTTTTCCATTCTTAAGAATGACACACAATTTTAGAAGAAATAATTTTTTATTAAAATAACCTTATAATAATATAGGGGAATATTCAAGGAATTAAATAACTAGGAAATAATAAAAATTAATTCACGTCTTACAATTAAAAAACATTTTTCTCATACTTTTGCGGGAATAGTCAAAATGCACCTCGTATAGAAAAAGACAAAAGATTCAATTCATACCATTTAAAAACTTACCAATAGGTAAAATTAAATTTTAAAAATTGTTGAAAGATATAAATAATATTTTTAAATAAATATTAAGGAACCATTTATGTGGATGATAATTATACCCCAGTGAATAGTAACTAATAACCAATCTCAGATAAAAACAAGATTTGCAATGTTATCCATTACCTTAGGTATGATATTCTTCGTATGTATATGAACCTTCAATATGAATATTTAAATAATGTTACTGATTTATTCCTGAATAATAATCATTTTTATGAAAACATTTATGATCACATTTTCATTCATTAGATAGTAACATTTCATTCTTACTCGTTATTTGGGTATTAACTGCTTTATGTTCTTATGCATCTCTTGTCAGATAAGTACTTATTCCTCCATTTATGTTATAGTTATATCATTTAAAACATGTTATTAGTATGATATATATAAAATTTATTCATTCATTTAATATATATAATAATTTTTTAATGATGATTATGTAGAATGAATCCCATTGCACCGTGGAGACAATAAGCTGTATGTATGCACAAGCGATGATATCCATCCCATAATTGTTGACTCGTACTGAAGTGGATGGTGTGTAGTATCTCATAATTAGAATCATGTTATAATAATCATATTTACTTATTATTTATACCATTATACCCATCCAATTAAGGTGGTGGTGAAAAACAGATTACACCACAACGTGGAGATAGTAAGTCGTACGTACGCACACACGATGATTTTGTATTTTGCAGGATGGATAGTAGGTGAAATATGGTTGTTTCATATTTATAATAAAATATAATTATATTATTTATACTTGTTTAATTACTTTATAATGATGAAACTATAGAATAGGATGTACAAGAAGAAAGAAACTTGAAAGAATTGGTAGAATAGATTACCTCTTCCTCGACGTGCCTCCTTTAAATATCTCTTATAGAACTAGAGTTGGTATTTTAAGAAGTCCAGAACCTATAGAATATAACTAGGGAAGTTTATAAGAAAATTGGATAGTGTTTGGAAGATCATTGAGGCTTAAAATGGAGTAAAGATGAGATCGAGGAGGATCGCTTTCATAAGAGAGAATAGGGGAACTTTTAGAAACTCTCAAATTATTAATTTATTATATAATCAAACCCCATATAAAAACCTCAAGAATGGTATATATTCAATGATTATATGATATAGGGTGGTAATACAATGATCCAATAAATTATAGACAAGTTTTTATATCAATTTAAGCATTATAATTATCATTAACACTTTGTTATTTTGTTTAATTTAAATTTTGGTAATAATATTCTACATTTTTAATGGTTATAAATATGCACTTTGATGGTTTTAATTGACCATAAATGGATATTTTATGACATTTTAGACCATATAATTATTACGTTGTAATTTTCAAATATTTTTCTGATTTCTAAATAATTTAATAAAATGATATTTTTATAGAATGCCAATAGTGTCAATTTTGACACTATGCATTTATTTGATTTTAAATAAACATTAAATAGAAGATAAAATCAACAAAAAATTAATACATGAATAACATTCCATATTCACTTATACAATTCTTTTAGAACTTTAATTAGTTCATATGATATTTCATTTAATATATTTATAACCATTTATTTGATAATTTTTTTAATCAAATAATTTGTACATCACAAATGTGTAATCATTAAAAGTAATTATATAATCTCTCAAAATTTTAATAATATTTCTATTATATAGTTAATTTCTTTAGTTTCCATATAATATCTATTGTATATATTATCTTTTAGTTGCCCATATATTTAAATTAATGCACTAATATAAAATTAGATAGTGACATTTTGTCACATTCATTTGTTTTCATTTCATTTATGTAATATTCATAGGTTAGTGGTCATAAATTTATTCCATTTCTTGAAACATATGATAGGGGTCAAATTTAGTTATCAAATAATATTTTTACCAGTGTTAAGGTAATTTTAAAATATTTTTTCCTTTAATTACCTGATTTACCATTAACCATGGTAATAAAATAATTACCAATGTTACTATTATTAATGCCCAAAAATAAAAGTATCCTATTAATTTAATTTAGACCTAATGATTCCAAATATTGAATCAATTTTTAAAATTACAAACATATAAGTTTCAGCAATTAATGTAAAATTAATCTCATTTTTGAAATGAGAAAAAAAGTTTTCAAAAGTTAAAGCTTTACAGAAGATGCAAATGTTTTTACCTATGAATTCAATGTAAAATTCACGCTAAATACATACATTATATTAAGTGGTAAAAATATATTCTATTTATAATTTCAAAACATTAAAAATTATAAATTAACCATATAAATTATCTCGATGAAAAAAGTTATTTTTAATTAAAATTTAGCGAATTTTTACTATTCATCTAAACATAAAAGTAATCAAAAAAATATCAAAAATTTATCCAAAGTAAATTTTTATATCCCCATACAAAAAAACATGTTTATGTTGTCATGTATAAATTTTTAATGTGTCAAAATCTTAATATAAAGTGGGTTCTCCACACAAAGGTAAAAATTAACCTTTAAAAAATAGGTTCTTATTAAAAACAGGGTTTTATTCATACCCTTGGACAAAAATATTTATTGGATGACTATAAAAAATATTTTATTAAGTATATAAAACATATATATCTCATTAATTTCATTACCAAAATTAATTTACTCAAAAATACAAATATCGAATTGATTTATTTTTTTCATAAATAATTAATAGCCAATGAAATCATAAGGCATTTTAATAAGTTAGTTATAGTTATTCTCACTAACCTAATGGATAGGCTATGATGGTAATTTTTTATTAAGTTCATATCTCAATTTTTTAAACTCGTGATTGTGTGCAATGTAAGCTGCAAAAGACTAAAAATTATTTAATGAACATATTTCATAAAATCACCTGGGTGTTACATCGTAGACCCATAAGTGATCACCTATCTAAGCTACATCATCTTGGATCCCAATACTAGATGAGGCATGTCATAGAAAACCTCAAACAACACACCCTCCTTAGGAAACTGATGTATTAGAGTTCTAACATACTTCTCCTTTAGGAAACCAAACACTACTTGTCAACAATCACTCCTAAAAAGTCCTTATCCTTATTGGTAAATAATTTTTGGAACGATGAAAATTTTTAAAAATATGGTACAAGACTATAATAATAACCATCAATACCAAGGATACTATGAACCTATAACCTTTTCTTAGGCGATTCCAACAAAAAAACTACCTCGATATTGAGTAGGTCCACTACCACACCATGATGAGACACCACATGTCTTAGGAAACACTCCCCTCACAACCAAAAATTTTACTTTGATAAGTTTTCATAGATTTGGGGATGTTAAAGGAAATGTAAGATATCTTTGATATGCTCATCATGCTACTCCTATAACATCACATTGATTAAGGTATCATCGATGAATATGATGAATAACTAGTCTAAGAACTCATTGAACAAGAATTTCATAAGCCCCGTGAACATGGATGGTATGTTTGTGACACCAAATGATATAACCACCAACTTAATGTTTCCAAACCTGTATTAGAAGGAAATATTTAGAAAATCTTCATCTGTCACCCCCAGCTGGTTAAATCCAAACTATAATTCAACCTTATAAAACCAGTTATTTCCACTCGACTAGTAAAATGGATAATTGATCATTGGAATTGGGTAAACGTTCTTTACCATTACATTGTTGAAACTCAAGTGGTATATATCCAACCTAATACTACCATTTTTTTCATTTAGAACAACACTATAGAACCACACAGTGACACACTAGTATAGATGAAACCTCATGGTATCAAATCATCCACCTACAACCTAATCTCATACAACTCCACATACACCATTTGATAGGGATCCATCAAAATCCTAGAGGCACCCATCTTCAATGCTATCATAAACTCAACATCCCATAAAGGGGGAAGTTTCATATCCACCTATGGTAAAACATTCAAGAACTCCCCCTCAACCTTGATAACATCATCAACCTATAACACCCTATGTTTTTAAGAATTATTGTTTGGAAATAAAATAAATTTCTTTGATGGATTACATTGAGCGCTACACCATGTTATGAATTATTTGTATGATGAATTTAATCTTTAAATACATAAAACACATGTATTAGATTCTGGTACACACAAATATATTTTTGTATTGTGTTACACATAAATCTGTGTTCCTTTGATATCTTTTATTGCACACAAGACAAGGTTTTTCCTATCTACAATATCCTATTTATATTATTATAAAAATATTAGAATAGTTATTACCTAGCTGTTGGAATGATTTTTTTGAATAATATTGACAAAATTTGGAAAATATTTTTTACCCATATAAATTATATGGATCATTTGGTTACTAATTATTAAAAAATGGGTGTAAGAATAGTTTTAAAATAGAGAAATTTCTTTTTTGAAAATCTATTTTCAACGCACCAACATGTTTTATCACAATAAATTAAACAGAAGACTTTTGATGAGTGATTTTATGAAAATTTATATAGAATATATTAAATAAAATATTTAAACTTCATATTTTGTGATTTTTATACAATATATTAGAATAAAACCAATTTTTGTCATAAAAAAATATATTTTTCTAAAAGATAGTTTTATCACCTTTTAATGGAACACCAATTTTGAAACTAAAATTTGACAACATTAGTAATTATGTAAGATAAAATAAAATTTATTTTTGAAAAATGACATTACATATTATCTTAGGGAGAATTTTTGATATTTATCTATGAAGATTATTTTTTTTATGAATGGTGAAAAATACATAATTCTATTTGAAAGTAAATTTTTAAATAATTTATTTAAATAGATAAATTATATTTTTAGTTGGTTTTAATGTTTATTTATATCAATTATATATATATATATATATATTAAATCAATTTAGTTCATTATAATCAATTTCACAGTGAAATTGGCTATAAAAACATTTCAAAATTTTGAACATTTTAATTATAAAAACCTTGCCGTTTCATCCCATCTGCTGGATTAATTTTAAATTAAATTGTTTCAAATATATATTTTGAATTTGTAAAATTTGATTTTTTATTTTAAATAAGAATAATTTATAATGTATATTATTTTCATATTAGTTTTTTCTAGAAATATTAGTGAAATAGTTAAAAATTAATTATATGGATTAAGAGAAAAGCAAGTAAAATTAGTGGTTAATCGTTAAACATAAGTGTCAAAATGACATAGAAATTTTATAAAAGTATTTTTATTCCAATATTTAGACCATGTAACCTATTTTATTGAAACTTTACCATTTTTAGATGCAAATTATGTAAGGTATACCTCCCAATGGTGTTTTCCTTTTTATTTACAAGAATTCCACTCCTCCTCCAGTGTAAAAGGGAACTCACCTCCTCACATAATTGCTCCTATAAAGACCATTGTATCATTAAAAAACTACTGAAAGAATATAAAAAAATACATAATAGCTTCTTAGAGCCATCACATTGGTCAAAAATAAAACCAATGATTTCATTTGCTGTGAACCAATAGGAGTTTTCCAAAGAAGAGGTAACATTCATCAACAAGAACTCTTGTTTTATTTATTTCTCCATCCCTTAAAGTATTATCATTAATTTTTATATAAGAACCTTAGTATCCTAAATATAATTATATATTTTTATTTTAAGGTTATGACCTTCACTCAAACACACTTCCATCAAGTGGGATACTGAATCATCATCCATGTGTACGGCAGACTACCGACTCGCGAACTGATGTCATTTGTTCCTGCATTTCCACATCTCAAGGTTGGTATTAATGATGTAAATACAATTTATAAATGATATATATTATATTAATTTGGTTTTTATTCTACTTTAATTATTATATCACACAAAACTTCATTCATTATGTTTTTTGAGAATACGACAATATCATTTTTGGACGTGTGAACTACTGCCTCCTTAAAGCGATGTGATTCGTTCAATCTTAACATGGAATGTATTAAATGAAATTTAATTAAAAATATGTAATATTAAAGAAATAATAATTATAATGGAATGATAATATATATATTTATATATATGTACTTTATTTACTTTAATTTTTTCAATACAGTAAGAAATTGGAAACAACGTTTACGCCTACCTATATCCTATCGTATCCATGAATGGTGCATTTCATTACATGTTTTTATATTTTATAAATTGTTATGAATACTTATATAATAATTATATATGATCTCTATATTTGATTTTACATTTTGGAAATTCTTATATCATGATTTATGTATGGGGATCAAGGATAACATGTCTAAACATATACAAAAAAACAAAGTGATTATTACCCAAAACATAACTTTATCATAAAATTTATAATAAATATGTAACATAAATTCATAATAAAATAATATACGTTATGAAATATAAGAATATAGTTTTCTAGTATATTTATATTAAAATTATTATTATTATACCTATTTTTTTAATTTGTATTAATAAATTCAAGACTAAAGGATATGGTTTTCTCATCTCACTTTTATTGTTATGAGATATACACTAAATTCAACACTTTTTCTAATTATGTTCTGTATATATATACCTATTTAAATTTTATATCATGAATTTAATTTATTTAATGATTTTAAATGTTTTTATTGATTTTATTATTTCATGGATCTCATGATTCAAAATTTACTAAAGTAGTAAGTGGATTTCGAGTGTGACATTAATTTCTACAAGACTAATGCCATATTAACCAATCGTTTATTTTTTTTGATGTATATAATAAATTATGAAAATTAATATGACTAATTTAATTTACTTATTAATATTAAAATTATCAATTCAGGTTACCATTTCATGGGGATCATGTTTCATATGTTAGTCCTATAGTAAGGGATTTTTCTCTCACTTTTTACATCTGTGAGACACATGTCATATTAAAACAATATTTATTTTATGTGGTGTATGTACTACATATAAATGTATTTCATTATTATTATACATAAATTTTTTTTATTTACACATCATTCTTATTATCTATATTTCATGGTGTTCACGATTCAATATATTCCAAACCGGTTAGGTAATTTTCTCTTAATTTTCTTCCTTTGAGACAGATGTTATGTTATGCACCCAAATTCTTTTATTGGATTTATAAACTACCCTTTAACATGTTGTAAATTTAATATCATTATATTAATGATATTTTAATCTTTATGTAATTTTATTCTCTCATGTTAATTATAATTTAATTTTACAAAACTGTAAGAGTTTATTGCTACAATCGCATTGTTTATCGAGATTATTATTGATTATGATTACAATGATGAAAAATTATGAGTTTTATCCCAAGAAATCTATTTAGTTTTATTATACCCTGGTGATTCATGATATCATCCTGTAATGGTACCATTTTCTACACTATTTAATACATTATATAGTTAAGAAAATATTTTTCAAAAAATATAACCTTATTTATCTCTTCTATCAGAAATCGATTTTTTTCATAGACCATGTTTACTAAAAATGATTTCAAATTTGTTTTCAAAATATATATTAATCTCATCTTCAAGGAAAATTTTTTAAAATATGTTTTATGTTTTAAATTTTTTTTATAGTAGGTTTTAAATAATCCTTTAAATGTTTCCAATGGTTTACTTCAAAGAAAAATATTTCAATGATTTCAAATATTACATTATAAGTTATCAAATATATTTTCCAAGAAAAATGTTATAAATTTTTTAATGATTTAAAAATATACTTTCAAAGAAGAATATATATTATCTATAAGAAATTTTTTAAATTATGTTTCAATCTTACATAATAAGTTTTCAAAGTGTTTTTTAATGAAAATGATTTTGAAAATGTTTTAAATATTAAAAAATGGTTTTTAAAGAAATATTATTTTCCTTAATAAATTCTAAAAGTGATCATTCAAAATCCTTATCAAACAATTATTACATACTATGATATATTTTATGCTTCACTAGGGATATGATCTAATAACCCCATTCTTATTATTTATTTGAATGGTTAATGTCTATGATGACTAGTTGTATATGAAACCCATTTATCCCCCATGGGTTATACCATGAAAAAATCTTATTAAATCTTCATAATTTCCCATGTTATTCTATGATTAAATGATAATTAAATCTTTCTCTTTTCCATAGGTTATTATAAGATTAAATTTTTATGATACCCATTTCATTTTATGGGTTATAATATGATTTTAACAAAACCCATCTTTTTTATGGGTTATGATATGATGAGTGTTTTATTATCCCATGGAACACATATGTATGGTTTCATTATGTGATGGGTGAGACCTATATCTCCCTCTAATTCATTGGGATAATATTTCTATGTCCTAAGATAAATAATTGGAAATAAGTTTACGATATTGATCTAAAATGGAAAATGGGTGCGTCCTGATTCAAAATGGGAAAGAGGTGTATCCTAATCAACAATGGGAAATGGGTGTGTCCTGATCCAAAATGGGAAATAGGTACATAATGACCCAAAATGGGAAACAATTTCATCCTAATCCATAATTGTGAATGTGGGAATGATGATCCACTATAGGAATAATGTGTAACTTGATCCACTTTAAGGAAATATAAGTGATTAAGAATGGTGGTGTGTCTTGTCTAGTAGGTATAGCCACCATAAAGTGCCTAATAAGTTTTTACAATGATGCTGGAATGAAAGGGAATGATTTTATATTCTTCTTTACCTTCCACTAATTGTATGTCTTATTCCAATGTTAAGATATCATGACTCATGTTATATGATTTCTTCACGATTTATGTCTTATGAGCTTCCAATAATTATGCCATGGCTCATGTATATGGTCTTTGATATGTAGGGTATGATCTTCAAATGTTATTCTCATGTTCCCATACCATTATGTTCATTTTATTCCAACATATATTAATTATTTACCCTTATATATCATCTGAACGCACCCTTTATTATGTTTAGTTTCCCCATGTTATGAATAAAACTTTCAAGTTGGAGTACCCAAGGGAAAGGTATTTTTTGGAGACCATGGAGATCTTTAACAGAGTTAGAAGATATTTTTTTCCAAGTTTATGAAGACACTAAACTATCAAAATCATTGATAATATATTTTTTTAATGAGGAGAATATTAATCTATAGAAATTTAATATCTATGTATGTTAATAATGGGTCACTATAGTAGGTATAAAATGAAAATTTTAGTCATCCTTTAGAAACTAGGATGAGAAACATTTAAGGAGATCCAAAGGGATTTTTTGAACAATATGCATAGGGATGTCTCTAAGGATAACTATAAGGGTAATTAAATGTTTGAAATAATTTCCCCTAATTTTGGTAAAGGGTTTATTTAGTGGTTTCTAAGAAAGTAGACCCTTGTATTGATGTTGTAGGTTGATATCGTAGTGGAATAGGAAGATGTTTTTAAAGTGTAAAAGAATGAAAAAAATAAAGTAAATGTGTTCAAAAAATGAAAAGCTTGGTGAATACAATATAATAGAAGAATATCACTCCTTGGGTATCATAGACATTCAAAATAATTAAATATGTAAGGTATAGGAATTTTGGAAATCAATGTCTTAGGGAAAACCTCATGGAAGAAATAGGCAAGGTTTTAAGAATAACAGTCTTACTGATAATGATGAAGAGACCATGTGTTACATATAAAAGGTATGTTATTTAATAATAGTCTTATTTATAAGCATTATTAAATTGAATATACATAATTAGTATTGAATATATTTGGAAATTAGTATTAATAAATAAGACAATAAAGCTTTGATAATGGATTAAGGAATAGGTGGAATAATCGATGTATTAATGTATTTCAATTCAAGTATTCTGTTATATGAATCATGAAGTATATAAGAAATTTTATAAGAAGTTTTTATTTAAGGATTTTCATGATTATGTTAAATAAAACTAATGACCTAGAAAATATATTTAATGGAAAGGTTTCATTAAGGGAAGTTAACCCTAAACATGTTCACGAGGATTAAAAAATGATATTTATTATAGATAAAGAAATTATGATATGGATAAGGTAAATTGTATAGTATTTATAACCTGAGAACAAATAAAGTCTTTGTTGACAATGTGGATAATTCTATTAGTGATAAGGTTTAAACTAATTTTGGTTTTAAGTACTATTCCCAATAATAATTGGAATAAGGAATAATTCATGTTTTCAATAAGGACTTATAGTTATTTGGGTTATTACCATCTTTCAAGAGTGTACATGATGAAGGTATAAACATGTTTGATATGTGACAAACAAGAGATATTTATGAATTAAGGGGGATTAGTTTTATGCTAATTTTGAAAAAATTAGTTACCATATTTCTAATTTTTATAATTTCATTTTTCAAAAGGGTTACAAGTTTAACCATTTATTGAATATTTTAAGTTAAAATTCAGTTGAAGTTTCAGATATTATATTTTTATCTTCTTATATGATAATTTATGAACATAAGATAACCTTTTCTAACCATTTTTTTATATTAAATAAAGATAGATGAAATATCTTATCATTTTATTTATAGATCTCTGGATCTGTTAGTTCTTCTAGGATACAAAATTTACATTTATAATAGTAACATCATTTCTGATGAATTAAATGGACCCTTAGATCATTATAGATTTATGGATTTATGATACTTAAATTGTTCATGAGTTACTTTGGGAAACCGTTATGTTTCGATCCTTCCATTTTTAAATAATGATTTAGTATTAATTTTTAAAATGTGGGTATCTAGTAAATAAAAATTCGTGTATTAAACCTTTTATGACCCTAATTAATTTCAAGGTATAAATTCATTTTAGGGGGATTATAATGTAACACCTTGCGATTTTATGAATTAAATATTTTCAAATAAATTAAATTTATTTAATTGATTGAATTGCATGCTACACTAAGTAATGATTTATCTACATGATAAAGTTAAAATATTACTAAATAAAACAAATATAGTAGCTTTTGGTACAAAATATACTATGTTTGGATTTCCTTACACATAATCCCGAGTTCCTTTGATAGCTTGTGTTGCACACAATGCTTAGTTTTATCGAACTACAATACACTATTAATATTGTAATTAAAATATTTGTATAGTTAACACTGATCCATTATAATGGGAGTTATGAATAAGATTAACTAAATTATGAAAATATAGTTTTTAAATATATATAAAATTAATTATATGGATTCCAACTAATTACAAATGGTAGTAAGAACAATTTGAAAATAAAGAATATTTTTTGAAAAACTTTTTTCAAAGCACAAATACATTTTATTTCAATAAATTAAAAAAACAACATTGATTGAATTATTTTAATTAAAATTTTATATTACATATAATATAAACTATTTAAAATTCATCTTAAGTGTTTTTCATAAAATAAATAAGAATAAATCCAATTTTAGTTATAAAAATATATATTTTTCTAAAAGATAATGTTATAACTTTTTAATAGATCACCTATACTAAAAAGAAATTGTTACACTATTAGAAATCATATATGATTAAATAAACATTATTTTTGAATGATAAATGTCAAAATTATCATAGGGTAAATTTTTTATATTTTTATGAGAATATTAATTTTTTTGGGAGTAGTGAAAAATACTAAATTTTAACTGAAAATCGACATTTCGAATAATATAGATATATTGTTAAATACATTTGGATTCCAATATTTACAAAAGTTCTAATATTATATCTATAATTGACTATTGTTGGAAGAATGTGATGTAAGGTATGCCTCTCAATACTGTTTACTTTTTGAATTTACAGGAACAACACTCCTCGTCCACTATAAAAGGGAACTCACCCCCCCCCCCCCCGCACACTTATTAACACATATAAACCAATTTGGTATATCCAAGACCATAAAAATAATCTAAAAAATATCTCCAATAAGCCCATAAGAATTAATTTTGGATTAAATAAATACAATCATTTTCTATTTTGAAAACCAAAAGGAGTTACTCGAATAAGACGTATCATTCTTTAACGAGCACTCTTATTTTGTTTCATTCACCACACCTTAAATTATTATCATAATATGTTTATATAATAAAATATTTATCATAAATATAATGATATTCTTTCTATTCTATTGTTATAACCTAAACTCACACACACTTCCATCAAATTGGATACACAATCACTGTTCATGTGTATGGTGGACTACCGTCTAACGAACTGATGTTGTTCATTCTTCCATTCCCAC
The DNA here is from genome assembly GCA_963277665.1 of Viscum album. NCBI lineage: Eukaryota > Viridiplantae > Streptophyta > Magnoliopsida > Santalales > Viscaceae > Viscum > Viscum album. The sequence continues at coordinate 387,684,066 of OY728163.1, read as the reverse complement.
ATTTCATGGTTTGTAATAATGATGTAATTAATGTTTTTATATGATATATATGATATTTTTTATATTTTTGATGTTTTTATTATTATGTAATTATTATAAAACACATATCTTAATTCATTCCATTTTGTTGGAATACGATAACATAGTTTGCGGATGTGTGGACTACCACCTCCTCAATGTGATGTGATTCATTTAAATTTTCCATATAATGTATTATGGATGGTTTTATTAAATATATTTCATATTTATGAAACATTAATTATTGTTTAATGATAATATATATATATATATTCATATCATTTATTTTCCTTTTTTTCAATACAATATGAACATGGAAAAAAAGTTCTTACGTACGTACAACCTACTGTCTCCATAAACGATGTATTTAATTTAATATTTTTACCTTATATGGATTATTATAAATACTTATAAACTTAATATATATGTTATTTATATAATTTTTTGAATTAATTGAATAATTAAATCATTGTCTTAGTTTGAGGATCATGAATAATAAGTCAAAACATTTACAAAAAAACAAAGTACTTATTACCAGAAACGTAGCTTTAACATTAAATTATTAATACATGGGTAATATAATGTCATTATGAAATAATATATTATATGATATATAAGAATATTAATTTTTGGTAGGTTTGTAATGAACTTATATTTTTTATATAGGAGGTTTGAATGTGTATGATGAAATTAAAGACTTAAGGTAAGTGTTATCTCCTCTAACTTTTATTTGTATGCGATATATTCTGTATTCAAAACACATTATTGTAGTGTGGTATATATAATGACCTATGACATGTTATATCATGATATTTCTATATTTAAGGGTATTAAATGCTTCAATTGATTTTATTATCTAATGTATCTTCTGATTTTAATGTTACTCAAGTAGTAATGGGATTTCTAGTCTCAGTATTATTTCTATGAGACTTATTACATATTCTCCACTAGTGTCATTTATGGGGTGTATATAATTACCTATAAAATTATATATAATTAATAGAAATTAATAAATTATATTGAATGTAGAAATTTATGTTATGAATTCATGAGGCTCAATATTCAAATGTTACTCAAGTAATAAGAGATTTATATGTCACGTTGTACATCCACGAGACACATGTCGTATTCCCAACCTATTTATTTTTGTTGGGTTTGTATTACCCATGAATTTATTTTACAATTCTTCTAAATAAAATTATATTTATTTACATATCTATTTTATGATATCTCTTTCATGGGGTTTACATTTTAAAAGTATCTAAATCGGTTAGATAATTTTATCTTAATTTTCTTCAGTAATACACATGTTATATTATGAATCCATATTATTTTAAAAAGCCTGTATACTACCATTTGACATATTATATCATTATTATACATATTTTTAGGATATTTTAGGATTTATTTAATATTATTATATCATGGGAATTATAATTAAAAGTTTCCAAAGTGGTACTAGAAAATTTCTATATTCTCATTATTTCTCAAAATTGATTAGCGTAATGCTTAAACTGATGAAATATTATTATCCATATATCAAGAGATATCATTAATTTTATTATACTATGTTTATTAATCATATATTCATGTAAGGGTTACAATTTTCACTCTGTGGTACTTAAGATAACGAGGATATGTTTTTATGAATATTAGACCTTATTTCACTCTTCATTTAGAAATATGTTTATTCAAAAACCATGTTTTCTAAAAATGTTTTAGTTTTTTTTAAATGATAACATAAGATCATTTTTGAATAAAAGGTTTTCAATTTTCTTATATTTAAATAGTGTTTATAATGATTTTCAAATCTTCCTTTATATGTTTTCAAAGTTTATTTTCAATGAAAATGATTTGAATAATTTTATAGATTCTCTTATAAGTTTTAAAAGATATTTAAAAATTAAATGGTTTTAAAAATGTTTTATCATTTCAAATGATTTCTTAAAATATGAAAAAATATTTTCCATAGAAAATAGTTTAATGTATTTTTAAATATTACTACGTAAGTTTTAAAAGGGGGTTTAAATGAAATGGATTTCAAAAATGTTTTTTGTATTAAAAATTGATTTTTGATGAAAGGATAGTTTCTTAATAAATGATCCTAATTGTGATTCACAATCTTTATCCATATAATAAAACATCCCTTGATATACTCTATGATTTACTAGGTATATGATTAAATTACACCATTAATGGTCTTTATTTTAATAGTTTATGTTTTGGATGACAAGTTTTTTTATGAAACTCGTTGCTCTTCATTGGGATATACCATGATAAAATGTTTATTAAATCAACTAAAATTAATAATCTATTCAATGATTAAATGATTATGAAACCTGTATCTTTTACGTAATTTATGATAGGGTGAAATATTTTTGATTCCCATTTAATTACATGGGCTGTGATATGATGATTATGAAACCCATCTATTTTAATATGTCGTGATATAATGAATGTTGTATTATCCTCTATCCCAAAAATGTATGATTTCATTTTGTGGAAGTTGGGACCTATATCTCCCTCCAATTCATTGGGTAAATTTTAATATCTCATGAGATAATGAATGGAAATCATGTTGATGGTCTCGATCTAAAACTGGAAATAAGTGTAATGTCCTGATCCTGGTGCCACACACCAGTGCCCCAAGCTCGACCACCACATGATCTCAAGAGAACCCCATATATGTCATAGGCTAACGAATTGTAGCAAGGGTCTGAAATGTTGATCCTAGGAGGAATCTACCCTATTTTATCAGAGTAATAAAATAGTTCATAAAAATAAACAATGATGGAATATCATTTAACCACAAACAGAAAAATACCAGTAATATAATATCAAAACTAAAGTAGTAAACAAGTTGTGATAATGTATGTGTCCAACGTCAAATGAAAACTAAAAATAAGACACTAAGTACACAAAAAGTGGGTTCTAAACCATGTATGGTTCCCTCATCTATGTTCCATCCATACTCATTCCTAAAACATGTGGCCTTTTCCCATATCCTTTCACACAACGATGAAATCTATTCGGGCATCGATTAGATTTCCCGAGTAGGGTGTGAGTACAAATCAGTATCCCACATCCAAGGGTGTCTAAAATAAAAGTATTCAACAATAGTTTATGTATATTCAGAATAAAACAAGTACAATTCATCAATTAATAGTTATCACATTATCAAATATTTTTTATTTGACAATATAAACCTTCGTGTTTCCAAGGACACCCAAACCCCAAAACCTACTTCAGCCCATACGAGAAACTAATCTACCCCCAAGGGATATCAAATTTGAATATCCATGTTACCATTCATAATCTCACATGCGAATAAACTTGTTACCATCCACCATTTCCTAATTGAATGACCATATCAACATTCTTAAAACTTAGTTGAATGTTCATGTTACCATTCACCGTTTATTAATACATAATTAAATGAATTTATTAAAATTCATAATACATGAATGAATTTTCATGTTACCAGTCACCATTTAAAAACAAATTATTGAAATATCATGTTACCATTCATAACACTTGGATGAATATCCATGTTACCATTCACCATTTAATAACACATAATTGAATGGTCATGTTACCATTCGTAATACATGTAGAAATTTTAATGTTACCATTCACTACATAATAACATATAATTGAATATCACAATAATACATATGTCTCAACAACACATTAATTAATTCACTAATTAATTAATCGTATTCACAATTTAAATATCTCATAAATAATTAACTAATTAATTATTCAATTATTAACATAAATATCCACAAATTTTTCTGAAATTAAATATCAAACTCACAATCTCAATATATCATAATTAATTCAACTATTAGTTTTTCCATTATCTAATAATTACCCAATTCCTTTATTATCTAATTCGTCATATAAATTAATTTTTTAAGAAATTCATGTGCTAAAAAATCTACAAATTATTCAATTTTCATACAAGATGTCAAAATCAAGACTATGGGATTTGAATATTAGACCAGCAACATTGATTTTTTTATGAACGATCACCCAACTAAAATCCCAAAAATTCAGCAGTGTAATGGTGTAGAATGAGATCTGGATCTAAAGTATAAATCAATAATAAATAAATCATAATATCTCTAATAAAGAAATATATCTTTAATCCGATATCTACATCTAAAAAACTAGGTTTAGATCTAAACCAAAATGGAGAATAACTTCCCTTAAGGGAGAAGAAAGGAGGTTGAACACAAAAGTAACAGGATATGATCCACATATTGGGAGTGAAAAATATCGTTAATCCAAGCTTCAAATATTGAAGAACGATGGTTGGGATGGTTTGAAATTGATCCAAAGATCACTAAAATTGCGACAGATAACCTAGGATTGAATTGGGTTCTATTTGGGATTATTTAGGGGGTTCAAGTAATTAAAAAAACTAATTTTTATGAGACACTAATTACCATGAACGGTTTTCTTAGTAGGGTTTCATGGTTTTCCCAATCCATGTGCCAAAATTTTGTGTGTATTTTATAGGGGTGAACAATTACTCTTAATAGGGCTCGAAGTTGGAAGAACGATGCTCCAACCATGAAATTGTTATTTGTGTTGGGTTGCATGGTTAGCTGGGTTGGGGTGAATGGTTTTCCCTAACCACAAACCAACCATGCACTATCCCTTTTTCATTTATTTTTCTCAATTATCTCCCAAACACACAACAAGGTTAAACACATATGAAATATAATCAACACTATAAAAAGAGTACCTATAAACGGCCTAGAGATAAATCAAGAAAACGTCAAGATCTTATAATATCACGCCCTTATAATAGATCACCTATGAGATATGCTCCCAAATATCTTTATGATTCTTAGACAAAAGCATTGTGCCACTTCACCCTCATATCTTCTTTACTTTCCCATGTTTCCTCCAACACACACCCATGTTGTCATAGTACAGGAACTACTGGAATGGTATTTTCCCACAACATTTTCTCACTATGATCCAACACATGTATCAGATTCAACTCAAAGGACACATCTATTTCAAGATCAAAATCACCAAACCTGATAAGATGGTAAGGGTAGGGATGATGCCACTGATGTTGTGACACAAAGCAAACATCATGGAAATCACTGTATTTTTGTGGTAGAGCCAATCGGTACGCCACCAATCTAATTCACTCCACAACCTCAAATAGTTAAATGAACATGGGTGCTTGCATACCCTAAATTCATATCATGGATTGACCAAAACTAGGAAACACCTAAAGAAATACATGATCTCCCTCTGTAAGTATAGGGGTCATCGACGTCTATCATCATAAAACTAATGTATACTCTGATCTATAGCCATACATTTACAAATTAGCTGAACCTGTTCTGTCATCTCTTGGAGAAGACTCATTACCAACCACTCAGACCCACTAGACTCCATCCAACATAGAGGTGATCTCCATGACCTACCACAAAGAGCTTCATATGATGACATCTGAATTTTTTCCTTGTAATTTTTGTTATAGAAAAACTCCACTAGTTCTAGGTGATTCCCCTAAGACCTTCCAATGTCAAGAACACAATCTCGTATAATATCATCAAGAACCTATATAGTATGCTCTCAATTCCCATTTTTTTGTGGGTGGAAGTTCATACTCAACAACACCTATATACTATGCCCCTTATACAAGCCATACCAGAAGTCTATTGTAAATCACAAGTCATGATCTAAAACAATAGTTCATGGAACCCCATGTAGATGGACTATCTACTAAACATACCAAACTTCTAGATGTTCCACTAATAATGTCTCCCATATAGGAAAGAAATATGATACTTTTTTTAGTTAATCTAGAATCTCCAAAATCGATTAATTGTTCTAAGGAAACCCTGGGAGACCCACTAAAAAAATCCATGGATACATCGTTCCACTTCAATTCCGAAATGGCCAACAGTTGTATAAAACAATTGGGTCATTGTTGATATTCCTTCACCTAATAACAGGTAAAGCATCATGTTAAAAACCTTGTTATCTACTTTTTCATTCTCATCCACCAAAACCATTATTGTAGGTCACAATATATTTTTTTCACATCAATATGTACACCCCACTTCAAGGCATTAAACTCATGCATTATCTCCTCCTGAATTCTTGTAAGAATCTAAGACTAATTTATAACATAAATGATTTCATATTCGTTTATGATCTAATTGGAAGGTGAATCCCCACCATTCATATGTTCCTTCAATTTTAATAACTTTTTATCCTCATATTTTATGTCTATAATCCACCTCAAAAGTTTAGACTCCATATAAACTAATTTGAGATTCATCTACTCATGTATCTCCTAAACCACTTGATGAATATCTAAAAATAGATTCATCATCTTCCAATAAACACTAGAATCTTTAACCACCTGTGTCTGAGTTTTGATACTCAAAGCCACAACAACATTATTTCCTTTCATGAGAATATATGACTGTTCGAAATCAAATGACTTCATATACTCAACCTGTCATTGAGACTAGATATTCAAGTCTCACTATGAAAATATGTACTTTAAGATATTTTGATTGGTGTACACAATAAAATTTTCACCCAAAAAAAATTTGTCTCCAACACATCAAATCATAAACCACTATTTCTAACTTGTGGTTGTGCATATAGTAGTTTTTTTCAGGAGGCCTCAACTACTAAGAACCATTTTCCACAACTCAATCTACCTTCATCAACACAAGTCCAAGTCACATCCTAGAGGAATCAAGATATACTATATACTCATCACCAATATTGAGTGTGATCAATATTTGTATCAATGTCAAGAACTTCTTCATCTCCTATAATTCATTTGCGCAAGATTCCGACCAATCAAACATTTTAACCTCTTTAGTCAAGCCCGTATGCAGATATGACATTTGGGAAATGTCCGGGATGAACCTCCTATAATTTCCAGCTAAACCCAAAAAGCCTCAGATTTGAAAATCATTCTTGGGCTTCTTCCAATATAGAACTAGGAGTACTTTATCCAGATCCCCTGAAAAAACTTCCTCCAAGATGATGTTACCTAATAAGTTTACTTAGTTGATCCAAAACTAACACTTAGTTAACTTGGTGTACCGATGATGTTATATCAGTGTACTCAGGATGATTTCAAGATGTTGGGAATGATCATCAGGAGTTTTGGAGTACACCAAGATCTCATCCACAAAAACTGCGAAAAATACATCCTAGAACGGTTGGAATATCATGTCCATGAAGTCCATAAACACTTAAAGGGTGTTTGTAATCCCAAATGACAGTACAAAGAACACATATTAGATATACCTTTTTTAAAAATATGTCCTCAGTATATAAAAATTTAGAACTCTCAGCTGATGATACCCAGATCCCATGTAAATCTGGGGGAAGAAACTAGCGCCCATCAACTAGTCAAAAAGATCATCGATATGTGGTGGTGGAATCCTATTCTCCATAATCATATGTTTAACTTCCATTAATCAACACAATAGTGAAAACTATTCTAGTCCTTCTCTTAAAACCACACTTAAGAACCCCAAGGTGATGTTAACTAATGGGACAACCCCTTATCCCCACCTCCTCCATATGAGTCTGGATCTCCTAAAGCTCTCTAGATTCAATTCTGTATGGTGCAATTGAAACTAGCTCTTCACCAAACATGAGCTCGATTATGAATTACACATCTCTCTCAGGTGGAAGGCCTAAGAATTCATTAGAAAATACATCCTGAATCTATTACAATACTAGTGGAAAGACATCATGCCTCACACCTTCATCATTCAACAATAAACTAGAAACATCAGCTATGATATCTCCCAATTTCTTAGTAATTGTCCCTACACATCCTTCTGAGATATCTCACTTCATATGGTAAATGTAATGGTCACCCTTAGGAAATATAAACATCAATAAACTATGGTAACTATAAATGTTAGATTGGTATGTGACTAGCTAGTCTATATCCATAATTAGGATGAAGCTTTATATATCAAGAATATTGTGGTCCCATAAAAAATGATACTCCCTACTCTCAATTGAACACCCCTTTCACAAATATATTTCCCTATATTGTACTCCAAACGATGTATCTATTATAATTTTCCCTATAAAAAACCCCACTACCAGGTTCCAATAGATAACAAGTTTTTCAAATATAAAGGAATGAGAGGCACCATTTTGAAAAAAGTCACTAAATAATGTAGATTCTACAAGAATAATACCTCTTACTACTATTAGTCCATCCTATCAGTCCATATGTGTAGATTGTACTGCATTTATTTGTCCTAACCCTATTTCCTGTTATGGAATTTGACTCTGCTAAGTATCACCACTCTACTGATTTCGAAACTATTTTCGAGAATCAACACACACACTACCTCTACTACCTTGGTTGGTAGTGCTCCAAATGCCAGAATGATATGGTTTAGAAGATCCCCTTCATGTATCCCGGTTCTTTCAAGCTCTTAAATCACTAATAATATACCATGGGTTAATAAAGAATCTCCATTGATGAAACCTATGGCCAAAATATTAGTACTCCATAAGTGGTTGGGAATAGTTCCTTTGATAATGTCCCAACCTACCTACCTAGTGACAAACCACTCCAATAAGGTCCTACAAAATTTATCCCTATGTCTGGGAAATCTTCTTCCCACTTCCCTAGATAAAGGTATAATAGTGAAACTTCCTACTCTGGATAGTCATAACCCCTGGTTGTCTTTCTAGAACCATCTATCATGAATTAAGAGCCTACACCGGTTCCACTCAGTAATGATATCTTGATCCACCACCTGGGCAAACATATTTAACTAGATGAGGTAAACATGAGAATTAATCTCACACTTCAGTCAGTTCTAGAAACATATCTTAGTAAATATCTCGTTTCCTTCCATCACTAGAGAAAAGCACTACATATATGTGAAAAATATAACATATTCCATCATAGACATGCTTCTTTGATTCAACCTCATGAACTCAGAAACTCTATCCTGCCTCAACATCTCTTGAAAGAAGTGCTCTACGAAATTCTACAAGAATTCCTTCCATGAAATTCCCTCTGTTAGTCCAGTCGTCACATGAATGCCCCACTATTGTTTTACTGATCCTTGTTTCATACAGGTAGACAATATTACCCTCCTCTCAAAAATAGTCTCCATATTGTCAAATATCATCTTGATGGATTCCACCAAGAACCCAGTTCCCTCATGTCTATCCCTCTACGGTAACATTATATGGGTGATGCAATTAAAATTATCTTGTCAGGTCATACATACTCTTCACAACCCACCATGGGACTCTTTCTGTTAATTATATGAAGTGAGCTATGTTCTCTCAGAACATCTCCCCTGATTCCTCACCTGGTGATATTGGTTCATCACGTTCCATTACTGGTATAACATCACCATCCCTATCGTTTTATCGTCCTCTCAAAAAGCATCATCATGGAGGAATATCCCTAAAATTACATGCACCCATATGAGGAATCATAACACAACTTTGTAACATTTATATAAAATGAAAATCACAATATTTATTTTCTCCAAACCTCAACATGCATTCAAAACTGGCGTGCTATTTCTACCCTTAACCACCCTACACCTATGTCCTGGTTAACATGGGTAAACACATTCTCATTATTCACATTACCTTAGACACCTATTTATTCATATTTAATCATTTTACCATTTTCAATTTCACATGAAATTTAATATAGTTAATGTTTATCTACTTTCCCAAAACATATTTCCCCATGAGGGCCTAAAATAATCCATGTCATAATAATCCTGAGTTCCTAGAATGATGCATGAAACACAAATGTAGTTCCATACCTCGTTATCTATCAAATAACAGTAAATCTCAAAAATTCTCAAATCTCACAATAAGTGTGTAACTCAAGGTGAAATAATATTAAACTATAACAAATAACAACAATAATAACAATCCCACCCTGGGTACATAGGTTTCCCTGATACATGGGTTTCAAACTCCAAAGAATGAGCTCATTATCAAGGTCCGACTCTCCCTATTCTCATGTATTCCTTTACAAAACAATAAGACAAATGAAAACGAAAGGAAAACAAAAATTTATACCAATTTATAATGTCCCAAATCGGGATCCACAAACTAGTGCCCTGAACCAGACCGCCACATGACCTCAAGAGAACCTCCGCGTATGGAAGAGGCTACCGACTAGTAGTGAGGGTTTGATATGTCAATAACGGGGAGATAAGACCCTATTTAATCATAGTAATAAACAATAAGAAATAAAAAATCAATAGAGAAATATCATATAAACATAAATTGAACAGTACCAATATCACATGATCACCAAAACTGGAAATACAATATTCAAACAAAAGCTCTAAACATGTCGTGCTAATATACATGTCTGGTTTCAAACGAAAACACTAAATTAGACACTAGATAATCCAAATCTTGTTCCGAACCACATTTAGTTCCACAATCCATGCTCTATCCCTTCTCATCCATCTAACAAATGGCCTTTTTCTCTTAACCTTCCCTTCATCAATGAAATCTATTCAGTTACCAATTAGCTACCAGATATTGGGTGTTAGAAAAACTCAATAGGACAACACTAACATTGTCCAAAACAAATTTAGTCAATAAAAATTTATGCACAATTATAAGAAAATATGTAAAAAACATAAATAAATAGTTATCATATTATTAAATATTTTTTTTTGAACCACATAAACCACCAGTCTTCTGAGGACACCCGAGCCTCAATACCTGCTTCGGCCAATGCAAGAATCCAATATATCCTTGAGGGATATCACATTTGAATTTCCATGTAACTATTAATAATCTCAAAAGTTATTTGACATATTACCACTCAGCTTTTTTCAATTGAATGACCATGTTACCATTCTTAATACTTGGTTGAATAGTCGTGTAACCATTCACCTTTTAATAACACATAATTGAATGATCATGTTACCAGTCCCAATACTTGTCTAAATGACATGTTATCATTATCCATTTAAAAACAAGTGATTTAATGATAATGATACCATTTATAATACTTGGATGAATGTCAATGTTTCCATTCATCATTTAATAACATCAAATTGAATTTGTATGTTACCATTCATAATATATGGCTGAATTTCCATGTTACCATCCACCATCTAATAACATATAACTAAATATCACAATAATACATATGTCTTGACAACCAATTAATTAATTCGCCAATTAATTAATCACACTCACTATTTAAATATCATGTAATTAATTAACCAATTAATTATTAAGTTCTTCACATCAGTATCCCACAATTTAATCCATACTTAGTTATCATATTCAAAATTTCAATATTTCACAATTAATTATACAATTAATAATTCCCAAATGACAATATTTCTAAATTCCTTAATCAATTAATTCACCAATTAGAAAATTCATTTTGGAAATTCAAATGATAAACAAATCTATAAATTCTAAAATTTTCATTCACGTAATCCAAATCATAAATATGGGATTTGAATATTATACCACCTACATATATTTCATGAAAAATGATCTCTGAATGTAAATCCCTAAAATTCAGAAGAGTAACGATATAGAATGTGATTCGGAACTAAAACCTAAATGAAGATTAAATAAATCATGATCACTATAATCTAGATATAAATATATATATATATATATTCCAAGATATATATCCAAAAAATTAGTTATGTATCTAACCCCAAAAATAGAATAAATTCCCTTAAAGAAATGGAGAAGAACAGAGGATGAATGTGAGAACAATAGGATATGATCCACTTACTGGGAGGGGTGAATATCTTCAATTCAGACATCAAATTGAGATGAAATGAGGTCAAAAAGCCCTATAATTGGTCATGAGAGCTCCAAATTCATTATTGAGTACCTAAAGTCAAATGGGGGTAAATTTGGGAATAATTAGTGGTTTTGGGTTATTAAAATCTATTTTTAGGGAGACACTAATTTTTTCACATGTTTTGCTGGGTAGGGGCACAAGGTTTTCCCAAACTATGTGCCTAAACCATCTACCTCTTTTATATGGGTTTATAGTTTGTCCTAAGAGGGAGAAAAAATTTCAAAAACATGATCCAACCATGAAATTTCCCTTTATCATGTGTATCAAGGTTAGATGGGCTCAGTCGCAAAGTTTTCTCTAATCATGTGCTAATGATGAAAAACCCCTTTTTATTCCTTTTTTATCAATTTTCACTCAAACACACCCCAAGATTAAACCCAAAATAAAATTACAAAACACTAAATAAAAGTGTTCCAATAAACATTATTGATAAAACTCAAGAAAAGGTCAGGTTTTTACTACTGGTGCATCCTGATTCAAAATGTGAAACTGGTGCATCGTAATCCCCAATGGGAAAGGGGTTCATCCTAATCCAAAATGGGAAACATGGGTTGCCTAATCCAAAATGGGAAATTAGTTCCTATTTATCCATATTGGGAAACAAGTGAGTCCTGGTCCACTATTGTAAGAAGCTGTAACATGATCCATTAAAAGTAAAGGGTGGCTATTGGGGATGGGGTTATGTCTAGCCCAGTAGGTGAATCCCCCATGAAGTGCCCTGATCAATTTTAACAGTGAGTCTTAACATAGAATGAATTATTTTATATTCTTATGTGTATTCAAAAAATTCTATGTCTTTTTCAAGTGTTATTATCTCATGACTCATGATTTATGGCTTCTTTATGATTCATGTCTTTTGAATTGCCAATCCTTATTCCACGACTTGTGTTTATGATCGTTGATTCGTAGGGTATGATCTTAAAATGATATTATCATGTACTCATACCCCTATATTCATATTATTATTTTTTATCTTACTTGTTTACGCTTACTGAGAATATTTTCTAACCCTTTCTTATTTTTCCTTTCCCCATGTAGTGAAGAAAAGTATTATGTTGGAGTACTAAAGGGAAATATCTTTAGGGGAGACCTTACTGATCTTTCACCATGTATCCAAAGACACTAAAATATTATGGTTCTTAGGCATGTATTTTTTGAATGTGCTGAATATTATTATAAAATAATTTAATATCCATACATGTTGAGTCTCAGTTCATATTCAACATGTGATTCCAGCGAAAGATCTACCAACTGATAAAAATGTGGCTCCACTTTCCTATCACCCATTCGATATCCTCACTAAAAAAATGATACTCTATAAAAATACACATTTAAAAACAAAACTCTCTTATAGAAATAGAATATTATTTCATAGGTTGAATATTTATAATCCTTTACCATGACTACATCATATGGATATATCTATAGTAAGTGGAAGCCTTCCATAGTCTAGTGTTTTCTCAACATCTACCTACATCCCAATCACACATCATAGAAAATATAAATCCTCCAACTATAATATATAACACTAGGGTAAATGGTGATATATCGTTATATAGACCTGAAATATAGACCAAATAAGTTAAAATAATGGTTTGTTAATATCCTAAAGAAATAAAAATTAATGATAGACGATAAAATTATCATGTCATGAAAAAATCCTGGCTCTATTGGCATTTCCACCTCTAACGCATGTATATGATCATGACCAGATCCTATGCCTATCATTAATCATCCTTCACACCCTTTACATAGACTAAGTCCCTATGGATGTGGACCATCATGATTCCATCCTCTTCAAAAAAAATATTCTCTTGGTTATTGAATAAGAAATTATGATCTCTAACGCTAAAAATGCCTCAGAGGAAAATGTAAATACTGTCGAAAAGGAGACTAAATTCCCATTAGATCATGGCATCCCTATGTAGTTATAATTGACACCTAATAGTTTCCATGTACTCTTCATATATATTATAAAAACATATGTACTCTATAAGTTTTTCAAAAGACACATACCCCAGAATAATTTAAAGCGGTATGCCATGGTCAGTTCTCCATTGATTAAAAACCTTATTGTATAAACACCTAAAACCCACTACCTGAATCTGTACTCCTTAAAACACACTTATTTACACTTTATTAAGGATAGGATCCAAGATAAAATATTTGATCGATAACCACTAGATTTTTCTATAAATTTAGATAAGTAGGGAGCCTAAAAAATGTAATTGCAATCCTAATCACGGGGTGAAAAGTCTCATCCATATGTCTCACTCTAGACTCCTCATCAACATCTTGAGAAAAGTGTGTGAGGTTCTTGAAAATGACCCCAATATTCCACAAACTCAATAGAACCAACTGATAGGATATAAGTTTATTCCACCGGGATGACTTCATCATAGATGATTGGAATTCTGAATAGATCTTCTTTTGAAAGATTGTCTATAACACACATGTCTCCTTACATTCACTGGGACATATTATCCACCACTTACATATAGAAAAAACATATGTATAACTTCTAATGAGACCCAAAACTCTACCCATTTGTATATTAGTTTGAAAGTAATATCGATCTCCTCCCACTAGTTCTTTGTCTCTAAATCAGAGTTGTTTCCCTCATACTTTCACAAACTCTACTAATAAAAGGCACACAAGGACCTATGCCATGCATCATCCTCCTCTTTTTGGTCAATCCCCTGGTGATATACTAGGTCATCCTATTTAACCTGAACTATGTGATACACACAACAAAAATTAATAGGATTAATTCATAAAAAGTAATGAAAACATATCCAACCCTCTGGTGATCTACATTATTATATTGTGTAATGCCTCCAATATATTTGAGATTTGTATACCCTCGGGTTGGTAACTTGAACTGAGGGTATACAAATCTCACATATATTGGAGGCATTACACAATATAATAAAATTGGATAATGTGATAGGATAAATAACTACCAAACATATCCAACAAATAATATAAAATAAAACCAAATTTATCCCATAATTAATGAATAAAGTGACATTGAATTATATAAAAATCTCCAACAAACAAAAAAAGACATGTTTATGATAACTCACAAATAACTCCTCCTCAAGCTATTAATGTTCGTATGGTCCCCTAATGTCCTCCTGAAACCCATAAAAATTGTTTATATACATAGGTTGAATATGATACGTATACTCAGTAGGCATATAACTAAGGTCTCAAGTGCACATGGAAAAAAGAGAATTCAATTGCACTAGGGAAAAAAGAACCAAGAATCATCTATACAAGTAAACTAACCAATCCCATCATAAAAATTGCTTACTCACTAACTCATGAATGTAATATACTAATTTATCAATTAGATAATAAGAAGTAAATGTGCCCCATTGCCACTTCCCACTGATTTTCCACTCTCATTACCCATGAATGAATGTCCTATGCTCTCATAACATCCATTCTAAACTCATTAAATCACATAGCATCTCATAATACAAATATCTAATGTATGTTTAGATGAATCCCTACATAAACCACCCTCAAAAGGTATAGAATCATGTGATAGAATTATGTAACAATACATCACATCTCACTTGAAGACACATGGTCCATCACAACACATCTCGCCCAAAGACACCTAGGCCATCACATCTCATCACATCCTCAATAACCACATCTCACCCAAAGAATCATTGGAAAAAACAACACTTATTTCCAAAAAACACTCTCTCCATCACTGATAAAGGAAGACTTGGGAAGAGGGGGTATCCATCCAAATGTATCACCACAATCTAAGATGTTGGGGAAAAAACTATAACCCATAACCTCTAAGAACTGGCAAGGTTATCAAACTCGGGTTAGGTGAAAATAGAAATCGTAAAAACATACATGATATATAGATAAAAAAACATTTCCAAGCCAATGGATTCACAGAAACTACATTAACACACACCACATCACCAATATCATACCACACATCAAAAACCACAACTATTATCAACACAATATGAAACACATCACACCGCCACACATAACCACACAACATTTCCCACATTCAGTTACACTCCCCCACTTTTATTCAATAATCTATTTACCACAAATAAATTTCCATAACATTATATTCAATTATCAACGCATTCATTTATTCATTCTATTCTACATCATAATTTATTCAATTTCTAACCAAGCGAATAACACAACCACACCACACCACTATTGGACCATATCAAATAAACTACAATCATCACACTACACCAGCTAAACCATCCTTCCACAATTACCATGACCACATTGCACATTTCCTCCATAGGGAACAACACCACCACACATCACAACCACGCATCATCTCAATTATTAACTACAACCTCTGCACACCACACAACATTGTCCCACATCATTGGAACTACGAACCACAACCTCTTCTTACCACATAACACAACTACCCAAATCACATCCATGATAACCACCCCCACCTCCAAGCCCTAGGAATCACATAGCCTATAAGATCACTCTCATCACCACTCAACATACTAAAAGAAACAAGGAAACACAACCAGCACCTATTATACCAAAACAACACATTCCATCTTCCACAATTTTTTGGGGGTGATTTTATCACATTATCTATTTATTTAGAATGATTATTATCACACCATCCAGATTCCATTGGAAACCATTCCTTTTGAAAAATATAAATTCATTATAATTTCATTTATATTTTGATCACACAATAACACAACTAGGGTCATAATTAATATCAACAACTATCTTAGAAAGGATCCCAACTACCTTTATTTTCATTATTAAAAATAGGGTTCCTCACTCTTATCAAAAACATATATCAATGTACTAAAAATGTGATATCCCTCTTTGCCATCAATTTCAGTTCTTCTAATATATTATATTTATTATTCCAAACCTTCTTATCCACACAATGGAGAAAAATCATGAAATTAGGATACATAATATGTAAAATGGTAAGAATTTGGATCCCCTACCAAAATATGTTTATGATCTCATGATGCACCACAAGGAATAGAAAAATCATCCTGGAAACCACAACCACACAAGGAAACACTATATTATCCTTAACGACACCAAGGGATATTCAAAAACACATTACAAGTCATCACTAAATAGAAATTACAATGACACATCTGATCTCTAAGAGAATAATGATATAAAACAAGTAATAAAGTAAAACATTATTACCACTGATATCCAAACCACCTTCACCATAACTAATGATCAAAGTAGGATGTAGGAGGGATAAAATATCCTACTCAAGACCTAGGTTTTTCTAAAAATGATAGAGATATGATAACTGAAAGAGAATATAATTTTCCAAACAAGATATATATATTGGTTATAAGTCACCTGACTTATAGTGTAAATCCCTCATTTATACTGTACGTTTTATAGTTTTGTGGATTACATGTCGTAAAACCCACTTTATGATTTGAATTAATTATCCACCAAAAAACATTGACCCTCATGTTGAATTAAACTTATGTAGTATATCATTATCTTATGGACTCAAACATTTCATTGATCATCCCCTCATTGAAAATAATCCATGAAACCCACCTAGCTGTGAAACACCAACATACACCATAAATGCCACTTTAATTGTTTAAAAAAATTGATGGAATTATTCTATTACTTAAACTCCACCGAAGATCCAACTTATTCCTCCAAGACATTTATATCCACCTCAAACATGAAATGTAACTAGCTAGGAAGTCACATACCACTACACTAAACCTATATAATTCTAGAATGGAATATAAAGTAATATAAGTAATATTCACCTATTACGATGTGATATCTATATATGAAATGAATCGTTTGTGATATTTGGTATCAATTATAGTATTGGTGAACCTTTATAAAATAAGATGAGAAAATTGTAGTAAATACCCATAGAATAATCATTTGAATATTAGAATTTCCAATGTTCATGTAAAAAATTGTGTGAGTTTTATAGAAAAACAACCTCGTTTAGTTGCAAAAAGTGGATTTGGGTTTAACACATATTAATATTGGGGTAATAACCCCAAAAATAGTTGGTTGAGTGTATCTCATCCATTATTTTGTTTCACGGTGAGTGTTCTCTAATTATTCTTGGGGTTTGACACTCATGCGGCATATTATATGTTTAATACACATTTTATTAATGATCCATTATGAAGGATTTGAATAGATGAGGATCATGAATGATCATGGTTTAACATAATGTTTTTATAACTTAAAAAAAATTATTTATAGGTCCTAAGAATGATTTATGTTGATTGATAAATCTGATTGGAGATGCTTGGCAGTCATGCTAACCATTTTGGTTTTATTGAGGGATTGCATATAGAATGATAAATTTTAGGTGGTCATATATATGTTCCAATATTTGAGTAAACTATTGGATAAAAGTTATCTGAATTTACGAATGTTATGAGAAGTCTCAAAGAATGTAAATTTACATCCTCCATTATTATATTTTTAATTATAAGTGAACACCCCTAATGGTATGATGATCACATGTCAAGTCTATAAATATTATTTGATTAAATTTGGTGGGAATTTGCTTCTTCTACATCTTATTATTCTCCCTTTAGTTGAATTTGATGTTATATTAGGCATGGATTATATTTATTTACATAAATCCGACATCAATTACTATTGAATGGAAGTCATGTTTGATATTAAAAACCATCCTATGATCATATATAGATACAATGACAAATATTAACTTCTAATGGGTATTGATTCTTATACAAAATGGCTATTTATCTCAGTCATTTGTGTAGAAACCCAACATCGAATATATGCCTATTATACAAGAAACGTTTTTTGTTTTTTTTCAAATAATTTTCTAGTATTCCTAAAAATTGTGATGTTTTGTTTCAAAATATCTCATACCTAGTGATACACATATTTCACTGATTCCATATACATTGTTCGTGATTGAGTTATTAGAATTAATGAAATAACTATTGGAGAATCATGATAAGGGATTCCTTCGAAAAAGTGTGTCACCATAGGGTGGATCAATTAGTTTTGTAAAAACATATAGTGGGATTCATGTGGATCTACATTTATTATCATGAAATTAGTAATATATTAATCAAGATTAAGAATCTTTTTCCCTATATTGAATAATAATTTGATCAATTATGGGGATCACAGTATTAATCAAAGATTAATCTTCAATCTAGATAATTTCAGTTGAGGATCAAAAGTAATATAATACTAAAGAAAAATATTTATAAAAGTTATGTACACAATGAATTCATAGTGATTCCATTTGTTCTTCCTAATTCCCCTTTCATATTAATGTATTTAATGGATATAGTATTTCTAGGTTACCTTGATCTTTTTATGGTAGTATTTATAAATAATATTATAATATATTTAAAGAGAAATGTTGACCATGTAGATGATTTATGGATTGTTTTAAAGACCATGATGAAGTATAATTTGTATAAAAAATTTCCATGTGTGAATTTTATTACAAACATTTTCAATTTTGGGACACATGATCTCAATCGAAGGTATATCGATGGATATATACAAGAAATATTTTATTAAAAAGTATCCTAGACCAACAATGGTGACTGATATATCTATATTTCTTGGTTTTTCTAGATATTCTCAACACTTTGTGTAAAATATATCCTAACTATCTAATCAAATCACTAAGGTAACTCTAAAGGGATCCAATTTCCTTTTAAGGACAGATTTGAGAAAATTTTAATGAAACTAATGTGATTGTTAGTCAACGCACATGGGATTACACTACCCTATAGTATAGAAGGATTTGTGATATATTTTGATGCATTTAAGAGGGGATCAGGATGATTCAATTTGTATTACGATATGTTGATATCTTATGAATAATGATATTTGAAGCTTCATGAGTAAACTTAATCAATTGATGATTTATAGTTAGCAGTGGTAATTTTTGTATTAATGATATGGAGGCATTATCTTTATATATAAAGATATAATATATATGTTAATCAAAAAAAATTAAAGTATCTATTCCATACAAAAGATCAAATTTTTCCCAGAGAAAGTATTTGGAGTTTATTAAAGATTATTCATACTCAATACATTACCTCCCTAGAAAAGTGAAAAATGTGGAAGATGATTTGATTCCAAAGGATCGCGTTGTCTTATCTATGTTGAGGATAAAAAGAGTTCCAATATTTCAAGATTTTCAAAGGATAGATATTGAAATATTGAAGGAAGTGGATAAATATTATCTTTATCAAAAGAATGTAAACCATCTATTAATGTTAGGATTAAAGTTGTCTAAAAGGAAGATATGGAGCTAAAAAATAATGTGATAAATATTACTTTTTTTAACCTCTATTATAATGCAATTAAGAGGTTCATCAATCAATTATGTGCTCCATCGGTACTAGAGAATAAGGAGTTCATGGATGAATGACATAGTTCTTAATTATCTATACATATTTTAAGAGTGAGGATATATAGATATTTTAAAGAGTATTTATGTGGGGACAACATAAAAAGTGATATTATAGAGTATGTTTCACAATTCTTGTTATGTATTTAAATATTCACTGAGAGATTGAAGGTTAGGAGGATGTTACATTAATTACACATACAAAAATGTCAAAGGGAAAATACCTCCATTTATTTTTTCAATGGACTCCCCAAAACATCTAACATACCATTTTTTTGGGTGGTAGTCGATCAACTTACTAATTTTTATAATATCATTACCATCAGATAATATTTCTATCATGATTAGTTTTGTAGAATATAAATTTAGGAAGTGGAAACGTGGTATAGAGTACCAAAATTCTATTTTATGGGATCTAGATATGAGGTTAACCTGAACATTCTGACAAAGTATTCATCCAAATTTGGATAAAGAGTTAAGTTCCAATACTTTTTATGATATTCAGATAGGTGGTGAGTGTGATAGAACCATTAAAACCATATAGGATATGTTGAGATATTATTGTATGGATTTAAATGGATGTGGGATCAATATGTTCCTCTTATTGATTTTTCTTACAATAATATCTTTCACTCAAGCATTTGTATGTATCCTTATGAATATATATATATAAATAAGGGTAGAACTCCAACATTATTGGATGATAATGGAAAAGGAAATATATTTGGACATGATCTAGCTAAGGAAGTTGTAGATAATGTTGGATCTATTTGGTATCACATAAAGGAAACTCTGATCCAATAGAGATGTTTTGATGAAAATCATCAGAAGAATATAGAATTAAAATTAGGTGAGGAGGTATTTCAATAAATTTATCCGTGTAATAAGGTTTTCAAATTCAAAAAGAAATGAATGTTCATACATATGTATATTGGATCATTTTATATTCTTAATCTTGTAGGGATTGTAGCTTATCACAGGGTGTGTCCTCTGAACCCCTCTCTAGTTCATGATGGGTTCTATTCATGAGGAAGTATATTCCTAATACATCACTTGTACTGAATGCATCAGTTACACAACTGGATCAAAATATTTAAGATGAAGAAAAAATAAAAATATATTGGATCATAGAGATAAATTATAATGGAACAATACAACTCACTTGGTTAAATTTCTCTGGATGAATCATGAATTCATATAAGGGAATTTAGAACTAGAGGATGTGGTGAGAAAGAGATTTCATCATTTGGATATATTGGAATGACAGAATTTTGAGATTGAATTTAATTTTCAGGGTGTTATAACGTAAAATCCCATGTTTTTATGATATAATTCTCCATAAATGATGTTTATTTCATTCATATATTCCATTATACGCAATGTTAAGTTTACGCAAATTGTGATATACTATTAAAATATTGTTATTTAATAAGACTGTTAACACCTAGACGTTGGATTAGTGGGTATGAACATGAATAACTAAATTATGATAATATATTTTTCATACCTTTATAAAAGTAGTTCATTGGTTATAAATTATTATAAATGAAAATGTACAAAATAATTTGAATGTAAAAGAGATTTTTGTTTCCAAAAAGTTTTTTATGTGTGAAATGTGTTTTAATCATAATGAATTAAATTAGTTACTATTTTTTGAATAACTTTAATTAAATTTATATATTATATATTCAATATAATTTTTTTAACATTTATTTAATTTTTTTTCTATAATAATATATATCAAATTTAATGATTAAAAATTTATTTTTTAATAAGGGGGTTAATCATATTTTCCACACTTATTTTAAAATGAATTACAGTCACTTATTAAAATTGAATCTTGGAAGAATTATTTTATATATGGAATCTGGATGATCATATTTTATAAATAGACCCATTTTATATTTTTTTTAGTATGAATTGTAACCAAAGTAATTTTTTTCACCTCCCTATAGGTTAAATGAATAAAATAAGGTAAAAACTTTGGGATAAGGATTTTAAATTTCATGAACACAAGAATTTATACTATTTTAAGAGTTTATATCTGAAATTTACATAAAATTATCAAATATATTATCCCTTAGAGCCGTATTTCATTGATCACGACCATTATATGAATTTACGAATTGAATAAATACAAAAGTCTCACACTTGACTTAAATATCTCTAAAATGTTTACATAAGGATAAAAAGAGTATAAGTTCAACTATATATATTTATTTTAAATCTGAATTATTTTTTTATCATGGAAATTTATTTCTAATTTTTAGTGTTAAAATAATTAAATTATATTTCTACGCAGTGCTGACATGTTATTTATTTATCTATTATAAAAATAAAATAAATTATTTTAAAAATATTACAAGTAATTATATATCTAAGTATTACTGTGTTCTATGAATTTTTTAGATAAATATAATATATTATAGGTGTTTTAAGGTTTTATATTCAAATTTACTTATTTTCATGTGTCTTTAAAATAAAATTAAATGAACTATTTCAAAATGACATAAATAATATTTCATGAAATTAAATTTTATTAAATTAATTATAAAACATAAAAATACTGAATAAAAATTGGTTGTATATGATATGGTATAAAATTTCATCCATTATGAAATTGTCATCATATAATTAAAATTATAACCCTTTTATATTGGAGAACTTGGTGTCACAGTTATGGTTAAAATTATTTAAATAAGGGGTCAATAAAAACAATAAGGTTTAAAATGATATAAAAACCTCTACAAATTTAATTAGTTTATTATATTTTGATTGTATCCTTATTATTCTAATATATTTGCATGTTTTAGTATATTCCTTGGTATGTAATCAATTATATTTTAATATTTTTTTAATTACAAGATGGCCCCTCCCCACACTTACAAAAGGAAGTTGTATCTCCAATTATCCTCACTACTTTTTATCATTATAAAATGGTAAATACCTTCTATAATACCATAATATATTCCTTCAAAACATGTTAGAGCTTATATTCATTCTGATAGACAATCCCTTCGACGCATAACTGGTATGCTAAAATAGGGTTCTCAGGGAAGTGGTATAACTCTTAATTGAGTTTTTTCAATTTTATTTCTTCTTAACTATATTATAAATTCATGATATCTATTATAAAAAATGAATTAATTATATTAAATAAACTTAATTGTTATTATGATGATTTAACAACTAGTATCCAACATATTTTCATCATATTAAATGTGAAAACATCACTCCATCATACATACGGATTACCATCTCCACTTAGATGTGTAATTCTTTTTTCATCACCACTTTAAAAGGATGGTTATAATGATGGATTAAATAAAAAATATATTATTTAATATATTATTATTATTTTTCATGTTTGAATTATTATTTACCTTTCCTTCATTTCATCTATTGAAAAATTGAATCATTGTTCATGCATATGTATGGCATACCATCTCAAGGAATGGTGTAATTCATTTTTCTATCTCTACCTTTTATTGGTGACTATATATATATATAATGAATATATATGATATTAAAAAAAAATTACATTATGGATATGTTTTATCCATGAAATATTTATAAATATCGTGGTTGAGAAACTAAAACATTCTTGAAAAATGAAACTATTATTACCTGAAACAATGAATTTAGTAGAGAATTATTAATAAAAGGGGGATAAGATATTATAAAAAAAATATTTGGTACTATATGAATGAGTATTTTTATATAAAATTTTTTTTATAGAAAAATATTTATTATACTAGAGATTAAATTTTTTATAAAGAAATATTATACTTGAGTTATATGATATTTGTCTGACTTTTATTTCTATGAGACACATGCCATATTAACCACATTTTTCTTTTGAGTGGTGTATATATTTCTTGTTAATTTATTTTATATTTATTATTTTGAAAATTATTGGTATATAAAATTCCATCAGTGGTTATCTCTTTAATGAGGTGTTTAAATATCTTTTACTAAGGAATTAAGTGTTTTATATTAAAATCACATTATTTATCAAGATTATTTATGATTAAGATATGATGATAAAATACTATAGTATACCACTAAATAAAAAAATTAATTTTATTTTAATATATTTATTTTTTTGAAATTACATATTTTCCTTTCATTTAAATATCTTTATGTACCCATGACCAGTAAATATTATTTTTAAGGAAAAATGAGTTTATTTCTCTCTTTATCCAAAATTACTTTTTCTTCTATGTATTTGTTTTCTATAAATGATTTCAATATTACTTTTATAATTATTTAATGATTTCTAATTTCATTTTAACCTTTTTTAGATTTCTACAAAATGGTTCAAAAGGAATCATTTTTTCATTTTCTGAATGAAGTATTTTTTCCTTTTTACTAAAAATGGGAAACAAATATTTTGTTTAATGTACATTAAATGATTGAAATTTAACAATATTATAACCACTCAATTATTTGAATATTACATTATATGTTTCAATGTTTATTTTCAAATAAATGTTTTTTAATGATATTTGGGAAATTATCATATTTTAAAAATGTGATTTTACGGTCTAAAGGATATGTTCCTTAAGAAATATTCCTAGTGATAAATTATAGGCTTATTATATAATACAAAATACTTTTATGTTACTTATTATTTACTAGGGATATTATCCAACGATACCATCCTTAAAAATTATTCAGATGGTGAATGATTATGACAATTAAATGTTTTTGAAAAAACATTATTTCCCATTGGTTACGCTATGATAAATTATTGAAATGTTTATAAATCTCATTTAATTTTCCAATATTATGATATGATAATGTTTTATGATATTTTTACACATATATGAATGTAATATGATTATGTAATGAGTGGGTTTAGAATTATGCATCCCTCCAACACATTAGTTATTGATGGATATCACTTGTGATAAGAAATTTTAGAATAGGGAGTGAACCTAGTTTGGTAATAAAATATGTCTATTATGATAGTCTTAAGAGTGAACCTTGAAAAATATAATGAAATTGGAAGTGGACCAAATCCACTATTTTTGTATTTGTAGTGATCCTTTACTACTAAGGAAATTAGTTTCATTGATTATTTTTATTCCAAAAACTTATGTCGTATGCTAATGTTATGCAGTCATGGTTCATATTCTTTGATTACTTTATGATTTAGGTAATATGAACTTCCAAGATTTATATCATGACTCATGATTCATATCATTGATATATACGATGTGGCTTTCAAATGTTGATATCATGTTTCAATACCCTTATGTTCATGTTATATTTATGTAATCATTAATTTCTCTCTTATTTACCCTTAGTGGTAATCTGATCTCCCCATTTAGTATGTTTTCTTTCCCCAAGTTATGAATAAATGATTTAAGTATAATAAGTCTAAGAAGGATGATATTTAAGAAAAACTTAGTTGGAGATAATTTAGATCTACAGTGAATAAGTCGTATATTTATCCATGTTCCCAAAGTCACTAAACTTTTATGATTATGGAATGGATAATAATTTTATGTAATTAATATTTTTCTATTAAAATATGAAATCTATGAATGAAATATATGTTCTATGATAGTAGATGATCAATTGGACAAAAAGATTATAAAAATTCACCTTGTGTATATTTTTTTATCCGAACTTCTGATCATCAATGATTGTGGATATCGTATAGATTATTAAGAGTAATATAGTTTTTAATGGAATGTCCCTTTTTTTTCTTCAAAATCAACAAAGAATGTAGTACTATATTCTTATGTTCTATCCAAATGAAATTTTAATATTAGTAAATTCAGTTGTTAAAGAGGAAGGGTAAAAGCACTATGTGAAACAGTTTTTTATTTATTAGTTGATCCTTTAAATGCTTTTCATTCAACATTATATTTTACCTTCATTTTCTCAATCTATAAAATAATTTCTCATTTCAGGATTCTAAAATTAATTTATAATGGTTTTGTATAAAAAAACCTAGGACATACCTTGTTACTAACATGTATTTTTAAAATACCAAAAATAAATTTTAAAAAAGTTCTAATAGAATGTCTAATCATGTTAACATATAGATCATCAAAAAAGATAAGTATCTTTCTACTCAACTCTTGAGCTATGTAAATCTATACTCTCACTAGATCTTTTGGAATTTTTTCTATGAATAATATATCCTTTCATATTTTTACATTATACACATAAAATCAAGGTGATGGGTGGGTTCTAACAGTTATAAATCAAAATAAATTCTACATTATATAATATTATTAAATTAGGAGTATCAATTTTTAACATCTTCAAAATTAACAAAAGTAGTTATTAGAAAACTAATTACCTTTGAAAGGATGTAATTTGAGTGGATTTTCTAGTCTCAAATATGGGTGGGGATTTATCATCAGGTATTGGTCTTTTTTTTGTTTTCCTCCACATTGATCCATTTCAATAACATCATCTAACTAATCAATATTCTAATTGACTTTTTCTTTTATAAAATCAATTTGATCATGTATCTCACCCATTTTTTTTTTCATTATCCCCCTATGTATTTAGTTTAAAAAAATGTGTTTTATGTGACACTGTAAAACTCATACCTCTACCAGGTCCATAATGGTTGGCACAATTCAAGCCCACTAAAATTAGTCATTCATTGGGTACACCTGATGATGATACTTATGTATAAACTAGATAAAAAATAATATAATATAAGAATCCATTTCTAAGTAAAAATTATTTAAATGATATCCAATATATATTATGTTATATTTACACATGATACCCATAATATTTTTGTGTTTTCATCTACTAGTATTCCATATTTATTTATAGAATTTTTATTCCAAATCACATTAATTGGGATAAAAGTGTATTTTTATTTTGATAAATCAATCTTCATATAAAAAAGGAACATAGTTAGGTTATTATTTAAACACACATAAATTTATTACTTTATATTTAAAATACATACCATTTTTTCATTAAATCATGCCCCATCACTACATTATTGTAGGGATATGTTGGTTTTAATGCACTCTACTTGTCTTTAACACTATATTTTTATTTAATAAATTTAAAATTATTAATCAAAGTAATTGTCAAATAAATTTATTACCAATCACAATGTACCTAAAATGTTTCCTCATCATGATGTCCAATAAACACATTCTATGTTACCTAGTTTATCATGTGTTCGTATATTTCTGATGGGTGTGGCTTTATACTCCTTGAAAAATCCCTAAGATGATAAATTTTAATAATATTATGAAAGGACCTATGATCCTTTCCATCAACTGCTCATAAAAATTTCATTTGAAAATCATATAGTATAAATGTACTCTATATGTGATAATGAAGACTAAATCATCATTTTAGTATTTTTTTTTGTTCTACTAAAATAGACAGATTATGTCATAATATTACCATAATCTCTTCCCAAATTTCTTCCTTCGTCCTAGGAACAACATTGTCCCACATATCGAAAATAATTTGAAGGTCATTTTGTGTGGAGAACCCAGTATAACTATTGAAAATAGGCTTATGGGGGTCTGCAAGCTATCCTTGTGCCTTCCTTATAACCTCAAATTTTATTCCTTTTATTATCAACTTAATATTTTTCTGATGGCAATCATTCAACCACTCCTTTATTTTTTTCTAATGTTTGTTTTTAGTTTCTAAAATTTCACCAAATTTAAAATTTTCACTATTTTATTTGTTAGGGTTGCTAGAATCAACTTGTGAATATGCCTATTCTTCATTGAGATTGAGTGTAACGACCCAAATATTTATCAATAGAAATTCTAGTCTTATAATTATTTCATATGGTATAACCAAATAAAAAAAACAATACAAGAATTATAAATTATGAATGAATGAAATAAGAAGAATTTCAAGAAGTTAAGGACCTACATTGATGAAATAGTAACTTTTCCATTGGAATAGTAATGTGACCCTTATGAATAGTAAAACAACCAATGGAATAGTAACATCTCCAATTATTTGATAAATAAAATTTATCCATCTTATAAGTGACAATATAAAATAATTATATCTTACTATAAGTAAATAAATATTTTAAAAATTATTAATTAAGTGTTGGTATTTTTATAGGTCATAAATATTTAATTTCATTTTTTTGATTAATTTAATAATTTAAAAGAAAATTTATTCTCATAAAATTTATTCGCAAATTAATATTGTTATGTCTTAATATTTTGAGATAATTTTATGGCACCAAAATTAATTTTTAAAAGTGTTAGAATAAATTTTTAACTTTAAATTTTGTTTATTTAGATTAAATGATTTTTTAATGTAAAACTAAATTTATATTATTTCGAAAATTATTTTCATAAAATTGAGTTCTGTTTTGATTTATACATGATGGAAAATGGTTAGGTTTATTTTTTTTATGATTTTCCATAAATACATGAGTTTTTGTGGATAGTAAAATACTATAATTTATGATAAATGCTAAATACCTGAATTGTGGAGATATTGGTGATGTAGTTATGATGAAAGACAATTTTCTAAAACTCTGAATATTAATTTACTATATGTTTTCTAAGGAGACAAAATTATTTATTATCTTGGGAAAAATAATAAACTACTGATTAAAATAATGAGACCCCCCCCCTCATCCACAATAAATACAACCCATCACCACTTCTTCTCCTCACACCTCTCCAGCCTTGATCCTTGTACAAATTATGACCAATAATATTTCCAAACATCTCATACATGTATAATTTATTTTTTTCTCATTAAAAGACCCAAAATAGTCACAAGTAGAGGTCCTCATGAAAAAGGAATTAAGAGGTAAAACCCTCTTCTATTTCCTTTCAATTTCATTTCAAGTTCATTCTTTTCTTATCTTTTCCTCACTTACCCTTGTCCAAGTGGAATGAAAACACCATTATATTAAATTTATAATAATTTTATAATTTTTATAGAATAATTATTAATCAAATCACTTCATATCTATTAAATTTTAGGAAATAAAACATCATCTGCGAGGTGCTGATTTAGAACCTACATGGATGACATGTATTCATCTTTTAATTCGACCTCAAATTCTGGTCATGAAATAATCTTCATGGTTGAAAAAAATAAATTATATTTATTATCTCTTATTTATTTTTCTAGAAGAATTTTTTATGCATTATATTAACTTATAAGACAAAATGAGTACATCGGGATAAAAAATGCCAAATTAATCTAAACGATTATCATCAATGATTTATCCAATGAACCATCCACAATTATTGAAACAAAATGGTATTTAAATTTAACATAAGTTCATTAATATCATATAATTTCAATTATAGATAATTTCCCCCACATTATATGACCTTTCATACAAGAATACAAGTAAACCAATCATGAAAACCTAGGAAACCAATGCTCCTAAACAATGAAATTGAACCTCTAAATCCTTCAAAAAGTACATAAAAGAACATAATAAACATATAATAAATAAAATAAATTAATATAGGGTTAATTTATTATTAATTAATGAATCTAATTTGATTATTGTTGAAACTAATATCACATGTATAATCATTTCGGACATTAGGTTTGGGATTCTACCCGAACCTCCATTATTCAATTGGGTTACTCTTTATCTCTTTTTTCCTTAATTAAATTTTATTTTATTTTTCTTTAAATCTTATAAATTATATTTATATATAAATAAACTCAAATATTAATATTCATTAATATTTATTTTCATGGTTATACATGTTTTTAAAAGGTTACTTACTCAATTCTTCCTAATAAGCAAGCCCGATTTAAGGGAGCTTCTTGATTTCTTACCAATTTTCAAGTGTGTTTCATAATCTGTTTTAATACACCATTATTTTTCTAAAATCACCCATTTTATCATTAAAACAACCTTTTTCAATTCGGGTTTTATACTAATAATTATTCCTTTTCCATTTTAAATAATCTTGTATGTTTTCCTTTAAAAAATACTAAATTTTTTTATTTATAAACTTTCTTAAACACTATTTTTGCTTCATTTTGACATTACATATCATGATATATTACTATATTCCATTATTAGTTTCCATATATGATTTAAATAAATACTTTCATGGAAGCCACTATGAGATTCCATTTTGATACTCCTTTTGACATAATTATAATACCCAATTCTTTCTATGGGTAACCCATATGTTTATGTTTTATTGCTTATGTATGATTATTTATATGGAAAACAATTTCATGAAGATGTTATTATGGTTTTTTTTAGCTGTCACTTTAATTAATTGGGTAATGTTTCATCTAGTTATATGTTATGTGCAACCATCTTGGCTGTTAGCCTTGACTCATGGTCCTTTATGTGCAATGAGCCTTGACTTGTTCTACTCTATATGAAATAGACCTTAATTCATGCTAAAGTCATATTTTATGTTCTTACAACATTACTAATAATACATGATTATATTAAAGTATGTTTGGATTCCTTATTTTTCATCATGTTCCATTCCCTTTTATATTGTCATGTGATTCCTTCTAACCCACCTTCTAAGATTTATTTAATTGTTTATTCCCTTAATGGTATTTTTATCTCATACCTTTGTTCATGTTATACCCATGTTATCCTATGTAGATGTAAGGTATTGAAGGAAGATAGGAGCTCATAATGTATTATAAATAAAAAAATGTTTCATTTCATCCCATGTTTTCATTTTAATGTACCTAGTCTTCCAAGACACTATACTGCATGATCTATGGCTTGTAATTTGATGTTTAATTATAAATAAAATAATGTAATGATATCTATAAAAGGATTGGGTTTCTGTAGTTGTTATCAGAAGAAATGATTATTTATTTTTGGATACTAGGAATATATCCCTTTAGTATGATCCATAGGGATAAAAATATGTATGAGAAAACATTCATAAATTATGGTAAGTATACAGTAACTAGTTTATTAAGATAATAATTCCCCCTCTGGATAATAGAAGTGGACATGGTTTTGGAATAGATAAACCTATTATTGAATACTCTGAAAAGGTGTTTCGGGCCTGACTCGAGGAAACATGGGACATGGCAGAAGGCCTTATGATGAACCTAGTCTGACACTCCTAGGGGATATTCCTTCGTAAATTCCTATGCATGTTACAAACAATTATTAACGGAACAAATAAAATTCCCATAAGAATATTTGTTAGGAAAAAAATCATAGATAACATAGGTTGAAACCTAGGGAATCACAAGTTAGGATATAATTTTTCATTTATGAGTTTATCCTTTTATGTTTAATGTTTCCTTTTTATTCTTATTTTCTAAGTATCCAATCCCCCTAATTGAGCTTTCTTTTTATTAGTTATTGTTGGGAAATAAATAAACATCTGACAACAATAAATGATATAGAAAATGAGATTATTTGACTAACTATATTCCAAATATGATAGGTATGGGTTCTCAAAACATTATGACAGTACTTGCTCAGATGGCTCAAGTTATGAATAATAACATGAATCGGTTGGAACACCCTCCATCTCTATGGAAAATGAAAATTTCCATAGAATCCTTCATGTTGAAAGGGAATATCATATTTAGTGGATCTGTTAATCTCCTCCTCATGGAACAGGTGAATAAATCCATTGAAAATATAATATCAATCTTCTTGTGCTCAAAAGAAGAGAGAATTATGCTGGTGGTCTGTAGTTTTCATGGGGAATCCACTCAGTGGTGGAGGATGATAAAAAATACCAATTACAAGGAGGAAATTGTTTCTATGAATTGGAATGAATTAATTAAAAAACATCAATTAATATTTTCCCCAAACCCCCATCTCGAAATTGAAAGAGTGTTCGCCAAGATTAAGCAGAAGGAATATGATTCTATCCGGGCCTATGAATCGAACTTTACAAGGCTCTTAAGATACACCTATGACTTTTTACTGAACACCAAAATCAAGGTGGATCATTACTTTAGTGGAATAAATTTGAGTCTACAAAGAGCATTGGAAATTCTAGACTTCGATAGTTATGAAGAGATTGTCTATTGTATACTGAATGATGAAATGGAGATCAGAGACTCTCAATGGTCTCATGGGCCCAATAGAAAAAAGATGAAAATGACATCTAATATGGGTGGATCATCAAATAAATCCCATGATGGAAAGAAGACTGCATATCCCACATGTCAAAATTATGGGAAGAAGCATCATGTGAAATATCTAAATGGAACCAAGAGATGATACAAATGTGGATGAATGGATAATATGGCTAAAAATTATGAAAGGGATATAAATAATTCCACTAACCTGGAAGAAGGAAGGTTCATATCAATTCGTAGATAGTAGTTTTGTGTATCAACTGCATGGACCATGGGAATTTTTTGAACTAATGACCTAAGAATAGGGTTGTCATAGGAAATAAGAAAAACATACAATGAAACAAGGTATTTTTCTATCACTACTGCTGAGGTAGATTCAGACAATGATTTTATGATAGGTATGTCGATTATTCATTCATGAATACCGAACATACTATTCAATTCTGGTTTTATGCATTCTTTAATATCTTTAATGTTTAATAGAACTATTCAAACACCACCCCAAAATATAGAGGTTGATTTATCTATGAGAATAGTGAATGGGGAAATTACAGCATCCAAAGTACATAACTCCATCCTGGTTAATGTTTGTGGATTGAACCTCCCATAAAATATTGTCTTACATACTTTGATGGAGATTGATTCTAAATTGGGCATGGATTTTCCGTCTTTAAACAAATCAAATATCAACTGTTAGGAAAGGGAGATCACTCTACACATCCTGAAGATTCCTCTAATCCTTTACATTTGTAAAGAGAAAGATGAATCTACTTTAGAATCAACATCTCAAGTGTGGCTATTACTGCCTTATCACCAAAAACAATTTTTTTTGTATTTTTTTAAATCTACGTTTTGGAAAAGTTGGAACCATACATAGATATCCACCATTCATGCATATCACCCATCCACGGGACACACCACATTCAAAATTTAAATATAACATTAAAAATTCAAAACTTAAATTAAAAAATAGTCATAATCCACTTTGAACCACGAGCTAACCACTACAATCCACATCACAGGAAGGCATTAAACCTCATCTCAAGTGTGGATATTAATGCCTTATTATAAATAATATCTCAGTCAAATGATTGAGATAAAGGATATGATCATGCTCTAAGACATGCCTATCATGAGGGATTACACTGATATATTCCTTAAAGAGTTTCATGATCATCTTCTTGATCGACAGGTTGATTAATCAACTAAGATTATTCGTGGATCTCTACCTATATCAAAGAAAAATTATAGAATAAACATTTTTGAGCAAGAATAACTGAAGAATCAGTTATAGTAGCATCTGGATAATGCTTTTATATGCCCGAGTACTTCACCATGGGGTGTACCAGTTCTCTTCATTAAAAATACGGATGGATTAATGCACCTATGCATTGATTATTATGATCTCAACAAAATCCTGATAAAGAATAGGTATCCCATGCCACAGATAGATGACTTGTTCAACCAGCTGAAAGGGTCCAGTTATTTATCTATGGTGGACCTTCGGCTAGGATATCATTAATTAAAGGCGAGGAATGAAGATATTCCCAATATAGACATTAAAATGAGGTGTAAACACTATGTGTTCATAGTGATTTCGTTAAGACTCACTAATTCTCTAGATATATTCACATCTTTAATGAATATAGCCTTTAGGGATTACCTTGACAAATTTGTGGATGTCTTTATCAATGATATTCTGATGTACTCCAAGGAAAATGAGGAACATGATAAGCATTTGAATATTTTGTTCCAGAGATTGTGAAGGGAGAAACAATTTGCAAATTACAATAAATATGAGTTCTGTATGGTGGAAGATTAATTCATGGGGGATGTAATTAAAAACAAAGGGATATATGTGGACCCTTCCAAGACAAAGGCAATTGAAGAGTAGCTCATGCCAACTTCAATAATGGAGAGACATAGTTTCCTTGGCCTCGCTGGGTATTTCTGAATTTTTTTGAAAAACATATCATGAATTTCAAACCCAATAACCAAGATAACATTTAAGGGAGTGATGTTTTTATAGACTTAATAAAGTGAGAAAGGTTTTAAGGATCTCAAAAAGAGGCTTATAACTGCACTAGTACTCACACTCCCAATAAGTGGATAACTCTTTATGGTATACAACGATGATTTAAGGAAATGATTAGGTTTTGTACTAATGAAAAATAAAACGTGATATCCTATACCTCAAGGTAATTGAAAATTCATGATAAAAACTATCATACACATGATCTAGAGTTGGAGGATGTGATCTTTACGTCAAAAATCTGGCAGCATTATCTCTATGGGGAGAATTGTCATATATATATGGATCCCAATAGTCTCAAATATATATTCACATAGAAGGAGCATAATATGGGCCAATAAATATGGTTATATCTCATCAAAGACTATGACTGCTCAATCCATAGACATTCTAGAAAGGAAAATATCGTGGAAGATGCTCTAAGTAGATTGGATCATGTATCATTATCAATGATGATAATTGATAAGGATCCTATATTCCCAGACTTACAAAGGTTGGGAATGGGATTCATTAAGGCAATAACATCATCAATACTTTCTGAAATTATTTATCAACCATTCCTTATGGAGATAATAAAAGATTCTCAAATAAATGATGTAGAAATTCAGAAAAATTTGGAAGCTATCAAGAATGGGAAATCCTCCGAGTTCATGATCAATGAATATGGAGTCATAAATTTGGGCTATAACTACATGTACCAAGAAAGTTATTCTTAATGATACACATAGATTAACCTTCTATATTCACCTAGGGAGAAAAAAGATGTATCATGATCTCTATGAGAACTTTTGGTGGGAAAATATGAAAAAGGTGATTTCTAAATATACATCATAGTGTATTCTATGTCAGCAAGTGAATGATGAATGGGAAAAGTCTAAAGGTATGTTGAAACCATTATCCATACCAACATGGAAGTGGGACAACATCACCATGGACTTTGTCTCTATACTTAAAAATACATCCAGAGGGAACAATACTATATGGATTATTATAGATCAACTTACAAAGACAACTCACTTTTTCTCTATTCTAGAGGACTTATCACTCGATAAACATGGATGGATATATATCAATAAGTAGTAAGGTTGCATGGAGTACCACTATCAATTGTATATGATTGAAATATAAGATTCACATCCATGTTCTGTAGAAGTCTCCCACATGATCTAAGCATTGAGATGAACTTTAGTATAGACAATCATCTTAAAACATATGTCCATTATGAGTAGACTATTCAAACCCTATAAGTAATGTTTAGAGCATTTTCCATAGACTTAAAAGGAGGATGTAACCAACATTTTTCACTCTTTGATTTATCCTACAACAATAGTTTCCACTCAAGCATATGAATGGATTTTTATGAATTCCACTATGGGAAAAGGTTCAACACACCTGCATGTTGGGATGAAGTCAGTGAACATAAGTTTCAAGGATCTGAAATGATTGAAGAACTGGTGGAGAAGGAGAAAACTATTCAGTATCACATCAAGTAAACCAAAAATTGACAAAATAGCTATGTATACAATCGTTGATAAGTCCTTGAGTTTAATGTTGGAGACATGGTATTCATAGGCATATCTCCATGGAAAAGGATCAAGAGATTGGGAAAGGAAGGGAAGCTAAGTTCTAGTTATATTGGCCCCTTCTAGATCCTTAATCAAGTTATAGATGTGTTTTATTGACTAGAATTTCTACCAACCATGTCTCAAGTACATGATTTATTCCACTTATCCTTCTTGAAGAATTACAAACCTAAACCTTCACATGTATTAAATTAAATGATCGTAGAGTTAGAGAATGATCATTATTTTGAGGAGTAGATAGTGATGATCTTGGATTATAGAGATAATGATCTACACAACAAGACTACTCACCTGATCAAATTACTATGGTGGAAAAATAAGTATGAAGTGCCAACATGAGAACCAGAGGATGTGATAAAGGTAAAGTACCCAGACCTATTTACACCCTTATATGGAAAATTAAATTTCAAGGGACAAATTTTTTATGGGGGAAGAATGTAACAACCCAAAGTTTTATCAATGGAAAATCCATTCCAATAATTAATTCATACGGTATACACACATAACAAAACATAATACAATCTTTATAAATGATGAATGAAAGAAATAATAATTGTTTCTAGATGTTAAGAAACCTATACCAATGGAATAGTAACTTGGGCTTTAGAATAGTAATGCAACCCTTATGAATAGTAAAACAATCAATTGAATAGTTACATCACCAGTAATAGTATAAATTGTTTTCCATATTATAAGTGAAATTATGATATAATTATAGCGTATTATAAGTAAATAAATATTTTATAATTTATTAATTAATTGTTGGTATTTTTATAGGTCATTAATATTTAGAAGCATTTTTAGATTAATTTAATAATTTAATAGAGAATTTATTATCAAATTTTTTTTTCATAAATTAATAGTTTTATGTCTTAAAATTATGATATAATTTTATGATACCTTAATTAATATTTCTAGGTGTTATAAAAGGAGTTTTAATTTAAAAATTTTATTTTCCAAATAAATTATTATTTTATTTAAAATTAAAATTAATCAAATTTAGAAAATTACTTTCATAAAATGGAGTTCATTTTTTAATTATAAACCTCAAAAAATGGATAGGGTGATGTTTTCGATTTTTTGTGAAATACTTGAAATTTCTGTGAATATTAAATTATAAAAATTTACGATAAATGCTAAATACCTGAATTATGGAATCATAGGAGATATAGTGTTTTTGTAAGCCTTTTATCTCAAATTTTTTTTTTAAGATACTATATTTATTCTCAAGAATATACACTATTTCTTATCTTGATAATAATAATAAACTGATGATTAAAATAATAAGAAAACACCCCCCCCCCCTCAACAATAAAAACCACATCTTATTATCACACCTATAAAGACTTGATATTTTTAAAGATGATGATCAATAATATTTCCAAACATCTCCCCCAATCCTATGAGATTTTTTTCATAGTAAAAGACCCAAAACATACCCCCTAAGGATGTTCACGAGATGAAGGAATCAAGAGGGAATCCCCTCTTCAATTTTCTTTTAATTTAATTTCAAGTTATTTTCTTTTATTATTTTCTCATCATTTCACCCTTTACAAGTGGCATGAAGACACAAATATCATATATTTACTAGAATTTCCAAATGTTTATAGAATAATTTTTCATCAAACCTTTTCTCCACTCTTTTATTTTAAGAAAGAAAACATAATCTATGAGGTGCCGATTTACTAACTACGTGAATGGAGTGGTTTCATACTTCAATTAAAACTTCAATGTTGGTAATTAAACCATTATTATATTTTAAAAATATAATATTAAATTTATTATATCTCATTTAATGTTTTTGGAATCATTTTTCACACATAATTTTAATTTAAAAAATAAAATGAGTTTGTTGAGATCAAAAAATGATAACTTAATATAAACCATTATAATTAATGACATATCTAATGAATAATCTTCACTTTTAAAAAAAATCTATTTTAATATTATATAAGTTCATTAAAAATACATATATTTAATTTTGGATAATTATCACCACTTTATATGACCTTTCGTACATGAATACAAGTAAACTAATCATGAAAACCAAGGAAACCAACACTCCTAAACTATGAAATTGAACATTTAAACTCATAATTAAGGATATAAATAAACATAATATATTAATAATAAATAAAATAAAAGTATAAATGGTTATGTAGTTATAAATTAATGAATCTAATTTTATTATAAAAGTCACTAAGACCAAGTGTTGTATCGTTTTGAACATAAGGTGAGGGATCCTGCCTGAACCTCTATTATTCATTAGGGTTACTCTTTCTCTCTTTTCACCCAAATGAAATGAAATTTTATATTTTTTTTACAAATTATAAATTATGTTTATATTTTAAAAACGAATTTATTAATATCCATTCATCATTTTTTGGGATATAAATGTTTTTAAAAGGTTCCATACTCAATTTTTCCTGATAAGCAAGCTCGGTTTAAGTGAACTTCTCAAATTCTTATAGATTTTATTGTGTGCTCCATAATATTTCCTAATACACCATTATATTTATAAAATCATTCATTTTATCATGAAAAACATACCTAGGTACAATTATAATATTATACAAACAATTATTCCTTTTCCAATTTAAAGAATCTTGAAAGTCTTCCGTTCAACGATACTAAAATATTTCAATTCTAAAGTTTCTTAAACACTATTTTAACATTAGTTTGACATCAAATATCATGATATATGATTATATTATATTATGATTTTCCATATAATATTTAAATACATCCTTTCATTGACACCACTATGATATTCCCTTTTAACAATCCTTTTGACATAGTTATGATACCCTATTATTTTCATGGGTTACCATTATGTTTATGTTTGATTTATTATATATGATTAATTATTTAAAAAACATATTCATGAAAATGGTATGAAGGATGAACCCATATAGAGCTCTAATTAATTTATTAATGTTTAGTCTCAGGAGGCGTTATGTGCATCCGCCCAGGCCAACCAAGTCTACATCAAAATGGACATGAAACAGGGTACATTTACCATGGTCTATCTCAGCACCCCCATCTCTTCGGGCCTCTTGCGTA
Source organism: Viscum album (assembly GCA_963277665.1). Lineage (NCBI taxonomy): Eukaryota > Viridiplantae > Streptophyta > Magnoliopsida > Santalales > Viscaceae > Viscum > Viscum album. The sequence continues at coordinate 387,645,043 of OY728163.1, read as the reverse complement.
TTCAGGACTTCGACCTTGTGGTGAGCAAGGTCACGGGACGTGTACTCAACTAGAAGAATCACCTCTTGTCTTTTGGGGGGCGTATTGACTTGGTTAACAGTGTCCTCTCGGCAGTCCCGGTGCACGCCCTGGCTGCCACCTCCGTGCCGAAAGGAGTGGTCAAGACTATTGACAAGGTGCTGGCTAGTTTCATTTGGGATGCCCAGTCTGAAAGCAAGAGGCATTGGGCCTCTTGGGAGAGTATGGCCCGTCCTGTCCATGATGGGGGGATCAGTGTGCGAAGCATGGGTGGCATGGTCACCTGCATGAATGCGAAACTCGCTTGGGAAGTCATTGAGGAACGTACCTTGTGGGGTAGCACTATGGCTTGAAACTACAGCGATAATATGGATGGAACTGTCACCCGACGATCTCCCTTTTGGGCTAGAATTTTCCCTCTCATCTAGATGCTTCATCGGCATGCTCGGTGGATGGTGGGGGAGGGGAATATTCGGTTTTGGTCCCATAACTTGGCTGGCTCGGTGATCGGATATCCGGGGTGCCCAGCCCCTCTTATCTCCTTTCATGAGGCGAGTATGCATAAACCTTTTGTTAAGGTAGTGCTGTATAAGGACCAACTTGTTATCTTCGAGATGATCACCCTCAATGCAGAGCCTGACATATGTGTGTTCACCCCGTTGAGATCGGGGAACTTCACGTTGAATGACTTTCGAAAGCTCTCCCCCAGTCCGGAGTACAATGACAAATGGAACGCAATTACTTGGGTCAAGGGGTTCCCTGGGAAGTATGGTTTCCTCTGTTGGAGGCTCCGGAACAGAGCTCTTCCTACTAACAATAATATCATGAAAGTGGGTATCAACCTGGCCTTCTGTTGTCATTACTGCAAGGGAAAACACGAAGAGAGTGCAGATCTCATTTTTTTGAAGGGGAATGGGCTCTGAGAGTGTGGAAGTTATTTGTCTCCCTTACCGCCATCCCTATCGCAGACATGAGTGTGGATTCATTCCTGGATAACTAGTTCCAGGGGGTGATAATCCAAGGACTAGAGCGGTCGGCTCGGGCGGTGATCCTCAATGCCGGTTGTTGGTGCTTATGGCAGGTCAAGAACCAGGCAAGGTATGAGGGTATTTCTTCCACCGACAGGACCATTGTTATGAGGACGAAGAGTCTACTAGTGTACTTGGATACGGTCTTATGAGACTAGCGGGAAGCCCCGTCCTTGAGGTTTCTTCATTCTGGCGCTTCAGAACCATAGGAGCAAGGAAGATGGATAAGTTGGCATCCCACCGCCAATGGCCTCAAGTTGAAAACAGATGGGTCCTGTATCTTGGGTGACACGCGGGGAGGAGGATTGGTTCGGGATGTAGGGGAAGTGTCTTCCTAGCTTTCACTTCATATTTTGGTAGCGGCAACCCTATACAGGCAGAGGGAAATGCAGTTCTTGCTGGCCTAACCCTGTGTAAACAGAGAAACCCGGTACTCGTGTAGGTGGAAACAGACTCGATGATTCTATATGACTCCCTGCATAGTAGCAGATCCATCCCTTGGTCGACTGAGTACACCGTCAGAAGATGAAAATATTTTCTCAACCATAACATCCAGGTTACTCATACATACCGAGAGGGTAAGAAGGTCACAGATCACTTGGCTACGTTGGCAGATCACGGCTCCAGCATCAGATGTCACATTACTGCTCTAAAACCGGAAGGCATCAATTTGATCCGCTATGATTCTCTTGGACTTCACTATTTTAGGCCCCCATAGGGAGGGGGCCCTTGCCTCCTCGCCCCCTTGCCCTTGCTCTATACTTGGTCCTTCAGATCAAATTTAATAATAATAATAATAATGTATGGATATGTGTAAAAGTCTAGGTTATATGTATTGAGAGAATCAAATTTTGGTGAAACCTCTTTATCCTCGATATTAGGATCATTAGTATATAAAGAAACCATTATCTGTGTATTAGTTGTACATTTAGTTTAGATTACATAATTTCAGTATTCCACACATAATACTATGGGAAAAATAATGTATATTAAAAAACATTATCTAGATCATTGAAATCTATTTTTTTTCTTTAAATGTTTTTGGGATTTTACCGCAATAAAGATTATCCAAATCACCTCCTTGTGGTATCCTTTGAAATAAAATACCTTATCGATTCTGTAATAACTACAAAATGATTGTGATGTTTCAATGAAAGGGGAATCCTTAGTGGAATTGACATCTAATTTCATCGATTTTAACTACAGTCTTGTTATCAACCCACATGAATAGAAAATTCCACACTTAAAATGTTGTATAATCCAACACAAGTATTTTTTTATGATATCAAGATATGATATATTATAGTAAATTTGATTTCTATTCTTGGTACTGTATACTTGTAATTCTTATGCCACAAGATTCACTCGACTATCCTTGGAATAGAATTCATTGTGTTAATTTGTATAGAATGTATATCCATTAATCAAATATACCTTATAAGATAATACATGAAAACATTTTCCCATGGCTAGACATCTAAGCCTTTTGGAAATTGAATTTGGGTCTGTAGCTACCTTCTTAATAGTTTGGTCAGAAAACCATCAAATATATTATCAATTATGTGTATTTGATATCTACCTTTCATCCCATGATGGATTCATAGGCCTAAAAATTAATTTTTGCGTTTCAAAATTTAGTGAAACCACTAATATGTTATATAAAATGTAAAGTTGATCCTATTTCCACTATATAATGGTAATTGGGGAAATATTTTATTCTTTCAATTTCAACACACACAAGTCACCAACTATAGTGACTAATAACTATTTATGATTCTAAGATCATACTTTTTTTTATTTTTTTTATTAAATATTAATATTACATAATTAAAATGGCATCCTTCCATTTTCGATTCATACACATCCTATTTAATTATGTAATATTAATATTTAATAAAAAAAATAAAAAAAAGTATGATCTTAGAATCATAAATAGTTATTAGTTATATACACACATATATAGTCATCATATTTGATATAAATTTTCATTTCATCAACAACTTTTTAGAATATATAAAAACAAATAATCAGGTTCTATTTATAAACTAGCATCCCAAAAGAGGTATTTACTAAATTATTCTTCTAACTTGTCCATGAGATTTGTTAACCTTTGTTTCATATAATGTTCTGAGGATTTTCTAATTATTAATTGTTTATATTTTCAGAGTTAGATATGTTATTTAATGTACTTCTAATTAATATATACATTTTGAATGAAACAATTCATCACTTTCACATTATAATAATGTTTTTGGTAAATAATGCGTTTATCCAAATCATCATTTATAAACAAAAATGAATATATATATATATGTATAGGATCTTTTATGCTGATATCATAAATCACATATTGGTGTCTCTTACTAGGTTGTGGGGTATACTATTGTCATTTGGAAAAAATGTCATGGATCGAATGTAGTCTACAAGTGAATCTTAGTAAAGTGGATTTTTGAAATTGAAAATAGATCACATAATTGTTAAAATCCTTACAAAATTTTTCATTTTTCACTATCCCATCTATTTTTATACATTTTTTGTATTTGATAACTTTAGTGTGAATTGGTGTGAATATTACTTTTTTGTTTTATTTTCTTCCCTATTTATAATAAAAAAACATATTTTATTTCCATTTTTTATTCATGTTATTTTTAAAATAATTTAACTCAAATTTATAATTTTAATAAATCATAATTTATTTTATTTATATAAATTTAATAAAATATTACATTCAACGATAAAATTATTTTAATTGTTAAAATATTAGTTGATGGTAGTTTTTTATATCTGAATAACGTTATTTTAATTTATCACATCACCCACAACAATGGAATGCCCTATATAATAATTTTTTAATTCTCCATTTGGTATTAATAGAAACAATAACTTTAATATTACTTACGACATTGAAAATAATTAAGATCGTTTGATGAATGGATAAAATGAATGATTTAACCAAAATAACCCAAATTTTCAAATTTCAAAATCATAGGGATGATAGAATTAATCCAAAAACAATTTTAATGAGTAATAGAATTAATAAAATAAAAAATATTTTTTTACGATTATAAAAATATATTTTGGAATGTTTCTGATTATAAAAAATAAACATGAAAATATGATTCATCTCTCATTTAACAATAATGTTAAAAATAAAAGTTCAGTTTAACAATATTTGGTCAATTATAATATTTATAATGGTAAAAAAATATTTATATTAATTTTACAAAAAATTTAAATTGAAACATCATTAAAATATTTGTGTTTCGTTATTTCCAAAAAAAATATGAAATTGATATAGAAAAATTTGAGGGTATTCTTCATTATTCAAAAAAATATTATAGATCAACTTTAAATAAAAATGAATACAATTTTCTTAACTACACATACAATGTTTATGAGTCAAGGAATACCCCATGAGAATCATTTAAAATATTTTTTTATAATTTCATGACTAAAATGAATTAAGTAAAAAATATGGGTGTTTTGAATCAATTAAGAGATCAAACCAAAAGTAGAAGAGGAAAAAACCAAAATCATTTGAGTGTGGGGACAATCATCGATCAGAAGAGAATAACTAATGACAAAACCAAAAATTGTGAAAAAAATCACTAAAACATCAATAAGATGAGAAGATTCATTTTGAAGAACTGAATAAATCATAAAAAACAAGGAAAATCGATTAAAAATGAATAACGAATAACATATCTTCGATTTAAGGGTCAATTATACTAAATGATTTGACGCTGGTTATGAGAACTGGATTCCACTTCCATGAGATCTTGAATAGTACAAGAAAGGATAATCTCGGTTAGTGTCATTTTAAAATAGTGGAAAAAGTTTTATTAGCACATGTAAAAATCATTGATAAAAGATATATTTGTGAGTACTAAAATGGAAAGTGCTAATAAATATAGGATTTATCAGTGCTTTATTAGCACTCCTAAATCCAAAGAATTATTAGAAATAAGAGATATATATAAATAATAACCTTATTAGTGCTAACTAATAGGTGTTGATAAATACACCTTTAATTGGTGCTTAATATTGTATTGATAAATAATAATAGAAAATTAATAATTAAGTTTAAAATTTTAAATAAATTTATAATTAAATAAAACAGATTATTAAAAAATACTTTATAATATAAAATAATATATGTTAAAATAAAAACAATTATAGATATCTAAAAATAATAATATAAATTAAGAAATATTCAAATTAAAAATAATGAATATAAAAAATAAATTTCATTAAAAAATTTTAAAGTAAATTACTAATTAAAAATGAATAGATTACTAATGAATAATGATATATATTAAAAAATTATAAGAAAATTAATAAATATTAATAATTTAAATAACAAACATATTAATAAAATAAAATTTATAAATAAATATAAAAAATTAGCACATTGCCAGAATAGTCAATGAATAAATATTGAAAATGAATAAACTACAAAAAATGTTTAAATAGAATAATTTTTGAACATGAATAGAAAAATATATATGATTAAATATTAAAAATATATAAACTTTATAAATTAATAAATTAGTATTTTTTTTAAAAAATAAAAGTATATAAGTGTTAAAAATGAATAAATTTTGAAAATAGTATAAATGGATTAATAAATCAATGTATATAAATTATTGCAATCTTACAAATGAATAAATATTTAAATAACATTAAAAGCCTGAGATTTTAATAAAGTACTAATTCTTAATGAATAAATAATAAATGTTGAGAGAATTAAAAAAATATATTAAATTAAAAATGAAAATATATTAATTATAAAAATTTCATACATATTAAAATTATTGAATGTTAATATTTAAAAATGTATAAATAACTATAAAAAATTAATACATTAAAAAAATATTGAATTAATAAATATTGACTATGGATAATTATAAAAAAAATAATAAATTACATAAAATATTAAAATAGAGATATTAAAAATAAATCAACCATATTAAATGTTTATATGTTAGAATTGAATAAAATTTAATGACTTAAATTAAATATATTAAATAAAATAAAAAATAAAAAATAATATTAATTACATTAGTAAACAAATATTAAAAATTTATAATTCATATTAATAATATGTGATACCAAAATTATAAAATTTAATAAATATTAATATAAAAATTAACAAATACTAGGAAGTATATTTAAATACAAGAGATTCAAAAAAATAACTAATTTAGTATAAATAAATCATAATTTTATAAGTATTTAAATACAAAAAGGTTTAAAACAAAAAAATTATTCATAATATAAATTAAAAAATAATATTTATCTAAAATATTAATAATCAAATAAGTAAAAATAAATTTTAAAAAATTACAAAATTTTAAAAAAAAATGAACAAGTTCATATATATGCTTAGATTAAATTTCATTAATTACATTTGAAAAACCAATTGATTTTTCCTATGATTGTGTGTGTGTTTGTGTATATAAACTATAATGATATATACATATATATAACTGAAAGAGCCAAATGACATTTCTTATTATATAATGATATATTCATATATGTATAGATAGACATATGCATAACATATGCACACATACACACTTGAATACACATACATAGACATATACACACTTATTCACATAGAGATGTATACAATTATATATGTACATACAAACACATATTCATATATACATTTAATACATAAACATACACAAAATACATAAACGTACATACATATATATACATCCACATACAAACATACACATACATAAATATATGTACATACGAATGCATACATACATGTACACACAAATATATATACACACATGACATATATCTATATACAAACACATATACACATAATACATATTCACAAAAATTCACATATGCATACATTTATTATAGGTAGGGGGATTATAAGAAACCAAATAACACACACCAAGACATATAATGACTGAAAAAGTGATTTACTTTTAATAATGGAACTCTAGACTCTCAATAAATTCTTACTATGTTTAAAAATATTAGCACATTAAAAAAGGATTTTATATTTCATAAGAACATTGGGCATCATATTTTGATGTGAACTAGTAAAACATGGAACATTAAATGGATGAAAACCCATAATTGATATTAGTAACACTTTATTTCATTATGTAATATTGTTACATTCAGTCTAATACAACACTCAATATTATACTGAATAGTAAAGTGGAGAAAATAGAGGATAAATAAAGTAAAATATAATAATTTTGGTTCCCCTAATCCCCTAGATTAATTGCATGAAACAAAATCACTATAGTATAGGAACAAAGAGTTATTAATACCATATTCATTTTAGAAGTGATATTGATTCTTATTAGAATTGAAGTGAGTAATTAAGAGTAAGAATAATGGTGTATTTATAGGTAAGTATGATCAATCACCTTTATATTTTTCTAAAAACACATTTCATTTGAATTATGACTATTAGTCAATAAAATAGTTTGTCATTATTATTATTGGCTATGTGTATGTATTTATGTGATAATAATATTACTTAATTATACATCAAATTAAATTTTTATTATACTAAAAGATTGTTACATTTGATTAAATTATAAATTATATTTACATGTTAAATTTATCATATTTATATAAATATTTTGATAAAATAAAATCATTTTTGGACTAAGAGTATCAAAATTTACAGAGGGTTATGTTTTAGAAATTTTATGATAATGATTGTTTTCTGGTAAAAAGGTGAAAATTGTCACTTTATGAGCACTGTGATTTTAAAATTTCTTATTATGTAAGCATGATTAAAAATTTTATGAAATTTTTTTTTCAGTCAAAATTATATTGAAAAATTAAAAATATTAAATAAGAAATATTATTTTTTGTTAAGAAATTTTTATTTTCATTTATAAATTTATACTTTACTTTTTTTAACCAAGTGGGTTTTTATAAATGGGAGATAAATGTTCTCTCTCATTATTTCTTTTCTTTAATCCATGTTTTGTATCGTCATGTTTCAGAAATCATTTCATGAAATTTTCCATTTTTCATGAAATGTTCTGATATTTCTGATATTTTTAAAACCCAAACTCATTTACTACACATGGGAATTCATATAGATGTAAATATAATATATTGATGCTAGGATTTATTTTTATTAAACCCGCATTTTCTTTTTTGGCTTAAAAATTATTTAATTTTCATGTATATACCCACTTATGTAATCGATGATTTTATATGAAACACATTCATTATTATCCTTAGGTTATTGATTAAATGTGATCTATACTGATCAAATGGATTAATACATATGAAGGGTGAACCCATATAATAATCTAATGAATTGGGTAAAGAATAAATCTCTAGAAATGAATTATTTTATAAAACATTGTTGAATAACCTTGGAAATTATGATTCATGACACCCAAGTGATAACCCTTGGTGATGTTATTTCAAATGTATAATTTTTTGTCGTACCCATAATTTAATTTTATCATTCATGTTCTTTATATTATGATATAACTCGTCTTAATATGATCATATATTGTTGATATTCCTTATGGTCACATTCTAAATATCTCGTTTTTTTATTCAGTTACTGGGATTTATGCTCCCCATTTCATTGATTTATGTTACAAAGATTTGAGCTGCAGTAAATGTGACATATGATGAACCTATAAATAAGCATTCAAATGTATTATAATAATATTTATTTTTTTATGTTTCTCAGGTATTTTTTTATTAATTTACAATCCACTAAACCTTAAAATATACAATTTATTTTTAAATGTTATGCCATATAATGAATGGTTTAAGAAAAAAGGTGGGTCTTTATAGTTGGTATCAAAGGGTTGTTTAGTTATTTTTAAAAATCGGGATTAGAAAATATTAGTAAAAATAAAATGGATAAGTATAAGTATAATAAATAATCATGGTATTTTTTTTGAAGTTTTAATTATGTGATTTAAAAGAAAATATATCCTTTTTTGGATACTACACGTGGGTGTTGCACTGGCATAGTAATTCCTAGGAGTAATCACCCCAAATATGGTGCAATGGGAAGGACTGGTTCGTCACCTAGTACATGAAAATGGGGATTGCATCAAACTTATTTTGATACTCAGGTGCGGATATTATTTGGTTCTTATTCTTATTATTTTATATATCCAACACATTTTAATTTCTATAAATTTTCTATAGATCATAGTGTCTTTATGGGATAATTTCAAAATATTAATTCTGTTATCCCATTTGACCATGAAAAACAACAACGTTAACATGACCAATTACACAGTGGAATTTTGGACTTCATACTGAAGGATGAACTAAAAATAAGAAACATTAAGGAAGACCCTGGTCATTTGAATTAAAGGAATTGGTTAATAAGATAAGTTTTAAAGGACCCAATTTCTTGAAGGGGATAGAATGTTACAACTCAAAAAATGTTATTCTTTTAATAAAGGAACTCTCTCCTATAAATTATTTTTTATTCTGTTTTACAATTGAATCACATAAAAATAAATTTAAATTATATTATAAAATTTAATGTAACATGTTGATATAAACTAGTACAAAAAGGAACATCAAAGGGATAGAAAACACATACTAAAAACCAGCAACACTTTATTACATTATTTAATAACATTACATTAACTCTCAAACAACACACAATATCATACCTAATATTATAATGGAAAAAATAATAGTGGATAAATAAAGATAAATAAAATAATTTTCATCACCTTTATCCCCTAGAATCATCACACCATCAAATGTCACTATAGTAGAGGAATAGAGAGTTAGTAATAAAATATTTATTTTGGGAATGTTATTGAACCTTGTTAGAATCATAGTGAATAATGAAGTATAAGAATGACAATTTATTTACTAGGAAATAATAAAATTCCCATTTATGTTCTCTTCTATGAACTTTTATCATCATTATGAACATTCATCCGTAAAATAATTGGAAATTATTATTGTTGGTTATGTAGATGCATTTAAGTGGTCCTCAAATTATTTAAGGATATAATCAAAATTATATAAATTTTGGAGACAATAGTCATATTCTATTAAAAATGTTTTTATGATAAATTATTAATATTTAAATAAATTTTGTTTTTATGGAATAGTCTTATTGAACAATTTTTAAAATAATTATATATTTTAATTAAGTCCTAATTAATTTTTATAGCAGTCGAAATATTAATCATACAATAAAAATGTTAATTGTAATTAAATAATGATTTTATTTAAAAGAAGGAAATATATTATTTTGAGTATTATTTTGTTAAAATATATTCCATTTTTGGACTCATGACATCAAAAATATCATATTGGGTTTTGTTTTGTGAATATTTTAACAAAGTTGATTTTCCGTATGAAAATTTAAAACTATCACTTTATAAGAGGTAAAATTTTATGACATCATTATAATATAGTCATGATTATAAAATTTATAAAAAAAATTATTCAAAAAAAATTTATTTAATAATTATACAAATAATTTTATAGATATATATTTTTATCTATACTTTTTTTAGAAATTTATACTTTATTTTTTAACCAGAAATTTCTTTTTTGAAAGAGTATTTAGTTTTTGGTTTTTGGGAAATAAATGCGTTATATGGAAGTTAATTTTTGATTTTGGATTGACTTTAATATCCTATCACACTCTTTAACTCATTAATAGTATAGAAAATGATTTTTAATTCATTTTACCCACAATTGGTAAAGTTATATAATAAAATTACAAATATTTAATACATTAGAAACATCCCCCCCTCAAGTATAAATAACACCCATTACATATTTATCTCCACTAAAAATTTATAATTCATGAATTTATTGTAATTTTAAATCCCAAATATTCTATCCATGGTTCCCTCATGGTCATAGGGTTCCATACAGAAGTTTTAGGAAGCAACTCATCAAGGTTAGGGAATTATCATTTTCTTCCTTTTCATTCAAGTGCCTCCATTGTGTGAGTCTTCTTAATGCCAATGATTTTTTCTTATAATTGAATTTTGGTCCTCCCATTACATAACAAATGGGTTTTTATCAATTAGATACCGTCATTATCTCTCATTATTCCTTTTCAATTATCCATGTTCTATACCATCATCATCCAAAATCATTTCATGAAATTGTCACTTTTTCATGAAATATTCTTATATTCTGTATACCAAAACCACTTATTTACCCATATTAACTCATATATATTTAAATTTAATATATTTAATTTTGAATTTTAATATATCAAAATCACAATATCTTTTCATTTGTTAATAATGATGCCATTTTCAAGTCCTTAAGAACTTACATACTCGATGATTTTATATGAAACACATTCATTATTCTACTCAGGTTATTGATGAAATAATTTGTTGTAATAAATGTAAATCACATGAATTAATACATATAAATGGTCCATCCATTTGATGTTCCAATGTTTTGGGTAAAAAATTAATCACTAGAGATGACATGTTTTACGATACCTTAGCGAATAACCTTTATAATTATGATTTATGACACCCTGGTGACAAAACATAGTGATATGCTTAAGAATTTCTAATTATTATGTTGTGGACACATTTTCATGTTATTATTAATTTTATTTCTATAATTTTATGCCTCATGTTAATAAGATCATGAATTATTGATATGTCTCATGGTCACATACTAAGTATATATTATATTTATACCATTATTGGGATTTATGCTCATCCTTTTTTTTGATGCATTATCCATGGATTTGAGATGTAGTAAAAGTAACATAGGATGAAGTTATGAAAAATACTTTTAGGTGGACTGTATGGATGTTTATTTTTTTTATGTTTTCATATATTGTGTTATTAATTTTTAAGACACTAAACCTCAAAACATGCTCTATATTGTAAAATTTTTTACCATGTAATGAAAGGGTTATGAAATAAAAAAGGGTATACCACTATAAGTAACCTTAGTAATTCAATAATAATCCATCCACATATGTAATATAAAACAAACCCTGGAACTATTTTATTAAAATACTTGGCCGAAAGGCCTAGTGACTCAAAGGCCTATACATTTCCCAAAGGACCTGAGTGAAAACTCTACATTATGTCAAGAAACCAGTCTTACATCATGATGCCCCTATTAGTAGTAATAAATCCATGATCCCAATATTTCTTTTCTTTCTACCCCAATCCATAAGACATTACATCCTGTTATGTTAGGGAACCCCACTATCCAAAGAGTGGGGTGTAGTCTATGTGATATGTTCCATCACTCTCATCTCTCATTTGACCAACCCACTAGGAGTCATCTATATAGTACCCCACCTACGTCACCTATTTGATTCTACCACTATTATAAAGTTGGGATTTTCTTTCCTTTGACCTATAATACCTCTATTGTTAGTCATTTTTCTGGAAAAAACCATACATATCCCCACTCCCCAGATCATGAATCATCACCTGGATCCCTCCCCATGTAACTACCACCACCACCACCACATGACACTATAGAACTAGATCTCACCACTAATAATTCTCATCACTGATCTCTCTCCCTCCATGTGTTATTTCCCACAATAAATCATGCATGTCGATACCATCAATCCAGACCAATCCCCTTGTTACTGCTACGCTGCCCCCAATTTCACATATTTCATCAAGCCCCATTTTATCCATGTTTTATCCCTAGATTTGTGAGATAAACCCTATTTTCAATATGTATTCTTTATTTGTTTAAAAAATATTCAATTTTATGGATTTTTGTTTTCACCCTTAGATCCAAGATAAATATTTCGTTTCACTCTATTTAACCTTATGTTCATTTAATAATTTCTTGTTATTATTTAAATTTTATATTGGTTTATTAGTAATCATTAATAGATTAATTTTGTTATCATATTTAATTATGTTGAAATGATATTTTTCTAATGAAATAAAATTATTTTGGAATAATAAAAATTTACAAGTTCACAATTTTCCAGAATAATTGTTTTCATGTATTGATTGAGTGAATCCTTCTAACATCATATTTTTATTAATTAATTTAAAAAATAATAATTATTCAAACACACTGACTAAAAAGAGGATTTTATAAGTACATTAACTATTAAAAAGCTTCTTTCTATTTTGACCATGGTTTGTTATTATACTTTCATATAAGAAAAATATTCATCCTTTAATAACCTAAACAGATTTTTTCAGTAGTCGACACTGAATTCAACTCCTTATTTAATATTATTTGGATTATAAGTTGTATATTCTACTAAAATGACTATTAAACAATTGGAAGATGGTGTTATTATAAATCATATTGAAATAAATATTATTATGATTAATATTTGGAATAAATTTTATACTTGTGTATATTCATGATAATGAGATCCCTATAATAATGGGAGTAAAAATATTATCAGAAATTTTAGAATATATTAAAATATTTTGAATCATAATTTAAAGGTAAATGGGATCACAATGTATTTATAAAGACAATAGTTTCATGTTTCTATAATTTTATTGGATAAATCAATATAAAATTAGTTTAACATGGGCATTGAAATTATGATCACTATATGAGAATATATTGAGTCATTTTAAGATTTTATAATATATTTTTAATATTTTATATCATATTTGAGTCAATGTAATCAATTATTGATGTTTCTTATCTTGAAGTACTTTTGTAGAGTTACTTGAGTAAAATAATAAATTTTTTAGGATGTACAATTTTTTACTATTTAAATATATTTTATGATCTTATATTCTGAATATTCATTTAATATAATGTCTAGTGTAATTTGAACTGCTTATTATAAAAATAGAGATATGGATAAGTGTTGGATTGATCGTAAAAATATAATGCCTAGAGAATAGTTTTTTTTAATGATACAATTTATTGATTTTACTAGAGGAATTAAGTGTTACAATGTTATGTTTTCCAGGTTTTAAAATGTGAAAACATATGTCAATTCACTTGAGATTCCATAAGGGATCACCAATTATTGAATGAGTTCCTGAAAAATTATACGAGTTGGTCTCGTCATGGTAAAAAATATATTCATTTTCATTTAAAATAAATTGTTCAGATGGATATTGATGTGAGGATGACTGGTTTGATGAATGAAATGCATACTGAAATGGTACATGGGTTAGATCAAGAAGGCATTAAAATCTTGATTTTAGTGACTGGTGAAATCAGTCTTCGTTCAGGAGTAGATCATAATTCCTTGAGGTGTTATGCTGAAACTGATGATTCAAAAATTGAATTATATTATAGGTTTAATGCTTATAGTAAATCTTCATATATCATATATTTTTTACCCCTGGGTGATTTGAATCATATGTTTGACACATCATCTAACAAGTTGTTGGTGTTGTTGAAAAAACATACTTCCTATTAATGCTATTATTCTTGAGTCATATTACTATTCTCATAAGTTGACAGTTAAAATAGGATTCACATATGACACCATAGATCAATTTTAAAAAAAAACTATATATTTTTTAGAAAATAAAATTATCACTTAGATAATTGTACAATATGTGGCTCTTATAGGTGGAATGATAATCATGGAATCAGAATCATCAAATTCATACTAAAAAATATGGGAAATTGGTTTTCGTAAATAAAATTCAACACATTCCCCTAAATCAAAGCTTAAAAATATTACTTATGTAATATAATGTTTCTAAAGTAATTAGATTGAATTTTCAAATAAATAAGTTAATTAATTTTATAACCTACCAATAAGACTATCTTACATGGAAGGAGTTCAATTATAGTCACCCTAAAATTTAAAAAGATAGTTGTATGTCTGATTGAGGTTGGTAAAAGATGGTTTTAGTTTGTTTATGTACATGGTTGGTTCAACTCATAATATATATATCATATTGTTTGATTCATATAATATTCCTTCATGGATTTTTATGATACAAGAATTTATTTTTATTTCCACTCTTAATGATAGACCTAGAATTCGGGGGATAATATTGATGATTACCTTCATCCATTGATTGATAAGAATAATTAACATTGGGGTGATGGTGAAAAGAATTTTTATTTTGAAATGAATAAAAATATAAAAAATTTTGGATGGATTATTTTATAAAATCAATGAAATCTGAGATTATAAAAATTTATCAGTTTTAAGTACGAAATAGAAATTCTCCTACCCTATAAGAAAAAGAAGTTAAAATAATATCATGGTTTATAATTGTAATAAGTGGAATTAAATGGGCCACATACATTTTCTTCCCCGTCAACATTGGTTCATAAAGTATAGAGTTGAATTGTATGGTTCTATATAGTTGAAAACAACACCAAATATCATGAAGGTTGTTGAAATGGTATCACAGACTAAGAAACTAAACATCCCCCAAGTATATGAATTTTAGAATTTAATTGATCTTCCATGACCCTCCATTCATGGTGAGGATAGATAGTACAGTCACAATTGGAAGAAGAAAAATATTTTATTTTATCTCCCTTACTAGGAAAATAATATATTAATGAATTATCTATATGTCATGAACATTAAATAAATTATTAAAAAATTGTGGTACATTTTTGGAGTTAGTTGAAAATCGAAGGACCATGTCAATGAACTATGTTATTTTACTGAAATGGGTTTGAGGAAATGGTTGAATTTATAGTTAGGTGGGGGGAAACAAGGAATGCATGTATGATGTATAGTATATGGTGAATAAAAATATGAAATATACATTTTTCCATTTTAAATATTCTCAAGGTTCATGAAGGTAAATCTTTTAATATTTCCATGTATGTGAATATTTTTAGTAGGATAGTGCATGGGTTGAAAATTCAGGATGATTACATTCTACATATATAGTCGATTAGAATCATGCATTTTTAGTGTTTTTTCATAATTTTGTTCAACCACTAATATAGATGATTTTTTTATTTAGGTAACTTTGTTTAAAAAATCAATTTATGGGTGAATTAAATTTTTTAAAAGTTACTCTTTTACTTACACTTTTCAACTTGGATAAATTATTTACATCCTCATTTTTTGATGTTATGGTTCATTTGATGATGAAAAGAAAGACGAAGTAATGAATCTTGGTAAAGTATAATATGGTTGGATGTATCTTATTGATTAGTATCTGAATACATTGGAACGATTTATTTGTGCAAATCTCTACATAATGCATCAAAAGTAAATTATTGTTTAATAGAGTGTTCTAGATTTTTGTGTTGAATATCTTGTAATTTTTAAATAAAAATTATTTAAATCCCTATTATATTCATAATGTCATTGTTTCATGAGGAACTATATTTTATATGGTGATCATAGAGTTGGTAAAAGATCATTAATACATCTTTTTGAAAATGCTTTTAGTTGAACAATTATTATTGTAAGTGTTTTATCACTTTTACTATTCAAATTTTATTTGTTTTGTTTTCATATAAAATTTTATCATTTAAACATGTTATTATCATATTCATGAGATGAATTTATAATCTATAATTAGTGATTCCCGATGATAGTGATTACTATATTCAAAAGGTTCATTGTACATCATTTCATGATTGGATAAAGTGGTTTATATGTATAAATGGATTTTAATTATGATTAATGTAGAGTATTGATTTATTTTAGGTTAAATTCTTATTTAATATTTTGAAATATATAGGTCCCTATCCTAAATCAACCTAGGCTAAAATACAAGAAGCCTAAAATTATAACACTGTGAGATTTTGTGAAATATTTGTTTTTAATTAATTTAATCATTTTTGTATTTTTCATTTCACGCAACACTAAAAATAGTTTATATTTTTAAATAACTATGTTTGGCTTGAGTTATATGCAACCAAAATTTAACCATACACTACACTCAACATAAAATTTATTTTTCTCTACATGTAACACTGAGGCTATCTTACATTACACATAAGAATGACATTCCTCGATGGCTTGCATAACATGCAAGACCAAGTGTTACAAAACAGACATTTATTGTTAAAATATTAGTATTTAATAGGATAGAACATGGGAATTAAATTAAAAATAATAGTATTGAATAATATTTGAATATATATAGTTGAATTCATCAGCCACCAACTATTTAGAAAAAAAATATAAACCAAATGAATATAAAGGGACTAGTTTTATAAAAGTTTATTTTTTAGTGAAAAAATTGATCAATATTAATAAGTTAAATTAATAAATAATAGTGAACGATATTAATTAAATTAATATTTTATATATACAATTTTTTTTGATAATTCAAGTATTTTTTTGATAGATATAATATAATAACAAACCCAATTTTTATTCTTAAACACTATATTTCTATAAAGCTAGTTTTATCGCCTTTTATTGGTGAACAAATTTTAAATCCAATTTTTGAAACTTTTATAGATTTGATATGTCAAAATAAAAATAATATTTTTAATATAAATATTAAAATTATTTTAGGATAAATTTTTGGTATTTTTCTATAAGGATTCATTTTTAATGAATAGTTAAAAATATTGAATTTTAATTCAAAAAATCTTTTTCGTATAATTCATTAATAAGAATAAATTATATTTTAAATTGTTTTTAATGTTTAACTATATAATTTTTTTATAAATTAATCAAATTTAGTTCATTTTAATCAATTTCACATTGAAATTGGGTATAAAAACATAGCAAACCTTTAAACATTTTTACTTTAAAACCAGAAGTGTCATATCGTCAGCATGATTATTTTTACATTATTTTTTCCCTTTTATGTTACTAGAATTTAAAAAAATGGATGACATATTTGTAATCACAACAATTTATAATGTCTAATAAGGTCAAATTTTTTTTACCAATAATATTATTGAATGTGTTTCAAATTAATTAAAATGATTAAGAGAAAAATTATGTTAATGAAGCACTAAACCTTAAATTTAAGACCCACTATGACATTGAAAATTTTCCAAAATCCATATTCATGCCTTTATTAGGACATTATAATTAAAATCTTGATTTTTTGGTTTTTATGACTTTTTCAGATAAAAACATGGGTACACCAATCTTCTTTTCAAAAAATGACATGTGTGTATTTTCTATTCACTATAAAGGCCACCACCTGTCCCTCTTATTCAAACTTCTCAAAACACATATTCATGGAAAATATATGACCAATACACTACACTAAATACATCACTTCCTCCTAGAATTCATACATTGGGTAGGAAGAAATCCAAGTAATTCTTTTCGCACAAACCCAATGGAGTTACCTGATTAAGAGGTAACGTCTTCTCTCAATCTCTTTTATTTTATTTTAATTATCAACCCCATACACACTCTCTATTAAATTTTGATATAAAAATACAACTAAATTTAATATATTAGTATTTTTTATATGGGGTTTACATTCATTTACGCACACCTCCATCTAATGGGTAATGAACATATTGTTTATGTGTACGACGAACTATCGCCTCATAAAATTATGATTGTTCATTATTCATTACCGAATATCATGTTGAAAATTATGATGGAAAATATATTTATATATGAAATATAATATATTTTTTATGTATATAAATTTCTATAATACTTTTACGACACTTGTCATTATACTTTCCTTTTTTATGTTATTATGATAATTTCATTTGAGGAAGTGTCCACTACTTCTCCCTCAAAGTGATGTGATTCATCCATGAACTACATGGAATGTATTAGGTATTGGTTTAGTAAATATATATGATATATATGATATAATAAAAATAATTTAATAACAATATATATACATATATTTATTTTAATTTCATTCTTTCAATAGGACAATTAAATTGGAATAACGTTAATGCATACGTACAACCTACCTTATCCATGAACGGTGTGTTCCATTTCATACTTATATATTTTATATATTATTATAACACAAATATATCAAATATAAATTATATTTATATCTTTTTTTATAATATTTAAGCAATTATATAATTATAAGTAACATATATATATCAAATTAAGATACATGTGAAAAACAAAGTAGTTATTACCCGAAGTGAAACCTTAACATGGAATTGTTTACACGTGGGTAATATAAATACATAATAAAAACATATATATAATTATAAGTAATAATATGGTTTTGTGAAATATTCATAATAAACATACATTTTTTATAAAAGAGTTTTCAATCAGTGTGATGGGGGTCATGACACAATATAAGGGGATTTCATCTCACTTGTTATTTCTGTGACAAACATGATTTATTCACCACCCATTCCATTAGTGTTGTGTGTATATAGCCTATGGATGTATTATATGATTATTGAAATTAAATTTATGGGTATTTACATATACGTTTGATTACATTACTCTCATGGGGTTTATGTTTCCAAAGTTAACAAATCGGTAAATTATGTTTTTCTAAATTTTCCTTCTTTGTTACACATAACATGTTATGGACCAATATTTTTCAATGATGGGTATACACTGACGTTGAAATTTTATACCATGAATATACATATTTTTTTGATATTTTATGCTTCATTTAATTTCATTTTCTTAAATGTGTAGTATGTTTCAAAGTTACCAAGTGGTGAGAGGTTATTGAAACAATCTCATCGCGTTTTGAGATTGTCTATGATTATGCTTCCTTCCATTAAATTTTATGATCCATATCTTTAAAAAGGTTAGTTTTAAAGAAACTATTTTTAAAATATATTTGTAAAGAAATGGGTTTCAAAATGTTTTCAATCTTATTTTAAAAATTATCATGGAAACGTTTTTTCAAAATGCTTTCAGGCTTCCTTTATATGTTTTCAAGGAAAATTGTTTTCAATATTTTTGAAAGCTTATTTAATAAGTTTTCAAGTAAAAAAAGGATGTCAATATTATTTCAACACTTATTTATAAGCTTGTAAATTATTTTCAAATAAAATTTTTTTCAAAAATTTTTTATGATCCTTTTGTAATGATTCAAGGAAAATGGGTTTCAAAACCTTTTCAAGATCTATTTATATGTTTTCATAGAAAATTATTTTCAACAAGTTTTAAAAGCTCTATTGATAATATTTCATGTTTATTTTTAGGAAAATGTTTTCAAAAGTTATTTATGTTTTAAATATCCTTTTTTAAAGAATAAAATATATTTCCTCAAGAAATTTATTGAAAATATATTTCCATGTTAATTTCTATCTAAGAGAACATCTATTGATGTTGCTCATGCCTTATATGAAATAAGCCAAATGTTCCATTCATATTATTTCTTGAATGGTTCATGTTTTGATTGAATGATCGATGTTTATGACACCCATTTCTCTTCCACCAGTTTTATGCTTTTGACACCCACTTCTTTTCATAGGTTATTATTTCATAGAGTGATTATGAAACCTACTTATTTCCATATGTTATGATGTGATGAAATTTTAGTGATACCCATTTCATTTCGTGGGTTATGATTTTATGTTTGTAAAATAAATCTATTTTTGTTGGTCATGAAATGATGAATGCTTTATTTTATGGAACTTGTATGAATGATGTTATTGTGGGATGGTTCGAACCCATATCTCACTTTAATGCATTGGGTAATGATAAATGTTTTATGAGCTCAAGGGGTACATGGGAGGACATATTGATCCTAAAATAAAAAGGTACATGGGACTACATCCCACACTCAAAACAAGAGTGTACGCAATAGGATATCCCATTCATGAAAAAAGATGCTACATGAATGGATATCCAATCACCAAAAGAAATAGGGTACATAAGAGAACATCCCAAGATAGAACAGGAGGGTACATAGGTGGGAATCCCAAACCCAAATGAGGTACATGGGTGATTATCCCAATACTTACATTTTACTAATATCTTGGTAGGTATCCCAGACATAATATTTTATATAATTATATTTTTTCTAAAATTCTATGTTTTATTCCTATTCTATGAATTCATGTATTTTTATTTTTATTTCATTATTAATCATGCCATATTAACAACCGATCTGTATTCCATGATTCATGTTAATAAGCGTTAATTTTCATTGTATGATCTTCTAATGTTATGATCACATTCTCATACCCCTATGATCGTTTTTATGCCAACATGTATCCATTTTTTAACCGGGATGAGCATCTAAGAACACCCCTTTCTACGTATCCCTTTGGAATTTGTGTGTATATGTATTAGGTGTGATGTGTCTAAGAAGGTTTATAGTTATGAAGAACCTTGTGAGAGATAACATATCTTGCTCAAGTACTATAGTTTATTTTCCCTTGTTTATCCACCACCTCTACTCTATTTATGACATGCCTATATAAAAATACCCTTATCCTCAATATACATGGATTTTTTGTCATAAGGGTTTGAACTACACATACACACACCTCCATCTAATGTCTAACAGACACATTATTTATGTGTATGGTGAACTACTACCTCACAAAATGATGATTGTTCATTTTTTCTTAATGCCTCTCATGGTGGAAATTTTTAGGGAAACACTATTTATATATGTTATATATTATATTCATTATGTTTTTAAGATTATTTAATTCTTTTACATCACATATATTTGCACCTTCCAATTGGTGTTTATTTGATAATTTCGTTTGCGGAAGTTTGGACTTTCTCTCCCTCAAAGTGATGTGATTCATTCATAAACAACATAAAATGTATTAAATACGGGTTTAGTTAATATATATGATATATATGATAAAATAAATCAACTTTAATTGTCATATATATAAATATATATCTTTTACATTCTTTCTTTCAACATGATTATTAAACAAAAATAGTGTTCATGCGTACGTACGGACTACCATCTCCATGAATGGTGTATTCTATTTCATACTTATATATTATATATATTATTATAATAAAAATATACTCAATATAAATTATATTTAAATATTGTTTTAAATTATGTAAATAATGATATAAGTATAAGGACCTAAGATATGAAAAATTGAGACACAAGTGAAAAACAAAGCTGATATTACCTGAAGTGAAACATTAACATGGAATTGTTTACATGAGGGTAATATAAATCCATAATCAACCAATATATGGAATTATAAGTAATAATATAGTTATTGGAAAGAATTATAATAAACATACCTTTATTATAATGGAGTTCTTAATGACTGTGATAAGAGTGAAGAAACAAGGTAAGGGGATTTCATCTCACTTTTTATTTCCATGAGATACATGCTTTATTCCCCACCAATTCCTTTTATGTGGAATACATAATACCCATGGATATATTATATTATTTATATACCAAAATTTATTGTCATATAAATATCAATTTTATGACATTTGTTTCATGAGTTTTATGTTTCAAATGTTACCAAATTGATAATGTAATTTTGTCTCAAATTTGTTTCTTTGAGACTCATGTCATGTTATGCACCTATATTTCTCCTTGTGGTGTATATACTTCCTTCGAAATGTTATATAATTAATATAATTAAATTAATGGTATTTTAAGCTTCATTTAATTCCATTTTCTTATATGGGTATATTGGTTCAATGTTACCAAGTGGTAAAAGTTTATTAAAATAATGTCATTGATTTTTAAGATTGTTTTTTTTATTATTAAATTAATAAAATATTATGGTGTGTATATTAATAACTCTCATGAAGTTTCTTATTATCTTGTTATCAATGGTATATTCATGTTTTGGTATAATGTTTTTCAATATTTGGTACATAATACATTTAAGAGATTGTTTTTAAGAAAGCTCGACTTTACCCACCCTTTGGTGGGAAATCTGTGTCCATTAAAAACCATATTTTCAAAAAAGGGTTTACAAGAATATTAAAATAATATCAAATGATCATTAAAATAAAATTTTTCCCTTTTTTACTTTACCATGGTTATAAATGGAATATTCCCTTTTCTTTTCAAACAAGGGATTTTTCTATCCTATTTACCGTGTAAAATGAATGTTCTTTTTACCCCGTATAACATGTACATATTTAACCACCATAAATTCCTTAAAGATTTATTTTAATATTTAAAAGTTTAATTTTTAACAAATTTTTTTGAGAATATATTTTTAGTGAAATTATTTTCAATGTAATTTCAAGCTTCAAATATAATTTTTTAAGGAATGTTTTTTTAAAAAACTTTTCTCGCTTCTTTTATATGTTTTCAAGAAAATTGTTTTCAAAATGTTTCCAACATTATTTTATAAGTTTTCAAGGAAAAATGATCTAAAAGTTTCTCCAATACATTTTTTTATGTCTGAATTTTTTTTAGAAAGAAATGGTTCTCAAAACATTTCAATTCTCATATTTTAGGTTTTCATGTAAAATGGTTGTCAAAATTTTTTCATGCTCTCTTTATATAATTTCAAAGAAAAATGTTACAATATCATTTTCAAATATTTATTTACAAGGTTTAATGTTTATTTTCCAGAAATTATTTTTATTAATGTTTTTATGATTTAAAGATAATTTTTTCAAAGAAAAAATGATATTTCTTCAAGAAATGTATTCAAAATATCTATCCAATTTAATATCTATCAAAGATAAAATCTATTAATGTTACTCAAGAACTTATAGAAAATGATACATATTTTCTTTTAATATTATTTATTGAATGTTTCATGTTTTTAATGAATAATTTCTATCACACCCATTTCTATTCCCTGAGTTTTATTCTTTTGAAACCCATTTATTTACACAGGTTATGCTTTCATGGAGTGATTGTGAAACCAATATATTTTCATAGGTTATGATTGGATGAAATTTTATTGATGACTATTTCATTTCATGGGTTTTTATTTTATTTTTTTAAAACCAATCACTTTTTATGGGCCATGATATGGAGGATGTTTTATTATGTGGCACATGTATGAATAATTTATTATGAGGTGGGTGGGACCTATATCTACATCCAATACATTGGGTAATGAATTTTTTTATGAGATAAAATGGTACATGGGAGGATATCTCAATCCCAAAATAAGATGATACATTAGAGGAAATACCAATCGTAAAACAATAGGGTACACAGGTGTACATTCTAATCCTAAAATTAGAGGTTACATGGGAGGAAAACCCAATCCCAGAACAAGAGGGTAGATGGGAGGAAATATAAATCCCAAAAGAAGAGGGTACACAAGAGTGCATCCAAATCCCGATATAGCTACCTGGGGGATTATCCCAAGCCTAACATATTACTAAGGACTTGGTTGGTAGCCTAAAAATAAGATTTTATATTTATATGTGTGTACCACAATTAAATGTTTTGTTCATATTCTATGATTTCATGGTCTATATTTTTTATTTCCTTGGGATTCAACATTAACATTCCATCAAATCTAAACTAAAAAGATGTTGGGGAAATTTCATTCTATTGTGTGCTTTTAATTGAATGAGATGAACCCAATATTGTTTTCAATTTTATGAAACATCTTTATAAACACTGTATATCTCAAAATTAAAGAACATATTACATGTGTTTGAGAGACTATTTAAGTAGAAATGATTGATTTCTGGTTTAATGAATGGTATGAATTTTTCCTTCTCTTTAGTGTAAGATTTCTTTTCTAACTATTTAACTCTTTAATAACTATGTAAATGTTTTTTTATTTAATATCCCTGTATTTGATATATTTTCTTTGTGAGTTTAAGTAATAATTTTTTCTATTAATGTAGACATGTCATGGGAATATGCACCAGGTCCACATCATTCTAGAAAGGAATTTTCATCTATTGGTCTGGGTATGAATGAAAGTAAATATGATTTTATTTTTTAATTAATAATAAAATATATATAATCACATGTAGATAATTTTGTATGTTTATTTCAATAGGATATAGTCAACCAATTATTCCCCTCATATGGTAGGCACTGGTTCTGGGATTTCATCATAGAATTCTGACACGACACTTGATATATCATTTAATAAGACATACCATCATTTGTAAGAGGTATACCCCATATTTATTCACTATTTGGGTCATATCATATGTGACCCACCTATATTTCCATTAAATTCATATGATTAGGCTCCATTCCCACAAGATAAGTTAGATCATCTCTAGAGGGAATTTCGGTTAAGAATTTTTTTTAGTTTATTATATACAGATAAAAAGGACATAAATTAGGTATATATTTTTTAACTATATAGAATAATCTAATAGTGTGACCCAATGAGTTTTAATTTGTTTTTTATTCAAATTTCATAAAGTGTAGAATTATTATAATGGAAGAGTGAATAAGGGGGCTATTAATCAAATGTGGATGCCCCAAACATTCTGGATGGAGTCTCAAGATGTGTTTTTTCATATATGTGGCATGAATCGGTTTCCCAGTGAGTCTATGATGGGGAGCCTATTTTGTTTATTTCAAATAATTTTTATCCATTTATAAGTTTTTATTTTTGAATTAATTGAGTATAGGAGGTGAAAACACATCATTCTGAGAATTACATGATGTCAGGACCACCTCCCATACTTGGGACTCATCACATGCCTGGATTTTAGATGGCATATTTATAATTTAATTTTTATATTTATTAATTAATATAGTTTAGTATTCTATAATTGTATCTTATTGGAATACAATTTCTGGGACCATGGTGCACTGACTGATAGAATATCGATGTGGATGATAACTCATTGTTGAAATGATCCATGGGTTATAACTCTTATAGTAAGTTCCTATACTAATTATCAATACTTATATATATCATTATATACTTATATATATTAATTTTTATAAATTTCATAGGATCAATTTGAGGTTGAGTTATCACATCTTCTGTTGGATTAGTGACATTATTCCATGTGAAGAGATGAGATATTTCATTGAATCATTATTTGTGATGAACATGGATACATTCTGAAATATGGAATGTGGATTACTCATTCCATAGATTCCTATTTTCAGTTCTTGGATCTTGTTCTTAATGGGATGACTCAGTATGTGATATATTTGGAGGCATAACATGTGCTTCCGGGGAGGTAAATGCGTAGTTATTAGCTGAGGTTGGAGCATAATGGGATTATATGTACTAGGGTGATAGTACATGGAATCCTATTATGTGGGTTTATATTGGATTATTTTTTTTATATTAGTATAGTATTTAATATTATATTCATAATTATTATTATTTTAGACCCATACAACACTGGATGTTGGTAGCATCCATGGTCCAACATGATTCAACATGTCCTGACCCGTCCTCGGGGCCCATGTCATGACTACCCCAAGCCCGCCTTCCATAGGCCAAGTGCTGGCGACTAGCACCAAGGTGTAATTCCCGATAAAAAGGGAAGGAATTTCCTTTGTAAAATAAACAAACACCATAGAGCAAGAAATAAAGCATAAGTAAACACTAAGTAAATTTGGGTTCTATAGAAAGTATGGTAAAGTATGTGGGATAGAATACAAACCCAAACTGAAGTAAAGTACAACTGAAAAAGGAAGTACAAAAATTGAAAAGTAAAGCCGCAACGTCGAGATGTCCACTGGTAGTCCCACCTGAAGGGTGGGTACAGATAGCCACCTCAACTCCTCGGGTCCAGTCATCCTCTCCGTGTACGTCCCGCCTAGCGGTCCACCTCCAGGTACCGACTGCTCCACTAGCCTCTACCACGATCAACGTTGTCCGTCGTCTGCATCCAACACAACATAGTGCGGGCATATCCTGTGCAGGGGTGAGTATACTCTACTCAGTAGGAACCCCGAGACCCCTCGAAGGTCTCCCAAAATCCACAAAGGATAGTCCACAAAGGAAAGATACAATCACGAAGTAACATCCGACACTACTTAGGTATATGCCCATACATATACCTAAGTCATCAATTCAAGTTCGGCTCCAAAATCCGAGCCCATGTTCGATCACGTCCACACAGGATAGCACAACACAATCCACATGGGATGGAAATTCAATCATATCGAAGATAATGATTGAAAGTCAAGAATCAGCTCACATAGGTATACTTATTTGTAAGATGATAGAGATGATCAGATGTAGCCACTAATTCATCTAAGCCGTCGTACCCACACATGATCATTAGGTACTAACCCCCTCAATGACCCACAAAGGATCGATTGGTACTAACCCCCACAATGACCCACAAAGGATCGATATGTACTAACCCCTACAATGACCCACACAGGATCTGACCCACACATGATCGGTAGGCACTGGCCCACACAGGACCGCTGAGCGCTGACCCACATAGGATATGACCCACACAGGATCGGTAGCACTGATCCATGTAGGATCGCTTAGTGTTGTAGTTGTCGTCGTCGAATCCACAGAGGATTTCTGAACAACCATCATCGTCGTCGCAGCCAGCTCTAGGGTTCCCGCACACAACAAGCTCATTCGAAAGGGTCAGCTCCACAAGCCTAGGGGCTGATACATCAACTGACATGAGGTCCAGAGTTGATGTATCCAAAAGTTCTGTATTATCAACAGGAACTCAACGTCACAGACGGCGCGTCAATCGGACGCCCAGTCTGAGAGTTATTGGTCTTTTCATCCTAGGGGCCCGGTTGGTTTTTAAGTCAAAACCAACCCGACCATACTCAACTGCATCAAAAACTTGATCGGAGTAATCCAAAAGGCCCGTCTCACTAAAAGGAATCCAATAAAGTCGACGACACGTCAATCGGACGTCTGGAGCTCAAGTTATAAGCGTTACCGCTCCGATGGCCCGGTTGGTTTTGTGTACGAACCAACCCATCCAAACCCAAAGTTCTCTGAAACCATGGGTTTAATATACCGAAATGACCATCTCGATCCAAGGATCGCATCTCAACTGACGGTGCGTTGATCGGAGGTCCGCAACCCATGTTGTGAGAAAACTACCGAAGAGGTCCGCGAATAGGGAGTTCGGGCCCGGTCCGACCCGGCCCGATACCCCCTGGGTCGGCCTGAACTAGGACGACCCGACCCGGGTCTGGGTTCGGCCCCTTTAGGGCGCGGCCCGACCCATCCTGGGCACGGCCCAGCCTGGCGCACTCGGCCTGGCCAGGCGGCTCGGCCTGGCCAGGCGGCTCGGCCGTAACGGCCGAGCGGAAGGGTGCGGGGGGGGGGGGGGGGGGGGGGGGCGCTGCCCCCTATTTGTGAAACCGCAGCCCCCATGTGGGGGGCCGCTCCTATCGTCCAGCCGGGTGTTACGACCCCCGACCCTTCTCGGAAGCTGGCCGGCCCTGCTGGCCGGCCGTGCTTCTGCCACGAGACCCCGCGGTCCCGCCCTCCTACTCCGGCGCCGGGGGCCGGAAGCCGGCCGCCGTGCCCCTCCGCCGCGGCTCCGCTCCGGCCGCGGTCTCTTCCAGGTTCTCCGGAACGGCACGACGACACCGTGACGTGTTCGACTTCAACGGCGCAGCGTGATGGCTCCAAGCTTCATCTCCCAATCTCATAGCTTCCGCGCTGTGCAATGACACTGCATCGCCTTAAACGTGTCGCAACAAAATGAAACAAACAAGGGGGAGGAGGGTCGGCCATGTTCGTGTGGTCCGACCTCCTCCCGTTATTGCGATATCAGGCGGCTCAAATAAGGATGATAAATAGTGATGGAAGTAATCAGGAACAAAAGAAATAATCCCCCTACCTCGTGCATTGTTGAACGAAGGATCGTCGCAGAATTGAACGTTCCGAAAGAAGGTTCCGTACGCATTGTCGAAGATCATCCGAGGAGGAACGGTGTCTCCCTTCCTTTGATGCGGGAAGAAGGAATGATATAATGCGAGTGGGGTCATCGATCTCCAAGGAAGGCATCTCTCACCATCGTCCGTCGTCGGAGGTCGGCGTTCTTAGTGTTCTTCGTTATAACTTCAAGACTTTGACCAATTTCTCCCAAGACCTCATGCACAACGAACTCCTTCATAAAATAAGACTTGTCTTATTTTATTAACACACAATCCAATTTTTTTTTTCAAATTCAAAATTGAATCAATCAATTAATTGAATTAATTGGAATGTTTAAACTGCCCAATTAATAGAGGCATTTAATATTTAATTAAATGCACGAGTTGACTTCATTTAAAAAGGGGGGGGGGTGCTGGTGCATTACCTTAATTAATAGGTGTTGAGGAAGTTGAAAGGTTGGGGCTCGTGTGGGACCCACCCCACTAATATCCAACCAAGTGGATTAGTTAGGATGTGGGTCCCACTCAACCACTTAGCTTAGGTTAACACTTCCTTGAATAAAAATAAAATATGTTGCACAGTATTTTATTTTATTCTTTAGTTAACCCAATTAAGTAAAACTCCACCCGAGCAAATGCAACCCCGGAAAAGGTGTTCTTAAGAAATTACTGGTGATGCGATTCCATCGGTGTCCTCGGATTTTGATTCCGAGCACTGGTTCAAAAGTTTGGAAAACTCACTCATTCGTTCACTGAACGTAGCCGACCTAAACTTCAGAAAATGATTCCGGGCACACCGGGCCTCGAAATCAGGTGTCATCAGAAACTGGGTTCTTGTAAAATCCAAAAGAAAATTAAGAAGAAAAATTTCCATTGAATTTTACGGGTCTTTACATTACTTCCACCTCAGGTATTTACATCCCCGTAAAGATACATCATAAACTAGGGAATCAAATGTGGGTACTGAGTAGGCATCTGAGCCTCCCGCTCCCAAGTGCTCTTCTGGAGGTTCACGTGCTTCCATCTGATGCAAACTAGAGGAATCGACCGCCCACGTAGGACATGCTCTTTTCGATCCTCAATCTTCACCAGGACCTCCGCAAAAGTCTCCCTATCCTCAATGTCTAGCTCCCCATGGTCAATGATATGCGTCGGGTCATGCACGTATCTACTCAGTTGAGATATGTGAAAGAGGTCGTGCACCTGGTGCAACTGAGGTGGTAGAGCCAAGCGATAAGCCACCTCGCCAATCCTGCTGAGGACCTGGAATGGTCCGATGAAGCATGGAGACAACTTGTTGCCTCGTCCAAATCTCCGTAATCCACGTCGAGGTGAGACCCACAAGAAGACGTGGTCGCCATCCTCGAACTCCAGTGGCCTCCGCCTCCTATCAGCATAAGACTTATGCCAGATCTGAGCTGTCCTCATCCGCTCCTGGATGACCTGGTCCTTCTTTATCGTGGCCTGGACCATCTCCGGTCCCACAAGTGCTGACCCCCCAGGGTCTGTCCAGCACAACCGTGATCTGTAAGGTCGGTCGTACAACGCTTCGTATGGTGCCATCCCGATGGTGGAGTGGTAGCTGTTGTTGTACGCGAACTCCACCAAGGGTAGGTGGTCCTCCTAGCTATGACCAAATTCGAGGACACATGCGTGGAGCATGTCCTAGAGAGTCTAAATGGTTCTCTCCGTCTGACCATCTGTCTGAGGGTGAAAGGCGGTGCTTAGACATAGCTGCGTCCTGAATTCCCCCTCCAACCCCTTCCAGAGCCCGGAAGTAAAGCGAGCATCTCGATCGGAGACGATAGATGATGGCACACCATGAAGCCGTAAAATCTCCTGAACGTAGAGGCGTCCCAAGCTCTCAACTGAGCCCTGCTCTCTGATGGGTAAGAAGTGAGCCGACTTGGTGAGTCAGTCGACAATCACCCAAATGGAGTCGTGACCTCTGCAAGTGCGTGGAAGTCCAGTCACAAAGTCCATAGATAACCCATCCCACTTCCACTCCCGGACCTCCAAAGGTTGTACCAAGCCTTCTAGTACCTGTTGCTCTGCCTTCACCTACTGGAAGGTGAGGCATCGAGAAACAAACTCTGCCACATCCTTCTTCATACTCAGTCACCAGTGCTGTCGTTTGAGATCCTGGTATATCTTCGCCACACCAGGATGTACCACCAAAGGGAAGTGTGAAACTCTCTCAACTAATCCTCCTGTAAAGCAACTGGTACCAAGGTACATCCTCTGAAAAGGATGTTTTGCTCTCCTCATAAAGAAAATCCATCAGGTGCCTGTCCTGAGGATATCTACGCACGCCGCGTATCACAGTCAGCGTCCCCAAATTGTGCTTCTCTGACCTATTGCAGTAGTGGAGGAGTGACTGTGAGTGACTGAAGAAAGGTTGCTCCATCTCTATCCACGAAAGATATCTGCAAAGCGGATAGATTCTCTGTCGCCTCCCCATGTAGCTGAATGCTTGTCCTTCTGCTGAGATCATCGGCTACTACGTTCCCCTTTCTAGGAGTATAGACTATCTCAAAGTTATAGTCCTGGAGGAACTCGATCCATTGCTGCTGTCTCAAGTTCAGGTCCTTCTGCGAGAAGATGTACCTGAGACTCTGATGGTCAGAATAGACTGTAAAGCGCTCGCCAATTAGATAGTGTTGCCACATCTTTAGAGCGAAGACCACTAATGCTAACTCCAGGTCATGGGTAGCATAGTTCTGCTCATGCTGCCTCAACTGATGTGATCCATAGGCAATCACGACCCTCTCCTTCATCAGGACACATCCGAGTATGGTCTCTGATGCATCGCAGTAAACTACATACCCACCTCCCTCCTCCGGTAGCCTCAAGATAGGCACACTGGTCAATCTCTGTCTCAGCTCCTGGAAGCTCTGCTGACATCTTTCTAACCACACAAAGGGTTTCCCCTTCTTGTTCAAAGCTGAGAGTGGTGCCGCAACTCTGGAGAAGTCTGGCACAAATCTCTGGTAGTACCCTGCTAGTCCCAAGAAACTCCGCACCTTTGTCACGCTCTTGGGTGGATCCAAAGCTAGCACTACCTCGATATTCACAGGATCCACCGCAACTCCCGACTCAGAGATGACGTGTCCCAAGAAGTGGACCTCTCGTAACCAGAACTGACACTTCGAGAGATTTCCATAAAGCTACTGCTCTCAGAGTGTGTCTAATACAACCCGCAATTGGTAGGCGTGCCCCTCCTCAGGGGTCAAGTATATCAGAATGTCGTCGATAAATACCACGACAAATCGATCGAGGTATGGATGAAAGAT
This sequence comes from Viscum album, assembly GCA_963277665.1. Taxonomy (NCBI): domain Eukaryota; kingdom Viridiplantae; phylum Streptophyta; class Magnoliopsida; order Santalales; family Viscaceae; genus Viscum; species Viscum album. The sequence goes on along the minus strand of OY728163.1, from coordinate 387,613,159 downwards.
CCTGTTCATGAGGCCCATGAACACTGCTGGAGAATTGGTCACGCCAAAAGGCATAACCAAGAACTCATAGTGGCCATACCGACATCTGAAGGCCGTATTCTGCACGTCCTCGCCCCGAACTCTGGGTTGAGGATAGCCTGAACTCAGGTCTATCTTTGAGAACCACTGTGCTCCCTTGAGCTGATCGAAGAGGTCATCAATCCTCGGTAGTGGATACATGTTCCTCACGGTCACCTGGTTCAGGCGACAATAGTCGGCACAAAGTCGCAAGCTCCCGTACGCCTTCTTGGCGAACAAAATCAGGGAAGCCCAGGGTGAAACATTAGGTCGGATGAATCCCTTTCCCTAGATGTCCTCCAACTGTACCCATAGCTCTCGTAGCTCAGAGGGGGCCATCCAATATGCTGGGGTGGATATCAGGGTTGTCCCGGGGTACAGATCAATATAAAAGTCTACCTCTCTGCGAGGAGGTAGACCTGGGACGTCATCGGGGAAAACGTCTGCATACTGATCCACCACTGCCGGAAAACCAGGACTCCACACATCAACTGCTCCTAGGATGAGGCTAGAAAACTGATGAGTGATGGGTTTTCCTCTCCTCTGCGACAGTCTATCATGTTCTGCAAAGGCTCCCTTCTCACTGGTGAAGGTGAACCTACTCTCGTCGGTGCGTACACACCGCACCTTGCGCCTAATACAGTCAATCTGAGCATTGACTGTAGATAACCAATCCATGCCCAATATGACATCGTAAGGCCTCGACGGCGCTATAAGAAGATCCCAGCCGAAGATCTCGCCTCCTAGAGTAAGCTCACACTACCGGCACCAATGCGTAATCATCGAGTCTGCTCTAGTATGAGTCTCTAGCCATAAGGATCGAGCCAACGGCTCTGTCGGAATCTCCGAGATCCGAACAAGGGAAGCGACTATGAAATAATGACTCACTCCTGTGTCTATAATAACTACAGAAAGGGTGGAATAGACATATATAGTACCTCGAATCATCTCAGGCGCGCTGTGTTCGTAGGCCTCCGCTATCTGGAGCTGTGCCTATCTCTTCCCGCCAGCTCCCTGTGGTCGGGGTGGACCTCCTGGGGGTGGTGGTGGTAGAGCCTGAAAGCGTCGCCCACCACCTGCTGCTCGTCCAACTCCTCTACCTCGTCCGCCTGCTCCCTACGGACCACCACGGTCAACCCTCTACATCTACATGGGTGGTCCCTCAACCATCTGCTGCTCCTCCGCACAGCGGGTCGGGCAATCACGAGCCATGTGGCCCTGCCCACCACATGCGTAGCATTGTCTGCCTCTAGAAAGATTGGCTCTACGCTGTGTTCCCGACACCTATGAGCCAGTGTCCTGAGGTCGTCCACCTGAGGGTCTGGTCCACCTGGACCCATGTGTCATCCGTCGACTGCCTGCTGCAGAAGACTCTGCTACGTGCCACCCTGCGGTAGGTCTTGCTACTGATGTAGGCTCAGCAAGGAAGCTCTCGATGAGAAGGGCTCGCTCCAGTACCCCTACCTATGTCGGAATGCTGAGGGAGATCAGTGATGCCCTGATCTCATGCCTCAATCCCTGCTCGAAGGTCCGGGCCCGGAAGAATGGGTCACGTACCATGTCTGTCAAATAGCGCAGGAGATCGGTAAATCTCCCTGAGTACTGGGCGACTGTCAAGCTTCCTTGCCACAGCTGTAGAAGCTCCTGGATGCGCACCGCACGGAGGGTGGCTGGGAAAAACTCCGAGCAGAAGAGGCTCTCAAAGTCCATTAAGAGGAGATATGCCTCGTCGTGCACCTGGAGCATCAAGCTCCACCATCTGCCTACTGCCACGTGCAGGAGACTCACTGCAAGGATCACCATGAGGTCTGATGGTGTCCCTACTAAACAGAAAACTTGTACAACTGCCTTCATCCAATCCTCGGCTACCGGAGGGTCCATCTCCCCGCGGAACCTGGGTGGTCGTTGATGCTGAAAATCGTGTAGTGCACCAAGGAGACGTGCACTCTCCGCGGCTGGGGCTGGTAGCATCGGTGGATCGGCGGGTAGAGGTACCGCCAGTGCCTCTACTGTCAAAGGGCCCAGCACTGAGGCCTCGTCGCTCGGTGGGCTGTCGTCACATACAAAACTTGGAACCCTAGCTGGTTGCCGTCGTGGGGCCATCCAGAAAAGAAACAGGTGTGCCACGGTCAAACAGTATACCTGGTGAAATGACACAAAGTAATCACAATGAAAACTTGAAACACACATGCAATCAATGTTTTCGTGCATTAAGTCGGAAATTAGAAGTCAGGGTCCTGGTGTACGGATACGTCGGCCGCCGTACCAACACTGGACACCCTGGACTGATAACCACACCCAATACCCTTAACACTATTGCTTCACATAGAAGAAATATCAGAGTCCAAAGTTATGCAGTAGAACCAAACTCTTTTGATACCAATTTTTCACGACCCCGTCCTCGGGTCAAATCCGTGACTACCCCAAGCCCACCTTCCATAGGCCAGGGGCTGGCGACTAGCAGCAAGGTGTAATTTTTGATAAAAAGGGAAGGCATTGCTTTTGTAAAGTAAACAAACACCACAGAGCAAGAAAGCAAGAAGAATTAAACACTAAGTAAAGCTGGGTACAATAGAAAGTGCGGTAAAGTATGTGGGCCAGAATACAAACCCAAATTGAAGTAAAGTACAACTGAAAAAGGAAGTACAACAACTGAAAAGTAAAGCCGCAACGTTGAGCTATCCACTGGTAGTCCCACCTGAAGGGTGGGTATAGATAGCCACCTCAGCTCCTCAGGTCCAGCCATCCGCTTCGTGTATGTCCTTCCCAGTGGTCCACCTCCAGGTACAGACTACTCCACTAGCCTCTACCACGATCAGCGTTGTCTATCGTCTGCATCCAACCCAACGTAGTGCAGGAATAGCCTGTGCAGGGGTGAGTATACTCTACTCAGTAGGAACCCCGAGACCCCCCGAAGGTCTCCCAGAATGCACAAAGGAAAGATACAATCACGAAGTAACATCCGACAGTACTTAGGTATATGCCCATACATATACCTAAGTCATCAATTCCAGTTCGGCTCCAACATCCGAGCCCAAGTTCGATCACATCCACACAGGATATCACAACACAATCCACATAGGACAACAAGTCAATCATATCGAAGATAATGATTGAAAGTCAAGAATCAGCTCACACCGGTATACTTCTTTGTAAGACGATAGAGATGATCAGATATAGCCACTGACTCATCTAAGTCGTCGGACCCACACAGGATCGTTAGGTACTATCCCCCGCAATGAACCACAAAGGATCGATAGGTACTAACACCCACAATGACCCACAAAGGATCGATAGGTACTAACCCCTGCAATGACCCACACAGGATCTGACCCACACATGATCGGTAGGCGCTGGCCCACACAGGACCGCTGAGCGCTGACCCACACAGGATCTGACCCACACAAGATTGGTAGCACTGATCCACGTAGGGTTGATGAGTGTTGTAGTCGTCGCAGTCGAATCCAAAGAGGATTACTGTACAATCGTCATCGTCGTTGCAGTCGCTGCCAGCTCTAGGGTTCCCGCACACAACAAGCTCGTTTGGGAGGTTCTGCTTCACGAGCCGAGGGGATGATACATCAACTGACATGAAGTCCAGAGTTGATGTATCCATAAGTTTTGTATCGTCAAAATGAACTCAACGTCATAGATGGTGCGTCAATCGGACGCCCGGTCTGAGAGTTATTGGCTTTTTTGTCCGAGGGTCCCAGTTGGTTTTTAAGTCAAAACCAACCCAACCATACTCCAACTGCATCCAAACCTCAAGTGGAGTAATAAAAAAGGTCCGCCTCACTAAGAGGAATCCAACAAAGTCAACGACACATCAATCGGACGTCCGGAGCTCAAGTTATAAGTGTTTCCGCTCCGAGGGCCTGGTTGGTTTCGTGTACGAACCAACCCGGCCGAACCCAAAGTTCTCCGAAACCTTGAGTTTAATATACCAAAATGAACTTCTCGATCCGAGGATCGCATCTCAGCTGACGGTGCGCCGATCGGAGGTCCTCAGCCCATGTTATGGGACCGAAGAGGTCCGCGAATAGGGGGTTCGGGCCTGGTCCGACCCGGCCCGATACCCCCTGGGTCGGCCCGAACCGGGGCGACCCGACCTGGGTCCAGCCCCTTTAGGGCGCAGCCCAGCCCGGTGGGCATGGCCCAGCCTAGCCTGGGCGCGGTCCGGCCTAGCGGCCTGGCCTTGCGCGCTCGTCCTGGCCAGCGTGGCCAGGCGGCTCGACCATAACAGTCGAGTGGAAGGGTGCGGGGGGGGGGGGGGGGGGGGGGGGGTGCTACCCCCCTGTTTGTGAAAATGCGGCCCCCATGTGGGGGGCTGCTCCTTTCAGCCAGCCGGGGGTTACGACCCCCGACCCGTCTCGGAAGTCGGCCGTGCTACTACCGCAGGACCCCGCAGTCCCGCCTTCTTGCTCCGACGCCAGCGACCGGAAGCCGACCACCTCTCCCTGCTCCTCTGTGGCCTAGGTCCATCTGGCGCAGCGCGACGGCACCGCGCCCCTCCGCCGCGGCCCCGCTCCAGACGCGGTATCTTCCAGGTTCTCCGGCGCGGCGCGATGGCACCGCGACTTGTTCAACTTCAACGGCGCAGCACGACGGCGCCTTGCTTCTTCTCCCAATCTCATAGCTTCCGTGCGGTGCAACGGCACCACGCCACCTTACACGTGCCGCAACAAAATCAAACAAGCAAGGGGGGAGGAGGGTCGGCCGTGTTATTGCATTCCGACCTCCTCCCATTAGTGCGATATCAGGTGGCTCAAATAAGGACGATAAACAGCGATGGAAGTGATCAGGAAAAAAAAGAAATAATCCCCCTACCTCGTGCGTTGTTGAACGAAGGCTCGTCGTGGAATTGAATGTCGCGGAAGAAGGTTCCGTACACGTTGTCGGAAATCGTCCGAGGAGGAACGGTGTCTCCCTTCCTTTGACGCGGGAAGAAGGAATGAAGGAATGCGAGTCAGGTTGTCGATCTCCGAGGAAGGCGTCTCTCACCGTCGTCCATCGTCGGAGGTCGACGTTCTTTGCGTTCTTCGTCGAGGAAGAGGAACTTCAATACATTGAGCAATTTCTCCCAAGCCCTCACGCACAACTAACCCCTTCATAAAATAAGACTTTTCTTATTTTATTAATACACAAGCCAAACGTTTTTTTTGAAATTAAAAATTGAATCAATAAATTAATTGAATTAATTGCAACTTTTAAACCGCTCAATAAATAGAGGTGTTTAATATTTAATTACACACACGAGTTGACTTCATTTAAAATTGGGGGGGGGGTGCGGGTGCGTTACCTTAATTAATAGGGGGTGATGAAGGTGAAAGGGTGGGGCTCGTGTGGGCCCCACCCCACTAATATCCTTCCTAGTGGATTAGTTAGGATGTGGGTCCCACTCAACCTCTTAGCTTAGGTTAACACTTCCTTGAATAAAAATAAAATTTGTTGCACAATATTTTATTTTATTCTTTAGTTAACCCAATTAAGTAAAACTCCACCTGAGAAAATGCAACTATGGAAAAGGTGTTCTTAAGCAATTACCGACGGTGCGATTCCATTGGTGTCCTCGGATTTCGATTCTGAGCACCGATTCAAAAGTTAGGAAAACTCGCTCATTCGTTCACTGAACGTACACGAGCTAAAATTTAGAAAATGATCCCGGGCACACCGGGCCTCGGAATTAGGTGCTGTCAGAAACTGCGTTCCTGTAAAATCCAAAAGAAAATTAAGAAAAAAAAATTCCTTGAATTTTACGGGTCTTTAAACAAAAAATCCAGGTTGAGTGTTTTATTTTTTCTTTTGGTTCTTTCATTCAAATTTAGGGTATCATTTTTTTTCAAATTTTTAAAAATTTCATAAAAAACATTTATAATTTCATTGAAATAAAATTTTATTTTGTAGGGATTTAAAACCAACTGAATTCATTTTGATTTATGAGAAAACTTATGAAAATAATCATTAAGTGATTTTTTTTCTTAATATTTCAACTTCATGTCAATTGGATGCTCTAAATGGTTGGAAAAATTTAATGTACATTTTTTAATTTATTATATTGTTAAGATAACGTAAAATACCAAATAAATAAACAAACTTATATTAGTTTGAAGACATGAAATGATGATGTGCTTATGTTGACATAAAGTATTAGGATAAAGATATTTATGTCATTTAAAATTGGTAAGAATCATTGGAATGTAGATTGGATAATTTAATGGCTTGGTATGAATTAATGTGGTGTTTATAACATGGATTTAGAGTCAAGTAAAAATCATGTATAGGGGGAAATTCCAAGGTAGCATGAAATTATTGACATTAAATCATGGTAAAATAATCAATGAGATCTTTTTTATCTACAGGAATCAACACTGCATCAATGGGATGATCATGTCACTCAGAATGATGGAAAATAATATATAACATTTTATAGTTTTATAGTTTTAATAAATTGAAATATATCACTTCAAGAGATAAAAAATAAGAAAGAGAATTCAAAATGATGTAAAAATCTAGGAGAAAAATCCTTCAATCATTTTTTAATTGTTGGAATATGTTTCAAATCAATATTATCCCACGATATATTGGTATTGTTTAAGCTATGATTTTACATATTTACTATTTTGGTAATAATGGGAAAATAATGTGTGTGGGGGTCAAATATGAACAAACGATCTCTAACTGATGAGAAATAATATTAAAATGACCCATGCATCTTCTAAATTTTGTTGTAATCATCACCACATCTATCAGATAGCCAAATCTCTTGTATGATTGAAAGTGGAATTTATCCCAATGATTTGGGGTTAAATGTAAAATCACATAAAATATGTCAATACTATGATAATTTATTTATGTTGACATTAAATCAATGAATAATGATCACCAATTAATTTTTTATATGTATAAATCAACCTTTATCCATCAGATTCTCATGTCAACCAATATGATGGAGAACAAAACGTAACATTGTATAGTTTTATTAAAATGACATATCTACCTTTAGGTCATCAAAAACAAGAAAAAGACATTTAATTGATTATAAAAGATACTACAAAATTCCTAAAATCACATTAAATCAATTCAATTACATCATGCATAAATATAATTCTTAGCATGATTCGTATGTCTTAAGGTATGATTTGTTATTATTATGATTTTGTAATAAATGTAAAATCAACAGTGTATGTGTCAAAACCAACCAAATAATATCTGATTGACAGGAAATATTATGATAATAATATTTAAGTCATTTTCAATCTATAGGAATTTCATCCTATCAATTAGATTCTCTAATTCCTTGGTATGGTCCAAATTGTTTTCCCCTTGGAACTGTAGTTAAGTGAAAAACCTATAAAAGTGGATGATACAGAGAAATTAGAATTGTATTGACATAAAATAGTGGTAGAATAATGATATTTTTATTTTTTGATCTATAAGAGTCACCACCATATCCATTGGATTCATCTATTTGTTGATGTAATATAAAAAAATGGGTTTCATTGAATATTTTTATTAAAATGACATAATTCCCATCAGGTGGGTAAAGAAAGACAATATGTCTAGAGATTAATGATAAAATATTAGTGATCACTCCTCATTTCAATTTTGATTTGTCAGAATAAACTACATGTCAATCCCATGCTCAGAATGATGAATATGGATTAATATGTGATTTTACATTATTAACATTTTTGTAATAATGGTAAATCATGGTTGTATGGGTAAACAATGATAAAATGTTCTCTGGTTGAAATAAAATCCTAAAAAAATATCTTTATATCATTTAGAGTCTATATGAATCATCAAAATGTCAATCGAATTCCTAAATTTCTTAGTGATATTGAATGTGGAACTTGTCCACAAGAATTTATGTTTTGTAAAAAATCACCAAAAACTAGTCAATACTAAAAAACACTAGGATTTCTATAAAATAAAGGTATACTAATCTCTAAGACTTTTTTAACAATAAGCATTAAATAAATATCCACAAGATTCTAGTTTTTCATGATGTTATGGAATATAATGGGTAATATTATATAGTTTTATTAAAATTATTAATATCCCATCAGGGGATAAAAATGAGAAAACAACTTCAAATTGACTTGTAAATATTATATAATATTCCTTGATTTTTTATATATTTTTTAATAAATTATCCATTAATATGATACTCATATTAATGGATAATGAATAAGCTATGATTTTTAATTTTTTATATTTTTATAATAATGGAAAAATTACGTGTGTAGATGTAAAAATTAACCAAATGACCTATGATTATTAAGAAATTTTAGTATAATCAAATTTATTTCATTTTCAATTTGTAGAAAACAGCATCAAAATGATCAAATAATAAAATTTATCTGTATAATCAAAAGTGGTGTTTGTCCATTGGATTTGTAGTTAGGTGAAATCATGTAAAAGGGATTCAATTTAGAGAAAATAAAATTGGATTAACCTAAAATCATGGTATACCAATCACCGTGTCCTTTTTTATCTATAAGAATCAATATCACATCCATTTAATCCTCATATTGCATGGTATGATGTAAGACAATAGGTAACATTGTATAGTTCTATTACAACTACTTTTCTCTTATGAGGGGATAAAAAATTAGAACACGACTTCATATTGAAATGCAATATAAGGAGCACATTCCAAAAATTATTTTTTGTCTATAGAATTCAATAGCCTGTTAATCTAATTCTTGGATTCGTCTACATGATTTATGGTTTTATTTGACATTATTGACTTTTTTGTAATAATAGGAAACTAAAAGTGTATGAGGGTCAAAACAGATTCAATGATCTCTCATTGACATGAAATATTAGGAAAATGGCCTTTAAGTCATGTACAAACAGTTGGAATTATCCTCATCTTGACTGGATGCCTATATTTATTGATAATGTTGAATGTGGTGTTTATCTATCAGGTTTCGTGTTAAGTAACAAAACACAAATAAAGGGGAAAATTCCAAGAAAACCCATTTAGTATTACATAAAATCAGTGTAGAATGATCACGAATAAATATTTGTCTAGAATAATAAATTTTATATCCATCTGATGGTCATGTCTCTTAATATAATGCAAGATAATGGGTAAAAATGTATAACTTATTAAAATAACATATATCCCATTGGGGGTCAAAATGAGAAAAAAACTTCATATTGACATGAAACTATGAGAGAAAATATATTGAATCAATTATAATCTATTGGAATTGACCATACATCAATATGAGGCCAATATTAATTGGTATGGATTGAGGTATTATTTGAAAATGTTACAAAATTATAATAATTGGAAAATGATTTCTGAAAATGTAAAAACTGATCAAACATTCTTCAATTGAAATGAAATATTATGAAAATATTGTTTAGGTCATTTAAAATATTTTGGAATCATCAACATGTCTATGGGATACCTAAATTTCATAGTTTGATTGAAAGTGGTGTTCATCCCTTTGATATTGATATAAGTAACACATCATGTAAAATTATTAAATACTAATGTAATGCTCTTAGAATGAGATGAAATCATTGTTGAATGATTAATGAGTCATTTTTGATATTTAAAAACAATGTTTGTTCCATTAGATGCATTTTTTTCTTAGTATGAGGGAAAATAAAAGGTAACATTATATAGTTTTATTAAAATGGAATATCCCTATTCCGGGGATGAAACATGGAAAATGAATTTGAATTGATTTAAAAATATATAAGAGTATTCCATGAATATATTTTGAATTGTTGTAATCAACCATATTTCAAAAAAATTCTTAGACTGATTGGTATGATTTATGATATGATTTTTCATTTTTCATGTTTTTATTAATAATGAAAAAATCATGTTTGTATTATTAAAAACTAACCAAACAAACTCTGATTGACATGAAATTATAAGACAATGTTCTTTAAGTCATTTATAATCTATAGGAATGAATGACATGTAGATCAGATACTTGAATTGCTCAATATGATAAAAATTCATGTTTAGATATTATATCTAGAGTTTAGTGAAAAATCACATAAATTTTTTCAATACTAATACAATAAAGTTGGATTAAAATGCAATCATGGGATAATCATTACTATATAACTTTTAATCTATAATAATGAATGTTGAATCCAAATATAGCCCAGTCACTTGGTATGATATAAAATAATAGGTGACATTATATAGTTCAAATAAAATGACATATATCGCATATGGGGAGTTCACAAATGAGGAACTGACTTTGGATTAACATACAAAGATAGGAGTACATTCCATGAAACATTTATGATCTTTTTTTATCAATTGCTTGTCAATGTGGGTGTTTTTAATTGAATGTGATGAAATTATGATTGTTTCATTTGTTGTTAAACATCCTAAAAAACGCATTTTAGTTCAATATGAATAATATATTCAATGGATTAGAGATATTGTTGAAGGATATATAGTAGATTTTCATGTTCAATGAAATGTACGATTTTTTCCAGCTCTTTGGTCTAAAATATTTTTTATCTATTTAACACTTTATGAATTGTGTAAATGTTTTTGGGGTATTTATTTTATCATTCTTGGATATATTTTCTACATGTGATTAATTAGTAATTATTTCAATGTTTTTAGGCATGATTGGGGAAGATTCCCCAAATCTATATCATTCTTGATAGGCAAATACATCTATGGGTTGAGGTGTGTATTAATGTAAATGTGTGCTTATTTTTTATATTTAATAATTCAACATATATATAAATATTTTAGTTTACTTATGAAACTATCTTCAATAGGCTAATATTTGAAACTTCTTCCTCTCATAGGAGAGTCCCTAGTTGTGGGATTTCATCGGTTAATTCCAATGGGACCCTTAATATATAATTTAACGAGACATTACATATTGTGGTAGATGGTGACCCAGAATTTATTATCCCGTTGGTTCTTATCATATAGGACCCAGAGATAATTCCATTGACTAATTAATTCCCTCACAATATATTAGATCAGCTATGTAGGTGGGGTTCAAGTAAGAATATCATTTTATTTTCGTAACTATGTTTACAAAATAATTAAAATTGTGATAATTATTTTCCTAAAAATAATAATTTGAGAGTGTTCCTGAATGGGTTTTGGATAGTTTCTATGGTCAAATATCATAAAATGTGTAATTATTATAAATTTATAATAAATAATGGGGTTTAAAGAAATAAATGTTTGTTCTGTAGACATTCTGGACAAATTACCAAGATTTGTTTTCCCATTTAAAGAGTATAAATTGGTTGTATATTGGTCCTTTATGGGTATAACAATGATAGAATTATTTTAATATATTCTAAAGCATGTGTAACATTGTATAGGTTTTAAATTTAAATAAATTGTATATAGGTAGTGGTAGCGTGACGTTCTGAGAATCACATGATGTAGGGACCACCTCACAGACATGGAACTCATCACCTATCCTAAATTTGACATGATGTATTTATCTTGTAATTTTTATTTTTATTAATTAACTATAGAGACCCAAAACTTAACATACATGGACAATACATTACTTTTTCAGAATACTTAATACATGATAAAAACAGATTCCCAAAGATCGTATTAGTTTAGTGTCTTTGGAAACTCGGAAAGCAATCTTATAATCATGGTTAAAGATCTTCAACATCTCCCATAAAGATCTTACCCTTCTGGTTTTCTTACCTAAAACCATTCTTTACATCCTGGGGAAAATAAATCATAAAAAGGGTGAGCTCAAATGCTCAGTAAGAGTAATCATAGGGAACATAAAACAATCCATAAACATTTGAATGCAAAAACCTGAACATAAAATCTAAACAACAAAATCTTGAGCAAAGACATAAATCATGGAAGTACATAAGGCATATATCATAAAGGAACATAAATCATGATAAAACATCATGGGAATAAAATATGTTATTTTTTGAAACCATTATGAACATGATATGATTTCCATAGTAGCCAAGGCATTGCTGCCAGGACTATCTTAGTGGACAAAGTCCCTTTCTGAATCGAGTTCACTCCTCGTTCCAGTCCTCTATTACTGAACCAGATTAACTTACCATTCCATCCATGTCTATCTCATGAGATATAAATCTTTACCCAATGCATTGGTTGGATATATAGGTCCCACCCATCTCATAATGAAATCATTCTTACTTGTGACACAACATAAACATAAATCATTCATCATAACCCAAAGAATAAAAATGGGTTTTATAAACATCATCCCATCATAACATAATCCATAAAAAAATGGATATCATTTCATCATAAGAAAAGTTAAACCATGTAAATCATAGTGAAATTATACTTGAAACATACACATATGAAAAATGAAATCTTAGATGGAAAACGGTTGTGATAAAACACTTGAAATGAATTCTTGAGGAAAATATCCCTTGTTCTTCAAAATCATTTTCTTTTCCGAAAATGCCATGAAATTTTAAAATAAAAGGATTTTGTTGAAAATATTCATGAAATATTGAAGATTAGGATTCATGAAAATAAGGTGTTATGAAACCGTAAAAATCCATTCATGTAGTATAATTTAAAAAAACATTCTCCACGTACTTTTAACGGAAAAGTCAAAATGTACCACGTATGGTAAACAAAAGAAAGATTCCTTACATACCATGTAGTAAAAGTAAAAAATGGGTAAAAAGGTCTTTAAACATACATGAAACCATTTTTAGAAAAAATGGACACAAATGATAAATATTACCCCAGTAAATACTTACGAATAAACAATCTCAGATAAAAACGAGATTGGAAAAGTTATCCCTTACCTAATGTCCGATATTCTTTGTATGTATCTGAAACTCCTGTATAATGATTTAAATAATGTCATTGACTTATTACAGAATCATATTCATTGTTATGATATCATATGTGGTTTACTTATGACATTATATTACCCGTTCTTTTGTAAATTCGATGTAAAAGAAGCGATTTGGGTAAAATAGTTTCATTTATTGTACGCGTTTTGACTTGTTGTTCTTGATATTATTATTTATATCCTGATTTACTTAATTCCAGAATGTAAAAAATGATTTATATATAATATATATTCATCATATACAAATATATTTGATAGATCGGTAAATGAAATGAAATACACCGTTCATAGAGACGGTAGGCCGTACGTACGCATGAACGCTGTTTTTGTTTCCTTATTGAATTGAATGGAATTAAGTAGATGACATACATATATATATATATACATAAATACAGTATCTTTATTAGGTCATATATTTCATTATTATTCATTATATATACTTTATAATCATTCATGAATGGTTAACATGGAGAACGAATCTCATCACATCGTGGAGACAGTAGTCCATACGTACGCACAAGCGATGATATCATTCCCATGATCATGGAATTGTATTGAAGTGTATGTATAATATTTCAGAATCAATATCACTTTACAATAATCATATATATTTATTTATTTACACCATTATACCTATCCAAGTAAGGTGGTGGTCGAAAGTAGATTACACCACGGCGTAGAGACGGTATTCCGTACGTATGCACGCGTAGTGATTTCATTTTCCGTAGGATGGATAGAAGGTGAAATAGGGTGGTTTCATATTTATAATAACATATCAGTATATAAGTAATACTTATTTTATTACTTTATAATGATACAACTAAATAACAATAAGTAGAAGAAGAAATAAACATGAGATAATCGGAAGAAGAGATTACCTCTTCTTCGACGTACCTCCTTTAAGCTTCCTCTTAAAGAAGTAGAGTTGGTCTTTTGAAAACAACAGAACCTCCAAAATGTTTCTAGGGATGTTTATAAGAGAAATGGTCAGGGTTTTTCCGAGCTTCAGATCTCAAAAGGGTGTGAAGAGAAGAGGGAAGGGGTTCCCTTTTTATAAGGAGGAGAGGGGCACCTTTGGAAAAACTTAAAATATTATTTTATAGTAAAGTCATATTCGGTTTATATTAGCTAAAAATTTATTTATTTAGAATATAAAGTGGGTATCGGTCTAAATCCTCTCAACCAAAAGGTTTTAGACACGTTTATGTTACTATTTTAACCTTATATTTTAGATTTAACTCTACGTTAAATAATTAGACTTTTACCGCGTCTTCTTGTTTTCTTATGCTATATGGTTAATAAACTTACTATAACTAGACAAAAGAACCCTAATTTGTTAATTATTAATATATATGACCTTATATAAGTCATTTTTTCGAACCTTATATTTTTAGTAATATAACAACAATTAATAATATAATATTTTTTAAAAAAACTATTTTATGTCAATTTTGACACTATTTGGTAATTGATTTTTTTGAAAATCATAAAAGCATTATTATTTCTAAATAGTTAATTAAAACAATACTAACATGTCATATTAACCTATAAAATTAGTGGAATTCATAAAAAGTCTAAAATTAAATTTATTTGGGTATTTATAATATCAATTATTTCAATATTTCATTATATAGGAAATTAATGCATCACCATTGTGTCATAAATAAATTACATTATTTAAAGTCTAAAAATTATAACCAAACTTCCATTAGGTAGTAAATATTTTTATCTTTATCATTAATTTTTATAGTTGAATTTATCTTATTTATAACCCTATATTAAAAATGTTTTAGTTATTAAACTGTGATTTTAACTATTTTAACTCTTTTTTAAATATAATAATAATAAATGTCCTAATCTGATCCAAGTGGACCTAAATTATAATATTTTATTCCTAAGGTTTATTTTGGTCTAACTATACTTATAAAATATAATTATAACATGTTTTATGGTAATAATAATATCATTTTTACCCTTAATTACCCTATTTACTTTTAACCATGGTAAATAAAACTAAAAAGTTACTATTCGCCAAAAATTATATTTATCTCATTGAACCAAATATTACTACTTGATATTAACCATGTCTCTTGGATTTTATAAATTCCACTCACAGAAGCAGTAAAATTAAGTTTTATTTAAATTTTCAAATTCTCATAGGTGGTGGGTAAAAGACGGTGAAAAGTTCAATAAACTTTTTGTATATATAAAATTATTATAAAATGAATCCAATGATTTACATTGAACTTATATAGGTATTATGTATCAATTTTGACATAAATATATTTAAATAAAATAAATAAATATTTACATAAAAAGTTGGTTTTTATAAAGTAACCCAGTGTTTTAACTATTCATCAAAAATTGAAAGTTTTCAGAAAAATACCAAAAATTCACCCTAGGATAATTTTGATATTACGAATCTAAAAATGAATACCATTTTAAAAGATAAAATTTATAAAATTTAAAAAAGTGGGTATTACTATTCATAACGGCTGGTTCATAATAATATTATAATAATATCTCGTTTAGTGAAACATGGTATTGCATACTACACATGCTATCGAAGAAGGTCTTGATTGCGTGTAATGCAATCCATGTTAGGGTTACGTGTAGTTAAAGCTCCATTTGGTGTTTCATATAACATAATCAAAACTTATTTCATTTATACATTAAACAAAATCTATACTAAATGTTGCGTAGAATAATTTCCAAAAAACAAACTTGAAATTGTGTGTAACACGAGCCAAGAATAGTGTTGCGTATACTGCAAGCTAATACAGTGTTGCGTATAGTACAATCTAATCTTGGTGTAGTGTATAATAGAAGATGTCAAGGAAATTAAAAATAATATATCTCATAAAATCTTGGGGTGTTACATTAACAGGGTTTTTTCGATATAGTTTTATATTATTGGTATATAGTTATGGGAGTATAGTGCATCGACTGATAGAATTTTAGTGTTAATGATGACTCATGGTCAAAATTATCCTGAGTTTACTACTCTAATAGTGTTTTCAGGTGCTAATTATCAATACTTACATATATCAAAATATACATATATATTTATATATTACATAGGCTCAAACTGAGTATGGGTTAGCGTACTATCCAAACAACAAGTCATAGCTTCCCATGTGGATGGATGGGATGTCTCACTACACCATTGATCATAATGGAAATGGATATAGCATGACATATGGACAAAATAATCCTCATTCTTTAGATTCACATGTTGAGGATGTTGAACTTGTTTTTTATTAGATGATTCAGAAGGTGACCAATTTAGAACCATGAAATCATGCTTCTAAGGAGGTAAATGCATAGCTGTAAGATAAGGTCATAACACTATAGAAGTATATGTGACATAGTGATTGTGTAGAGGATTGTACAACCTAGGTTTATAAGGTATTTTATATTTATTTTTACCACATTTATTATTATATTTTTCATAATTTTTATTTGTTTGAAGGTCATTCCACATCAGAGTTAGGAAGAATCTTTGGTCATATATGATGCATCAGATCATAGAGGTTTGTTTCATTTTATCTTTTGTTTTTTTTTCAAATTGAATCTCTCTGTTTTCATATTTTTAGTAATGAATCAAATCAATTATACATTTCAATTAAAATTTAATTTGGTGAAGAAAGGATTTAAAAGAAACTGAATATATTAATATTGATGATAAAACTTATGCAAATAATAATTAAGTTATTTTTTATTATTATATTTCAATAGCATGTAAGTTGGATGAAAAAAATGGTTGGTAAAATTTTAATTAAATTTTCACATTTATTATATCCTATAAATTACTTATTATTGGTATTTTATTCAAAATTAGATAACACACATGGATTTTTGTGAAAACATAAGTGAATGATGATATCTGATTGTAATGTAATCTTATAAAAACAAAATTTAAGTCATTTAATATATCTAGGTATCATAGGTAGATCGATCGGATACCAAAATTACATGGTATGATTGAATGAGGATTTTTACCATGGATTTGTAGTTAATTGAAAAATCATATATAATGGTTCAATAACAATATAATGCACAAAAATTGGTATGAAATCATGGGAGAACAATCTAAAAGTTGTTTTTGATTTGTATTGAGTAAGTTGACATCCATAACATGCTCGTGTCACATGATAAGAATGAAAATAACACGTAATATTGTATTGTTTTATTAAAATGGCATATCTACCATCTGGGGTCAAAATGTGAAAAAGAACTTTCATTCACATGAAAATCTAGGATAATATTCCTTGAATCAATCCTTATATGCTTGAATCAACTATTTATCATTAGGATAACCAGATTTATCGATATATTTTATAGCTTCAATTGAAAATATTAAAAAATTTGTAATAGTAAAATAATCATCTATGCATGGGTCAAAAAAAGAAAAAATAATCTCTAATTAACATAAAATCATAAGAAAATAATTTTTAATCCATTTATAATATGTTGGAATTATCAGTACATCAATTAGATATCTAAATTTTATGGAAGTATTGAAACAGGAAAATTCCCTCAAATTTTCAGTTAAGTGGAAAATCATCTAAAAGAGATACATTCCATGATAAAACACATGGATTGACATTAAAACAATTTATAATGATAAACAAGTCGTCTTTGACTTGAATTAATTAACTATATATCCATAGGATGCTTGTTTCTGTGAAGACCCGTAAATATCAAGGAAATTTTTTTCTTAATTTTCTTTGGAATTTTACAAGAGCGCAGTCTCTGACGGCACCTGATTCTGAGGCCCGGTGTGCCCGGAATCATTTTCCGATGTTTGGCTCGGGTACGTTCAGTGAACGGACAAGCGGGTTTTTCTGACTTTTGAACCGGTGCCCGGAATCGAATTCTAAGGGCACCGATGAAATCGCAGCGCCGGTATTCGCTTAGAAACACCTCTTCCGGAGTTGCGTTTGCTCGGGTGTGGTTTTTAATTTTTGGGCTTAAAGTTAAAAAATAAAATAATTTTGCGACAACTTTATTTTATTTCACTTATGCCACTTGGAAGCCACTTGAAGCCACTTAAAGGAGGCTTGAACTGAGTTGAACTGTATAGGATGCTATCCAGAAATATCCTACCCCTTGGTAGGATATTTGTGAGGTGGGGCCCACACGAGCCCCGCCGTTTCTTTCCGCTAAGTAACACACCCGCGAAAACCCGTCATTATGAAAGTCAACAGACGCGTTTCTTAAATTCTTAACAGAACATTTAATTGGGCGGTTTATTTCGTAAAATAAATGAGTTGTTTCTTTCGTTGAATTAATTAAACGAATTGATGGGTTGTTACTTACCCGTTTTTGTTTGTTGGCATAATAATAAAATAAGACCAACCTATCTTTTTTGAAGGATTACTCGTTGAGAGAGGATCCTTGAACCTTCAACCTCCTTCGCGAAGAATGCGAAGAACGCGAAGAACGCGAAGAACGTCGTCATCCGCGAAAATCAATGACGCTCCAATCCGAGACGTTCTTCCCCGCCCTGATCTCCGATCACCAACCGTTTGAGGTGAGTGAATTTGGGTTTCTTCTAAAAGTTCTTTTTGGTTTAAAAAAAACACAGATTTAATTATTTATAATTTAAATCTGTTGTTCTTGGTCTGTTGAGTTCGTCGACTCAACGCCGGATTCAACGACGACGAGATGCCTTCCCGCGATGACGCGACGATCCCCCTCTTTCGCGACGAGAAATTCCGCGAAGAACGCTCACGCGCGAAAACTACGATGTAGGGAATTATTTGGAAATTACCCCTTTTTATTTTCCCGTAAATGCTTCTTTAAAAAGTTAAAGAACTGGTTTTTTGAACAATTTTAAATTCATTAAAATTGTTATTTCCGTTCAAATGAGGAACCCGTTTTATGAAACAATTTTATTTCATTAAAAATTGTTTCGGATATGCGTTCATGTGTTGAACTTTAATTCCTCCCGTTGTTTATCTCTAATGCGGAGGGTGCGAGCCAAATGAACACGGCCCGATGACCCTCCGCCGTTCTTCGTTTTTGTGCAGATTTGACGGGCGACGACGGAACGTGCCGCAATGGATGTTTGACGATCCCGCAGTGAAGAACGAGTCCCGGGAGGAGCAACGGCACAGACGGGAAGAAAAACGGGCCACCAGAGCGACTCCGGTGGCCCGCGGAAGCCGGCGGCGGCGCTCGCGGGACGCGGCTGAAGCCGCGTCCGGCGCCAGGGAGACACCCCGCGGGTGTCCCGCGAGTGTCCCGTGGGTGTCACGTGTGGGCGGCGGCTCCCCCCGCGTCGGCCACTCGGCCGCTCGGCCGAGCCGGGCCAAGCTGGCCGAGCCAAACCGGTCCGACCGGGTTGGACCGGGTCGGACCTGGTTGACCCGGTTCGGCCGACCCAGGGGGGGTTGGGCCGGGTCGGCCCGGGCCCGTACCCCCGTCTTCGGACGGTCTTCGTTCAAACGACCGTAACTTGAGCTACGGGCCTCCAAACGACTCACCGTCAGCGGCAACGTGATCCTTGGATCGAGACGGTCGTTTCAGTATATTGAAATCAAGGTTTCGGAATACTTTGGGTTTGGCCGGGTTGGTTCGTACACGAAACCAACCGGGCCCTCAGAGCGGAAACGCTCATATCTTGAGCTACGGACGCCCGAATGACTTGCCGTCAACTTCGTTGTTTTCCTCTAAGTGAGATGGATCTTTTGGATCACTCCGCCCGAGGTTTGGACGCAAGTGGAGTACGGTCGGGTTGGTTTTGCCTTAAAAACCAACCGGGCCCCTGGGACGAAAAAGCCAATAACCCTGAGACCGGGCGTCCGGTTGACGCGCCGTCTGCGACGTTGAGTTCCTGTTGACGTTACGGAACTTTTGGATACATCAACTTCGGACCTTGTGAAAGTTTATGTATCAGCCTCTCGGCTCGTGGAGCGGACCCTTCCTAACGAGCTTGCTGTGTGCGGGAACCCTAGTGCTGGCTGCGACTACTTCTGAGACAACGACGACCGTGCAGAGATCCTCAGTGGACTGCAACAACGACCGTGCAGAGATCCTCAGTGGACTGCAGCGACGACTGTGCATAGATCCTCAGTGGACTGTGAAGACTACTGCACTCAGCGATCCTACGTGGATCAGTGCTACAGGTCCTGTGTGGGCCCGGTCCTGTGTGGGCCCGATCCTGTGTGGGTCCGATCCTGTGTGGGTCCGCGCTCAGCGGTTCTCTGTGAGCCAGCGCCTATAGGTCCTGTGTGGGCCCGATCCTGTGTGGGTCATTGCGGGGGTTAGTTACCTATCGATCTTTCGTGGGTCCGACGACTTAGATGGATCAGTGATCATCTTTATCGTCATCCGAAGAAGTATACCTGTGTGAGCTGAATCTTGTGTTACTCTCCTTTGTGGATTGTGTTGAGCTATCCTGTGTGGATTTACTGTTTACTCTCCTTTGTGGATTGTGTTGAGCTATCCTGTGTGGATTTATTGTTTACTCTCCTTTGTGGATTTTGTTGAGCTATCCTGTGTGGGTATACGTTTTTCTTTCCTGTGTGGACTGGGTTGTGCTTGGGCTCGGACGTTGGAGCCGAACGGGAATTGATGACTTAGGTATATGTATGGGCATATACCTAAGCCGTGTCAGATGTTACTTCGTGATTGCAACTTTCCTTTGTGGATTATCCTTTGTGGATTTTGGGAGACCTTCAGGGGTCTCGGGGTCCCTACTGAGTAGCTTATACTCACCCCTGCACGGGCTATGCCCGCACTACGCTGTGTTGGTAGCAGACGACGGACAGCACTGATCGTGGTGGAGGCGTGCGGAGCAGGACGGTACCTGGAGGTGGACCACTGGGCGGGACGTACTCGGAGCGGACGACTGGACCGAGGAGCTGTGGAGGCTATCTGTACCCACCCTTCAGGTGGGACTTCCAGAGGACGGCTCGACGCTGCGGCTTTTACTTTTCAGTTGTTGTTTTTCCTTTCAGTTGTACTTTACCGTTGGGCTTGTATTTCCGGCCCCTTTTACTTTCAGCACAGCTTGTACCATTTTTTCTTAGTGTTTACTTTTCCGATTTCTTACTCTGTGGTGCTTGTTTACTTTTCAAAGGAAATTCCTTCCCTTTTTGTTGGGATTTACGCCTTGGTGCTAGTCGCCAGCCCCTGGCCTATGGAAGGCGGGCTTGGGGTAGTCACGACACGGGCCCCGAGGACGGGTCGTGACAAATTGGTATCAGAGGGGTCGGTTCTACTGCAAACTCTGATCTTCCTTCTATGTGAAGAAATAGTGTTTAGCGTATTGAGTCTGGTTATCAGTCCAGGGAGTCCAGTGTTGGTGCGGCGGCCGAGGTATCCGTACACCAGGACCCTGACTTCTGATTTCTGACTTAGTGCACGAAGACATTGATTGCATGTGTGTTACAAGTTTTCTTTGTGATTACTTGTGTCAGCTCACCAGGTATACTGTTTTGACCGTGGTGCACTTGTTTCCTTTTCAGTATGGCCCGAAGACAGCAGCCAGCTAGGGTTCCGAGAGTAGAGTGCGACGATAGCCCGCCGAGTGACGAGGCCTCGGTACAGGGCCCGTTGACAGCAGAGGCATCGGCGGTACCTTTACCCGCTGAGCCCC
Source organism: Viscum album (assembly GCA_963277665.1). NCBI lineage: Eukaryota > Viridiplantae > Streptophyta > Magnoliopsida > Santalales > Viscaceae > Viscum > Viscum album. The sequence continues at coordinate 387,591,655 of OY728163.1, read as the reverse complement.
CGATGCTTCCAGCACTGGCAGCTGACGACGCATGACGCCACGGAGCTCTGCACGAGTTCCAGCGCCAGCGACCACCCAGGTTCCATGGGGAGATGGACCCCCAGGCCGCCGAGGACTTGCTGGAGGCGGTCGTCCGAGTTTTCAGGCTAGTGAGGACACCAGCAGACCTCATGGTGATCTTCGCGGAGAGCCTACTGCACGCAACAGCAGGGCGATGGTGGAGCTTGACGATCCAGGTACACGATGAGGCCTCCCTCATCTGGACGGACTTCGAGAGCCTCTTCCGCTCAGAGTTCGTCCTGGACACCCTCCGTACGGTGCGCATTCAGGAGCTTCTTCTTTTGCGGCAGGGCAGCTTGACGGTCGCTCAGTACGCGGCGAGGTTCACCGATCTTTCTCGCTACTCGACCGACATGGTACGGGACCCCTTCTTCTAGGCCCGGACCTTCGAGCAGGGATTGAGACACGAGATCAGGGCATCGCTGATCTCCCTCAGTATCCTGACCCAGGCAGGAGTGTTGGAGCGAGCCCTTCTGATCGAGAGCTCCCTGGCTGAGTCCACAGCGAGACCTACCGTAGGGCGGCAGGTGGCGGAGTCTTCGGCAGCAGGTAGCCGACGGATGACACAGGGTTCCAGGCAGACCAGACCTTCCGGCAGATGACCTCGGGACACTGGCTCAGCAGTGCGGGGCACACAACGCGGAGCCAGTCTTCCGAGAGGCAGGCAGTGCTACGAGTGCGGCGGGTAGGGCCACATGGCTCGAGACTGCTTGACCCGCCGTACCGAGGGGCAGAAGACGGTGGAGGGGCCACCCAGGCAGAGGCAGAGGGTCGACCGTGGCGGTCCGCAGGGAGGAGGCGGACGAGGCAGAGGAGCTGGCCGAGCAGCAGGTGGTGGGCGACGCTTTGAGGCTCTGCCACCACCACCACCAGGAGGCCCGCCCCGACCACAGGGAGCTGGCGGGCAGAGACAGGCTCAGCTCCAGGCAGCGGAGGCCTACGACCACGGTGCGCCAGAGATGATTCGAGGTACGATCTGTGTCTATTCCACCCTTGCTTCAGTTCTGATATACACAGGAGCGAGTCACTCTTTCATAGCCACTACCCTTGTTCGGAGCTCGGAGATTCCGACAGAGCCGTTGGCTTGATCCTTATAGCTAGAGACTCCTACGAGAGAAGACTCGACGATTACGCACTAGTGCCGGCAGTGTGAGCTTACTCTAGGAGTTGAGAGCTTTGGCTGGGATCTTCTTGTAGCGGCGTCGAGGCCTTACGACGTCATCTTGGGCATGGATTGGTTATCTATGGTCCATGCTCAGATTGACTGCATTAGGCGCAAGGTGCGATGTGTGCACACCGACGGGAGCAGGTTCACCTTCACCGGCGAGAAGGGAGCCTTTGCAGCACATGATGGACTTCCACAGAGGAGGGGATAACCCATCACTCATCAGTTGGCTAGCCTCATCCTGGGAGCAGTTGACTTGCGGAGTCCCAGTTTTCCTGCAGTGGTGGATCAATACGCGTATGTCTTTCCCGATGACGTTCCAGGACTACCTCCTCACAGAGAGGTAGACTTTTATATTGATCTGTACCCCGGGACAGCCCCGAAATCCACTCCAGCATATCGGATGGCCCCCGCTGAGCTTCGAGAGCTGCAGGTATAGTTGGAGGACTTGCAGGGCAAGGGGTTCATCCGACCCAGTGTTTCACCCTGGGCTTCCCCGATTTTGTTCGCCAAGAAGGCGGATGGCAGCTTGCGACTGTGTGTCGATTATCGTCACCTGAACTAGGTGACAGTAAAAAACAAGTATTCGCTACCTAGGATTGATGATCTCTTTGACCAACTCAAGGGAGCGAGGTGGTTCTCGAAGATAGACCTCAGGTCAGGCTATCATCAGCTCAGAGTTCGAGACAAGGATGTGCAGAAGACGACCTTCAGATGTCGGTATGGCCACTATGAGTTCTTGGTTATGCCTTTCGGCGTAACCAACACTCCAACAGTGTTCATGAGCCTCATGAACAGGATCTTCCAGCCATTCCTCGATCGATTTGTCGTGGTCTTCATCGACGACATCTTGGTGTACTCGACCACCGAGGAGGAGCACGCCTACCACTTGCGTGTTGTACTAGACACACTCCGAGAGCACCAGATTTATGGAAATCTATCGAAGTGTCAATTCTGGTTACGTGAGGTCCACTTCTTAGGGCACATCATTTCTGAGGCGGGAGTTGCAGTGGATCCCGCGAAGATCGAGGCAGTGCTAGCTTGGGAGCCACGGAAGAGCGTGACAGAGGTGCGGAGTTTCTTGGGCCTAGCCAGATACTATCAGAGATTTGTTCTGGACTTCTCCAGAGTTGTGGCCCCACTCTCAGCGTTGGCGAAGAAGGGGAAACCCTTCGTGTGGTCAGACAGATGTCAGCAGAGCTTCCAGGAGCTGAGACAGAGGTTGACCGGTGCACCTATCTTGAGGTTGCCTGAGGAGGGAGTTTGATATGTAGTCTGCTGTGATGCATCAGGGACCGGACTCGGGTGTGTCCTGATGCAGGAGCGGGCCGTGATTTCCTATGGATCACACCAGCTGAGGCCTCATGAGCAGAACTACGCTACCTATGACATGGTGTCGGTAGCAGTGGTCTTCTCCCTGAAGACATGGCGGCACTATCTGATGGGCGAGCGCTTTACAGTCTTTTCTGACCACCAGAGTCTCAGGTACATCTTCTCTCAGAAGGACCTGAACCTGAGACAACGACGATGTCTTGAGTTCCTCCATGACTATGACTTTGAGATAGTCTATACTCATGGGAAGGGGAGCGTGGTAGTTGATGCCCTCAGCAGGAGGACGGGCATCCAGCTACTTGAGGAGGCGACAGAGCAGCTAGCCGCCTTGCAGATATCCTTCGTGGAAAGAGACGGAGCAGCCTTCCTTCAGTATCTCACAGTCTCTCCTCCACTTCTACAGCGGGTCTGAGAGGCACAGCGTGGGGATGCTGACTATGAGACACGGCGTGCCCAGATATCCTCGGGACAGGCACCTGATGGTTTCTCCCTTGGAGCGGAGCACGACATCCTTTTCAGAGGACGTACCTTGGTACCAGTCGCTTTTCGAGAGGAGGTGCTGATAGAGTTTCACACTTCTCCTTTATAGGTACATCCAGGAGTGGTGAAGATGTACCAGGATCTCAGACGATAGCACAGGTGGTCGGGCATGAAGAAGGCTGTGGCAGAGTTCGTTTCGCGGTGCCTCACCTGCCAGCAGGTGAAGGCAGAGCATCAGGTACCAGTGGGCTTGGTACAGCCCTTGGAGGTCCCAGAGTGGAAGTGGGACGGCATATCTATGGACTTCGTGACTGGACTTCCACGCACTTCCAAAGGTCACGACTCCATTTGAGTGATTGTTGACCGACTCACCAAGTCGGCACACTTCTTACCCATCCGAGAGCAGGGCTCAATGGAGATCTTGGGGCGTCTCTACGTTCAGGAGATTGTACGGCTTCACAGTGTGCCATCGACTATCGTCTCCAATCGGGACACTCTCTTTACATCCCGGCTTTGGAAGGGGTTGCAGGAGGCGTTCGGGACGTGACTACGTCTGAGCACCGCCTTTCACCCTCAGACGGATGGTCAGACGGAGAGGACCATTCAGACTATCGAGGACATGCTCCGCGCATGTGTCCTCGACTTTGATCGCAGTTGGGAGGACCACCTACCCTTGGTGGAGTTCTCGTACAACAACAGCTACCACTCCACCATCGGGATGGCACCCTACGAGGCTTTGTACGACAGGCCTTGCAGATCTCCTTTGTGCTGGACAGACCCTGTGGAGTCAGCACTTGTGGGACCAGAGATGGTCCGGGCCACGATAGAGAAGGTCCAGGTCATCCAGGATGGGATGAGGATAGCACAGAGCCGGCAGAAGTCATATGCTGACAGGAGGCGGAGGCCACTAGAGTTCGAGGATGGCGACCACATCTTCTTGCGGGTCTCACCTCGACGTGGGTTGCAGAGATTTGGCCGAGGCGGCAAGTTGTCTCCACGCTTCATCGGGCCTTTCCAGGTCCTCTACAGGGTTGGCGAGGTGGCTTATCGCCTGGCTCTGCCTCCTCAGTTGCACCGGGTGCATGACGTCTTCCACGTATCCCAGCTGAGGAGATATGTGCATGACCTGACACACATCATTGACTATGGGGAGCTAGACGTGGATGATGGGGCGACTTTTGCGGAGGTCCCGGTGGAGATAGAGGATCGATAGGAGCAGGTCCTACGTGGGCGATCGATTCCTCTTGTGCGCATTAGATGGCAGCATGGGAACCTCCAGGAGAGAACTTGGGAGCGGGAGGCTCAGATGTGTGCTCATTACCCACTTTTGTTTCCCTAGTTTATGATGTATCTTTACGGGGACGTAAAGCCCTGAGGTGGGAGTAATTTAAAGACCCGTAAATTTGAAGGAATTTTTTTTCTTAATTTTCTTTGGAATTTTACAAGAGCGCAGTCTCTGACGGCACCTGATTCCGAGGCCCGGTGTGCCCGGAATCATTTTCCGAAGTTTGGCTCGGGTACGTTCAGTGAACGGACGAGCGGGTTTTTCTAACTTTTGAACCGGTGCCCGGAATTGAATTCCGAGGGCACCGATGAAATCGCAGCGCCAATATTCTCTTAGAAACGCCTCTTCCGAAGTTGTGTTTTCTTGGGTGTGGTTTTTAATTTTCGGGCTTAAAGTTAAGAAATAAAATAATTTTGCGACAACTTTATTTTATTTCACTTAAGCCACTTGGAAGCCACTTGAAGCCACTTAAAGGTGGCTTGAACTGAGTTGAACCGGATAGGATGATATCCAGAAATATCTTACCCCTTGGTAGGATATTTGTGAGGTGGGGCCCGCACGAGCCCCGCCGTTTCTTTCTGCTAAGTAACGCACCCGCGAAAACCCGTCATTATGAAAGTCAACTGACACGTTTCTTAAATTCTTAACAGACCATTTAATTGGGCGGCTTATTTCATAAATTAAATGAGTTGTTTCTTTCGTTGAATTAATTCAACGAATTGATGGGTCGTTACTTACCCATTTTCGTTTGCTGGCATAATAATAAAATAAGACCAACCTATCTTTTTTGTAGGATTACTCGTTGAGAGAGGATCCTTGAACCTTCAACCTCCTTCGCGAAGAACGCGAAGAACGCCGTCATCCGCGGAAATCGACGACGCTCTAGTCCGAGACGTTCTTCCCCGCCCCGATCTCTGATCACCAACCGTTTGAGGTGAGTGATTTCAGGTTTCTTCTAAAAGTTCTTTTTGGTTTAAAACAAAACACATATTTAATTATTTATAATTTAAATCTGTTGTTCTTGGTCCGTTGAGTTCGCCGACTCAACGCCGGATTCCGCGACGACGCGACGCCTTCCCGCGACGACGCGGCGATCCCCCTCTTCTGCGACGAGCAATTACGTGAAGAACGCTCACGCGTGACAACTACGAGGTAGGGAATTAATTTGAAATTACCCCTTTTTATATTCCCGTAAATGCTTCTTTAAAAAGTTAAAGAACTGGTTTTGTGAACAATTTTAAATTCATTAAAATTGTTGTTTCCGTTCAAATGAGGAATCCGTTTTATGAAACAATTTTATTTCATTAAAAATTGTTTCGGATATGCGTTCATGTGTTGAACTTTAATTCCTCCCGTTGTTTATCTCTAACGCAGAGGGTGCGGGCCAAACGAACACGGCCCGACGACCCTCCGCCGTTCTTCGTTTTTGTGCGGATTTGACGGGCGACGACAGAACGTGCCACAACGGATATTTGACGATCCCACGGTGAAGAACGAGTCTCGGGAGGAGCAACAGTGCAGAAGGGAAGTAAAACGGGCCACCGGAGCGACTCCGGCAGCCCGCGGAAGCCGGCGGCGGCGCCCGGCGCGCCGCCGGACGAGACCGTCGCGGCACCGGCCGCGGCGACGGCGCTCGCGGGACGCGGCTGAAGCCGTGTCCGGCGTCAGGGAGACACCCCGTGGGTGTCCCGTGGGTGTCACGCGGGTGTCACGCGGGGGCGGAGGCTCCCCCCGCGTCACCCGGGACGCGGCATCAGCCGCGTTCGGTCGCCTGGCCGACACCCCGCGGGTCCCGCGGGGGTGTCACGCGGGGCGGCGGCTCCCCCCGCGTCAGCCACTCGGCCGCTCGGCCGAGCCGGGCTGGGCTAGCTGAGCAAGACCGGTCCGACTGGGTCGGACCGGGTCGGACCGGGTTGACCCAGTTCGGCCGACCCAGGGGGGGTCGGGCCGAGTCGGCCCGGGCCCGTACCCCCCGTCTTCGGACGGTCTTCGTTCAAACCCCCGTAACTTGAGCTACGGGCCTCCAAACGACTCTCCGTCAGCGGAAACACGATCCTTGGATAGAGACGGTCGTTTCGGTATATTGCACTCAAGGTTTCAGAATACTTTGGGTTCGGCCGGGTTGGTTCGTACACGAAACCAACCGGGCCCTCGGAGCGGAAACACTCATATCTTGAGCTACGGACGCCCAAATGACGTGTCTTCAGCTTCGTTGTTTTCCTCTAAGTGAGACGGATCTTTTGGCTCACTCCTCCCGAGGTTTGGATGCAAGTGGAGTACGGTCGGGTTGGTTTTGCCTTAAAACCCAACCGGGCGCCTGGGACGAAAAAGCCAATAACTCTCAGACCGGGCGTCCGGTTGACGCGCCGTCTGCGACGTTGAGTTCCTGTTGACGTTACAGAACTTTCTGATACATCAACTTTGGACTTTGTGAAATTTGATGTATCAGCCTCTCGACTCGTGGAGCGGACCCTCCCAAACGAGCTTGCTGTGTGCGGGAACCCTAGTGCTGGCTGCGACTGCTTCTGAGACAGCGACGACCGTGCAGAGATCCTCAGTGGACTGCAGCGACGACCATGCAGAGATCCTCAGTGGACTGCAGCGACGACTGTGCAGAGATCCTAAGTGGACTGCGACGACTACTGCACTCAGCGATCCTACGTGGATCAGTGCTACAGGTCCTGTGTGGGCCCGGTCCTGTGTGGGCCCGATCCTGTGTGGGTCCGATCCTGTGTAGGTCCGCGCTCAGCGGTTCTGTGTGAGCCAGCGCCTACAGGTCATGTGTGGGTCATTGCGGGGGTTAGTTACCTATCGATCCTTTGTGGGTCCGACGAATTAGATGGATCAGTGATCATCTTTATCGTCATCCGAAGAAGTATACCTGTGTGAGATGAATCTTGTGTTACTCTCCTTTGTGGATTGTGTTGAGCTATCCTGTGTGGATTTACTGTTTACTCTCCTTTGTGGATTGTGTTGAGCTATCCTGTGTGGATTTACTGTTTACTCTCCTTTGTGGATTGTGTTGAGCTATCCTGTGTGGATTTACTGTTTACTCTCCTTTGTGAATTGTGTTGAGCTATCCTGTGTGGGTATACGTTTTGCTTTCCTGTGTGGACTGGGTTGTGCTTGGGCTCGGACGTTGGAGCTGAACGGGAATTGATGACTTAGTTATATGTATGGGCATATACCTAAGCCGTGTCAGATGTTACTTCGTGATTGCATCTTTCCTTTGTGGATTATCCTATGTGGATTTCAGGAGACCTTCGGGGGTCTCGGGGTCCCTACTAAGTAGCTTATACTCACCCCTGCACGGGCTATGCCCGCACTACGTTGTGTTGGTTGCAGACGACGGACAACGCTGATCGTGGTGGAGGCGTGCGGAGCAGGATGGTACTTGGAGGTGGACCACTGGGCGTTACGTACTCGGAGCGGACGGCTGGACCGAGGAGCTGTGGAGGCTATCTGTACCCACCCATCAGGTGGGACTTCTAGAGGACAGCTCGACGCTGCGGCTTTTACTTTTCAGTTTTTGTTTTTCCTTTCAGTTGTACTTTACAGTTGGGCGTGTATTTCCGGCCCCTTTTACTTTCAGCACAGCTTGTACCATTTTTTCTTAGTGTTATTTTTCCGCTTGCTTACTCTGTGGTGCTTGTTTACTTTTCAAAGGCAATGCCTTCCCTTTTTGTTGGGATTTACGCCTTGGTGCTTTTCGCCAGCCCCTGGCCTATGGAAGGAGGGCTTGGGGTAGTCATGGCATAGGCCCCGAGGACGGGTCGTGACAGTGTCACTCAATATGATGGAAGAAAGATGTATGGTTGTGTAGTTATATTAATATGAAAAATCTCTCCTCAAGGCATCAAAAACAGGAAAACATATTTATATTGACATAAAAAAATGGATATCATTTATTGGATCATTTTGAATCAATTAGAATCAACCATGTATCAACTTAATTCTTATCTTGATCGATATGACTTAATTTATGAAATAACCTTTATAACATATTTTAAATAATGGGTAATCATGTGTTTAGGGGTAAAAACAATCCAAGTAAGATCCAATTGTTATGAAATCATATAAAAATGGTCTTTATGTGGTTTCTAATCAATAATAATCATCATAATGTCAATTAGATAGCTGAATTTCTTAGTATGATCAAAATTGGTGTTTTTCCTTTGGATTTGGAGTTAAGTAACATATCTTGTAAAAGGGGTCAATCTCAAGAAAACACTCTTCAATTGGCAGAAATCATGGTATAATGATCATCAAGTCATTTTCGATCTATAGTAATTATCTTTACATCCATTAGATGATTACGTCACGCAATGTGATGGAAAACAAGCGGAAGCATTGTATAATTTTATTTAAATGACATATATCTCATTTGGGGTTCAAAATAGAGAAATTAATTTAGATAGATTTGAAATGTTCTGAGACAATTATTTAAATTATTTTTTATTTTTTTGAATCAAACATACATCAATTCAATTACCATATTTATTTTTATGGATTATTGTATGATTTTACATAAATAACATTATTTTTAATAATGGGAAAATCATGTTTGTAAGGGATAAAAATAAAAAAAGATCAGATTAACAAGACATCTTACAATAGTGATATTTATGTCATATAAATTCAATATCAATTATTAAAAAATCAATTTGATTCCTGAATTACTCAATATAATTGAAAGTGGTAGTTGTCCCCTATATTTGGAGTTATGTGAGAAATCATGTAAAAGGGTTCAATACCATAGAATGGACTAGTATTGACATTGAATCAGAATATAAAAATCATCAAGTTAGTTTTTATCAGTAGGAATTAATTTTTCATCCATTGGATGCTCCTAGAATTCAATGTGATAGAAGAAAACTAGTTACATTGTATACTATTATTAAAATTTCATATCTTTTTTGTTTAAAAAATGAGTAAATGAATTTGGATTGACATGTAAAGTTATAATAACATTCCTCAAATAATTGTTTATCTATTGAAATTAGTTGTATGCTAATCTATTGCATGGATAAGTTGGTAATGAATGAGGTGTTATTTTACATTAATAACATTTTTTTAATAATGGGAAAATAATGTATGTTGGGAAAAAACTAGACAAATAAGAACTAATTAACATGAAATATTATTACAATGAAATTTATGTCATTTTTGATCTATATGAATCATTTTCATGTCAATCAAATTCCTGAATTTCTTGATATGATTGAATGTTTTCCTTTACCTGAGATTTAATGTTAAGTAAAAATCATGTAAAAATGGTCAATATCAACTAAATTTAGTTGGATTTACATTAAATCAACAAATATGAATAACCATGTTGTTTTCAATCTATATAATTGAATGTCGAATCCATCAAATGCTAGGGTCACCCAGTATGACGAAAAAAACAGCTAATGTTTTATTGTTTAATTAAAACAACATATCTTCTAATGGGGGTCAAAATGAGAAAATGACTTTAAATTTATAAGAAAATATTGGAGAGAATTCCATGAATAATTTTTAACCTATTGCAAGTAACCGCGTATTAATCTGATGCATAAATTTATTGGTATGCCTTAAGTTAGGATTTCACATTATTAAGCAAATTTGTAAAAATGGAAAAATAATGTGTATAAGGGTCAAAACTGACACAATGATATCTAATTGACATGAAATATTAGGAAAATTATCTTTAATTAATTTATAAACTGTATAAATCATCAACACATCAATTAGATACCTGAATTTCTAGGTATAATCAAAAGTGGTGTTTGCCTATTAAATTTGGAGTTAAGTGAAAAATTACATAAAATGGGATAATACCAAGAAAACCCCATTATATTGATATGAAATCATGGTAGAATGTTCAATGGATTATTTTTTAAATGTAGTAATAATCACTATATACATTATATTCTAGTGTCTCTCAATATGATGTAGAACAATAGAGACCATTTTATAGTTTTATTAAAATCTCATATCTCTCAATGGGGGGTAAAAATATATAAAAAAATTAGATGGATGTGAAAAATAAGAAAAGATTTATTAAATCATTTTTTATCAATTATAATCAACCTCGCATAAATATGTTGAACATGTTAATCATATGGATAAAAGTGTGATTTTGAATATTTAATTTTCTTTAAAAAATGGTAAACTCATATGTGTAGGGGTCAAAACTGGCCAAAATGGGATCTAATTGAAATTAAATATTAGTGTAATGATCTGTAAGTAATTTAAAATCTATAGGAATCATCTTCATATCAAATTTATTGTTTAATTTCCCATTATAATTGAAAGTGGATTCCCCTTAGATTTAGAGTTGTGTTAAAAATCACATAAAATGGGTCAATACCAAGCAAAAACAATTTTAATGGCATGATATCATGGGTGAACGATCAATTAGAAATTTCTAATATGTAGTAATCAACAACACATCCATCTTATTATCACGTCTCTCAGTATGATAGAAAATAATAGGTGAAGTGGTATAGTTTTTTAAAATAACATATCTCTTATTAGGGGTGGAATTGAGAAAATTACTTTAGATTAACATAAAAATCTCTGATAAAATTCCTCAAATAATTCTTGATTTTTGGAGTCAAATGCACATCAATCTAATTCATCTATTAATTCATATATATTAGTGTATGACCTTACATTATGAACATTTTTGTGATAATTGTTAAATTATGTTTATAGGGTTAAAAACGAAGAAAATAAGGACCGATGGACATGAAATATCAGGAAAATTATCTATAGGTTATTAAAAATATTTATTTACCATCTTCACATCAATCAAAAACCGAAATTTCTTAGAATGATTTAAAGTGGGGTTTGTCTCCTAGATCTGGATTTCAGTGAAAAATCATGTAAATGGTTTCAATATAATGAAAATTCACTGGGATTGACTTGAAATCATGGGAGGAAAATCAACAAGTCATTGTTGATCTATAGGAATCAATTTTGTATCCATCAGATGCTTTTTTTACTTGGATTGATGGAAAACAATGGGTAAAATAGTATTGTTTAAATAAAAAGTTATATCTCCCATCAGAGGGGGTCAAAATGCAAAACTAGAATTAGATTTATATTTAAATCTATTAAAAAATTCCACTAATAATTTATGATATATTGGAATCAATTGCATGTCCATTAGATTCCCAAATTGATCAGTATGCAGTAAACATAATTTCAACTATAATAATCATTTCTTAATTGATAACTACATATATTAATTAAGAATTTCCAATTATATTTTCATTATTTATGTAATTAAGATGTTTTATATTCTAAACACTGTATAAACGATTTGTAATATTCAATATATATAAACTAACTAAATTTTATTTTAATTCAAATATTAATTTGTATTTTCTTTGTATAATTGTTTTCTATATTGTATCTACATGTTGATATGGAAATAATATCAGAATTTCTTGTAATTATTGGATCATTGTTTGTATTGATATTTTTTTGTCATTTTTAATGGTATTTAAACATTAATATACATGTATATATATATTCATTACGCCAGTGACTTCTATAGGAAGTTTCTAATGCCTTTTAGAGCATTACTAACTTCCTGTGGTGATCCTTATTTCTTATGTTTTAGTGATCGCTTAGAGTGGTCACTAAAGCAACATGCATGGTCCACCAATGTGGATGTCTGTGAATCCCTATTTTGATTTCCACTAGTGGTCTCGGTTTCCCATTAGCGATAGGGAAAATGTATTTTCCAAAATACATTGTATGGTAGCTTCTAAAGACAAAGAGATACTACTATTTAAAATCAATTTTGTCTCTTTTTATAGAAGTATTATCATTCTCAGACTGGACTCATGGTACAAATAGTCATGTGGTAGGGTACCCCTCCATCCCACATTAGTAGGCCAATAGGGCGTATGTTTGGATGATAGGTGTTATCACACCAATCCATATTTTGAGGTCTCCCACCTAGTAGATCCTACATGAAGTCCTCATGCACCTCCTTCCCATCATTGAGTTTTTTTCCTAGTTCTTTTCATGCCTCTTTTTTCCTAGTGGGGATGTCCCTAAGTCCCAATAGCCTGAATGGCTTTCATTGATGATGGCCTAAAGTCCTTGAGGCTTGTAGCCATAATTCTGTGCCATGAAATCCCATTTTGAATGAATCATTTTGCTGATACAATACCACTACAGTATTGTTATGGAAGTAGTTAACTCAGAAATACCACATTCCCGATTTTTGAACTTAGGCCACTCGATATATGATTATAGGGGTTTACCACTCAAGTACTCCCCTAACTGCACACACATATGCATATATAAAAATATACAAATACAGACACATACATATATATACATTCACATGAAGTTGTCCATATACATTCCCACATATAAATATACATACACATACATACAAATATATGTGTATATTTAAAATAATTTAATATGAATATAAATTGAAAAATTCAAATATGAATTGTTTTTAAATAAATATATAATAAATATTATATTTATATAATTTTTTAAATTAGATATTAATATATTGTATTCATATATATTTTTTGTAATTTATTTATATAAATATTTTATTAATAATTTTTATGGATTAATATATATTTAATATTTTTTGTATAAATAAAATTATAAAAATAGGATTTATAATAAATATTTTATTAAATTTTTTTACATAAATCATATTTATATATTATTTTTAAAATTATATACTTATTATTGAATTAATCAAATTTAAAAATGATATAAAAATGTATATAAATTATATTATATTAGTGTTGTAAAAAGGGAATCATTAATGAACACTAATTAGAGGACTGATAAATGCAAACTTTATCTGTGCTAAAAAAGTGTTCATAAAGGGAAACCATTTATCAGTGTTTCTTATCACTGATTAACGCTACATTTGTCTATGCTTTTAGTTATAATTAACAAAAATAACCCCTTTGTGAGTATTGTTTTACCACTAATAATGGTTGGTGCTGAATAAAGATGAATATGTAGCAGTGATAATTATGATATACAATTTCAATCGTACATTGGTCTATCATCACTCATTAATATTACCAAGTATCTAATTGGATAGTTATTATGTTATAAATATAAAAAATATATAGTAACAAAATTGTTAAGCATAATTTTTAGATAATACAAAATATTTTTGATATGAATTATATATATATATTTCAATTAAATATAAGAATATTTATACTTAATTTATGATACAAATTACTTACTTATTTATATTTTTAAATTGAGTAAATGTTTATTTAAATGTGAAAAATTATATTATATGCATATAATCATTTTTAAAGAGGTAGGGGAAGCCCACTATTGAACATTAGAAACTCCTCTCTTTCATCTAGAAAGAGGGATCACAATAGCTGGTCTTATAGGCCTAGGGGAATAAAGGCATAGATAACTGGCTCGAAGGTGCATTCATTCCCTCTCACTTGTCCTCATCAAAGGAACAAATATGCAATTCCCCATCATCACCCATGATCATCTTAACCATTAGAATATTATCCTAAAATCATCCCTCCAATTCACACCATCAACCATCTATTTCTCTTTATTAAAGGTCAACATCCACATCACATGTGCACGTCCAAATCAACCTTCTATCATGCATTTATCATCACCCTGAGACACTACTATAGATCCCTCTTTTATTAGTTCAATAAAAAACCCTTTATCACTTCTAAAAACTCAATGATGTTATAAAAGATGATAAATGGGTCTCTTTTATTAGTAATAAAAATAACACTGATAAGGGGGGCCATTTTTTGTAACTATTTTTCACTAATAAAATTCATAATAATGTAGTGTTCCTCAAAAATTACCACACACTTTAGTAAAAAAATTATCAATTTAATTCAGATAAAATTTTCATCTCAAATATTAGAAAAAAGTTCTATATTGTATACATTTTCCAACGTTTGATTGTACAATTACATTAGTATGTCTGATTTATCACAAACATTCAAAACACCAATGTTCAGGTGTCTTTGGCCCCCGACCCCCTCTCAAAAGATACTGGTCATTCTATTAGTTTCTAGACAAACACCTCATACTGACCAAAAAATTACACATTTATGAGAAATCATTTCTAAATTTAATAATACTATAAATATATAAATTGAACATAAATATGAAACAATACATTAATAAACCATCATTTCAAAAATGAAACCATGGGATTTTATTTAAAATATTCACACTGTGTATCAAATTTTTGTACTTTTAATTTCTAGACCTCCCATATGATATTTGTATATTTATCATAAATTATCAAAAAAGAGAATTCTTTTCTCAGTTTTCAATATGTGATGTGTTTTTTGAACTAAAGTGTCAATTTTAAACTAAAAACATACACTTTGAGTCATATTAAGGATTCTGTATATTGAATTAAGGTATTGCTAATTACTAAAATTTAAAAATTGACTTATGGACCATTTTTCTAATGTATGAAAATAAATTGAATCTATTATCTCAGTTTTGAGTATCTTACATTTGTTTTGATAGAAAATATCAATTTTCAAATAAAAACATACACTTTGGGTGATTCTGGGCACACTGTGTATCAAATTGAGGTATGTTTGATTCCTATATGGAACAAATTACTTATAGATCATTTTCTAATTTATTAAAAAAATATTAGTGTGTTTTCATAGTTTTGAGTATGTCATGTGTGTTTTGAAATAAAATATCAATTTTAAACTAAAAACATTAACTTTGAGTCATACCAGGAACGGTATGTATCAGATAATGGTTAGGTTGATTCCTACACATAAAAAATGAATTAAGGATCATTTTACAAAATTATCCAGACAATGTAAATGTGTTTTCTTGATTTGGAGTATGTCACGTGTGTTTTGAACTAAAATTTCAATTGAAAACAAAAAACAAACACTTTAAGTCATACCAGGCACACCATGTATCAGATTGAGTTGAGGTTGATTTATATACATATAAAATTACTTAGGGATCTTTTTCCTAGTTTTTACGAAAAATATGAAAGTGTTTTCTAATTTTTTATTATGTGGCATATGTTTTGAACTGAAATGTAAATTTTAAATAAAAACAAACACTTTCAGTCATACAGGTCATACCATGTGTGGGATTTATATAAGGTTGACTCATACATGTCATAAATGACTTTGAGATCATTTTTCAAAAGTATCAAGAGAATTTGTTAATGTTTGATTGGTTTTTAGTGATGATTCATGTTTTTAATAGCAATGCCATTTTTAAATTGAAAACATCCACTTTGAGTCATACCGATCACATTATGTGTCAATTTAATGTTCATATGGTTCCTATAAATCAAAATTTACTTATGAATAATTTTCAGTAAGAAAAAAAGCTAATAAGATGTTGTTTTCCTATTTTTCAGTTACTGACCCATGTTTTTACCTTAAATAAAAATTTTGAATAAAAACACACATTCTTAGTTGTATTGGTCACACCGGGTTTCATATTGATGTGTGGTTGATTCCTACGTGTCACAAATGAATTATGGATAAATTTACTAATTTATTCAAAAAAATTGGATGTGTTTTGTTATTTTTGAGTATGTGACTTCTCTTTTGAACTAAAATGTATATTTTAAACAAAAAGCATACACTTTGATTCATACTAAGAACATCGTGTATCAGATTATGGTGTGGTTGATTCCAACACTTTAAAATTGACATGTAGATAATTTTCCTAAATGGTTAAAACAATATTAATGTTTATTCTGGGTTTTGAGTATATGGATTGTGTTTTGAACTAAAACTTCAATTTTAAATTAAAACACACACTTTGAGTCAATATGGTCACACCATGTGTGAGATTGATAAGAGTTTGATTCCTAACCATAAAAATGACTGAAGGATAATTTTCACAAAACATCAAGTCAAACATATATTTTCTTCTAATATTTCAATGAGTGACATAGGTTTTTAACTAAAATATCATTTTTGAAATAAACATGCCATTTGAGTCATACTACTCTTATCATGGGACATATTGATGCATGGTTTCTTCTTATATTTTATAAATGACTTACATGTCATCGTAATAATGTATTGGGACAATACATTCTTGTTTTTTTAGTATTCAAGGAGTGGCAAATTTTTTTAACTATAATGACAATTTTTAACTAAAAACATACATTTCAAGTCGTACCAGTCACACTGTCTATCAGATTGATGTGTGGTTCATTTATACACGTCAAAATATCTTATTCCCAATTTTATTAATGTATCCAAACAATTTGTTTGTTTTTATTGGTTTTGATAATGTGGCAATTATTTCTAACTAAAGAGTCATTTTTAAACAAAAAACATACACATTGAGTCGTACTAGGAACTCTATGCATTAGATTTAGGTGAGGTTTATTCCTACACGTCATAATTGACCTATTAAATTTTTTACCAATGTATTGAAACAATATGAAGTCATTTACTCATTTTGAATATGTCACATGTGTTTTGAGCTAAAATATAAATTATAAACTAAAAAATATGCTTTGAATCATACTGAGCACACTATGTATCAAAGTGTGGTGTGGTTGATTACTAGACGTCAGAAATGACTTATGAATCATTTTAATAAAGTATAAAAACAATATGAATGTGATTTTTAGTTTTGAGTGTGTCATGTGAGTTTGATACTAAAATGTCAATTTTAAATAAAAACACACAATTTGAGTTATACCAATCACACCATGTGTTAGATTAAAATGATATTTTTTCATATTATATAATGAAATCAAAACATTAGGTTATATAACTTTATTGAATTAGTGATTAAATATATGAAATTATTTTAGATTAATTTTTGATATTATTCCCCAGGTGAGTGCTTTCTATTCGATCCTGAATAGGGATATGTTTTGCCAGTGTTTGGTGGATTACTCTTTGTAGATGAGAGCTTCTATTTGAACTATATACTTTCTTTTAAAAAATAATTGAATAAAATTAGAGTTATGGTTTTTTATGAATCCTTATGATTCAATTCACATTTCAAGAAGCATACAATTTACTATTCCATTAAATGGAACATGTTCTCTCTTTTCAAGTATATTTCTGATAGTTGAATGACAAGTTTGAGTTCACAAAAGATATTATTAAATTATTTAAATATAAAATAATTATTGAATATGAATTTTTTCATTATCTATCTGAAATTTAAAAAAATATCAGAAAAAATTATAATAAAATTAACTATAAATAGAATATATTATTTTGATAAAATTAACTGAATAAGTATTAGGAAATCGAAATTTTAAGATGTGAATTTTCATTTGGACACCATATTTTCATCACATTAATTTCTAAATGAATATATTTCAACTTTTGAATATCAGTACTATTGATGGTCTTAGTAATACTATAAAAATATAAATTAAAAAAAGGATAATAAATATTTTAAATGAAATTTTAATTATCATCCGAAATACCTCTTTATAGATGCTATTTTGATGATGTAATATAATATCTTTAATTGTTTTTCAAAACAAATAACCATAAAATTTGATATTAGTTTGTTTTGGGGACAATAGAAAAATTGAAAGAAAAAAAGTAATTTGTTTAGATATATGTATTCATATTAATATATTTATATATATATACCCAGATACTTATCCACTTATAGAATTCAATAGGATTCTTGTTCTCATGAACTATCCTCATGTCATGATTTTAGAAATACATAAACATCATCATATCATAAAAAATCTTCCATTAAAACATAATATAAAATCTATAACATTAAGTTTATTTTGTAAGATGTTTCAAGTAATGTATTAAAGATTGATAAATGTCATCATTTGTGTTTGGTTTGTTTAGAATTCATGCATAGAACCTAGAAAATAAATCTTTAGTGTATCAAAATTGATTTAAATAAGCACCCAATCAAGCTAATTAAAGTAATAGAAAATAAAACGAATGAAAATGTATTTGGTATGATTAAATTGTATATTTTTACCCCTACATCGGGGGTATTAAAAATATTCAATTGTATGTTTTTTTAAACATGTGAATTAGTCTTTCCAACTCCTCCTAAATATTTATCTTCTTTTAATTAGCTTTTTGGTGTAGAAGTGATGTGAGGACTATTGAGTCCAAATTTATATTCATGGGGTTTCCCTTAAAATAGTAATGATATATATACTTAAAAAAATATGTATATTATTAATATATAATTAACTTGGTAGATTTAATATTAAATAAGCAAATATTAAAAATGAACCTCATCTGTCCATTTACAACTAAGATTCATATCAAATTATTGTTAAGGATTTCATATATATTTCCAAGAACAAGAAATTATATCTCTTCATATATTTTTTCTTAAAAATAAATGATGGTTGTATCACTATTTTTTAACATTGAATCTATGTTAATTTCTAGTATTAATAAATTCAGAAGGCGAACTAATGGATTAAAGGTTCTTTCTGAAGTTAATTTTTATTTATTAGTTTCTGATTCAGATTGTTTTGATTCGAGCATCCATTTCACCCCCATTATCTTCCTCTATATATGATAGAATTCATTAGTTAGGTCCTGTTTTAAATAATTGTAAAATCGTATTCCCAAAAAGAAAATAAAAGAATAACTCATTATAGATGTATTTCTATAAGGTCAAATGTTCATGATATGAAAGTTCCAACAGTAAGATCATCTGTAAGAACATCCAGATTATCATGGGGAATTGGTGGGTCAACACTTTCCTCATTATCTATGTGAATCTCCACTCTTACATGAGCTTTTGAATTTTTTTTATTGAGTGGAATGTCTCCAACGATACTTTAGATTGTACCACTCATAAAAAGATAATGGGTGGCAGCTGATAGACATAAATAACAATCATTTTCAACATATAGAATATTAGTAAAGGAAATGAATTAGAGACTTCTTAATTCATATTTTGTAGAAAATTTTATAAAAAAATTTATTATTTATACCCATGAAGTCCTTTGAGGGAAATGGATTACCTCAAAGCTGGTGGGGGTGGTGGAGGTTCTTAGATATGTGGAATTGTTCAGTGGTGGTTGATATATAAATTTATTAAAATATTTTTTTCCCAAAACCCTATGTGAGGATCATTCATCTTAAATTTATAATTAACTTATTTTGATCGTGAAGAAAATAAATCCATTATATTGGGATTCTCTATTCATTAAAGATGTTGATCTTTTGAAAAATCTTATTAAATTACATTTTTTGCGATATGAGGATCAAATGGTAGAATATATTTAGCAGTGATCCACACGTTCTCCTTAGTTATATGATAAATTAAAATCTATTTTCAAGTGCTAGTTCAAATAATTAGTTGACTTTCATTATTCGTTTTGATCGCCCGTCCTTCAGTTTCAAAGGAATATCTCTTGTTTTCTTCATTCTCGATAGGGAGAGATAAGGAGGAGTTGAGAGGGAAAAAATTGTGTGCAATGATAGTCTATTTTCATACAACCCTACACAATAGACATAACTATCTATTTATATAGATATATTTTAGTATAATATATTATTTAATTTCATGTCATCCCTTAAATAATAGTATATAATTTATAAAACATCATTACAAATAATATTATAAATAATAATAATAATATTTTCTAGTGTATTCCAACCTGCACGATGATAGATAATATGTACTAAAATGTAAATAAATATTCATCACCAGACATGGTCTTGATCTCTTCAAAGTCACCCACATTTATTGAATACTGAAATAAATATTTTATTTGTAGATAAATACTTTTAGCATATACTAGTGAATAAATATATATTAAATATTAAATAAAATAAATTTATTTATTTTATTCATTATCTGGAGAATAAATATTTATTTAATTTATGTGATCCATAAAACATTAATAATGTTATTCCCCAGTCTTGAGAATAATATTTTATTGATTAATTAAATTCAAATAGAAGTTATGAAATATCAACTGATTCACTTAGTGTTTAACCTTATAGTATTCTTCATATATGTAATTAGATAGGATTTCTAAACACTAAGATTACTATCTAGCAATGTGTTAAAGAACCATTGAGAAATAACTTAATATCATAATTTTGAAGAACACTTATGAACTCTCACTATGTAATATATTCTCTTTGTCACAATATCTCATCATGATGGTTTCACATCTGTGTCACCAACCTATATGCTCGATATGTATTCCTTTGAATATCTAAAATAAATTCATCATTACACTATATGCCTGGAATTTATGTAGATGATTTTATTCCAATCAATGGTCTGATAATATATTTCCATTAAAATGGAAGGGACAAATCCTTCCTCCACTTATCCATTAAAAATGTACTTTATGATGAACCCAACATATACTATGTCTTTCCAATATACAGCATGATGGTTTTTCTTAGAATATCCATGTGTGAGAGTAATGACATGCATTAATTATAATCTTAATGTCTATAGACCATTAAACGTGCTCGCTTATAAGAATATCTGTTGAAACCAAAACATAAAGAATTCTTAATGGTGTGTTTATTCTCAAAATATCCAATATTGAAGATTAACATGTGTGATCTTCCTGATATAAAGCCTCATCTACACATGATTACTCACATCGGACAGTCTACATACTGTATTCCCTTTCTTAGTGAGTTATCTAACCACATAACTATATTTAAGAATATCTTCATACCACTTCAATGTTCTCAACATAGTGGAGGAACTGTTATGATCTTATCAATGTGAAATATACCTTGGTACATTATTATATTAAAGTCATACAAAAAAATGATAAATATGTAAAAAAATTATTTTTAATAATATTAAAATAATTAAATATAAATGTAATCTAAGTATAAATAGTTGGTCATAGGACACCAACTCCAAAAAAAACTCTCACTTAGACTACATCGAACTGTATATGACTTTATGTATTCCCTCCCTCACATGATAATAATGTTTCAACAAAATTAAGGCTTTATTGAAGGGGATATCATTTATTTACATGGAAATAATTTGTACTAAAACCTCACCTCTCTGGGAAAACCCATCAATAGATAACACTTCTTAAGTATGTTCTTTGTTTGCTGAAGTGACCATTGATCTTTTTCAAGATAGAACATTGAAGTATTCGCATAATAGAGTGTGGTAGGATATTTACTTCTAGGTACTATATCCTAATATACAATGATGTTTTACATCCATACAGCATCTTCATCTACCTTAGAAGACACAATATAATTGGACTCTACTATTGAATTTGTGACAGAAACATAATTTGAGTTCTTCCAGCTCAGCGCACATCCATTCAAAATGAATATGTATCCCATTAGTGAGTTTATATCATCTAAATCTATTTGGGAAACTATCATATTCATATACTATAATGAGTAGTTCCTCATATCCTCTGTAGTCTAAGATAATATCCTCATAATTCCTCTAATACTTGAGGATAGTCTTTACTACCATCCAATATTGGTCACCCAGGTCCTCCTGATATCTATCTACCACACCTAATTTATAAGAGACATTTATCCTAGTAAATTGCATTGAATATGTGAATAAACCAATCACCAAGTTGTATTAAATTATTGACATTATTTTTCTTTCCTCGGGTGTATGAGGACATATTTTCCTACAAATAGGAATTCCATGTTACACTAGAAACAATCCACTCTTGGATTATTCCATAATGAACCACTTTAGTATCTTTTTAATATATGTAATTTGACTTTGGTCATGAAACCTGTTGGATCTATCCTAATGAATCTTGATACCAAGAGTATATTCTACCCTTCCCAAGTTCTTTATAGAGAATCATTTATTCAACCACATTTTAATATAATGTAATACTAGAATTTCATTTCCAATAAGTAATATATCATCAGTATATACTATTAAGAAAATGATTTCACTCCCACTAAACCATTTAGAGACACATGGATCATATTAATTATTTATGAAACCTAATTCCTATATGGAGTTATTGAATCAAATGTTCCATGACTTAAAGGATTGTTTTAATTTAAAAATTGACTTTTATCAACTTAAATATCATATTGGAATCCATAGTCACAAACACGTCAGGTTTTTCCATATAGATATCTCTTGATAAGACATCCATTTTTCAAATCTAATCATCATGGAAGGCTACAATAGAAAGTATAGTTTTAATTGATTTCAGCCTTAAAACTAGTGAAAAGGTTTCCTCATAGCCAATTCAATGGAATTGATTAAACCTTTTTGAAATCAGTCGTACCTTATAGTTAATAACTTATCCTTCCATGGGCAGTTTAATCTTGAATACCCATTTACAGAAAATGAGATTGAAAACCAAGGGGTGATCAATAAATATCCAGACATAATTGTGGTACATAGAATCTATTTTAGAATTCTTGGATTCTGTCCATTTAGAAACACCAATTCCAATTACTACTTCAATGTAGGTTATATGATTATTCTTATTAATGAATTATGATCCACTATACTCAATGTTTATAAAACCACACCTTTCTAGTTATCTAACCACTATTTTACTCATAAACAGTACTTGTGTCTCCTGAACAGCTTATTCTTCATTGGGGATCTATGTAATATGTTCATGTTCTAGGTCTAGTGTACCTTATGCCTCAAATTCATTAATGTCTATCTCAAACCCACTCTCTCTTTTAGATATGTGCTCCCACCCAATGAATAATGTGTGTCTTTACACTATTACCTTTTTATGAGAGATTGTATAGTTAATATCACCTTTTTTCTCTGAGATATTATTTAAATGTATACTTTATACGTTATGGTTAATGTTTTTTACTTAAATATGCATTCATAAATTATAAACAACCCCACACATGTATTTATAGAAGCACCGATTTCTTTCTATTCCACAATTAGTATGGTATACCATCTTTTTCTTTAGTTATAAAATGGTTTAGTATTTATATATCCATCTATAATTCTAGTTTGAGTGTGATTCAGCTATGCTTGTGCAAGTGGTAAGGTTGAATTAGTGCCAAATATCATGGAAACTAACTGGTAAATGTATCAACTTCCCGGAAAGGATCACAAACATGAATTATTTTTTCATGGATGATTTTTGGGAAGGGAATTATAATACAGATGGGATTACAAACAGAGGTAGATTAAAAGAAAGATGCTTGTGACTGAACATTGTGCCTAATGACTTGATGCATTTTCTTGATCTGGATAAATGTAAAATACCCTCCTTCTATATTATGCAGCTGCTTTCTTTTTCAATATTATATCCTTTGTGCTCGTCTTTCTAAAAAACAATGATCTCACCATGTCTAACAAGTAGTTGTTCCTCCAATCACTTATTCAATTGAACTGAGGTGTGTATGGATTATTATGTTGGGGTTGGATCCCAAAATCCCATATGTAATCAATGAATTATTGATTAATATATTCTCCACCGTGATCTGAGTGTCATCTCTTAATCTTCATAACAACCTTTTTCCCTACTTCATTATTATATTCTTTGAATTTTTCAATAGAATCCAAATTATGTCTCATCGAGTAGAAATATACATATTTTCTAAAGTCATCAGTAAAATGTATGAAGTATGAGTACTTATTATTTTATTGAATAAGAAATAGTCCACACACATAGATATGAACTTATTTATGAATTCCTTTATCCTTTAAACATTTTCCAAAAAATGGGGATATAAACATTTTTCCTTGTAAACATGTTTGACATGTACCCAATGTTTTTAGTTTAAAAGAATATAAATTTACATCATTGTATAATTTAATCAATAGCTTTTCATATAAATCAACTATATAGTGATGATAATGTTTGTTTGGTTATGATTCATGTGAATTAGTTTTATTATCCATTTTCATTACTTGGTTTGATTAATCCAAGACATAAAAAATTTTATTTAAAATTTATTTACCAAAAAAAGTTTCTTTTTTAAATGTAACAACATTTATTTCTGAACATGAAAATATAACAATATATTTAAAATATATATATAGAAATAATTTTTTTGTTAAGATACGTCGCAAAATAAAAAACATTCAAAACCATTATTATTCCATTTATAAATGTGAGTTTATATTCCCTGGTAGCTACAACAGTAGGTTTTGATCCATTGGATTCTCATAAATCTATCTCCCCATAGATAATTATTTTGAATATACTTGGTTATTATATTTAAATAAATATTTGAGAACCAAAATATGTATATAATACCCAATTTTTCGAAATAGATAAACTACACTTGATTACAATTTTCCTAAAGCTTCCCCTTGATTATTTGTTTGGGTGAATTTTTCTTCTTATAGACCCTCTTTCCATATGCAAAACAAATTGCATCATATACCCTTTATTTCCCCGTGATATTCCACTTATTTGAAGGGCGTGAAGAGAATTTGTGATTGTTGATCTTTTCTTTCCCATTCCATTTATTCACCATATGTAAAGAAGGATTTTGACACTTCATTTCTTTATCCACTCAGAGAATAAGAGTGATAAAATCTGGCAGAGACATATCAATGGATTTTATATTAAAATTAACAACAATACTAGATATTCTATAAGTTAATGATGAATGAAATATATTGGTTCATAATCAATGTGAGGGTTTAAAGACTATAAACTATACTTTCTCAGTGTATGAAATGAGATTGACTATATGAGGCTCGTATGGTGCACCCTCCACAAGCTTACTCTGAAATAGTTCGTTGGAAATATCAAATTATTCTTGTCTTGGTATATATGGGTATAATCCTTTGATCTTCTCAAGAATACTAGAAGTATAAATGTTTTCATGAGACTTCATGAGTTCACTATACATATATTAAAGCTTTAATCACATAATCTCAATGAAATTACTCAAATGTTCTTTTAATACAATGAACTCCTCATCACTCTCATCCTTAATAGTATTACCAGGAAGTAAGGATTCAAGAATTTATGATTTACATTCATGGTACAACATAACTCAATGAAATTAAAACCTTTCCAAGAATTTATTGTTAGTGAAGAGATAGTATTTCTCTAGTATATAGTGTAGGGATAATGTGGATAATGAACTTTCCATTTCTAAAATTATAAAATGGTAGATTATTAGTAATTTTCATGATTAAAATTATGAGATAAATCATAAATTAATTTTTCATATTAAATCTATGATTATTTTATCATGTCTGAATATCCCTCAACATTGAACTCAGAATATCTAATTGCTAGAAACTTAGTGGGAAGGATCCATATTACCCTTCACATAACCAAAATGATGGTTGGTCAACATACTTGAAGGTATTTGGTTATTAAGATCTTTTCTAAGTGCATGATTCAACTCCTTAATCCATTGAGAGGTTTCCCGAATCCTAAAATTATGATTTGGATTGCCTCAACACCTTCCTCCAAGTTATATAATTTCTAGTGAGGGTTAATTCCCTTGATGTGATAACATTAATGAAAACCAAAACCTATATAAAAACTCCATGTTAAAATTATGTGGCCCAATGAGGGTTGGTCAACCACATAGTTCTAAGGTTTTAATTGCTAATCAAACAATGGAAGGCTTATCCAACTAGTATTATGTTGTTGGATTTTAATTTATTATGAAAACATTTTATCTTGTTCTATCGTTTATAGGTATTATTAATATTAATTGTATTTTACTTAATTAATTAAAAAAATTGGATAAAATGTTTATGCATAATCCATTTATTTAAGTGTCATATTTTCGCATCAATTCATTTATTTCTAGTATTTTGATCTTGAATCCATAAAATAAATAATGTATTGATGTAAATAATTAATTAATTAAATTACCAATTCGTGGGATTATTTAATGGCTGATTTCATGAATTTAAATTAAACCAACCTATATCCTAATGAAAGTAACTCTTATTACTAGTCCTTTCATGAGTTATTTCTTCACACATGTCCACCAGTGTGTCACGTAAGATGGAATCATTAAAGTTATTTCTTAAAACCCCTCCACATGTGTTGGGAAACTCCATTAATTAAATCATTTATAACTCACAGTCAAGTGAGGGGAATCAAATGATTGGTTAGTGGTGGATTTAATTAATAACCATGGACATGAAGGTCATACATAATAATGTAAGGAGGGTGATGTGTTGGATATCATTTAATTTAATATTAAATAATTTAAAACCCATCCTATAAATTAAATAAAATAAAACCACCATTTACAATATAATAATTTGTGCATTACCAACAAATAAATTCATCCTTTTTGGGTGTTGGAGGTGTTTTGGATGAGGGTTGAGTAGGTTTTGGGAGTTTTCCAAGGTGTTTGGAGGTACACCAGAGCTTCTATAGGAAATACACATCATGTATTGTTTACATGACGTCAAATGGTGTTTCATAAATTGTATAGTAGGATGGTTCATAGACTTCCAATTATATAAGAAGGAGACATGAATCAAATTCATTTCATGAGAATTAAATTCACATCATTAAATAAAATAAATTCAAGGAAATTCAATTTTTGTAGAAAGTTGGAATTTCGGAAAACCCATGAATTACACATTTTGTAATGTTTACACAACATAAAAATCATAGGATCCAGGAGTTAATGTACCATAATTGGAATATTTTCCTTTAATTTAGCCAATCCCTTACTCTATCATTCTAGATAATCTCTAGGATCCTCAATTGGATCTTCTTGCTCCCTTTCTTCTATTTTAACCTTTTTGTTCTAGTGGTTATTGGTTGATAATATGTAGTGAGTGATTTGTAATTTACTGATTGTTTTGTTTCATTCTTCTCTCGGGGATTAACTTAGGTTATGTTTTTTTGGTTTAGAGTGTGATTTGAGATCTATTCTGATGGATATTTAGTGTGGTGTATGATGATATTCTATTATCTATATGTAGTGGTGGTTTTTAGTAGTTTCATCTTTTCTCTATGGTGCATAGTGAGTTAGACAAGCTTATTTTACGAAATGAATCCCTTGTTTATCTTTAATCTATATTATGAGTTATGGGTTTACTGTTATTCATCTATGCTATATGGTTGTGATTTATTAATCAAAGATAAATAATTGTTTAATTAAAAATAAATGAGGAAAGGGGTTTTATTATATTGCTTTTTCATATTAGTTATTATTCAGATATTATGAATTATAAGGGAAAAATTCCCTACTAAAAATAATGCTCATTTGGGGGATTTGTATGTTCTGGTTGATATGGGTAATAATTTTTATATCAATAGTTATTATTATAATAACTCTTTAAAATGGAAATTTTCTAACAACTAATATTTAGAAAATGAAATATTTTCCCTGAGAATATGGTTTCTATGACAATGCCTATAAAGTAAAGTGAAATGTGATTAAAATCCTCTTTTATAAACATTTAAAATTTTCTTTGATGTTTTGTGATGTTTGGTCATGCATTATGGTGGTGTGGTGTGTCTAAAATGTGATGTGACGAATATGGGTAATATTTATTGTTAAAATTTTGGGGTGGTGAGGTGGGGGTTGTGTGGCCGTGATTTTGGAATGATGAGGTGTTGGTTTTTTGGTTGTGCATTTTGGTAGTGAGTTGGTGATTATTTGTCTGTAATTTATATGTGGCTATGTAATTTCCCATGTAAATAAAGAATAAGAAATATTTCATATTAATTAATATTTGTGAAGTAAATATTAATTTTACTTTAAATGGTTTTCTATGTTCGATAGCGTACCTGATATGCAACAACTGGTTTCTTTAAAATCATACATTGCACACTAATAGTATAATATTATTATTTTAAATGGAAGTTAACTCCTAGCCATTTTATTGGTAGGAATGAACAAAACCAACTAAAATGTGATAATACATGTTTTTTATATGTATTTACTTTTATCAAATAAAAGTTAAGGGCTTAAAATGTGAATGAGTCTAATTTTTAGCATAATTTACATTAAAAGGTCGATTTACAGCCTTTTAATGGTGAACCCTCCTTTAATATAGTTTTGGTGATTTTTATATTTTCTATTATACCAAATAAAATTCTTCTTTTGATTTTGGACATTAAATTTTAATTTGGGAATTTTTTGGGTATTTTTTGGATAAAGTTCATTGTTTTAATGAATAATGGAAAATATTGTATTTTAATTCAAAAGAGGATTTTAATATAATATATTTATATGGTTATATTATCCTTTAATAGGTTTTAAAGTGTAATTAGAATATATTTTTACCATTTAATCCAATGTTGGAAATTGGAATTAATTTCACTTTGAAATTGGACATAAACAAGTGTCGATCTTTTGATAGTTATTGTTTCTTAAAAACACGCTATTTGTTTTAACAATGGGAATTAATTCTAAAATTATATAATGACACTTTTATGTTTTTAATTTTTCAAAATAAAAATCATTTTTCAGTTCGGAATATCAAAAAAATATTAGGTGTAATTTTTGGTATTTTTCTGAAAAACTTCAATTTTTGATGAATAGTGAAACCACTTAGTAGTAGTTAAAAACTGACCTTGATTTAAATGAAATTTTACCACTTCTATGAATTGAATTTTGAAAATCCTATATACATATTATTTAACAAGAAGTAAAATGTGGTTCAATAAGTTGAAAATAATTTTTGGTGAATAGTAACTTTTGACTTTTATTTACCGTAGATAAAGGTAAATAAGGTAATTCAAGGTAAAAAGAATATTATAATAATTCAAAATTACCTTAACACTTGTCCAAACCTTATTTTTTGAGTCATTTACGACCATTTTCATCTTTTAGTCGATTTTGGGACCCCATTGACCCACTTGAGAGTGATAATAACACTTTAGATTAATTAATTTAAAGTAAAGACAAAAATGACATATTCAAATATCTTTTAGAAAATTAATTTTTACATGGGGATATATAAGTTATATTTTTGACTATAAATATCAATTGGAAAGATAAGGATATTTAATAAATAATGGTATTTTTTTTATTTTTATACTTCATATAATTTAATTATTTATGACATAATAGTGATGTAGTGTTTACCTCATTAATAAATGAGTTAAATAAATAAGATTATAATGATTAAAATATTATCCAAAACCAGTCCAATTCCTATTGGATGGTTTTCTTTCGACCATGAGTCATCTTATCTTCGACTATAATGATTTTTGGACCTTTAGAAACCGAATATCATTATATAATAAAATAATATGTTCACACATTCCTAAAGAGCCCCTCCTCTCCCTTGTAGAAAGAGACCACTTCTAACCAATTCCTCACACATATCAAGCCTTTTGGATCATCAAAACTCTCATCAATTAAGATCCCTATATAACTCCACTCCTCTTAGAAGCCATACCTTAGGCAAAAGGCACTTCCAGAAGTCCTTTCGGTTCAAAACAAAGGGAGTTACCCATATTAAGGGAAACAATTTCTCTTAAATTGTTTTCTTTTAATTTTTACTTCTAGAACCCCTAAACTCTTTTACTCATTTCTTTTATAAAAACACCAGCATCCTCAAAATACTAGGATGTTTTTATGAGAAGCATTAAAACTACACTTACACACACCTTCATCTAATGGGTGAAGAACATACTGTTTCCATGGATAGAAAAATAATGCCTCACGAAACGATGATTGTTTAATTATCTCCTACCCCCTCGTAAGGTGGCCATTAAGATGGCACTATATTTATATATGATATATATTATGTTTATGTTTTCTTTATTCTTCTCTATTTTTCATTTATTATGACACCCCTGCTTTTATTACAAACTTAAACATGATTTATTACATAAACTATTCACTTCATACAACATAGAAGATCGAGAGATCTAGTGTCTTTGGGGATTGGGATCATTACATAAAAACTTAAAACATGAAATACAACATCTTTATTGAAAACTTTCTTTACATGACCACTACATTCCCTCGTATATAAGATTGCATGGGATAACCTGAGGACATGCATAAAAAAGGGGTGAGCTATAAAGCCCAGTAAGGGAATAAACATGGAATACATGAGGAGTACAATATATGTTAGACAATAGTAATATCCATAGGGAATAGGAGAAACATGAACATAAAGTCATTATAAATCATGATAATCATAACATGGAAATGTGGCGACAACACTTAACATGGAATTAACATGAGCCAAGGCTCATTGCACATGGAGCATGAGTAAATCCTCATTGCACATGAAGCATGAGTAAACCCTCGTTGCACATGAACTAGAATGAGTCAACACTCATTTCACATGACGTATCATGATACTATACTTTACCCAATGCATATGAGCGCTATAAGGTCGCACCCTTCTTAAACATTTCATTTCATGCATAAGTGTGCCACATGGATCATAAAACATGGATTCATAAAACATAATCATTTATTCCACGATAAATGAATGTGGAATTCATACATAAAACTTTATAATCAATAAGTAAATGTGCATAAAGGTGAATACCCTTGATGGAGAAATGGGCATTGTATTTACTACACAGTGGCATTGGCTTAGAAAGTCGGTGCGATTTCAGCAGCATAACAGCGTGACATATTAATTCATAAAAATAGTTGATGAGAGAGAAAGGGGTTCCTCATCATATTTACATGTAATGGAAAGTAAGGAGATCATATAGATACATGTCCCAACAATTTTAATGGAATTTAGATTCATGATACAAAAGTATTTCTTGAATGTAAATGAGAAGAGAGAAGTTCCTTTCAGAATTTCGGCATAGTAACAGGTGTACATGGGAGGAATTTAATGAGTGAGAAAGGGGTCTCCCATCATTCAAACATAAATTGGGAAGTATGAGGGAGGTGATAAACCTTATCCTAAAATTCATAATTGAAATTAAAAGGGAAAAACAACTTAAATAAAATTGGACAAAAATGAAAAAGGAAGAAAAAACCCTTACATGGAAGTGTGCTTCCAAAGGCTTGAGAGAGGCTTGAGAGAGGCTTCTTGGGAGCTTGTGTAAAGACCCTAAAATTTCAAGGAAATTTTTTTATTAAATTCTTTGGGATTTTACGAGTACGTAGTTTCTGATGGAACCTGATTCCGAGGGCAGTGTGCCCGGAATCAATTTCCGAAGTTTAGCTCGGGTACATTAAGTGAACGAAAGAGCCGATTTTTCTATCTTTTGAACCGGTGTTCGGAATTGAAATCAGAGGGCACCGATGGAACTGCAACGCCATTAATTTCTTAAGAGGACTTTTACCGTAGATGCGTTTGAACAGGAGAAGGAGTTTAATTTTTGGGATTAATAAATAATTGAATAAAATTTGTGGTACAAATTTTATTCCTATTCTAAGTGGTTATATCCTAAGTAAGGAGTTGGGGTGGGACCCACTAGTCACTAGCTACATTTGAGAGGATAAAGGTGATGTGGGGCTTACATGAGCCCCATCTCTTCACATTCCCTAACTCCCCCTTGATTTGAGTAACTCTCCTCTCTCCTTCTTTAATTAAGTGAATTCTCCTCTTCCATATTAAATCATGCCAACTCACATAATCAATCAAGAGGGTGATGTGTTTGAATTTTAATATTTAAATGCATGTCATTTATTAAAAAAATAAAGAGAAGCCTTATTTTATTTTGGGTTTGGATCTTTGTGTTAAGAATTGGAGGAGAGTGCTCAAGTTCCTTTGGAAGGACTTCATCCTCCCGTGAAGAATGGCACCCTTCAATGAAGAACGCCAACTCTCCGACGAAGAACGTCGACTTGGAAACTCAGTTTCTCCATCCACTTCTTCCTCTACGACAAGGAAAGAGACACCGAAAACGACGGAATCGACGCCATCATTCGCGGCGCTTGACACCCGCAAACTTATTTCAAGGTAGGGGTGTGTATTGAATTTAGAATTATTGGTTTTCCTTCCATGTTGATGTTTCTCTCTAAAGCTTTTGCTATCAAACTAATGCTGAAGAAACCAGACCAAAATTACATGGTCTGATTCCTCTGTCATTCTTGTTGTATGGTGTCCTCCAACAATTCTTGAGCGGTGAATCAAGGAATGTTTTCAGAGCCGATCGGGGGCCCGAAAACATCGGAAACGGCCTCGAAGCATCGGGATAAACTAGGAAAGGGAGTTTTCTAAAAAACAGATCATCGGAACAAAGGACGGACACCTCAAAAGGAATGTTGTCCAGAGGCATCGTTTCTGGAAAATTCTGGAATACACATCGTGTACTTCCAAAGAACACGCTGTGTAGTACAAACGTTCGGTGGCAGAAGTAACGGTCATCAGAAGAAGTGACACACGGCGTGTGACATCGGTCACACGACGTGTACTGTCCAGTCAGTTTGACAGAGGAGACATCGATAGACATGTCATGTAATCCGGGAGATACACGGACATGGGCAGAACTACACGGCCAAGAGGCACGACATGTACTTCCTTCACCATGGCAGAAGCGGCTTCGGTATGACTCGGCGCGTATTATGGGAATACACGGACACGAGGTGGGGTAGACGAGTTTGTACTCGACCACATGGTCAGGCATGGCCAGTGTACACGGAGAAGACACTAGAAGTTTGGACATGGCATGTAACCATACCACACGCCGTGTATTTACTTTTTACATGACTAGCCCTGTGACACGGGTCGTATCACATGGGCAGTACCTGATGTCTAATGACACAGCATGTATCACTTATCTACACGCCGTGTACTTTTGGAAAATGGCTTGGTCGTCCTTTTCTCTGTGACATGGGCAAGTTTTACTTGGTTTTCACCTAGGACGTGGGACAAAACATTGGGATACATCATCCCTGGTCTTCATGAAGGTTGATGTATCCACTCCTTTGACTCGAGGAGAAGACCCTCCCGTAATCGATTATATTGTCTGCGAGAACCCTAGAGATGGATGCGACTGCGACGACTCTCATACAGGAATCCTCCATCAGTTCGACAGTGAAGAATAATGTACAGGAATCTTCCGTGGGTTCGATGACGACGACAACCATACTGGAATCCTTCGTGGGTTCGGCAGAGATGACTACTGTACTTGAATCCTACGTGGGTCTGACAGTATTGACCTCTGTTGTAGTATCCTATGTGGGTCCGACAGAGTAGCTGGACTAGTATCCTATGTGGGTCCGACAACTTAGATGTTCTAGTATCCTACGTGGGTCCCAGCTTTGATGAATCAATAACTTCATCTGATCATCTCTTTTTCTTTACGAATGATGTATACATGTGTGAGCTGAGTCTTGACTTTCAATCTTTATCTTTGATATGATTGACTTTCTTTCCTGTGTGGATTGGGTTGTGCTTTCTTGTGTGGATTGGGTTCTGCTTTCCTTTGTGGATTTGGTTGTACTTGGGCTCGTGAGTTGGAGTCGAACTGGAAATGATGACTTAGGTATATGTATGGGTATATACCTAAGTAGAGTTAGTTGATACTTCGTGTTTGTATCCATCCTTTGTGGTTTATCCTTTGTGGATTCTGAGAGACCTTCAAGTGTATCGGGGTCCCTACTGAGTATCATACACTCGCCCATGCACAGGCTATGCCCGCACTACGTTGTGTTGGTTGCAGATGACGGACAACGCTAATCACGGTTGAGGCTTGTGGAGCGTGACGGTACCTGGAGGTGGTCTATCAGGTGGGACGTACATGGAGCGGACGACCGGACCTGAAGATATGAGGAGACCATCTGTACCCACCCTTTAGGTTGGATAGCCAGAGTACGACTCGGTGGTTTCTGATTTACTTTACTACTGTTTTACTATCTTTTCAGTTGTACTGTACTTTTAGTTGGGTTTGTATTCTGGCCCATTTACTTTTCGGCACTTACTTTTGTACTCAGTTTACTTAGTGTTTACTTTATCTTGCGTACTCTATGGTGTTTCTATTCTTATATAAAGGCAATGCCTTCCATTTAATTGGGATTTACGCCATTGGTGCTAGTCGCCAGCCCCTGGTCTATGGAAGGTGGGCTTGGGGTAGTCACGGCATGGCCCCTGAGGATGGGTCGTGACAATTTGGTATCAGAGAAGTAGGTTTTACCATAGAACTCAGGACTCTAATAATTTCTATTGTGTGAAGTAATAGTGTTAAGGGTATTGAGTGTGGTTATCAGTCCAGGGAGTCCAATGTTGGTGCGGTGGCCGACATATCCATACACCCGGACCCTGACATCTTATTTCCGACTCAGTGCACGAAAACATTGATTGCATGTGTGTTTAAAAAGTTTTCTTTGTGATTACTTTGTGTCAGCTCACCAGGTATACTGTATTAACCGTGGCATACCTGTTTCTTTCAGGATGGACCCACGATGAAAGCCAGCTAGGGTTCTAAGATTTGTGCGAGATGACAGCCCACCGAGCGATGAGGCCTTGGTGCAGGGCCTTATTACAGTGGAGGCACCGGCGGTATCTCTACCCATCGAGCCACTGATGCTACCAGCCCCAGCAGCTGAGAGTGCACGTCACCTGAGTGCACTTCACGAGTTTCAGTGTCAGAGACCGCCCAGGTTCCATGTGGAGACGGACCCTCAGGCAGCCGAAGATTGGTTGGAGGTAGTTTTTCGAGTCTTCATATTGGTAGGGACACCAGCGGATCTCATGGTGATTCTTGTGGTGAGTCTCCTGCACGATGCAGCAGGTAGATGGTGGAGCCTGAAGCCCCAGGTGCACGACGAGGAATCTCTTCTTTGGTCGGACTTTGAGAGACTCTTCCTCTCGGAGTTTGTACCTGCCACCCTCCATGCGGTGTACATTCAGGTGTTACTACAACTATGGCATGGCATCATGACAGTATCCCAGTACTCGGCATGATTTGCCGATCTCTCGTGCTACTCCACGGACATGGTACGTGACCCATTCTTCCGGGCCCAGACCTTCGAGTAGGTACGGAGGCATGAGATTAGGGAATTGATGATCTCCCTTAGTATTCTGAAACAGGTAGGAGTACTGAAGCGAGCCCTTCTTGTGGAGAGGTTTCTTGTTGAGCCTACACCAACAGTGAGACCTACCGCAGGGCAGCACGAAGAAGATTCTTCTGCAGCTGGCAGTCGACTGATGTCACAGAGGTCCAAGAGGACCAGACCTTCAGGTGGACAACCTCAGGATATAGGTTTGATTTTTCAAGGAACTAAGAACAGATCCAGATATACGAGGAGAAGGCAGTGCTATGCATGCGGCGGGCATGGCCACACGGCTCCTGACTGCCTGACCCGCCATTCAGAGGAGCAACAGACCGTTGAGGGACCACCTAGGCAGAGGCATAGGTTCGACCATGGAGGACCGCATGGAGTAGGCAGATGAGGTAGAGGTGCTGGCTGAGCAGGAGGTGGCGGACGACGTTTTGAGGCTCTACCACCACCACCACCAGGAGGTCCACCCCGACCACAGGGAGCTGGCAGACAGAGGCAGGCTCAACTCCAGGCAGTGGAGGCCTACGACCACGGGGCACCAGATATGATTTGAGGTATTATCTGTGCCTACTCCACCCTTTCTTCAGTTCTTATAGAAAGAGGAGTGAGTTATTCTTTTATTATTGCTGCCCTTGTTCGGAGCTCGGAGATTCCGACGGTGCTGTTTCCTCGATCCTTATGTCTATAGATTCCTACGGGAGCAGACTCGACAATTATGCATGGGTGCTGGCAGTGTGAGCTTACTCTAGGAGGCGAGAGCTTCGGTTGGGATCTTCTTGTAGCGGTGTTGAGGACTTACGATGTCATCTTGGTCATGGATTGGTTATCTACGGTCCATGCTCAGATCTACTGTATTAGGTGCAAGGTGTGGTGTTTCTGCACCGATGGGAACATGTTTACCTTCACCGGCGAGAAGGGAGCCTTTACCGCACAAGACGGACTCCTGCAGAAAAGAGGACAGCCGATCACTCCTCAGTTGGCTAGCCTCATCCTAGGAGCAGTTGACGTGCGGAGTCCGAGTTTTTTTGTTGTGGTGGATCAGTATGCGGACGTTTTTCCTGAAGACGTTCCAGGACTACCTCCTCATAGAGAGGTAGACTTGTACATTGACATGTACCCCAGGACGGCCCCAATATCTACTCCAGCATATTAGATGTATCTTGCTGAGCTTCGAGAGCTACGGGTACAACTGGAGGACTTTCAGGGCAATGGATTCATTCGACCCAATGTTTCACCCTGGGCTTCCCCGATTTTGTTCTCCAAGAAGATGGATGAGAGATTGCGACTATGTGTTGATTACCGTCGCCTGAACCAGGTGACCGTGAAGAACAAGTACCCACTTCTGAGGATTTATGACCTCTTTGATCAGCTCAAGGGATCACGGTGGTTCTCTAAGATAGACCTCAGGTCAGGCTATCATCAGCTCTGTGTTCGAGATGAGGATGTGCAAAAGATGGACTTCAGATGTCGGTATGACCACTATGAGTTCTTGGTTATGCATTTCGGCGTAACCAACGCTCCAGCAGTTTTTATGAGTCTCATGAATAAGATCTTCTAGCCTTACCATGATTGATTTGTCGTAGTCTTCATCGACGACATATTGATTTACTCGACTACTAAGGAGGAGCATGCCTACCACTTACGGGTTATACTGGACACACTCCAAGAGCACTAGCTTTATGGTAAGGTATCGAAGTGTCAGTTCTGGATAAGTGAGGTACACTTCCTGGGGAATGTCATCTCTGAGGCAGGAGTTGCGGTGGATCTTGTGAAGATCAAGGCAGTGCTAGCTTGGGAGCCACCCAGGAGCGTGACGGAGGTGCGTAGTTTTCTAGGTCTGGCTGGGTACTATCAGAGATTTGTGTCAGACTTCTCCAGAGTTGCAGCAAAACTTTCAGATTTGACGAAGAAGGGGAAACCCATCGTGTGGTCAGATAGATGTCAGTAGAGTTTCCAGGAGATGATGCGGAGATTGACCAGTGCACCCATCTTGAGGCTACCGGAGGAGGGAGTGGGGTACATAGTTTACTTCGATGCATCAGGGACCAGACACGGGTGTGTCCTGATGAAGGAGTGGGCAGTGATCGCCTAGGGATCACGACATTTAAGGCAGCATGAGTAGAACTACGCTACCCATGACCTAAAGTTAGCAGTAGTGGTCTTCGCTCTAAAGATGTGGCGGCACTATCTGATGGGCGAGTGATTTATAGTCTACTCTTACCACCAGAGTCTCAGGTACATCTTATCGCAGAAGTACCTGAACTTGAGACAGTGGCGATGGCTCGAGTTCCTTCAGGAATATGACTTTGAGATATTCTATACTCATGGGAAGTGAAACGTAGTAGCTGATGCTCTCAGCAGGAGGTCGGGAATTCATCTACTAGGAGAGAAAATGGAGAATCTAACCGCGTTGCAGATATCCTTCGTGGATAGAGATGGAGTAGCCTTTCTACAGTCTCTCACACTCAATCCTCCACTACTTCAGCGGGTCAGAGAGGCACAGCGTGAGGACGTTGACTGTGAGGCGTGACGTGCTCAGATATCCTCAGGGCTGGCACCCGAAGGATTTTCTGAAGGTGGAGAGCACGTCATCCTCTTTAGGGGATGTACCATGGTACCGGTTGCATTACAAGAGGAGGTGATGAGAGAGTTTCACACTTCCCCTCTAGAGGTACATCTGGGAGTAGCGAAGATCTACTAGGAACTCAGGTGAAAGCACTGGTGGCCGGGTATGAAGAAGGTTGTGTCATAGTTCGTTTCACGATGCCTCACCTTCCAGCCGGTGAAGGCAGAGCACCAGGTACCAGCTGGCTTGGTACAACCCTTAGAGGTCCCAGAGTGGAAGTGGGACAAGATATCTATGGATTTCTTGAGGGGACTTCCACGTACTTCCAGAGTTCACGACTCCATCTGGGTGATTGTCGACCGACTCACCAAGTCATCCCACTTCTTACCTATCAGAGAGTAGGGCTCAGTGGAGAGATTGGGACACCTCTACGTTCAGGAGATTGTACGGCTTCATGTTGGGCCATCATCTATCGTCTCTGATCAAGATGATCACTTTACTTCCCCGCTTTGGAAGGGGTTTCAGGAGGAATTTGGGACATAGCTATGGCTGAGCACCGCATTTCACCTATAGACGGATGGTCAGACGGAGAGGACCATTCAGACTCTCGAGGACATGCTCCGTGCATGTTTCCTCGACTTTGGTCACACCTGTGATATTCACCTACCTTTGGTGGAGTTTGAGTACAACAACAGCTACCACTCCACCATCGGGATGTAACCTTATGAGGCATTGTACGACCGACCTTTCAGATCACCTCTATGCTGGACAAACCCTGGGGAGTCAGCACTTGTAGGACAAAAGATGGTCCAGGCCATGATGGAGAAGGTACAAATCATACAGGAATGGATGAGGACTACTCAGAGCCGACAGAAGTCCTATGATGACAGGAGGCGGAGACTACTAGAGTTTGAGTATGGAGACCACGTTTTCTTACGGGTCTCACCTCGGCGTGGATTATGGAGATTTGGTTGGGGCGACAAGTTATCTTCGCGCTTGATCGGACCATTCCAGGTTCTTAGGAGGATAGGCGAGGTGGCCTATCTCCTGGCTCTTCCACTTTAGTTACACCGGGTGCATGGTGCCTTTCACGTATCTTAGCTGAGGAGATACGTGCACGAACCGACACATATCATCGACCATGGGGAGCTGGACATATATGACGGGGCGACTTTTGTTGTGGTCCCAGTGGAGATCGAGGATCGACATGAGCGGGTCCTACGTGGATGGTCGATTCCTCTAGTGCGCATCAGGTGGTAGCACATGAACCTCCAGGAGAGCACATGGGAGCGGGAGGCTCAAATGCATGCTCAGTACCCTCATTTGTTTCCCTAGTTTACGTTGTATCCTTACGGGGACGTAAATCCCAGAGGTGAGAGTAATGTAAAGACCAAAAAATTTCAAGGAATTTTTTTTTTAATTCTTTGGAATTTTATGAGTACGCAGTTTCTGACGGCACCTGATTCCGAGAACCAGTGTTCCTGGAATCAATTTCCGATGATTAGCTCGGGTAAGTTCAGTAAATGAATGAGCGGGTTTTTCTATCTTTTGAAACGGTGCTCGGAATTGATATCTGAGGGTACCGATGGAACCCTAGTGCTGGTAATTACTTAAGAGGACTTTTACCATATATGCGTTTGAATGGGATAAGGAGTTTAATTTTGGGGATTAATAAATAATTGAATAAAATTTGTGGTACAAATTTTATTCCTATTCTAAGTGGTTATATCCTAAGTAGGGAGTTGGGGTGGGAACCACTAGTCACTAGCTACCTTTGAGAGGATAAAGGTGAGGTGGGTCCCACATGAGCCCCATCTCTTAACATTCCCTAACCCCCCCTTAATTTGAGTAACTCTCCTCTCCCCTTCTTTAATTATGTGACTTCTCCTCTTCCATATTAAATCATTCCAACTCACATAATCAATTAAGATGGTGATGTGTTTTGAATTTTAAAATTTAAATGTATGGAATGAATTAATAAAATAAGTAGGAGCCTTATTTTATTTGGGGGTTGGCTCGTTGTGTTATGAATTGGAGGAGAGAGCTCAAGTTCCTTTGGAACGACTTCATCCTTCCGTGAAGAGCGACACACTTCAATGAAGAACGCCAACTCTCCGACGAAGAACGTCGACTCGACAGCTCGGTTTCTCTATCCTCTTCTTCCTCTATGACATGGAAGGAGATACCAACGACGACGGAATCGATGCCATCATTCACGGCGCTTGACACCCATGAACTTCCTTCGAGGTAGGGGTGTGTTTTGAATTGAGAATTATTGGTTTTCCTTCAATGTTGATGTTTCTCTATAAACCTTTTTCTATCAAACTAATGCGGAAGGAACCAGAACAAAGTAACACGGTCTGATTCCTCTGCTGTTCTTGTTGTATGGTGTCCTCAAACCGTTCTTGAGCGGTGAATCAAGGCAAGTTTTCAGAGTCGATCAGGGGCCCGAAAACATCGAAAATGGCCTCGGAGCATCAGGATGACCTAGGAACAGGAGTTTTGTAGCAAACGGATCATCATATCAAAGGACGGATGCCTCAGGAGGAGTGATGTCCAGAGGCATCATTTCTGGAAAATTCTGGAATACATGGAGTGTCTTTCAAAATCACACACCGTGTAGTACAAACGTTCAACGGCAGAAGTAACTAACATCCGAAGAAGTGAGACACGACGTGTTACATCGGTCACATGACATGTACTGTCTAGTCAGTTTTATAGAGGATACTTTGATGGACATGGTGTGTGATCCGGAAGATACACGGACACGGGAAGAACTACATGGCCAAGAGGCACGGCGTGTACTTCCTTCACCACAGCAGAAGCGGCTTCGGTATGACTCGATGTGTATTCTGGGAATACACTGACATGAGGTGGGGTACATGAGTTTGTACTACACCACACGACCAGGCATGGCCAATGTACACAGAGCAGACCCAAGAAGTTTGGACATTGTGTGTAACGATACCACACGCCGTGTATTTAATTTTTACACGAACATCCCATCGACACGGGTTGTGGTGCACAGACAGTACCTGTGGACTAAAGACACGGCACGTAACCATAACACATGCCATGTATTTACTTTTTACACAACCAGCCCTGCGACACGGGCCGTATCACCCGGGAAGTACCTGGTGTCTGATGACACAGCGTGTATCGCTTATCTACACGCTGTGTACTTTTGTAAAATGTCTTGGTCGTCTTGTTCTATGTGACTTGGGCACATTTTTCTTCGTTTTCCCCTAGGACATGGGATGGAACGTTGGGATACATCATCCCTGGTCTTCATGACGGTTGATGTATCCATTCCTTTGACTCAAGGATCGTACCCTCCCGGAATCGAGTATGTTGTGTGCGGGAACCCTAGAGATGGCTGCGACTGCAACGACTATTGTACTGAAATCCTCTGTCAGTTCGACGGTGAAGGCTAATGTACTGGAATCCTCCGTGGGTTCGACGACGACGATAACCGTACTGGAATCCTCCGTGGGTTCGGCGGAGCCGACTACTGTACTTGAATCCAATGTGGGTCCGACAGTATTAACCTCTGTTGTAGCATCCTACGTGGGTCTGACAGAGTAGTTGGACTAGTATCCTACGTGCGTCTGATAGCTTAGCTGGTCTAGTATCCTACGTGGGTCCTAGCTGAGATGAATTAGTAACTTCATCTCAACATCTCTTTTTCTTAATGAATGATGTATACCTGTGTGAGCTGAGTCTTGACATTCAATCATTATCTTTGAAATGATTGACTTGCTTTCCTGTGTGGATTGGGTTGTGCTTTTAGGTGTGGGTTCTTTCATGTGTGGATTAGGTTGTGCTTTCGTTTGTGGACTGGGTTGTACTTGGGCTTGTGAGTTAGAGCCGAACTGGAAATGATGACTTAGGTATATGTATGAGCTTATACCTAAGTAGAGTTGGTTGATACATCATGTTTGTATCCTTCCTTTGTGATTTATCCTTTGTGGATTCTGAGAGACCTTCGGGGGTATCGGGGTCCCTACTGAGTATCGTACACTCACCCATGCATGGGCTATGCCCGCACTACATTGTGTTGGTTACAAATGACGGACAACGCTAATCGTGGTTGAGGCTTGTGGAGCGTGAGGGTACTTGGAGTTGGTCTATCACGAGGGACGTACACGGAGTGGATGGCCGGACCCGAGGAGCTGAGGAGACCATATGTACCCACCCTTCAGGTGGGATATCCGGAGGACGACTCGGTGGTTGCTGATTTACTTTACTGCTCTTGTACTATCTTTTAAGTTGTACTGTACTTTCAGTTGGGTTTGTTTTCTGGCCCATTTACTTTTCAGCACTTACTTTTGTGCTCAGTTTACTTAGTGTTTACTTCAGCTTGCGTAATCTGTGGTGTTTCTTTTCTTATATAAAGGAAATTCCTTCCCTTTTATTGGGATTTATGCCTTTGGTTCTAGTCGCTAGCACCTGGCCTATGGAAGGCGGGCTTGGGGTAGTCACTGCACGGGCCCCAAGGATGGGTCGTGGCAGCTTAGGGCACCTTGGGTGGATTCTAGAGAGAGTAGGGAAGAGGTTGGACGAACTCCAAAGGCTTTGAGTGAGGCGGAAGTGGGAGCTTGGGTGGGTTTACATAGGAAAGGTGAGTGAATTCTTTATTATTTAGGTTTGGGACCCTTACATTAAACTAATCCAAACCACAAATCAGTTCATGGTTTTTGCCCATGGTTTTTGGAAAAGGGGAGAGGGAAATTATATTTTATAAGGACAAAGTCCGAACTTCTTAAAATAATGGGGTTTCTTATGTGGAGGTGAGTCACACTCCCATGGAAAAATAATTTAAAGAGACAAGATGTTTAAAAAGTCTAGAGGGGTCCATTAATGCTTTGAAAATTAAGTCAAACAAACCCAAAATCACATTATTTTAATGGTAAAACATATATTGGACGAAAATAAAGCTTATAGTATTTTATTACATCACTATTGGTTCATTATGATGTCATAAAACACATTATATATTTAAACGGCATTTAATTTTTACCCAAAAATTTTACTGTGAAAAATTCACTGTTGGATAATTTCAACGTCCTGATTCCAGAAATATCATTTATTTTATCTAAATAATTTCCTAAATATGTTAATTTTCAGTTTTAAAATAAAAACCGACATTTATCGAAAATTCTCGGGTTTTGACAGAAATGACTTTCAAACCTTAATAAACACTATAATTTCATTCATAAAATTATATGATCATTAGGATATAATAAAATTAATTTAATAATAATAATAATATTTTATTAAAATATTATTTAATTACAAAATCCGTTAATTTAGTAAAATAGATTTTTTAATTAAATAATAACTAAAAAAACTATTTGTACGTTAAAAACTATTTACAATGTATCAATAATGACAAGAAGGTATATTCATTATTATATAAAAAAAATAATATACATGAACATAGTACTAGCGATTTGTTACATAACCCCTTAAAACAGCCGCATAAGACCTAAGGGTAAGGTGTGCGATGGTGACAGACTCTTGGGGTGGATCAGATAACATTTCTCAAGTTGTAATCTCTATCAACATCCACTTTTCCCGTAGAAGGTCCCGTTCGAGCTTCACATGAGGAAGCTCGGCTTGGGCTTGTTCAAGAACGGAGCCCAAAGACGCCACCTCTTTTCCAAGCTTCGAAAAATGGGCTTCGTATGGAGCAATTCTACTGGATGAGGCAATCACTTCCTTTGTCTGAGTAAATGGGATTTTTTAATGCCCTATATTTTTACTAATAATCTAATCACTGTTCAATGGATATAAAAGAAACGGTCACAATTCATAACATAAAACCAAATAAGTTGACATTTTATATAAACATTTTACATAAAGAGACATTTAACTAGATCATGTGGGATTTCCATTAGTGAAAATTTGGGTCGTTACAATATCCCCCCTTTAAGAAATTTCGCCCACAAAATTTCCTTTTTCACACACTAAAACAGATGTGGGTAACTCAGCTTCATCATTTCCTCCGATTCCCAAGTCGCTTCTTCAAACTTTTGGTTTTTCCACAACACCTTGACAAGGGGCATTGTATTATTTTGTAGAACTTTTTCTCTATGATCTAAGATCTTCACTGGTTTCTCCTCATAAGAAAGATCATCCTCCAACTGTACCACCTTAGAAGAGAGTACATGTGATGGGTCTGGTTTGTACTTCCTTATGAGGGATACATGAAAATCATCATGTACTTTGGAAATGGTAGGTGGAAGTTCTAGTCGATAGGCCACATCACCGACACGATCAAGAATCACGATGGGGATGATGTACCTTGGACTTAACTTCCCTTTCTTTCCAAACCACATGAGCATATTCCACGGAGATATGCATAGAAAAACCATGTCTCCAACTTTAAACTCAAGGTCTCATCGACGATTATCTGCATAACTCTTCTGTCAACTCTGGGCTGCCTTGATATGCTGTTGAATGGATTTCACCTTCTCCACCATTTCTTCGACCATTTCTGGTCCAAGCAGCTTACGTTCACCGACCTCATCCCAACATGCCAATGTTCTGCACCTTTTCCCATATAGGGATTCATAAGGTTCCATTTGGATGCTTGAGTGGAAATTATAATTATAAGAGAACCCCACCAGAGGAAGATGTTGATCCCATCCTCCTTTA
Organism: Viscum album; assembly: GCA_963277665.1. Classification (NCBI taxonomy): domain Eukaryota; kingdom Viridiplantae; phylum Streptophyta; class Magnoliopsida; order Santalales; family Viscaceae; genus Viscum; species Viscum album. The sequence goes on along the minus strand of OY728163.1, from coordinate 387,547,295 downwards.
AAGTCCATTGAGCACACTCTCAACATGTCCTCGAGTGTTTGGATAGTCCGCTCGGATTGGCCATCAGTTTGAGGATGATAGGTCATACTGAATCTCAGTTCAGTATTCAGAGTATGTTGAAGACTCTTCCAAAACATAGAGGTAAATATTAGATCTCGATCAGACACAATAGATAGTGGCACTCCATGTAGCCTTAACACTTCCCTGATATATATCTGTGCCAGTTGATCCAATGATAAATCCTCTCGACTATCAATGAAGTGTGAAGTCTTTGTAAGATGATACACAACAACCTAGATCACATTGTTTCCTTTGGATGTCCTCGGAAGTCCAGTAACAAAGTCCACAGTGATGTTCTTCCATTTCCATTCTGGTATGGGAAATGGTTGCATCATCCCCTTAGACTTCTGTCTCTCTGCCTTCACATGCTGGAACATCAGGCATTTTGATGTATATTCAGTGATCTCCTTTTTTATATTATCCCACCAAAAGTTTTCTCGGAGATCTCGATACATATTTGTGCTCCCTGGGTGAATAGAGAAATTTGAACTAAGTGCATCATCCAAAAGTTCCTTCTTCAGCTCCAGACATGATGGAACACATAGTCTGTTCCCAAATCGCACAATTACTTCTTCATTAACATTAAACTCTGAGTATTTCTCCTTTTCGATAGCTTCCACTTTTTCCTGATTTCCCACATCATCCTTTTGAGCATCCTTAAAATGTCCCAAAAGAGATGGTTGAGTAATCATTTGTTAAAGGATTGATGATGTTACCTTATTTTTGATTCCCATATCCATCTTTATCAAGTCTAAGAAGATTGGATCCCTCGCAATTATCATCATTGATCGAATTGCTAGGTCCTTTCTACTTAGGGCATCTGCCACCTTGTTCGCTTTTCCAGGGTGGTAATGTATTGAATAGTCATAATCCTTGATGAGCACTATCAATATAATCTGGCACATATTATACTCTTTCTGTGTGAATATATATTTAAGAATCTTGTGGTCAGTATATATCTCACATTTCTCCCCATAGAGGTAAAGCTGCCATATTTTCAAGGCAAAGGTCACCACCGCCAACTCCAGATCATGCATTTGATAGTTTCGCTCGTGGATTTTCAACTGCCTTGAGGCATAGCATATCACTTTATCATTTTGAATCCGCACATAGCCTAATACCTTCTTCGAAACATCACTGAATACCACAAAAAGTTCCCCACTTGTGGGTAAAGTGAGCACGAGCGCAGTGATAAGCCTCTTTTTCAACTCCTTTAAGCTTTCTTCGAATTCATCAATCCAAGAAAACTTTACTACCTTTTGAGTTAGCTTGGTAAGAGGGTTGGAAAATTGTGAGAAATTTCTCACAAATCGTCGATAATATCCAGCTAACCCAAGAAGCTACGGATATTTGTTACCGATGTTGGCCTCGGCCATCCCTCAATTGCATCTGTTTTGGAGGGATCCACAGATATCCCATTGCTTCTGATGATATGGCCAAAGAATGAGACCTCCTTCAACCAGAACTCACACTTGCTGTACTTTTCATAGAGCTTCTCCTTGCGCAAAGTCTCTAGTACAGTTCTTAAATACTCCTCATGATCCTCCTTGGTTTTGGAGTATATTATAATACCATCAATAAGGACTACCACAAAATTTTCAAGGTAATCTCTAAAGACTCTATTCATCAAGCCGATGATGATTCCTAGAGCATTAGTGAGTCCGAAAGGCATTACTATGAATTCATAGTGCCCATATCTTGTACAAAATGTAGTCTTGCAGACATCTTCCTTTTTTACCCTTACTTGATAATATCCCGACCGCAAATCTACCTTAGAGAAGTATTGTGCTCCACACAGCTGATCAAACAAGTCATCGATCCATGGAAGATGATATGTGTTCTTTATCGTGATTTTGTTAAGTTCACGATAATTGATGCAAACCCGCATTGACCCATCCTTCTTCTTGATGAAGAGGACTGGTGCACCCCATGGTGAAGCACTTGGGCGTATAAACCCTTTATCCAGATTCTCATGTAGTTTTTTCTTTAGCTCTTCAAGCTCCACGAAAGCCATTCTATATGGATTCTTAGATATTATTAGCACCCCTGGTATAAGTTCAACTGAGAATTCAACATCTCTTCTAGGAGGAAGACCAGTCAGTTCCTCGGGAAACACTTCAGCGAATTCCCTCAAAATAGGCATTTATTCAAGGATTGTTTCTTCAATGGACTCAATCATCTGAGCAAGATACGTGAGCTCATAGGGCAATAATATCCATGCTTGAGATGATAGAGCTAAAGGAGATTCATATTCCTCCTTACACTTGTAAGGAATCGGGGGTCGATTCTCCATATGGAGTGTGATTTCCCCCTCCCGACAATTTATGTTGGATCTATATAGGGAAAGCCAATCCATGCCAAGAATTACATCAAATTCCCCCAGAGGTAGTATGATGAGGTTCACCGGGAAATTCAATCCACATATTATAACAGGGGAGGACTTATATTCATGGAATGCAATAATTGCCCCATTTTTCGTACTCACCGACATCTTCACTTCCATGATTTCTAGTGGTGTTGGGATTGTTCTACTAAACTTTCGAGATATAAAAGAATGCGTAGAACCTGAATCAAAAAGTAAATTTTCTATTATTGAATGAATAACTAGAATACCTGTCACCACTTCGTTGTCGGGGTTCACTTCGGCAGAAGTGATGGAAAAAGCTCTTCCTTGTTGCCTTGAAGGTGGTTGTTTCCCTCTGAAAAGCCTGGGTTTAGGGCACTAATTTGAAAAGTAACACGGTTCTTTGCAGTTGTAGTAATGAAAAACGCGTTGAGGTTCGAACGGAGAGTTCCCCTCCTCTGTCACAATCGTGGGTCTTTCTTGTCGATAGTTAACATCTAGGTGCCCTTCTCTTCCACACCTAAAGCACTTCCTCGTCCCTTTGATGCAATTTCCAGGGTTCTTATTCCTGCACTTTTGGAAAGTGGGGTGCTGGATCTTCTTAGAACTGTTGGATTTATCCATCGTACCTCCAGCATTGAAGTCCACCTTACGCTTCTTGTCCCCATGATACCCATGTGATTCCTCTATCTCCATTTTGACCTTGAGGGCATATCAGACAATTTCATCATAGCTGTCGAAGTCATGGATCGCTAATGCTTTCTGAAGGCTAGGCTTCAACCCACCAAAGAAGAGGTTAACCTTGCATTTGGGGGTAACGACAAAGTCGGAAGCGTATTGTGCAGGTCTTGTTAAGTTTTCCTCGTACGCTCTAACAGATTATTCTTCACTTTTCTTGAGGTAAAGGAAGTCCCTTTCCATCTTAAGCCAGAGGGTTTGCGGAAAATATTTATCAAAAAATATCTTTCGGAAATCCTTCCATTCCAACGACTTGATCTCCCCCCTCAGGCTTCGTATTTTTGATCAACATCCACCATTCATCAACTTCACCATCCATATGATAATCCACCAGGAGAACCTTATCTTGTTCAAAACATTGAAGGATGGAGAAGATCTTTTCAATGGAGTTGATCCATTGTTCAGCGATCGTGGGAACGGATGATCCACTAAAAGTAGGAGGCCTTTATCTCATGAATCTCTTGATAGCGGCTTGTTCTTTCTTAGGGGGGGGGGGTCGAACGGTCCTCTTGACCCGTGTTTCTATTCAAAGATTGAGTTAGCTGAGAGAGAAGCGTTACAAAGTTCGTAATTCCCGCTCCCATTGGATTGTGCATCTCATTAGTACAATCATCACACTTATCTTCACATCGGTTGTTAGCCTGAGTTCTCATATTACCGGCCATTAGCTGGAATAAGTGGAAATTTAGGGGGTAAAAGATAAGGGTAATACAATGAAAAAAGCTGATTACTTATAAATAAACTTTTATCTTCTTAACACATCAGTCTATAGGCTTCAATTGAGGATTTTCATGATATATTCTTAAGGGAATTTTTTTAATTCCCTTAATAAGGGTTCATACTGAGATAGTAAATTTATCAAAACATATCCCCCGAGAGTGTCGTAACCATTAGTACAATAAGTCCCGTTTTCATGCACCAGTTCTCGTTGAAGTCTAGCTCAAAGCGGTGTTTTCGGGTTTTACCCCTAGAATACATCTATGCCAGAGTCGCCTCTACCTTCTCGTATCCAGACATGGGTGTATTTTCTTTATAAACCACTTACTCAGTACTTACCAAAACATAAGGATGTTTTTATTATACTTAGTCTTGTATCTAAGGATTTACTAGGGTTTTCTAATCCTAATCCCAAAAATAACTAAATGTATCCTCTGATACCAACTATGACAACCTACTTTTATTACAAACATAAACATGATTTATTACATAAACTATTCACTTGATACAACAAGGAAGATCGATAGGTCTAGTGTCTTTGGGGCTTAGGATCATTACATAACAACTTAAAACATGAAATACAACATCTTTATTGAAAACTTCCTATACATGACCACTGCACTCCCTCATACTTAGCATTTCATGGGATAACCTGAGGACATGCATAAAAAAGGGTGAGCTATAAAGCCCAGTAAGGGAATAAACATGGAATAAGATAGGATTAAAATACATGTTAGACAATAGGCATATTAATATAGCACAAGAGAAACATTAACACAAAGGCATGATAAATCATGATAATTATAACATGGAAATGTGGCGACAACACTTAACATGTAATTATCATGAGACAAGGCTCATTGCACATAGAGCATGAGTAAATCCTCATTGCACAAGAAGCATGAGTAAAACCTTATTGCACATGAATTCGCATTAGTCAAAACTCATTGCAAATGAAGTATCATGATACTATACTTTACCCAATGCATTGAAGCGTTATAAGGGTGAACCATTCTTAAGCATTTCATTTCATGCATAAGTGTGCCACATGGATCATAAAACATGGATTCATAAAACATAATCATTTATTCCACAATAGAGGAATGTGGAATTCATAAATAAAAATTTATAATCAATAACTTAATGTGCATAAAAGCGAATATCCTTGATGGAGAAATGGGCATGGTATTCACTACACAATGACATTGGCTTAGAAAATCGGTGCGATTTCGGTAGCGTAACGGCATGACATAAGAATTCATAAAAACGGTTGATTGAAGAGAAATGGGTTTCTAATCATATTTACATGCAATGGAAAGTAAGGAGGTAATATATATACATTTCCCAACAATTGTAATGGAATTTAGATTCATGATACAAAATTATTTCTTGAATATAAATAAGGAGAGAGAAGTTCCTTTCGGAATATCGGCATAGTAACGAGTGTACATAGGAGGCATTTAATGAGAGAGAAAGGGGTCTCCCATCATTAAAACATAAAGAGGGAAGTATGAGGGAGGTGTGAAACCATACCCCAAAATTCATAATTGAAATTAAAAGGTAAAAACAACATAAAGAAAATTGGACAAAAATGAGAAAGGAAGAAAAAAACCTTACTTGGAAGTGTGCTTCCAAAGGATTGAGAGAGGCTTGAGAGATGCTTATTGGGCACTTTGGGCACCTTGGGAGGATTATATAGAGGGTAGGGGAAAGGTTTGACGAACTAAAAAGGCTTTGAGTGAGGAGGAAGTGGGAGCATGGGTGGGTTTATATGGGAAAGGTGAGTGAATTCTTTATTATTTAGGTTTGGGGCCCCTTACATTAAACTAATCCAAACCACAAATCAGCTCATGGTTTTTGCCCATGGTTTTTGGAAAAGGGGAGAGGAAAACAATATTTTATAAGGTCAAATTCCAAACTTCTTAAAATAATGGGGTTGCTTATGTGGAGGTGAGTCACACTCCCATGGAAAAATAATTTAAAAAGACAACATGTTTTATAAGTCTTGAAAGGTCCATTAATGCTTTGAATAGTAAGTAAAACAAACCCAAAATTACATTATTTTAATGGTAAAACATATATTGGCCAAAAAAATCTTATAGTATTTTATTACATCACTATTGGGTCATTATGATGTCATAAAACACATTATATATTTAAACTATATTTAATTTTTACCCAAAAATTTGACTGTCTCAGAAAATTATGAAAGATTCACCGTTGGATAATTTCAATATCCTGATTCCATAAATATCATTTATTTTATCTAAATAATTTTTTAAATATGTTAATTTTCACTTTTAAAATAAAAACTGACATTTATCGAAAATTCTCGGGTTTTGACAGAAATGGCTTTCAAACCTTAATAAAAATTATAATTGCTTTCATAAAATTATATGATCATTTATATATAATAAAATTAATTTCATAATAATAATAATAATTTAATAAATTTTTATTTAATTCAAAAATCCCTTAATTTAATAAAATAGATTTCTTAATTAAATAATAACTAAAAACACTATTTGTACTTTAAAAACTATTTACAATGTATCAATAATGAAAAGAAGGTATATTCATTATTATATACAAAACAAATAATATACATGAACATAGTACTGGCGATTTTTTAAATAGCCCCTTAAAATAGACGTATAAGACCTAAGGGAAAGGTGTGCGATGGTGACAGACTCTTGGGGTGGCTCAGATAACATTTCTTGAGTGGTAATCTCTATCAACTTCCACTTTTCCAGTAGACGGTCCTGTTTCAGCTTGACATGATGAAGCTCAGCTTGGGCTTGGTCAAGAGCGAAGCCCAAAGACGCCACCTATTTCCTAAGCTCTGACAAATGGGATTCTTATGGAGAAATTCTACTGGATGAGGCCATAACTTCCTTTGTCTGAGTAAATTGGATTTGTTAAAGCCCTATATTTATACTAATCATCTGATCACTATTCAACGACTATAAAAGCAACGGTCACAGTTCTTATCATAAAACCAATGAAGTTGACATTTTATATAAACATTTTACATAAAGAGAAATTTAAATAGATCAAGAGAGATTTACATTAGTGAAACATTGGGTCGTTAAATTTATATCATACCTTTATGGTTTCCATAGTGGGTAAATACGATAATCTCATTAGGGGAAGTGCAGACTACCACCCCCTCAAAGTGATATGACTCGTTAATTCCATATGTGGGATGTATAAAGGATGGAGTTAATGATATTATATATGATATTATATATGAAATTATACTAGAATTATAATATACCTATGTATCATTATGTTTTAGTTCCATTAAAATAAGAAATAGAAATGAAAGTAGCGTTCATGCATACATACGGCTTACTATCTCCATGAACGGTGCATTTCATTTATTACCTCTAAATGTTATGTACTATAATAAATACAAGTATATAATGGATATAAATTATATATATGATATCTAAATAATTAATATCATTCTGGATATAATGAATCTTTGAACACATTAACAACATGTAATTATAAGAATTCCATTTTTGACTCAAGTACCAAATATCGACAAAATGAAAATTATTAACTTAAATGATTACATAATGTTCATAACATGGTAATAAGTGATATAAAAGGAATATAAACTTAAAATATTTTCTTAATCAAGTAGAAATTAACTTTAGTTTATTATTAAGGAGATTAAAGAACGATCGAGTCAAGTTGGACATGAGGTACGTGATTTCTTATCTCACTTTTAATTCCGTGAGATTTTTATTATTCACCACCTGTTTATTGCATCTGGTGTATTATGTACTGAAATTTGATATATAATATAACTATTATCTTTATATTCATGGTATTCTATTATTCATTTGGTGGTTATTAACTTTTTTTCATACGACTCAGCTGATTACAACGTGGTAAAGTGTTTCATCTCACTTTTTATTCCTGTGAGATTCATGCTATATTTGCCACTATTTATTTTTTGTGGTGTATGTACTTCCCATGATTGTAAAATTTGTGTAATATACTCTCATTTATGAGTATTTAAATCTTCATTGGATGATCCTTCTTTCATGGGACATATGTTTTGTAAGTTACCAAATCGGTAAGGTAACTTCTTAACCCAATTCCCATTCTTTGGGTTCATCTCCTCTTTCTTAGTTATGTCGTCCTATGAATATGTGTGAATGACCCTTGATTGTTTTAAAATTAATATCCAATTTTATTGGGTGTATTTATATTTGTAACACATAATTATCTGGTTGATTTATCCTTAATTTAAGGATATCGTCTTTGTAAGGGACTTTGTCTCAATTTACATTCCATTGAGACTTATTTATTGTTATGCACCAATTCATATTTATATGGTGTATATATTGTCCATTGAAATATTATATCATGAATCCCTTTATTATCATGATATTATAATGTTATGATTATATGTTACTCCTTAATTATTTTTTTTCAAGAGTCTGTCATTTTGTTAGAAACTCTTTAATTAAAATATAGTTTTAAATGTTTTAAACATTTGTTATTATAAATCTTTCTCTTTAATGTCCATGTTTTGAAAATAATTTTTAAGGATTTATTTATATGTACATTAATGTTTTAAAATTATAATTATTTTAAAAGATTCAAAGTGGTATGGGACACTTTGATTCAAAAATATTTTTTTAATTGGTTTTTGAAAATGGATTGATTATTTCAATATCTTGAAATTATATCTTATGATTGCAAATGAAATGTTGTTATTGAAATGTTTATATTAGAAATATTTTTTGTGTTGTAATGGTACTTCAACATTTGATGGGTGGTTACATGATAAACCATAAGACGGGTGGTGTCGTGATAAACCTGGATGGGTGGTTATGTTATAACCTCCAATGCATTGGGTATGGAAGTTCGCCGTATGGATATTCCATTTAGTGATATGTGTGGAATTAGACCATATAGTTATTCCATTTATGTATTTTTATGTCCCAAGTTACCTTTATATGTTATGTGTTCTTTATATCGGGTTTTTGGTAATCCTTTGGTTACAAAATGGTAAGTAATGATCTTTTATTTAGTGAAGAGTATTTACTACTTCATAAAGGTGAAAAGTATTATTTATGTTAAAGTATTCATGGTTTACTTATTGTTTTGAAAAACTAACATTTTTACTTCTTTTTGTATCCCTTACTGAGCTTTTTATGCTCATCCCAAGTTTTTGAAATGTTTTTCACAGGATATAAAGTGGAATAGGGCCATGTATAGGATCAAGGAAAAGGCATGCTCTCTTAAACATGGAATTAGACATAACTGTTTTTTTTCAAGCGTTTTTATTTTGTGTAAAAAATGGAAACTGAGTAGGAGTGTCTACATTGTAATATTTTGAGATGTAATAGTTATTTCCTAATTATCTAAAACTCTAAACCATAAAAGATTCTCAATGTGAATTATTCATTTAATTCAATATTATGTAAGGATTAAGGTCGGGCCCTTATAGTTGGTATCAGAGGTTGGTTTAGACAACTTTAAGGATTATGAGTTTTTGTTAGACACATGGTTATTCCATTTTTATATTATTTCTATCAAATCCTTGTCTTATAACCTTTTCATATCAATGAAATTCAGTTACAAATGGAAGGAGGAGGATCGCAAACGACATTTCTATCTCTTCCTGATGACATGCTTGCAATAATTATTGCAAAGTCATGTTCAGATGATTTTGAAACTTTCTCTACTTTACAACTCACTTACAGGAAGTTGTTTGAGATATCAAACACCTCCACTATACCTCGTTATCATCGTGGATTATGGGTTTTATTTAGAAAAACCCTATTTTCACAATATTCTCAAATTTTGAAGAAAGGTAAATATTATCAAGGCATTTTCAAATATTTTACCTTATCACAAGATGTTGAAGAATTTTATGATTTTAAAAAAGGTGCTGAAGAAGGGGACCTATGTGAAACCAATTTATAATTTATTTTACAATATAGTATCTCACAACATACCTATGGTATTTTAAAAGTACCATTAATTGAAATTTTCAATGACAATATGGTCGTTTTATTTTATAGAAATCATGTTTGTCAGATGTTTTGAAATTATATGTCATACATGATTATTTTCCAAAACATTTTTTCTGTGAACACCAATATGACCCATGTTGTACAAGGTGTATTTGGATGGAGGAAGAAAATGATTTTGAAGGATCTCTAAACAATTGTTACGATTCATGGACCATTTCCCTACGTGAACAAGATGACGATGAAACCAAATAGACACCATGATCAAGGTATGATGTTCTTCATTTTTGGGATCATTTTATTTTATCATATATTTGTGAAATAATATGTCAAGTATTAAGATGTTGAGATAATAATGAATTTGGATGAAAATGAGTGGTATAGAGAAACCATTGAGGTTAAAAGATGTTAGGTTTATTTTTGAGTTTTATAAAAAGGACAACCCGTAGGATGGGTGACAACCCGTCACATCTGGTAAGGCTGCAGGAATTGAACCCAAAACCGAAGGGTGAAAAGGGTGCATCGCCTACCACTAGCCTACATGAAGTCCCTGGTTAGTATGACGTATTATTTTAGTAAATTGTTTTTATGGAACAAGAATAAGTTGATTTTTGGAACTTATGTTTTATCAAATGGATATACATAGTATAGAGAAATGATATAGTGATTAAGTGATAAAGGTTGTTGTGGAAGACATTCTCTCTTTTGAGGAAACACTATATGCCTATGGAAGATAGAATACTATTGGATTTCAATTGTGGAATAATGGTTGAAATTTTAGTTTGGAAGAATCTATGTTTTTATTATGGATGTATGATGATTTTGTTTATTTATTAAACTGATTAACCTATCATGGAAAATATGTGATTAGGTTAATTACTTTTCAATGTGAGATTTTATGAGTAACTAATGTTATTTAGTGATAATTGATAAGATTTATCTTGGAAGACTGTGTAATTAAATCCTTATGAGATTTGGGTTTCAATCTTAGTTTGGATTACTTTTGAAGAATTTTATGTCATTTGTTTATTTAATGGTCTTTGTTGATCTTTGGGTTTTGTTTGACAAATTTTGGAGATTTAGAGTAGTTTTTCTTCTTGTAAAAGATTATCCTTTTTAGGTATTATATGATCTCGCACTAACAATCTCCGTTTTAGTTGATGTCTAAAGAAAAGGTAAATTTATAGTTATGTTTTTTGTGGATATTGTGATTCTCAAGTAGTTGAGTCTTGTTCTTTTGATGTGACCATGTCTTTTTGAATTCTCTTTGTTTGGAGAAAAGATTATTTTTTGGTAGAAACTTATTAAAGAATGAAACTCTACTTGAATTTAAGTGTATTTACTTATGTCCTTATTCTATGTAGTAAATGAATTCCACCAAATTATGAAAAGGAATGTAAAACAAAAATGTTGTTGGTTTACTTTTCCTACTGGGTAATCAAAGACCGTTTAACCCATCACATGTTTGTGATTTTCTGATGGTCAACTTTCTCTTAAACATGTTTTCGATCACCCTCCATCAGAACTTGACCCTTTTTTTTCTCTTCCATATCCATGTTTTCCTACATGGAATCCTAGTATGGGTTATCTCAGGTGACCTTTGTGGTTCAATTTCTTTCTTTTAAAGTGATAGTTTTACTGACTCTTTTTCTGATGTGGGACTTTCAATGAAGTTTCCGAACCAATTTTTTTAAATTGCGATGACGCAATTCCCAAAAGGGGGAAGGATGTAACATCCCTGGTAAATAAAGAATAAGATATATTACATATTTATTAATATTTGTGAATTAAATATTAATTATACTTTAAAAGAGTTTCTATGTTCGATAGCGTACCCAATATGAAACATTGAGTTTCTTTAAAATCTTACATTGCACACTAATAATAAAATATTATTATTTTAAATAGAAGTTAACTCCTAGCCATTGTATTGGTGGGAATGAGAAAAAACAACTAAAATTTTATTATAAACATTTTTTATATGTATTTACTTTTATCCAATAAAAGTTAGAGGCTTAAAATGTGAATGAATCTAATTTTTAGCATAATTTACATTAAAAGGTTGATTTACCGCCTTTTAATGGCATACCATCGTTAAATATTGTTTTTTTCATTTTTATATGTTCTATTTGACCAAATAAAATTTTCTTTTGATTTGGGACATTAAATTTTACTTTGGGTAATTTTTTGGTATTTTTCAGATAAAGTTCATTTTTTAATGAGTAGTGGAAAATATTGTATTTTAATTCAAAAGTGCCTTTTAATCTAATATATTTATATTGTTATATTATCTTTTAATTGGGTTTAAAGTGTAATTAGAATATATTTTTACCATTTAATCCAATGTTCGTCATTGGAATTAATTTCACTTTGAAATTGGACATAAACAAGTGTCGATCTTTCGATAGTAATTATGTCATAAAAACACGCAACTTGTCAACGGGAATTAAATTTAAAATTAATTAATTACACTTTTATGTTTTGATTTTTGAAAAATAAAAATCATTTTTGAATTCGTAATATCAAATAAATCATTGGCGGAATTGTTTGAATTTTTCTGAAAAACATCAATTTTTGATGAATAGTGAAACCACTTAGTAGTAGTTAAAAAAATGACTTTTTGATTTAAATGCAATTTTACCCCTTTTGTGAAATTAATTTCGAAAATCCAACATACATTTTTGTTATCAAGAAGTAAAATGTGGTTCAATAAGGTGAAAATAATTTTTGGTGGATAGTAACCATTGACTTTTATTTACCGCTGTTAAAGGTAAATAAGGTAATTCAAGGTAAAAAGAATATTATAATAATTCAAAATTACCTTAACACTTGTCCAAAACTTATTGGTTGAGTCATTTACAACCATGGGAATCTTTTCGTCTATTTTGGGACCGCATTGAGCCTCATGGGAGTGATAATAACACTTTAAATTAATTAATTTAAAGTAAAGTCAAAGATGTCATATTCAAATATCTTTTAGTAAATTAATTTGTACATGGGGTTATATAAGTTATATTTTAGACTATAAATATTAGTTGGAAATATAAATATATTTAATAAATCATTGTAATTTTTTTTATAATTTTTAGACATCACATAAGTTAAATCATTTATGACACAATAATGATGTAGTGTTTACCTCATTAATAAATTATTTAAATAAATAAGATTATAATGATTAAAATATTATCCAAAAGCTTTCCAATAAATATTGGATGATTTTATTTCGATCAAGAGTCATCTTAACTTCTAATATAATGATTTTTGGACCTTTAGAAACTGAATATCATTATATAATAAAATAATATGTTCACACTTTCATAAAGATCCCCTCCTCTCCCTTATAAAAGGAGACCACTTCTAATCAATTCCTCACATCTATAAAGCCTTTTGGCTCATCCAAAATCTGCCCAATTAAGATCGCTACATCACTAGACTCCTTTTATAAGCCTTAGATTAGGTAGAAGGGACTTCAAGAAGCCCTTTTGGTTCAAACCAAAGGGAGTTGCCCAAATTAAAGGTAAAGGTTTCTCTTAAATTGGTTTCTTTTATTTTTACTTCTCTAAACCCTAAAATATTTTATTCATCTATTTTATAAAAACAACAGAATCCTAAATATAATAGGATTTTTAGTAGAAGGATTATAACTACACTTACACACACCTCCATCTAATGGGTGAAGAACATACTGTTTCTGTGGATGGAAAACTAACGCCTCACGAAACGATGATTTTTCAATTATCTCCTACCGCCTATGAAGGTGGCCATTAAGATAGAACTATATTTTTATATGATATATATTATTTTTATGTTTTCTCTATGCTTCTGTATTTTTCATTTATATCATACCTTTATGGTTTCTATAGTGGGTAAATACGATAATCTCATTAGAGGAAGTTCAGACTACTGCCCCCTCAATGTGACATGACTCATTAATTCCATATGTGGGACGTATAAAGGATTTAGTTAATGATTATATATATGATATTATATATGAAATTATACTGTAATTATAATATACTTATGTATCATTATGTTTTAATTCCATTAAAATAAGAAATAGAAATTAAAGTAACGTTCAAGCGTACGTACGGCTTACCGTTTCCATGAATGGTGCATTTCATTTCGTACCTCTAAATGTTATGTACTATTATAAGTACATGTATATAATGGATATATATTATATATATGATATCTAAATCAAGAATATCATTCTGGATATAATTAACCTTTGACCACATTAACAACATGTAATTATAAGATGTCCATTTTTGAATCAAGTACCAAATATCGACAAAACAAACATTATTAACTTAAATGATTACATAATTTTTATAACATGGAAATAAGTGATATAAAAGGAATAGTAAACTTGAAAAAGGTAATGAATTAATTATAATTTCACATTAGTCTATTATTCAGGAGATTAAATAACGATCGAGTCAAGTCGGACACGAGGTAAGGGATTTCTTATCTCACTTTTAATTCCATGAGATTTTTATTATTCACCACCTATTTATTGCATGTGTTGTATTCTATAATTCCATTAGATATATGATATAATGATTATCTTTATATTCATGGTATTCTATGATTCATTTGGTGGTTATTAACTTTTGGTCATACGACTCTGTTTATTACAACATGGTAAATGGTTTCATCTCTCTTTTTATTCCCGTGAGATTCATGCTATATTTTCCACTATTTATTTTTTTGTGGTGTATTTACTGCCCATGATTTAACTCTTGGAGTAATATAATTTCATTTATGAGTATTTACATCTTCATTGGATGATCCTTCTTTCATGTGGCATATGTTTTTTAAGTTACCAAATCGGTAAGGGAACTTCTTAACCCAATTCACATTCTTTGGGTTGATCTCCTCTTTCATATTTATGTTGTCCTATGAATATTTGTGATTGAACTCTGATTGTTTTAAACTTAATATACACTTATATTTGGTGTATTTAAATTTTTCACACATAATTATCTGATTTATTTATCCTTAATTTAAGGATATCGTCTTTGTAAGGGACTTTGTCTCAATTTACATTCCATTGAGACTTATTTATTGTTATGAACCAATTCACTTTTATATGGTGTATATACTATCATTTTACATATTATATCATGAATCCATTTATTCTCATGATATAATAAAGTTCTGATTATATGTTACTCCTCAATTATTTTTATTCAAGAGTCTCTCATTTTGTTAGAAACACTTTAACTAAATTATAGTCTTAGTTGTTTTAAAGATTTGTTATTCTAAATATTTCTCTTTAATATCCATGTTTTGAAAATTGTTTTTAAGGATTTATTTATATGGACATTAATGTTTTAAAATGATAATTATTTTAAAATCATTAAAGTGGTATGGTACACTTTGATTCAAAAATATATTTTTTTAACTAGTTTTTGAAAATGGATTGATTATTTCAATATCTTGAAATTATTTCTTATGATTGAAAAGGAAATGTTGTTATTGAAATGTTTATATTTGAAATATTTTATGTGTAATAATGGTACTTGGACATTTGACGGTTGATTACGTGATAAACCATATGACGAGTGGTGCAATGATAAACCAGGACAGGTGGTTACGTTACAACCTCTAATGCATTGGGTATGAAATCTGGACGTATGCCTATTCCATTTAGTGATATGTGTGGGATTCGACCATATGGTTATTCCATTTATGTATGTTTATGTACCAAGTTACCTTTATATGTTATGTGTTCTTTATATGGGTTTTTGGTAATCCTTTGGTTACAAAATGGTAAGTAAGGATCTTTTATTTAGTGAAGAGTATTTACTACTTCATAAAGTTGAAAAGTATTACTTATGTTAAAGTATTCATGGTTTACTTGTTGTTTTGAAAAAATAATAGTTTGACTTATTTTTTTATCCCTTAATGAGATTTTTATTCTCATCCCATGTTTTTGGAAAGTTTTTCACAGGACATAAAGTGGAATAGGGCCATGTATGAGATCAAGGAAAAGTCATGCTCTCTTAAACAAGGAATTAGACATGACTCTTTTTTTTCTAGCCTTTTTATTTTGAGAAAAAATGGAATCTGAGTAAGAGTGTCTACTTTGTAATATTTGGAGATGTAATAGTTATGTTCTAATTCTCTAAAACTCTTAACCAGAAAAGATCCTCCATGTGAATTATTCATTTAATTCAATATTATGTAAGGTTTAATGTCGGGTCCTTACAGGCTAGGTGGTTGTTTTTCCCATGATTTTGGGTTTTCGAGGTGGTGGTTGTTTGGCCATCCTTTTTGGGAGGCAACATGATGGTGTGGTGGAGATGATGGGATTCTTGTGATATTTGGTTGCTTTGTATTAAAGGCCCGAGTAGTGATGGAATAATTATTTAATAATGATTTGACCGGATGGGGTTTAATTTGGTTAATGGGATGTAAATGATTAACGAAAAAATAAATGATTGTATATGTGGTTAAATGTGGTTGATTCATAATAATGAAATGAATGGGATGCATAAGGTAAATTGGTCCAAAATGTGAAATATGGCTTGTGGCTAATGGGGTTATGTATTTAGGAGGTGGTAGAAAAAAGTGAGTATTTTGTGAGTTGGTCATTATTTCATTGTGAACCCATCAGTTGGGATTATGTTTGGATATATATATATATATATAATTGTATATTCCATGTTATTTCTATATGCATCCCACCCACATCAATCACAATATGTCGACACACATATATTCACACGAAAGTGTTATTTCCAACATCCAAGTGATGAGGATGGATTACTATAAACTCTTTATTTCCTAATCTATATTCTAGATGAGTACATATGGATAGGTTTTGATGTAAGAAGGTTTGTTATTTCACTATGTGATGGACCAGGTGTTTTCAGGTGAGATGTCATGACTGTGTTATGGTGTAATGAACTAGGTGTTTTCAGCTGGTAAGTGATGATCATGCTATATGGAGATGACCCAGGGGTTTTTTAGGTAAGATGTGATTAGTCTATGTTAAGGAGTGACATATGGTGGGGTCATGCATTGTAGGAGGAAAGAATAGGGTTGATATCCTTCATGTTCAAGATACCCTACCACCCTAGGTATGGTTGTGATGTGATTGCCCTTGTGTTTTTGGGAGGGATGTAATGTGATTTTGTTTTGGGGTGGTGGAATTTGTTTTTTTGGCTCTGATGTGATGGGACCATGTTGGGTTGTGGTGGTATATGATATTCATAAGATATTAGAGTTCTATTATGTATGAAGTTAGGGTGTGAGAGTGAAATATTATTGGGAAAATGGTATAGGGTGCTCTTCATTGATGTTCTTCTTATTATGTTATTGTACTTGGATTTCGTGATTTTTTGAGCATGCATTGGTGGTGTTTGGTTGGATAGTTGACCTATTTAGGTGTTTTTTGTGTCACACCCACAAATTTTGAAAGAATAAAATTATGTTCGATAACATAAACAATAAGAAACCCTAAGTTTATCATGCCTTACACACAACACAGAGTTTAAAAGAAATATGAAATATTATTATAATACTATTATATAATATAATAGTTATCAAATATATAGTTTAAAAACATTTTTTACTTATCTATTAATTAGTTATAAAATAAGAATCATTCAAATTAAAAGAATTATTTTTGTAAAACTGTATTTTTTTCAAAAGTCATTTTAGCTGTGGTTTTCACACATCATTTAAAATTATTTTTTACCACTTTTCAAAAATAAAATTCAAAATATTAAAAAATATATTTTATAATATCCAAATTATCTTAGAGTGAATTTTTTGATTTTTCTGTAATTTTTCATTTTTAGATAAATAGTAAAAATATACTAAATTTTAATTGAGATCTGCATCTTCATTTACATTTAACATAATGATAAATTACATTTTAGTTTTTTAACTAACATTAGTTCAATTAAACATAAATTAATCATATTTAGGTCATTTGAATAAATTTCATTATGATTTTTGTTATAAAAACACTTCAATATTTTGATCGTTTTCTCTTTAAAATCTCACTATCTTGTAGAATCTATGGGATTATTGTTTAATTATATTCTCCAAATTATTTGATTTCAATATGGAGAAAATGGATTAAATATTTTCAATCAAAATAATTGGTAATTTATAATAATTTAAAATTAATTTTTGACCAAAATTAATAGTTAAAATAGTAAATCATAATTGTCAAGGTTATAGTAAAATGGATTTATTTATGGTTAATCAAAGAATATAATAGTTAAAATGACCAACCAATTTTTCCAAAATCCATTAGATAACCATTTTTATTCCAAAATGTCATAATGCTTGATTTTATTCGTTTTTGGGAACACTTTTCCAAGAAAGTGATCAATATAATATGTTCTGTAAAGAAAATGACAAAAAGGGAACCATACTTTATTTTAATACCTTTAATGACTTGGGATAGGGACAATAACAAAATATGTTCAGTTATGAATATTATTTGGAAATATGTATGTGTTGTTTTATCATGAATTTTTTTTTGAGTAAATAATTACTTTAAATGGTTAAGAAACAACAATGTAAGAATTATTTAGTTAAAAATTAAATAAAATAAATGATACAAAGAACATTAAAAGAGAAGTAAATGTAATGATTTATTTTGTTCCATTAATTATTTTTGTGAATATATAATTTTATATATGTATTAATTGAATGGATTCTAATACCATCATTTTCTTAATATTTTTTAAAATGGAATTAAATGAATAGTGTCAGAATTGACATTATTGTTATTTTATAATAAATGATATTCTATTAAATGATTTAAAATTACCAAAAAACATACTTATTCCATTTTATTTTTTAATATTAACAAATATAAACTATGATACATTAATAAACCAATTTTTATATTATAATAACTATATTGAATGTTAAATAGTAAAAACTCGTTCAGCGCCTCTACGGTTAAAGTGGTGTTTTTCCATGTTATTTGTGTTTTTGTTAAATTTAACTTACAACACATATAGAATTTATATTTTATAAATAAGATATATTAATTAAATCATTAGGATCAAATTATATTATTATTTTAAGTTTGATTTAGAACCGAGGGATAAAATAACAAGGTTATAAAACTAGTTATAATGGTGAAAACACAAAATAATTAATATTCGGAAACATATAAGTTTAAGAAGGAAATGTTTAAAGCATGTTTTTATTTAACTAGTTGATGTGTGTATCCACAATATAATCCCTATAAACCATTAATTATCAATTTTAGATCCTCTTGAGGAATGATTGACCTCCCAATAATGAATAATTTTGAGTATTTACAAGAATACCACACATCCTTAGAATCCTTATTTTTTGTATAAATACAACTGTTGGGTCCTTTAGTTCAATCCTAAGGAGGATACCCAAAGAAGAGGTAATGTTCTTCTATAAGCGTCTTTATTTTATTTCTTTCTACACACAATTAAAATATTATTTTACCATGATGATATATTATACTAATCATATTTTATATAATGATATTTTTTTAATGTTAATCCCTACATCCACATGAACTTCCATCAAATAGGATTGAAAAATCACCATTTGTGTGTATGGTAGAATACCGCCTCACAAACCGATGTTGATCATTTTCCCATTACCACATTTCAAGGTTTTTAAAAATGATAGATTCATATTTAATATAGGATATTTATGATTTTATTATGATTATGGAATTATTATATCACCATACCTTCTTTCTTTCTATTTTTTAGGAATATGATGTTGTCATTCATGTGTATGGCGGACATTCAGCTCATGAAATAATGGGATTTTTTCACTTCAAATGGAAGGTATTAAGGATGATTTTAATAAAATTTTGTGATATATATTAAATAAACAAGATTCCATACTGATATTATGTTATTCACATTTACAATTTGATAAAAATATGGAAACAAATTTCATGTCTATGTATGACCTACCATCTCCCTGAACAGTGTATTTCATTTCCTATCACAAAATTTTATGGGAAATTATAAATAAATTTACGCTAATTATTAATATTATTTATATATTTTATTACATTAAGGATATTATTAAATTATGATCAAATTAATCAGATCAAAAAATGAGGCAAAACATATATGAAAAATAAAGAGGGTATTACCTGAAATATTACAATAACGTGGAATTGTTAATAAATAGGTAACAAAAGGTCATAAGAAAATTATATATGATATTGAAAAAATTAATATAGTTCTTTAATTTTTTTTAATAAAATTTTTAAAACCACTATACAATAGGTTTAATCATTTTCAATCAAAAAAAATGTGAGGTAAGGGTTTTCTCATCTAACTTTTATTTCTGTGAGATATATGCCATATTCCCAACTTATTTTTCTTCAGTGGATTATATAAAGACATAAATGTATTTTATAATTCATATAATTTCATATTTTTTTATTTATATATCAATTAAAGGATGTCTCTTTCCAGGGGTTTATGGTTTCAATGTTACTAAAGCAATAAGGGATTTTTCACTCTATTTTCCTTCTTTGAGACGTTTGTTATGTTATACACCTATCCTGTTTTATGAGATATATTTATTACAACATTGACATATTATATAGTGGATGTAATTATTTTAATTATGTTATATGTTTCATTTAATATTATTATTTCAGGGTGATTAAAATTCAAAGTTACCAAAATTATAAGAGTTTTGTATTACAATCTCATCATTTATCAGGATTATTTATGATTGTTCTTCTAATGATGAAATATTATAATCTATCTCTCAAGATAATGAAAAATATTCTTATCCAATAGTTATGTCATGATAATAAATGTTTTATGTTCATTTTTCTATATTTATGTGATCGATATTTCAAAAGAATTTTTCTTATTAACAATCATTTTTTTCAGTTGACAACTCATTTTCTTCCAAAAACATGTTTTCTCAAAAAATAAAAATGTTTTGAAAAAAATTTTCCAAATCCAAATGGTTATTTTCCTGATGAAATGTCTTAAATGTTTTTTAAATATTATTTTATAATTTTTCATGATTATTTTCAAAGAAATCAATTTTCAAAAAAAATTAATGTATTAATTTTTTTTTGTTCCAAATGAAAGGATATATCACTCAAGAAATGTTTTTAATTATATTTTAATGGTGTTTACATTCATCAGAACTAATGTACCTTGTTTTTTATTCTAGAATTAGGATATTTTGAAATGATATTATCATAGTTCTTTCTCTATATGGACTAATATTATTTCAAAGAGATTGTTATGGAACTTGTTTCTTTTCCACAGGTTAATAATGTTTCTAAGGGATTGTTATAGAGCCCATATATTTTCAATGGGATCATCATATTTCGAATAGAATTTAGTGAAACACATATTTTCATGGGTTAACTAATTTATGAAAGGAATAATAATTTTTTATGAATATTATGGTGAAATAAAGGGTCTCTGTACTTTTATTAATGTTGTTGTTATTAGACACTACTTATATGATGGGGTGACCCAGATATCATCAGGTGATCCTGTTAGAAATTATATATTGGGGCATCCCAAATAGATATGGGTGACCTCATTAGAGATTACCAGATGGTATTTTCTAGATATCACCAATTGAGCACGTTAAATCTTAAATAATGGGTGCACCCTGATTGTTCTCTAATGAATCTAGTAATGAACCTTATAATGAGAGGAAATAAAGAGGTATTTACATGAGGGTTAATCCTATCGATTTAATAAGGATTTAGTAATTTCTGACATTTTTTACATCAGTTATGAGGAAAAATATTCCCAAATACCTATATGTTTTTTATGATTGCAATGGGTTTATAATGTTTCTTACAATCAAGATTTATATCACATGTATCATGATTATTGAATATGATGACTCTTTAATTTTTCATATTTTTATATTTTTTGACCTAGGTATTGATGGATATTATTTATTTAATTATTCTCTTATACACTCTGAATATATTTTTATATACTTATGCACTTCTTATGATCATTGATTAAATTGGGTTGTTAATGCTTATGTTTACCCTTAATAAGCATTTGAGCACATTGTTCTTCTATTTCCTCCTCCCCAATTTATGTAGAATGATGTCTAACTAGTTATGTCTAGAATGGATTTCATATGGATGATTATTAAGGATTAATGTGAAAGAATGAAAGCTATTTTAAGTAGGAAAAATTCTCATTTAATGATATGGGTATGGTTTACATAGGAGTTTTTCCCAATTCTCTAAGCACCTAAACCTAAAAGTTCCATGAGAATGTAAGTGATAAAACTTTTAATTATGATGTTTTATGTTTTCGATGGAAAAAATGGGTCATAACTAATGGAATAAAAGGCATAAATGTAAAGATTAGGATTTCATCACTAGATCCAGGAGTTCGGGTCTTTGGATATTATAGTTGGTATCCAAGGTCGGTCTATATTACTTTGGCGATTAGGATGATTTCATGTGTGGTTATATTAAGAGTTATGGATACCATCATAGGTCTATAAGGTTATGTATGATAATATGTTAAACTTATTAGACAGACCTTTTAGTTTTTTGGTACTGAGATATGAAAGTGATCGATGATATTCAGTAGATGTTTTATTTTTTTTAATCATATTTAAATAATTGGTTTCAAGTTAAGTATGAATTTAAATTTTTTTAGACATAAAATTTATGTACTTTTAAACCATCAGGCTTTGTTGTGTTTTTTATATTGTGGTAATTTTGGGAATAAAACTCTTATTATATAGATAACCATGATGTTGAAAAGGGATTTAGTGACTACGTGATTAATGTTATTTTATAAGAAAATCAATATACTATTGCGATCGTAAGATGAAAGGAGTGAGAAAACCTTTAACAATAAAACACTATTTAATTTTGAGTTTATTAAGGTAATTTTTTATATAAGTTCATTTATATATGAAATGATATAGTTTTAACATTGGTTATTACAATTGAATTTTGAAGATTATTGTATCATAAAAAGGTTTATTCTTATTGGGAATTATCTTACCATGTGATAATATTTTTTCTATTAATGTCAAAATATTAGAGAAATATATTGTTATATCATTTATAGTTATCTGGTTATTAGAAGTTTGTTTTATATCTTTAGGAATGAAAGATTCATCCTAAATACTCATTGTTTGGATAAAAAGATATGATTAATGTGGAAATTTACAAAAAGAATAAATTATACTCATCAAGTAAGTATATTTCCTTATTCTTATAGTATATATGTAACATTAATTCCACAAATCTAGTAAAAAGATCTTGAAATAAATGTTGTCCTATTTTATACATACCTAATGAATTAGATGGTCTTTCCAATCCTCTATTATTTATGGTTCTTAGGCCGCTAACTTTCCATTGATCATTCACATTCTTGTGATCAATGACCTCAGTAAATCAATATAATTATTTTTTATTTTTCTTCATTCCCAACCTATGTTCTATTATTTAGAAACCGAGCTATGTTTCATTCTATATTACCTTTATAATTCTTTTCTCTCTATTGTAAAGTAGATGTTTTATTAACCATTTTTACGATATCGGTTTAAAAAAAAGGATTTTCAAATGTCCATACATTTATTTTTGAGACAAATTCAAATTTATAATATTTAATTTTTTAATTAAGGGGAGGATGTAGCACCCCGATATTTTAAAAGTAGGAAATTAGGTTCAATATCTTAAACAACATGCAACACTAAGTTTAACATGAGTTGCACCCAACCCCGAGATCAAATGAAATGTGATGTATTATTAAAATAGTATTATTTAATATAATAGTTATCTTATATATAGTATATCCTCATTTTTTAGTTATTTATTTATTAGAAATAAAATAATTATCTTTTAAAAGAAGTTGAAATATTTTCAAAAAAACAATATGTTTTTCCAAAAGGCAATCTAGTCGTGCTTTATGCAAATAATTTAAAATTAATTTTTACAAAATTTAGAAAAATAAATTGAAAATATAAACATAATTTCTAAACATATAATTTAAAAATTATATTAGGCTGGATTTTTCTGATTTTTTGAAAAGTTTCATTTATGGATAAATAGTAAAAAATCATTAATTTTAATTGAAAAATACATTTTCATTTTTAATATTAATAATGTAACATTATATTTTAAATTTCTATTAAAGTAAAATTAGTTCAATTATAAATAAATTAATAAAATTTAGTTATTTTTAATTAATTTCATATTGAATTTTATATAAAAAAAATTCAAACATTTCAATATTTTCTCTTTGAAAAACTCACTTTCTCATCATGCCAGCATGATTATGTTTTTAAATAGAATTTTTCAATTATAAGATTTGAATATAGAAAAATGGTTCCCATATTTTGAATAATCATAATTTCTAATTTCTAATAAGTTCATATTTATTTTTTACCAAAATATATTGTGAAAATAGTAAATATTAATTATCACAGTTAAGGTAAAAATAGTTTTACTAGGGGTTAAACTCAGAATATAGGGGTACAAATGACCTACCAATTTTTCAAAAACCAATTTCCTAGCCATATTTATGAACATATGACCAAATTATCTATTTTTATGAGTTTTTTGGAACAAATTTCCAAAACCAATCCCTATATAATAAGTTAAGTAATGAAAAACCAAAAAGGAGCCTTTATATTGAAATATATAATTCCTTGGGACATGCAGAACAAAAAAATATATTTAGTTATGAATATTACAATGAAATATATATTAGTTTTTTTATCATGGTAATTTATTTTATTTTTTTGAGATGAGATAATTACTTTAAATACAAATGAAATTCCTATGGATGGATTATTTTTTCAATAATAAAAAAAATTTAATTATACAAAAAACATTAAAAGTCATGTAAATGGAATAAATTATTCGGTTTCATTAATTTTTTGGATTAATATACCATTTTAAACATGTTTTAACACAATATATTTAGATTCCATCATTATATTGATATTTTTTAAATTGAAATTAAAGTAATAATGTGAAAAATAACATTAGTTTTATTTTTTAATAAATGATATTATATTAAATAATTGAAAATTAATAATAAAAAACTTATATATTCTATGTTATTTAAAAAATTTAAAAAATATAAAATATAGTACATTAATGGACCAATTTTTCTATTATAATAACTATATTTACTGTTAAATATTAAAAACTCGGTTTTCATGGTAACTACAAAAACAGTATTTTTTGCACGTTACTTGTGCTTGTATTAAAATGTAATTCAAACAAACATAGTATTTATATTTTATAAATTAAATTTCATATTTAAAATAATTGGGTCTAAATTATATAATAATTCTCAAACTAATTTAATTTTAATGGATAAATTACCACTGTTAAGAAATTTAGTTACTGTAGGGAAACCCCAAAACATTAAATATAGAAAAACTTTTAAGTCATAGAAGGAAATTTTATAAACATGTATTTATTTTTTTGGTGGAGTTTTTGATCAATGATATTATTCCATAAAACATTTAATTATTAGTCTTCGAGCTAATTTAGGTAAGATTGAACTCCTAAAAATGAATACATTTAGGTATTCACATGAATGACACTCCACAAATATAAAAATTCACTCACTCCCCTCTCTTATAAACAACTTTACATATATATTTTTGGTGTCCAATACCATCCCAAATCACTTCCCATATTCCATCCACTAACCTTAGAAGACTTATTTTGGGAAAAAATGTGGCCTTTGAAAGCATTAATGAAATCCTAGGGAGGATACCTAGAGAAGTGTCTTTATTTTATTTTTTTTCTTTGCATCATTCAATTATTAAAATACTAAAACGATATTTTAACCTCATTATATTTCATATACGTATATATTTTTATTTTATGTTTATGGCCTAAAACCCTACACACTACCATCAAATGGGTTTTCAAATCCCTATTCATGTGTACAGTGGAATACCACATCATGAACCGATGTTATTCATGTTTCTATCACCACATTTTAAGGTTGTGAATAATGATTAATTATATTTTATATATCATATTAATGATTTTATTAGGATTTTTTAGTTTTTATATCGCACATACCTTCATTATTCTTATTTTTGGGAATATGATAATGTCACTCGTTTGTACGGTGGACTATCGCCTCACAATGCGATGTGATTCATTCACACTTTACATGGATTGTATTAAGTCTAGGTTTAGAAAATATATTAGATATATATAAAATAACAATGATTATATAATGACAATTTATCATTGACTTTTATTTCATTGAATTCTACAGGAAAAAGGAAACATTGTTCATGTGTATGTATGACCTACATTCTCCATTTCTTACATATTTCATTTCCCATATCTAAATATAATGGCAACTATATACATATATATATACATAATATATATTATTTTTATATCTTTCTTTAAATTATTGATATTATTAAATCATGATCAAATTAAGAAAACTAAAAACAACAAGTCAAAATATATATGAAAAACAAAGCGGTTATTACCAGAAACTTAACATTGACATAGATTTATAAATAAATGGGTAATCAAAGTCATAATAAAAAATATATGATTTTAAAAAAAGTAATAATTTTATATAATAATATATTAACCAGTTGAAAATAATTATAAAATATTTTACAAAAAATCTTAAAGGAATTGTGATATAAGGGTTTTCTCATCTCACTTTTATTACTGTGAGATATATGTCATATTAACCAATTATGTTTGTTGTTCGGTGTATATACCACCCATAAATGAATTTTATTATTATCATCCATTTATATATTAGTATTTTAATATCCATTTTTGGATCTATATATCATGGTGCTTATGGTTTCAATTTTACCAAAGTGTTAAGGGATTTTTCTCTCAATTTTTTCTTTGAGATGTATATTATATTATACACTTATTTTATTTTATGAGGTGTATATAATAACCCCTTGATATATTATATCATTTACATATATATCTTTAAAATATTATAATTTTCATTTCATTTTATTATTTCATGGGGATTATGATTTAATGTTTCTAAAGTGGTAAAAGTTTTGTATTACAATCTCATCATTTATTAAGAGTGTTTATGATTATTCTTATAATGATATATATCTCAAGAAACTCATGAATATCCTTCTCCTATATTTATGTTATTAGAATACATGTCTTTCATTCGTTTTCCTCTCTTTATTTTCTCAATAGTTCAAAGTAATGTTTTTTTAATTTCCTTTTCGATCAAAAACTATTTTACTTCCAAAAAAATGTTTTAAAAAAATGTTTTCGTAGCCAAAATGATGTTTTCCATAAAAAAAAATGTTTTAAATATTTTCAAATATTACATTACAAGTTTTTATAATTATTTTCAAAGAAAAGTATTTTAAAATGTATATTTAAAAAAGGAGTTTTTCGAAATGGGACAGATATTTTTCTCATGAAATATTTTTAATGACCTTTTAATGGTTACTTCATTCATCAACATTAATAGACCATAATTTAAATTATGATTAAATGATTATATTTTTAAATGATACCAGCCTCAATCTTTCATTGGATAAATTATGGTTGTTTCAAAGAGATTTTCATAGAACCCATTTCTTTTCCATGGGAAAACCATGTTTCAAATAGAATGTTATAGAGCATGTTTATTTTCTATAAGTTAATCATGTTTCAAATAGGCTGACATGAAACCCATTTGGTTTCCTTGAGTTAATCAAGTTATGAAAGGAATGATATTTTTATGAGTTATATGATTAAATTCAAACTCGGTGTACTTTATTCAATTTTTGGTTCTTTGACATTACTTATATGATGGGGTATCCCAGATAGTGTTGGGTGATCCCACTACAACATACATGATGCGGCATCATAGATTGCATCAGGTGATCCCAATACAGCTTACATGATGGGGTAACCAAATTAAACCGGGTTTGTAACACATAGAGATTTTTTGAATTTTTTTTTGAATAAATTAAATTTCATTGATGGATTCAATTAAAAAAACATAAAGTTAAGCTCACACTACATGCGGCACTCACTTATCTTGCATTACATATAACACTGAGTTTTAACAAAACCACAATATATTTATTTCAATGAAACCATTGTAACCTAGCCCTCAAAATTATTGATTTTAATAATAATAATATTTTTAAAAAATATTATTTATAATTTTTTATATAAATAAATCATATTGATTATTAAATAAATATTATTCTATAAACAGTTTATATGTTTTGAAAATATTATTTTCTAAAAAAACAACTTTTTATTCCTTTTGTAAGAAATTATAATATTAATATTTTTTAAACTTTAATATAATTAAATTGATTAAAAAATATCATTTTTTAATTCCAAAAGTCAAATTTTTCATAGGGTCAATGTTTTGGAATTTTTCTGAATATTTTCTTTTTTTAATAAAATGTTAAAAATACTGAATTTTAACTGACAAATGCATTTTCATTTATCATATTTTAAAAACTAAATTAACTTTTAAATTTATTTTAATGTTATATTACATAAATTATACATATATTAATTCAATTTAGCTTATTCTAATCAATTTCAAATTAAAATTAGATGTAAAAACAAAGTAAAATCTTGATCACGTTCACTTTAAAAACCATCTTTCTCATCACGTATACAGGATTAATATTAACTAAATTTTTTCCACTACTATGAATGGAATTTAGAAAAATGGATTCTATATTTATAATAATAATAATTTTTAATTTCTAAAAATTCAAACTTAACTTGATTCTAAAATTAATAGTGAATGTAGTATAAATTGATTATCACGATTAAGGTAAAAATGGTTTTACTGGGGGCTTAAACTAAATAGTTAAGGATAAACATATCCTATAAAATTGTCTAAAAACTATTTTATTTCAATACATAGACCATAACATCATTTATATTTTATAATGTATTAATATGGATCATTTTAAAATTTGAAAAATGTGGGTGGAATTCTCTCTCTAAAAAATTTACTAGTTTTCCACTCACCTCACTTGTACAAGGCCACCCACTCTCCTCTATTATTTACACTTTAACCCCTCTTTTTTTGAAACTTCATATAAAAATAACTTCCAAAATTCCCTACCCATAACCTAGAATCACTTTTTTTGGTAGAAATCCATCAATGGAATGTTATTAGTGCAAACATTATGAGGATACCCGACGAAGACGTAACTTTCATCAATGTGCACTTTTTATATCTTCATAAACCTCATTAAATAATTATTATAACATGATTAAATAATAACCTTACTATATTTAATATTATGATATATTTTTATGTCATGTGTACTACTTACAATTGCACACACATCCATTAAATGGGTTACATAGTCATCTTTTGTGTGTACGACATACTACCGCCACACGAAATGAGGTCATTTGTTTTTCAATTATAATCTATCAATGCTGGTAATAATTATGGATTT
Organism: Viscum album; assembly: GCA_963277665.1. Taxonomy (NCBI): domain Eukaryota; kingdom Viridiplantae; phylum Streptophyta; class Magnoliopsida; order Santalales; family Viscaceae; genus Viscum; species Viscum album. The sequence goes on along the minus strand of OY728163.1, from coordinate 387,518,012 downwards.
ATTGTTTATATATGTTATATATTATATTTATGGTTTTTAATGATTTAGTAATTTTATATCACACATATCTTCATGCTTTCCATTTTAGGGTAATTTGATTAAGTCATTCATGTGTACGGAAGACTACATCCTTTTGAAGAAATGGGATCATTAATACATTATATGGAATGAATAAATGATGGTTTAATATAAATATATGATATATATGACATAATCATGATTCTAGAATGATAATATTTATCATTTACTTTTCTTTCTTTCAACCAGAAAAGAAAATGAAGAAACAGTGTTTACACGTACGTACGACTGGTCGTCCCCATGAAAGGTGTATTTAATTTCCTATCAATAAACATTGAGGACTAAAATAAATACATATATACTGAATATAAATGATATATATCATGTTTTTATATTGGATATGATGTATCCATGGTCAATGTAAGAGGACTAAAAATATAACAAATCAAAACATATACAAAAAACAGAGAGGTTATTACTCAAAACATAAATTTAACTATGAATTCGATGAGACACATATTTTTCATAATTTTTCATTAAATATAAACATTTTTAGAACCAACATAGCTTTATTCTATTTTAAATTGTCAAATTTTTTTATTTTTGTGGAATTTTGATCTTAATAGAAAAAATTTACTAATTTAGGGATTTAACAGTATTTTTTTTCTATATTTCAGCCATAACATTTTCTAAACTCATTGAAATTGTGAAATTCCTTTTTTTATGATCCCTTAGAGATTGGAATACATTTCCTCCTTCTGGACCACAAGTTGAATCTATTAATTTTTGGCCCATAATCATCTCAAAACATAGGCCTCAAAAACTATTCGTATATCTAGAATGATTTAAATATTAGATTATATATAAAAGTTGATCGGCCCAATGAAGATGAAATTAGACAAGGATATATGTTTGAAATTAATTAATAACTTTAATTAAGGATTAAACACGTTAATAATATTTTGGGATGTCCATTAATGCTATGGAAACTAGATACATGGAATATAGAGAGGCAGTCTGGACAGATTAAATTCTCATAGTGAAATGGTCATAACTCTCTCTATGCATGACCAATGAGGCTGAAATATTTATTTGAGACATGAATGACAATTTGGAACATCGTTTAAGAAGGTTTACATGCGTGAATCAGAAATTTAATTGGTCGTACTTTTAGAAAACTTTCGATAGGAAAATATGTCCTATAAAAGTAAGTGAGCTCCACCATCTCAAATTCCTCCAACTTATCACTTCCATCTGGTGGCAAGCATCCAAGAAGAAAAAAAAATATCCTTTATTACCACTTGTTATTCATTGATATTACATTATTCCATGCTTATTGTTTATTCAAATTCAATTACCCCTTCTTGTATGGATGGGTATAATACTTAGTGATTGGGTGAAGGGAAGGGGATCCATTTTTGTGATGTTTGAGTTTTTGAAGTTTTTATTCTAAGGAATTTTTTCTTTTTAAATGAATGATTTTTAATTTATTTTATTTTTAAATTTAAATTAAATAAGGTAGTATTTTAATTTATTCTAAAATATTAAATTGTTTTGATATAAATAATATTCTACCCATAATTTATTTATTTATTTTTTACACCAATTGGTAGTTTTAATGAAATAAAGGGAGTGGTTTAGTGATTTATAAAACACATAATGAAATTAAGATATAATAATTAAATAATTTAGGGAAAATCAATACTATATTTAGTATTTCCATAGTAATTATCAATACTTCATTATGATTTAAAAAATTTGATAAATAATTAAATCAAAGGTGAATCGAAGAAACAATTTTTATTCTATTCATTTAATTATTTTTCTAAAACCTTGATATTAACAATTTCTCAGAACCTATGATGAATTTAATAAAGAGAAAACCTAACCTAAATCCAATCAATTCTCCCTCATTATAAATTCACCAAACATCAAAAAAATATTTTCTTCTTAAATCATTCAAACATTTTTTATCTGAATAAGTAATAACTATACGAGAACAGTTCTCTTTGAAGAAACATTTTTCGGTTACCACTCAAACTACACCCTTAGGGGATTTCATTGTTTTTTACACACCTCACGAAAAGTCTGGGTTATAATTGTTAATAAAAAGGTAATAAAATTTCATAAGAAAATCATATATGGAATGATATATATGAATATAGTTCTATAAGATATGTGTAATATAATTATATTTATTATATTGGGTGTTGGACCATGTATGAAAAAATTCAAGACTTACGGTAAGGGATTTCCATATAACTTTTTACTTCTGTGAAACACATATAATATTAACCACCTATTTATATTATGTGATATATATACTTACCATTATTGTATATTATTATTCTTATACATAAAAATATTGGGGTTTAGATATCCATTTTAGGATCTCTATTTCATCTATTTTACGGTTCAAATGTTAAGAGATAGGTAATGTATTTTATCTCAATTTTCATTCTTTGAGACATACATTATGTTATGCACCTATATTATATCATTAGGTGTATATAAATACCATTTGAAATGAAATATAATAAATTTATTCATCCTCATTATATTTTAAGTTTCAATTTATGTTATTACTTCATGGGGATTGTGAGTCAATATTTGTAAAGTGGTAAATATTTTATGTTTCTATATAATCATTTATTAGGAATTTTTTGATTAAGTATCCAGTCTTGAAATATCATAACCTAACTCTACATATTTCTAATAAAGTTTCTTATTATAAGGTTATTTATGATATCTTCATGTAATTGTATCATTTTTTCACTCTTTGGTACTTAAAATTATGAATAAAATGTTTTTTAATAAAATCATATTATTTCTCTCTTCAGTTGGAAATCTATTTTCTTCCAAATCCATGTCTTCTAAAATGTTTCTAAAAATATTTCATTACTCTATTATGGATTTTAAAAATCATTTATACCAATTTTTAACTTTTTAAAACCCTTTTAAAGGAATATTCACGTCGTTTTCCAAATAATGAATGTTTTTTACCAAAAATGTGAAGAGAATCTTTATTTTAAAATTTACAGATGGAATGGAATTTTCCAAATTCATGACCAATCTTTTCTTCAAATATTTAAATATATGTTTTCAATGTTATTTTAAAATAAATTTTTCCTGAAAATGTTATATTTTGTAAATATAGTTTTTCAAATAAGAAAGGATATTTTTCTCATGAAATTATTTAAATCATTGATCAAAATCATTATCCATATAAGATGACAGGCATTGCTGTTTCTTATGCCTTACTAGGAATATGATCCAAGGATAACATTTTTATTATTTATCCCAATAGTTTATGTTTATGATGATAAGTTATTTATGAAACTCATTTCTCTTCTATGAGTTGTACCATGATATAATTTCTTTGAATCCCACTTCTTTTCATTGGTTATTCTATGATGAAATTATTATGAAACCTATCACTTTTCCATGAGTTTTCATACAGTGAATTTTTATGATACCCATTTCATTTAATGGTTTATGGTATGATTAACTATTATGATATTTAGGTACACTTAAATATGGTTTTAATTAGGTTATGGGTGGGACTTGTATCTCCCCCTAATTTCTTGAGTAAATATTTATATCTCATGAGATATACAGGGCTATAATGGGAAGTAAACCATGTTCTGTAAGACAGGGCTAGAATGGGAAGTCAAATCCATTAAAAAAGACAAGGATGTAATGGGTTGTGAACCTGATTCAGGAAAGAAATTTGTCTACTATGATGGAATTGAAAGTGATCCTTGAATGATATGGAATGGTTTTCTATGCTTATGATTTTATAAAAAATTATATATATTATGCCAAATCTATTCTCTCATGGATCATGTACTTTAATTTCATTTTGATTTAGGTTTATGAACTATTAATATATATGACATGACTCAAGATTCTGATTTTTGATATGCAAGGTATAGTTTTAAGAAGTTATGTTATTGGTCACATACCCTTATATTCATGTTATTATTAAATATCCCTTATGTTTACCCTTATTGAGCATCTAAGATCACCGTTTCATATGATTAATTTCCCTAAGTTATGAAGACATCTATTATATATTACATGTCTAATAAAGGTGTGAGTTTTAAACTTAAGGACCAATGTTTAAGTTTACATGATTCTAAAGCCACTGAAATATTAAATTCCTCAGGTATGAGTTTGGGTAATGTAATGAATATTCAAAAAAATGATATAATGTATATGTATGTTAATCATGGGTTTATATAGTTTGTATGAATTTATATGTTTAGTTAACCATTGGAAACTATGCTGATAAAACCATAGTGAGATCCTTATGAACATCTCTAATGATAAGTATAATAATGATTCAATGTATAGTAAAAGGTCATAGAATTTAGGTAAAGGATAGTGTGAGTGGTTTCTAAGAAATCACATCCAGGAATGGATACTACAAGTGGATGTGGTTTTTGAATATATGTACCTAGTGGAAATAACCTCAAAAACACCATATTAACCTAGAAATTATCAAGAACTGGTATAAGAAAACAATACTTATTGTACACTTGGTTTGACACCCCAAGGAGATATGATTTGGGAATTCACAAGCTCTCTACAGAATATCATGAATTATTTAAATAGAATATGACTATGAATGTCATATGATAAATATAAGTACTTATAGATTAAAGATAAATTTTTCATGATTTATAAATCCTAAAAGTTATTTTTCATGATTATGTGGTTCCCCGTTATGATTTATGTTTCTTACACTCTGATTTTTGGTTAAGTCACTGGTTATAACCCAAAGGAATTATGTTAATGATGAGTGTGATAGAAACTGAAATGATTTTCCTCCTGAGCATCCAATTGTGATGGGAGATGGAATAAAAAATCTTGTTGATATGCTCATAAGACATTATCAAGATATGAATCATGGGTGATATCCAAATGATCAAAGGATGGAACAAAATTTTTTTGGGTTCTTCATTAAGAACATTCCACCATCCTTCAGTAGATCCAAATATTGGCCAGCTAGTGAATAATGGATTGGTACCAATAAAAATATATTTTTCATTATCCAGTGTTTGGAACATGCAAATATTCATTTTGGATGTATATAATTTGGATGGATGATTGGATAAATAGTGTTCTTTTCTCAATAATATGAGGAAACATGGTGAAATTGACTACATTTATTGGGATGAGTTCAAGAACATCTTTGTCAATAATTATTTTCCTCATGTTCATTGTATGAAGATGAAGAATGAGTTACTTGATTCAAGGAAAAAGGATGATGAAAATTTTGGTACCTATGAGGACAATAGTACACGAATTTTTTGGTATGATTATGGTATTATCATTCAACCAAAAAGTATGTTTGATCGATTCTTCAGTGGATTAAAACCAAGTATTAAAAGGGTGTTAGCCATAATAGACTTCAATAGATATCAAGAGAGTGTTTGATATGAAATAAAGGTGGAAATGGAGGTTGGAGTTAGGTATCATTTTCATGGTTTTGAAAAGAAAAGTAATATAGTGTTCAAAGTAAAATATAAGAACAATCCATAGGATAATATGATATTTACTTTATGCTCTAACTGTGGGAAGAAAAATGGAGAAAATTCCCATATGGGGGGATAGTAAAATTTTTAAGTGTTGAAGGGCAGTCCATTGGTAAATTTGTATCTAAAGTGGTGGGAAGAAGTACTATAATTCTATGAATAGAGAGAAAGCTACATATAATGAACCTCCCACACTTTAGTGCATCAAGTGAAAAGAGAATGTGAATTATGCTAACCAGTCCCTAAACGTGATGGTAAATGATGACGATTGATGCCACAACCCTCTTAAGCCAAGGGACAAGTTGAAATACATGCTATCATTGTTTCTGATGAGGGGTTCAATAAAACTTTTTTGAAAGGTACACATATAATCCACTCTACAACTATTAATGTCTTATTTTACTCTAGATATACCCATTCATTCATATCTAAAGAATTTTAAAAGGTTATCAAGATTCTTTCAATGTGATTAGATGTAAAATTGGTTGTAAAATTCCTAATTTTATGATGCTCGCATATCATGTCTATGGTTACTCTCCTGTTGAAATTGGAGGGAATGTGCTTCCTAAAAATGTTTCCATTATTCCTCTTGTGTAATTTGATGTAATCCATGGAATAGATTGGCTTTCTCTACATAAATCCCACATCAATTTTTGAGGAAGGGAATTATTATTTGATATTACAAACCAACCAATGATCATCTATAAATGTGACAATAAGTATTAGATTTTTATGGATAAAACATCTATTAAACGGGTCTTCATTTCCATTCATAAGGGGTGTTTATATGAAATAGATGTGGAGAAACTCAACATCGATTATATTCATACTATTTGTGAATTTTTTATGTATTTTGAGGAGAGTTTATTAGCCTTCCACCAAACTGACAATTTGAGTTATCAATATAACTCATTACTGGATCCACAATGATTTCAAATACTTTATATAGAATGAAATATATTTAGTTGTATGAATTAAATAAGCAAATCTAATAAAACATTAACAAAATATTCATTTGTCCAAGTGTGTCACCATGGGGCACACAAGTAATTTGTATCAAAAAGAATGATGAATCAATGTGACTCGACATTGATTATTGAGCGTTAAAGAATATCATAGTCATGAAAAAGTATAATCTTCCCAATATTGATAAATTGTTTATCTAATACATGTAACTTAATACTTTTTTAGGGTTGAACTTCATTTTATATATCATCAATTTAGTTCCGATAAGGGTTATATACACAAGACTATATTTCGAACAAGGTATGGACAATATTAAAATATATTGATGTCATTCGTTCTTACTAATTTCCTTCTCTATATTCATGGATTTAATGTATAGAGTCTTTATATATTACCCTGATTATTTTTTTGTAGTATTTATAAATTATGTTATTATCTATTCAAATTGAAATTTTGATAATGAAGATCACTTGATAATTGTACTAAAGATCCTAAGGAAAGAAACAATATATTAAAATTTTTAAAGGTGTGAATTTTGGATGCAAAGGGTTTTATTTATTGGTCATATAATCTCAATAGAGGGTATATCAGTTGATCCATCAAATATTTCTGGAAAATAATGTCTGACTAGAACAAAAATGATGACTAAGATTCGTAGTTTTCTTGGATTAGCTGGCTATTTTTTATGGTTTTTAGAGAATTTATCATGAATATATATTTATTTGACCATGTTTACTTGAAATGGTTTCATATTCCTCTACATAGATGAATATAAGGAAAATTTCAAGGAATTCAATAGAGGATTAGTTAGTGAACTTTTTCATACATTAGCCATTAGTGGAGAATTGTTTGTAATCAATAGTGTTGAATCCATGTAGGGATTGGGATGTGTTATTATATTCAATGAAATTGTTATAGATTATTCCTCACAATAACTTAAGATTCATGAGAAGAACTACCCAAATTTTGATTTAGAGTTATCATTCATAATTTTTTCATTAAAAATATTAAGGCATTATCATTATTAAAAAAAGTGTGATATATATAATGATCAAAAAATTAAAAGTATATATTCACATAAAAGGAGTTGAACATGTTCCCTAAAAAATTGTTAGAGATGATTAAGGATTATGACTTCTCAATACATTACCACCCTGGGAAGTAAAACACGGTGGTTGATGCTTTGAGTTGAAAGGATCATTTTAGCTTATCCATGATGAGGATTGAAAAAGATCTAATATTTCTAGATTTTCAGAGGATGGATATGGAAATCCTAAAGAAAGGGGGAAATATTATCTTGATCAATTAAATGTTCATACATTTATTCAAGTAAATTTTAAAGAGGTGAATAAGGAAGATGTTGATTTGTAAAAGAACATTAGAAATGTTCTTCAGTTTAACCATGATCATGATTGAATGATAAGGGTTATGAAACGCGTATGCATTGCTTGTATACCAGATTTGAAAAAGTATTTTTTTTGTGTAAGCTCAATATTTATTCATTCTATATTCATACATGAAGTAAAAAAGATATATAGATATTTGAATGAATAATTACATTGGGATGGAATGAAGATAGATATTGCATTGTTTGTATCTCAGGGACTGGTATACCAATATATTAAGGCTAAAAGACAAGAGTCTATGGGGATGTTTCATCCATTACCCATACCATAAATGAAATAGGAGAACAATATCATAGATTTTGTTGTGGGACTCCCCAAAACCTATAATGGTAATAATTCCATATGGGTTGTATTCGACCACCTTTCTATGTTTGCACCCTTCATCGCTATTTGAAAATACTTCTCTCTAGATAAGATTTCCAGGATATGCATTCATGAAGTGGTAAGGTTACATGTACTAAAACATTCCATTGTATATGATCTAGATTCGTGGTTCACCGCAATGTTTTGGTGAAGAATTTAGTAAGATCTTGATAAAAAGATTTGTTTCAACATTGCGTATCATCCACATACAGATGGTCAGTCTAAGATAAAAATTCAAACCGAAGAGGATATGTTGAGATCTTATTCTATGGATTTCAAAGTTGGTAGGGATCAGCATATTCTTCTAGTAGAGTATTATCACAACAGTGTCTTTCACTGAATTATTCAGATGGATCCTTATGAATCCCTCTGTGGATTGAAATATATATACCCATCATTCTTGAATGATGTTCAAAAAATAAATCTATTTGGACCTGAAATAGATAAAGAAATATTAGGAAAGTTTAGATCCATCCAGTAACATATCAATGAATCACATATTCGACATAAAATTTATTCTTATAATATGTGACGTGAGCTACAATTTAATGTTTATGATAACGTGTTTCCATGAATTTCTCCATAGAAAAAGTTTACAAGATTTGGTATGAATGGGAAACTAAGCCATATATATATCGATCCCTTTGAAATTCATAACCATATCGGGATGGTATCCTATCGCTTCTTACTTCCACCGAACCTCTCTCATGTCCTTGACATGTTCCATGTATCTATCATGAGGAATTACATACATGACCCATCACATGTACTGAAATCAGAGGTCTTATAGATGGAGTAAGATCTTCATTATGGGGAAAAGCCAATTGAGATTATGGATCATACATATATAGTTATATGAAACAAGACCACTCAACTGGTTATTTTTTTTTGTAGAAACCAGTAGTTTGAGGAAGCTATTGGGAACTTGAGGATATGATAAGGCATAATTATCCTCAATTTTTTGTATTAGAGTGATGAATTTCAAGGGTGATATTCATTTTAAGGGAGGTATAATGTAACACCCTGATTTTTAATGTATTATTTTTTTCAATTAAATTAAATTTATTTTATTTCTTAAATTATATGAAAAACTTTGTTAAGCTTTCACTATATGCATCACTGACTTATATTTCATTACACACAATAATGAGTTTTAACAAAACCATGATATATTTATCTATACATAACCAGTAGAACCTATACATTAATTTTATTGATATGAATAGGTTTAACTAATTTTTAAATATTATGTATAATTATTCATCTATTTTGAAAATATTTTTTTTCTTAAAAACTATTTTTATTCATTTTTGGGAGCAGTAATAAAATTATTATTTTTACTTTTATGTAATCAATTTTATAAAATAAAAATTAATTTCAAATTCAAAATGTCAAAATTATCTTACACTTATTTTTTGGTATTTTGTTTTTCAATGTTTTATTTTTTGATGAATAGTTGAAAATACTAAATTTTAATAGAAAACTACATTTTCATTAATTTATATAAAAAGTTTAATTATTTTTTATATTTTAATTACAGATAAATTAGTTCAATTATCAATATATTAATCCAATTTGGTACATTGTAATAAATTTTTCATTGAATAGGATATAGAAGAATTTTAAACTTTTGATCATTTTCACTTTAAAAAATCGCTTTCTGACCATGTTAACAAGATTTATATTAAATTTATTTTATTCACTTCTGTGGATTTAATTTGAAAAAATTGATTATATTATTAGAATAATAATAAATTATGATAAATAATAATTCTAACATAATTTTTTACTAAAATTAATAGTGAATGTAGTGAAAATTAATTATTGTAGTTAAGGTAAAAATTGGCTTACTAGGGGTCAAACCAAAAATTTAAGTGTAAAAATATCTTATAAAATTTTATAAAAACCATATTCTTGGTATATTTATATCATTACACCTATAAGGTTCCATAATTTCATAAGTTTTACCCTTTTTACATATTAAAAATGTGGGTGGAATTCTCTCTTTCAAAATTTATAAGTTTTCCACTCACCTCACTTATAAAAGGCCACCCCATATCCTCTCTTTTTCACACATTGAAACCTATTTGGTTCATCAAATCCTTATAAAAATCACTTCAGAACTTCCATAATATTATCTTTTAATCCATATTTTTGTTATAAATTTATCTTAGGAAGTCTTTTAGTGTAAACATAAGGAGGATATACGAAGAAGAGTTAAAGATCATCAACAATCACTTTTATTTTATATCTTCCCCAACCTACATAAAATAATAGTATAACATATTTATATAATAATATCATTATACAAAATATAGTGATATTTTCTTATTTTAAGTATATGACCAACAACCATACACACTTTCATCAAATGGGTTATGATATCATAACTTGTGTCTGTGAAGAACTACCTCATCATCAACGAATGTTGTTCGTTTTTCCATTACCACCTATGAAGGTGGGTGATAATGATGAAATTATAATTTATATAATATATATTTATTATTTATTATTTTATAACGATTATAAAATTTTTATATCTTAGAAACCTTCATGACTTTTATTTTTTGTGATTATGATAATGTCATTTGTGTGTACAACAGACTATCACTTTGTGAAGCAATGTTATTCATTCCTTCTTTAAATTGAAATATTAAGGATAGTTTTAACAAAAAAATATGTGATGTATATGAAGTAAAAAAATTTCATTAATGATAATGTATTTTAGTTAAATTACTTTCTTTCAATTTGAAAATAAAAAAAATACCAATTATGTGTATGTACGGCCTGCCGTCTTCATGAATGGTGTATTTAATTTTCTATCACTAATTTTATAGGTTATTATAAATATATATATAATGAATATATATGATATTTATATCATTGATATCATTCTGAATATTATTTAACCATGATCAAAGTAAGAGAACTAAAAATATGAAAAATAAAAACATATACAAAAATAAATTAGTTATTACTTGAAACATAACATTAACATGGAATTGTTAATAAATTGTTAATAAAATTTAATAACAGAATAATATATTTTATGATATACATGAATATGGTTCCTTAATATATTAATAATAAACTTATATTTATTATACTTGACGTTTGACCAAGTACGACAAAATTCAAGACTTAAGGTAAGGGATTTCTGTCTCACTTTTTACTTTTGGGAGACACATTTCTTATTCACCGCATATTTATTTTTTTGTGGTGTATATAATTAACATTAATGTATATTTTTATTTTTATAATGAAATATTTTAGTATTTACATAACCATTTTAGTGTCTCTCTTTCATGGGCTTTATAGTTCAAAAGTTAACAAATAGGTAAGTGGTTTTTTGTCAAAACTTTATGTCTTTGAGATGTATATTATATTATGAACCTATATTCTTTCATGAAGTATATATAAAAAATTTTCAAATATAATATCATTAATTCATTCTACTTTGTGATATTTTAATTTCCAATTTATTTTATTCCTTCATGGGTATTATGATTCGATGTTACCAAAGTGGTTATTATTTTTTGTTACAATCTCATCATTTATCATAATTTTTTAGGATTAAGTCTCTAATATTGAATTATTATAATAAACCTCTTAGTAATTCTCTTGAAATTAAATTTCTTGTTGTGATTTAAAATATATTCAACTAATGGTGCCATTTTTTCACTCTTTGGGAGTTAATATTATTAAGAAAATGATTTCAAGAAAAATCTACATTATTTCTCTGTTCAATCAAAAAATATATTCCAAAACAATGTTTTCAAAAATGTTTTAAGAATTATTTTATTCCTATCATTTGATTTTTAAAATTAATCTTTTCCCATTTCTAAAATTTTACATCATGTTTTAAAAGAAATCATCATGTTGTTTTCCAAAAAATGCTTGTATAAAAATAACTAAAAATGTTAAAAGAATATTTATTTTAACATGTATGACATGAATCCAATTTTATAACAACATGACCAATCAAGAATAAAAATATAACATTATTATTTTTCAAATTTATTTTCAATGAAAAATATTTTCAAAATGATCTATGTTTTAAAAAGTGTTTTTCAAAGAGTAAATGATATTTTACTCAAGAAATGTTTTTAATGATTGATCAAAATCATTCTCCATCTAAGATGACACATGTTGGTATTACCTATAACTTTATAAGGATATGATCCAAGTATACCATTCTAATTCATTATTTTTTTTATGTTTATGATGAAAATTTATTTATGAAACTAATTTATCCTCCATGGGTTATACCATGATAAAAGGATTATCAAACCCAATTATTTTCAAGGGTTATTCTATTATAAAATGATTATGAAATTTTTCTATTTTCCACAAATTATTATATGATGATATATTTATGATACCCATTTAATTTCATCGGTTATGAAATGATGAATGTTTAATATCTTTTAGAAAACATAAATATGGATATCGTTATTTGATGGGTGGTACATATATCACACTATAATGAATTTGGAAATGAGTTACTTCTCATGGGATAGAAATGGTTGAAATGGGAAGTGAACCTGATTCAGTAAGATGGGTTTGGAATGAGAAGTAAACCCAATTTAACAATTACAGTCTAGAACATGGAGTAAACCTAGTTTTGTAATGTACTTTTCTCTCTATGATGGTCTTAGTAGTGATCCTTGACTAATATGAAATGATTTTTATGCCTATGTGTATGCTTAAAATTATATGTCATATGCCAATGTTATATTCTCATGGATCTTGTTCTTTGATATCCATGTGATTTATGTCTTATGAAGTATCAATAATTATTCCATGACTCAAGATTATGATCTTTATATGTAAGGTATAGTTTTGAAATTTTATGATCATGTTCTCATACCCTTGGGTTAAAATTATTCTTTCATTTTATCCTTGTTTACCCTTTGTGACGCCCCAGGATTTATGAACTTGTCTGAGTGAACAATGTTATGTTTTATAATGATGTTTCTTGCTTTACATGGTTTGTTTTTGGTACCAATACAGGGATTGAAACTAAATATATGAAAAACAATGGGAATAAAGAGAACTGGTATACATCAAAATGTTGCATTACTACAAATACCCAAACTAACCAAGAACACCATGCACAAGAATTAACATTGCCACAGCAAGGATGATAAGAATCATAACTCGAGTAATTGGATAGTATTAAAATTTTGTGTCTGTCAGTGGGAAAAACATAATAGCCAGAACCACAACACACCTACTCAGCACCAATGGAATGACGAGAGCCATCCAGCTAGGTTCAGGTGTTTTGAATTTGTGAAACACCATACCCCCTGTTTTTATATTGGTTCTTATGAAATTATGACTGTTGTATGACTGTTGGGTATCCTTGGATAAAGTGAATATTTTTATAAAAATTTGGACTTTATGATGTTCTTATAATATTATATTATTTTAATATTTTAATACGTACAAAATAAAGTAATTATATTTTCGAGTATCTTAATTTTTTAAATAAAAGAATATTCTTGAAAATTAATCTATTTGATTTTACAAAACCCTGATAATATCTATATAGTGGAAAACTTAGTATTTTAAAAATGTTTTGAAAGTCCTGTCTAAAGTGTATCTGAAATAATTGAATATATATATATATATATATATATCTTATTGGACCTTTAAAACAATGTATTTTGAATTAGGGAAAACTATTGGTCTTTTAAAAATAATTTTATGAAACAAATAGTGGTGTATTTTAAACATCCTAATATTTATAAAAGTTCAGTATATTAGTTATTAAATTGTTATATTTTAAAATAATTATATCAAATTGTAATGTATTCTACAATGGGATATTAGATTTAAAAATTATAAGTTTAAACTAGTTATTATATTGTATAAAAACTCAATTTTACAAATATTCATGTTTCATACTATTTGGAAACAAAGTATACAGTTTACATGTTTATTGTACCCCTTACTCTTTATATCTAATTAATTTTTTAATAAAAAAATTAAGTTGGGACCCGGCCAAGCTGAGGGAATCCCTTGGGGAAAAGCCCTCGAGGCCAAGACCGAGCCCTAGGGACCCGAGGTACCGACCATCGGGATCCCGAGCAGTGGGTGTCAACTAGGTCTGAGTCGAGCATAGCTTCGTCCAGCCGCACGCAGGCCCGTGTATAAGGCCCGCGGTGTGCTTTACATAGGGTTGGGTCAAGGCCCACATGGGGCCCGTGTATAAGGCCCCGGTGTGTGTGTTTGTGTTATTTCTCTGAAGGAATCATGTTCTGAGTTATAAACCATGATTCCCCTTCGGTTCGTTTCGATGTGGGATCCATTCCACGCGATCAGAACCGTTCGATTGATTTCCGCTTCAATCTCATCCGTCCGACCCTTTAGCCGTGCGATCTCCCCCGCATATTTCCGTGACCGTCTTAGATCTCATGATATCTAATCGCAGCCCTTGGTTTCTTTTAAACTGATCAAACCAATTCTCGTGCTTCCTCCAACCGTATGATCTCTCCGATTTTAATCCGGGTCGTCAGTTCCTTTCTGTGTCGTCCTTTCCGCATCACCTTTTCCTCACGTCGGGGTCCCGTAGTAGCAGGCCTGCATACTGAGGACGCCTCAGCCTTCACCTTTTCCACTGCTCCTCTTGACCCCCGCACACCCCCTCCTAGGGAACTGTTAACTTGCCTCCCTCACGCCGGCCTACCCTTGGGGTCGATTCAGTTGTTGCACTGAAGCCTCTACTTAAACCCCATCTTGCCTCATGAAACCCCGACGGCTTCTTCTCCTCTAGAACACCTTCCAAACTCTCCAGAAAAACCAATGAGCTCCCTTTTGATCCGAGCATCCTCTTTAATAGGTAAGGGTTCTTGAATTCTTTGTTTTCATTTGTAAAAACCTACATTTTATACTCTCGATATATACAGTTTATATATGTTTATATACTTAACATGAACCCCTCAGTTTGTATTGTCTTCAGGGGGGGGGGTTCTGCCATCGTGTTGTCATAAGGGTACATAGGTAAGGGTGTTCTATGTTTCGTTTCTATTAAGAACATCCTTCTCTTTTATGATTTGTTATATATGATTTCCATATTTAAAAAATTTAATGCCACCCCTCCTGTTTTAAAGTTATTTTAACGTTATTTTCCTACAATTTTACAAGGAGGCTTTCATGTTTATGGGTCTGCATGTTTTCTTTTTAAAAAGGGTTCTATTTTAACAAAACTTATATATTTAGTTCTATGTATATGATTTTATAAATATATATATATATTGTATCAATCCACGGGTATTAAATATGTTAAAAGAAGATTGTTGTGGATTTTCGGTGTAGGGGATTGACTTCATTCAAATTATTTCTATAAAACCCGTATGTGGTATAATGTGTATATACAATTTTTTCTATCTATAAATATATATATATATATATCAAAAATCTGAACTATTTTTAGAGTTTCTAAAATTGATTTTGGTTGTTTTGATAGGACTTACTTTATTCTTTAATACACATATGTTTTTTATAAAAGAAAATTTTGGTATTCGCTAAACCAACATGTATTTTATATATATCAATATGCACAAATGTGCTTGCTATTAAAGGAATTTATTTGACGTAACCCATGATGTGTTTTACGATAAAGTGTGTATTTTGGTTTAATTAAAATATGTTAGATGATTTAGGAGTCATGGGACCGTGTTATCATGTAGTGACCATTTACTATTTTATTATGCAAAGAACCTACTTTGGTGAATGCTATTAGTTAATCAAGCTATGGTTTAATGACCTGTTTATCACCATAACTTATGGAAAGTGTTTTCTTTAAGAATTTCGTTTTCATGAAATAATAATTTTAAAGATTCATTATTTATTATATCATCATTTTATATGCTTTAGTAATTAGCTTGTGTGAAAAGAATGTTTACTACTACTATGTATGCCTTTGATTAGTTATTAACATATTTTTCAATGTTAACTATCGTATCATGTATTAGAAAAATGTGTAATGGTTCATCATTTATTTTAGTTATTATTGTACATAATGCATTCCTTTGACATGTCATGATAATAAACTAAGAAATTAGATTACCCAAAGGTGTAAGGGACACCTTGGGTAATATGAAAATGAATGAGTTATTCAAGGTGGTATGAGACATCTTGAATATACAAACTATTTAAGTAAAGTATGAACGATGTGGCTCACTTGATAATAAAGAAAAATTAAGGGTGCATCCTGATAGAGCTCCAATGCATTGGGTAAAGACTTAATCTCTAGATAATACCAGTTTAACGATACCTTGGGGATGGACCTTGGTAATTTTTTTAATGACACCTTGGGCATGGACCATGGTGATACGGAAATGATTGTCTATGTTAAATGTTGATGCCACAAAATTCAAGTTATATTAAAAGTTCTTTTCAAGAAAATATGCATATTCCTTCACGACAATTTCCTTTATGTTTTTTTAATGTTCATATTTTTTTACTAGTATAAGTTTAGAGCATGATTTGTGTTTATCACTTAGTAAGATAGTAACTAGAAAATGAAATTGAAGTTGTTTTCTTTAAGCACAACTCTGATTATACATTACTTTTAACTGTTTAATCTCATGTTTAAGTAATCACATGTCATACTTTTTTATGATGACCTTTATTACTTCGTTGAAAAATGTCATAATCGTTTCATGTATTCCTTGAAAATCTTGACTGAGAACTTTCATGTTATGAATTACCATTTTCTTAAGAAAATGTTCTATGGATAATATAAAAAAAATTCAAAAGTTACATTGTTCTTATTTTAAAACCCCTTACTAAGTATTTCAATTCTCACCCTACGTTTTGGTTTAAAATTTCCAGGTAACCGCTTTTAAAAGTTGAATTGTTTTAGAAGTTGTTGGTTTCCCAAAGCCCGAGCCACACTCGATCCTCTGTATGTGGACATGATGTGTGTTTATCAATGCATGTTTTCATTTCAAGACACACATCATGTTCAGAAGGCACTGGATCCTAGGATTCTGGAGTCTAGGTCTTCACAGTTGGTATCAGAGGGTAGGTTTGGATAACTCTTGAAAACCAGAACTAAAACAAAGAATATATATATATATATATATATATATATATATATACTACAGTATTACTAAAAAAACGAGTTTTCTTAATTTTCAGATGGAAAACGAAGGTACTAAGCTTTTGTCTCTCCCCATTGAGGACCTAGAGACCATTGTGTCTTTAGCTAGCCGAGAGAATTTTCTAAACTTCGCCCATATCCACATGACATGAAAACACATTTATGACGTGTCCAACTCACCTCCGGTGCTCCAGCTACACCGAGGGTTAGGAATGGATTACCTCCTCATGATGATGATCGAGTTTCCCTCCTTTGTACGTCGGGGAAGGTACCATGAGGGACTTTTCCAGGAGTTCATGGCAGGTGATGACTTTGGACTTATGAACCTCAACGCTTTGCAAGAGGATGCTGCTACCGGTGACCTTCGAGCATCCTACCTCTATCAAATCTTGAACTACGGCTTCTAGGGTGAGTTGTTGAACTTCAGAACATTAGAAGATGATTCCGCTCGACTTTCTTGTCGACAACAAGTGTATCCTGACGTCTCCCAACTTCATACCCCTCATGATAAACTCATGAGACGTCACAGGTTCCCCCATTAGTTTAACCCTGAATGCTCATCCTGTGTTTGGATTGAGGAGATAGGGATTTTTTCCTCTTTCTGTGGATTTCGTGTAGTAAATCATTAGGGGAAACTCAAGCACTGACGCGTAATAATAAAATTTTGTTTATTGATATATTTCCTTTCCCTTTCTGTTTTTGGTTTGTTTATACCTTTGAATGGTTTTCAAGTGATTGAACTCCCATCTTAAACTTTCATATGGAAGAACAAACTCGCATGCTATCTATTTCTACTGAGATATTGGAGATCATTTCCATTAAAACATGTGAAGATGCGTATCATCCCTTCGCAAACCTCCTAGGAATGTACAAACATTTATTTGAAGTGACAAACGGTCCAAAGATTCTCTACACCTGTCAAGGGAACGCTTCCATCTTCTACCGCATAGGCTCAGCACAATTGGTCGACCGTCAGCAAAGGGGGAAGTACCATGAAGGGGTTTTCCTGTGTTTCACCCTAGGACGGAACTACACGTCCCAAGTAAAATTTCAAGAGGGTGCCTTAGAGGGAAATTTTTGTGCAACCTATATGTACAAACTCCTTAGTGTTATCCTGTACGACAATGTCTATGATTTAGATATTCTCGAACGGGACATAATTCAACGAGTTCTCCATATGTTGGTCCATATAGACATTTCCAAACTCTGTTTTATTCGAACTTCCCTTTGGAATCCCAAGTGTTCGACACATGAGTCCAACCCCTTCTTCCCCAAGTGTATCTGGATCAGAGAACTTGAGGAGCTGAGCATCAAGGTGGGCCTTCCGATGAGTACACCTGATGATTTCCCATGATGGTGAATATGGTAGAATCAACTAGGATATTCCTCTTAGTGATTTTGTATGAAAGGAATTGCAAGGATGCAATTATTTTAAGGGGGGATAATGTGATGCCCTTGGATTTATGAACTTGTTTGTGTGAACAATGTCATGTTTTATAATGATGTTTCTTTTTGTACATGGTTTGTTTTTGGTACCAATAAAGGGATTGAAACTAAATAGATGAAAAACAAGGGGAATAAAGATAACTGGTATACATAAAATTTTTAAATTACTATAAAGACCCAAATTAATGAAGAACACCATGTGCAAGACTTAACATGGCCACATCAAGACTGCTAAGAATCACAACTCAAGTAATCGGATAGTATTTATCTTCTGGGTCTGTCAGTGTGAAAAACATAATAGCCAGAACCACAACACACGTACTCAGCACCAATGGAATTAGGGGAGCCGTCCACCTAGGGTCAAGTTTTTTGAATTTTTGAAACACCCTACCCCCAGTTTTTATAATGGTCCTTATGAAATTATGATCGTTGTATGACCATTGGGTTTCCTTGGATAAAGTGCATATTTTTATAAAAATTTGGCCTTTATAATGTTCATATAATCTTATAGTATTTCAATATTTTAATATGAACAAAAGAATAGAATTATATTTTCAATTATCATAATTTTTTAAATAAAAGAATATTCTTGAAAATGAAACTTTTTGATTTTAAAAAACCCTGATAATATCTATATAGTGGACAACTTAGTATTTTAAAAATGTTTTGAAATTCATGTCTAAAAGGTATATGTAATAATTGAAAAATATATATATATCTTATTGGACCTTTAAAACTATGTATTTTGAATTGTGGAAAACTATTGGTCTTTAAAAAGACTTTTATGAAACAAATAGAGGTGTATTTTAAACATCCTAATATTTATAAAAGTTTAGTATATTAGTTATGAAAGTTATATCTCTAAAAATAATTATATCAAATTGTAAGGTATTCTACAATGGGATATTAGATTTAAAAATTATAAGTTTAAACTAGTTATTATATTTTATAAAAACTCAATTTTACAAATATTCATGTCTCATTCTATTTTGAAAAAAATTATATTGTTTACATGTTTTTTCTACCACTTACTCTTTATATCTAATTAAGTTTTTAATAAAAAACTTTAGGCTGGGACCCGACCAAGTCGAGGGAATCCCTTGGGGACAAGCCCTCAAGGCCAAGACCGAGCCTAGGGACCCGAGGTACCGACCATTGGGATCCCGAGCATTGGGTATCAGCCAGGTCTGAGCCGAGCATAGTTTCGTCCACTCGCACGCGGGCCCGTGTATAAGGCCTATGGAACGCATTGCGTAGGGTTGGGCCAAGGCCCACATGGGGCCTGTGTATAAGGCACTGGTGTGTGTGTTTGTGTTATTGCTCCGAAGTCAGCGCGTTCTGAGTTATAAACCATGCTTCCCCTTCGGTTCGTTTCGATGTGGGACGCATTCCGTGCGATCAGAACTGTTCGATCGATTTTCGCTTCAATATCATCTGTCTGACCCTTTAGCCGTGTGATCGCCCCCGTGTACTTCCGTGACCGTCTTAGATCTCATGATATCTAATCATGGCCCTCGGTTTCTTTTAAACTGGTCATCCCAATTCTCGCGCTTCCTCCAACCGTCTAATCTATCTGATTTTAATCCGGGCTGTGAGTTCCTTTCCGCGTCGTCCTTTCCGCATCCCCTTCTTCCTCGCGTCAAGGTCCCGCAGCAGCAGGCCTACATACCGAGGACACCTCGGCCTTCACCTTTTCCACTTCTCCTCTTGACCCACACACACCCCCTCCTAGGGCACTGTTACCTCGTCTCCCTCACGCCGGCCTACCCTTGGGGTCGAGTCACTTGTTGCACCGGAGCCTCTACTTAAACCCCCTCTTGCCTCATGAAACCCTGGCGGCTTCTTCTCCTCCAGAACTCCTTCCAAACTCTACAACAAAACCAACGAGGTTCCTTTTGATCTGAGCATCCTCCTTAATAGGTAAGGGTTCTTGCATGATTTTTTTCGTTTGGAAAAACCTACATTTTATACTCTAGATAAATACAGTTTATATATGTATATATACTTAATACAAACCCCTCGGTTTGTATTATCTTCAAAGGGGGGGGGGGTTTCCATCATGTTTTCATAAAGGTACATAGGTAAGGGTGTTCTATGTTTCATTTCCATTAAGAACATCCTTCTCTTTTATGTTTTGTTATATACGGTTTTTATATTTAAAAAGTTTAATGCCACACCTTTTGTATTAATGTTATTTTAAGGGTATTTGCCTACAATTTTACAAGGAAGCTTGCATGTTTATGGGTCTGCATGTTTTCTTTTTAAAAAGGGTTTTATTTTAACAAAAATTATATATGTTGTTATGTGTATACGGTTTTATAAATATATATATATATATCTATATTGTATCAATCCATGTTATTAAATATGTTAAAAGAAGATTGTGGAGGATTTTCGGTGTAGGGGATTGACCTCGTTCAAATTATTTATATAAAACCCGTATGTTGTATAATGAGTATATACAGTTTTGTCTATCTATAAATAAATATATATATATATAACACAAATCTGAACTATTTTTAGAGTTTATAAAAGTGATTATGGACGTTTTTCCAGGACTTATTTTATTCTTTAATACACATAAGATTTTTATAAAAGAAAATTTTGGTATTCGCTAAACCAATATGTATTTTATATATATCAATACGCATAAATGAGCATGTTATTAAAGGAATTTTTTTGACATTACACATGATGTGTTTTACGATAACGTTTGTATTTTGATTTAATTAAAATATGTTAGAGGATTTAGGAGTTATGGGACTGTGTTATCATGTTGTGTCCATTTATTATCTTAATATGCAAAGAACCTGCTTTGGTGAATGCTATTAGTTAATCAATCTATGGATTAATGAATTGTTTATCACCATAACTTATGGAAATTGTTTTCTTTAAGGATTTTATTTTCAAGAAATAATAAATTTAAAGATTCATCATTTATTATATCATCCTTTTATATGCTTTAGTAATTATCTTGTGTGCAAAGAATGTTTACTACTACTATGTATGCCTTTGATTATTTATTGACATATTTTTCAATTTTAATAGTCGTATCATGTATTAGAAAAATGTGTAATGGTTCATCATTTATTTTAGTTATTATTGTAAAAAATTCATGCCTTCGACATTTCACGATAATGAACTAAGAAATTCGATTACCCAAAGTGGTATGGGACACCTTGGGTAATATGAAAATGAATGAGTTATTCAAGGTGGTATGGGAAATCTTGAATATACAAACCATTTAAGTAAAGTATGAATCATATGGCTCACATGATAATAAAGACAAATTAAGGGTGCACCCTGATAGCACTCCAATGCATTGGGTAAAGACTTAATCTCTAGAGATGACCAGTTTAACGATACCTTGAGGATGGACCCTGGTAATTTTTATAATTACACCTTGGGAATGGACCTTGGTGATACATAAATGATTATTTAAGTTAAATTTTGATTCCAGATTATTCAAGTTATGTTAGAAGTTCTTTTCAAGTTAATATTCCTATTCCTTCATGACCATTGCTTTTATATTTTTGTAAAGTTCTTATTTTTTTACTAGTATAAGTTTGGAGCATGATTTGTGTTCATCACTTAGTAAGATAGTAAACAGAAAATGAAATTAAAGTTGTTTCCTTTATGCGCAACTCTGATTATGAATTACTCTTAACTATTTAATCGCATGTTCAAGTAATCACATTTTGTGTTTGTTTATTATGACATTTATTACTCCTTTGAAAATTTCATAATCGTTTCATGTATTCCTTGAAAATATTGATTGAAAACTTCTATGTTATGAATTACTATATTATTAAGAAAATGTTCTATGGATAATATAAAAAAAATGTTTTCAAAAGTTACACTGTTCTTATTTTAAAACCCCTTACTGATTATTTCAATTCTCACCCTACATTTTGGTTTAAAATTTTCAGGTAACAGCTTTTAAAAGATGAATCGTTTCAGAAGATGCTGGTTTCCCAGAGCCTGAGCCAGACTCGATCCTCTGTATGGGGACATGATGTGTGTTTATAAATGCATTTTTTCATTTCAAGACACACATCGTGTTCAGAAGGCATCAGCTCTGGGAATTCTGGAGTTTGGGTCTTCACACCCTTACTAAGCATCTGATCTCTCCCTTTCTTATGTTTAGATTCCCTTGCTTTAGAAAAAAATATATTTTGTATAATATATCTAATAATGGTTCTATTTGTTAAGAATGTAGTGGGAAATGATGTATCTCACTTATGGGTTTCTGTATATGTTTCCATGTTTCCAAAGGCACTAAACTATTATATTCCTCAAGCGTATGTTTGTGTAAAGTAATGAATATTCAAAAAATGATTTAATTTTTATGTATGTTAAGCTTGGGTCACTATAGGGTGAGCCTGATATAGATTAATATATGGGTGCATCCAGATAGTGTTCTAATGCATTTGGTAATATAACTTGTCATTAGAGGAAAGAAAGAGAGAGTTGCCTATGATTTTTTTAATGGATTTATATAGGATCTAGTTATTTCGGACATGGTTATAAAATCAGTTAAGAAGAAAAATGTTCCATGATACCAGCACATCTTTTATACTTTCTATGGGATTATAATGTTTCTTGTGATCAAGATTGATATCACATGGATCATGATTATTAATCCTGATGACTCTTGCATTTTCCATTTTCTCATGTCTTATTTTCCAGGTATTTATCAGTATGAGTTTTATTATGATTATATCATGTGATCTTGTTATATTTTCATACACTTATTCAATTAATTTTCTCACTTACATGACTTTATTTCTAATGCTTATGTTTACCCTTGTTGGGTATTTGAGCTCACCCATCTTATATTTCGTTTTCCCCAAGTTATGAATAATGAGATTGAATGAATTATATCTAGAATTTATTTTATATGGATGGTGATTACTAAATGTGAAATAAGAAAAGATAGGTGAAGTATGATAAATGGCCATTTAACAATATGGATACTTATTATGTATGAGTTTGTTATAATTATCAAAAATTATAGACCTAAAAGGTTATAAGGAATGTAAGTGATCCACTTTTCCCTTTTGATATTGTAACGATTGGATGTAAAACATGGGTCACAATTAACATCATTGAAGCCTAAAATGTAATGTTTACTATTTTAGAAATAGATTTGGGGTACGGTACTTTGTCACTTATAGTTGGTTCTGCTATTTTCTCATGGGTTCATTAGTATATTTCTTTCACATGTGAACGAGAAATCTTGGTTTTCTACTAAGTATAATTTTATGCTCACAAATTATAAATAAAAAAATTCATGTTTCAAGAAGGACCACATAGACCATGCTGGACATTACTAGATCAAATCATTTGATAGCTACTATGTCACTACTTTAGCTTTTCTTTTGGGTATTTACTTTCGAAACTTTTATCTATGTTTATTTTATATATATGAACGTTATAGTATGGTTTTCGTATCTTTTCTATTATGTCATGGATTTTAATGGGGAAAATTCATTTTATCTCTCTATATACATTATTATAGAGGCAAATGACTCCCATTTTATGATATTTTTATATCCTCTAAGCTAGTCCCCAGCTCAGGGCCTACTGGTGGCAGAATTTAGGGGGGGGGGAGGGTTATTATCTTTCATCCCTCATTGTGGTATCATTGGAAGAAGGGGGTAATGATAAAGTGGTATCAGAGGATGATGGTTGATAAAAAAAATTTAGTTTGGAGTTAGACATAGTAAGGATTTAATGGGTTTGTGTGGAAATAGTGACAGTTGACCTTATTGCATGACATAGGCTCTAGAGACCAGCTAGGAAACTTGATTTTAGGGCCCCACATGATCCAGTGAAATGAATATGAGCTTATTTAACTACCAAGTAAGGTTGACGTATTCCAATGATAGAGTCTTAAGGGACGTACATGAATCATGATGACTGGTGCCCCTATTTGTGTTGGGATTTTTTGGAAGGTTAAAATGAATAAAGTGAAATAGAAAGAATCTAAATCAAATTCCACAGTACCGAGCGTAGGAATTTGATTTTTTATTTTGAGATATGTATCATGTTCATCATCCACTTTTGGATCAGGATGTAGAGGTTTATTAGGATAATCTTGTTGATTTCCAAAGGGTTGATCTGGTCGAGGAGAATGATGTAACGCCCCGACCCTAGTTACCCAGAGTCTGTGCATTATTACATTACATTGGCATGATCACAAGAAAGATAAAATCTTGAAATACCGATTGGTTTAGTAGCCTTGGAAACACTAGATATATTCATAAAGTTTTACATTACATTACAAAGTGAAAAACTACTACTACAACATAGTCTCCATATTCCACACTCATATCGCTGCATACTATCCCTGCAGGTCATTCATAACTTACTTATTCACATCCTGGGAAAAATAAAACATTGAAAGGGGTGAGCTCAAACGCTATGTAAGGGTAAGCAATACAGTGGAAACATTTATAAATAAGCATAAACATTTAAGGCAATGTATAACTAAAAAAAGCCTTTTAAACGTGAACTTCAACATAGTATGGAAAAAATAAATTGAAATAATTCCATTTACTTATTCACATGGATATTCTACTAATCGAATAATCACATGCAATATCAATAAAAACTTTCATAATGATGGAATGCATAATGCCAGACTATCATAACCACATAGCCAAGGCCTCGTGCCAAGACTACAAATAAGATTTTTCTAAGGCCTTGTGCCAAGACACTAGTTTGTCTCATGAGACCTACCGATGCATCGAGGAGCTATAGTGGGCTCCACCCGTCACATATTAAGTCCAATGCGTTCCCATATGAAAAGGTTTAAACATAACATAAACATTCGTATTAAAACTAGCATATGAAATGTCAATACTTTCATCATAAACTATGAATCGTATAAAAATAGCACATCCATAGTCAAAAATATCACAAAACCTTCAATACAATATAGAAGTTTTGTATTTTAATAAATCAACTACAAATAAGCATAAAATCCATCAAAGGATGTTGACATAGATGAAATCAAAACTATTTTTAGAGAAATATCTCTTTCTATTTTTGAAATCATTTAAGAGTCATATATTTATAAAATAAAACATTTTCTTTGAAAATATTCTTATATTATTGTAAGGTAAGCTTTGACGATTTTATAACGGTGGAAAATAACCGCACCCGCCGTATAAGTTAAAAAAACATTCTTACCTTAATTCTGTCGAAAAGGTTAAAAAGAACCTTGTTTGGAAAACGACGGAAATATTCCTTTATAAACATCTTATAAAAAGTCAAACAAGGGTATAAATAACTTTAACCCATATTCTATTAAATAGTAAAAAAAATTTGAAATTCATTTTTAAGAAACATGGATGTGGATGACAAAGAGATCCCAGTAGATTATTACGTATAAACAACCTCGGATAATGAAGAGATTGTGAAATAACCCTTACCTTGTACTTTTCCTTGGTTGGGGTAGGTTAACCTCTTGTATAATGGTGAAATAATTTTTATTAAATTATTCAAGAATCATATACATTAATATTATATCATATATTATCTTTTAACATTGATTTGTTAATAATATCTTAGTATTATCGTTGTTTCGGGTGTTAACTTACTCGTTTTCTTTTATATGTTTTGTTACGTAAGCCATGTTTGTAATGGATAGGTTGTATATTATTCATATCCAGAATGATATCAAGTCCTTAAACATCATTTTTAAATCATCAAATGATAAGTATACTTGAATGGATACGATGGAGAATGAATCTCATCGCATTCGTGGAGACGGTAGTCCGTACGTACGCACGAGCGACAATATCATTCTTTTGATATTAAAAAAATATATAAATGGATGTTATATCATATATACAGAATCATTAACATGTTATATTTATTATTTACATGATTTACACATCATTATTATACCCATCCAAATAATAATATATTGAATAACAATTACACCACGACGTGGAGACGGTAAACCGTACGTACGCACGTATGGTGACATGTTATTCAAAAGGGTGCATAGAATACTGAATATGGTTGTACCATATTTATAATAACATCACAGTATATATATGATACTGGATTTATTATTTTAGAATGGTAAAAACAACGGAAGAAGAAGTGGAAGAAGAAAGGAACTTGGAAAATGGTGGTGAAATCATTATCTCTTCTTCGGGTTCTTCCTTTTTATTTGATCAAAAGGGATCCTTAGGTTGGATTTCTGATCAAACTAAGTCCTATAGGTTGTATTGGGGGAAGTTGGGAGAGTATTTTGGCAGATTTTTGCCTAACCAAAAGGCTTTGAAGGTGTGAAAAAATGAGAAGGATGAGTGCCCTTTTATAAGAGGGGTGAGGGGCACCTTTGGAAAAGCTAGAAATATTAATTTATAATAAATTAATATTCGGTTTCTAATGGGTCAAAAGATTATTATTTAAATTATAAGGTGGGATAGGTCAAAAACCACTCAACCAATAGAATTTATATAGGTTTGGGTCATTATATTAACCTTATATTTAAGTATTAACTCTAAGTTAATTAGTTTCACTTTTACAATGTCTCTTTGTATTTTTATATTATATGGTTAATAAACTTACCATATACATCCAAGAGACCCCCAAGTGGTCCATTAATGATAAAAATATCATGATATAAGTCTCTTGGACGAACCTTATATTTTTAGAAATTTAATATCAATTAATAATATAATATTGTTTTCAAAAACTCTTTTATGTCAATTTTGACACTATTCAATAGTTGATTTTTGTGAAACTCATAACAGAATTATTACTTCGAAAAAAGTCAATTAACTCCATCCTAATATTCCATAGTATCCTAGAAAATTAGTGTAATTCATTAAAAGTCTCAAATTACATTTATTTGGGTATTTAAATTATCAATTATTTTAAATTTTCACTATTATGGTAATTACTGCATCATCATTGTGTCATAAATAAATTAAACTATTTAATGTGTAAAAATTATAAATAAAATATAATTATGTAGGAAATATGTTTATCTTTCTAATGAATATTTAAAATCGAATTTATCTTATGTATAACCCTATATTAAAAATGTTTTAGTAAATAAACTTTGATTTTAACTCTTTTAACTCTTCTTTGAATTAAATAATAATAAATGTCCTAATCTAATCCATGTGGATCTAAATGATAATATTTTATTCCTAAGGTTGTTTTTGGTCGAGAGACACTTGTCCAATAGAATTATTACATGTGTTAGGGTAATATTAATATCATTTTTACCCTTAATTACCCTATTTACTTTTAACCGTGGTAAATAAAAGTAAAAAGTTACTATTCACCAAAAATTATTTTCATCTCATTAAACCACATTTTACTTCTTGATATTAACCGTGTCTCTCGGATTTTCGAAATTTCATTCACAGAAGTGGTAAAATTAAGTTTTATGAAAAAAATTCTGTTTTTAACTACCACTTAGTAGTTTCACTATTCATCAAAAATTGAAGTTTTTCAGAATAATGCCAAAATTTCACCCTAAGCTATAATTGATATTACGAATTCAAAAATGATGTCTATTTTACAAAATTCCAAACATATAAGTTGCATTAATTAATTTTATAATTAATTTCCGCTGTTACAACAAATAGCGTGTTTTTAAGAAACAATATATATCAAAAGATTGACAATTGTTTATGTCCAATTTCAAAGTGAAATTAATTCTAATGAACACCATTGGATAAAATAATAAAAATATATTCTAATTATACTTTAAAACCACTCAAATTCATAATTTATCACTATTAATTATTTTGATTAAAAAAGTTGTTTTTAACTAAAATTTAGTAATTTTCACTATTCATCAAAAAATGAAAGTTATCCGAAAAGTACCAAACTTTCACCTTAGGATAAATTCGATACTCCGAATCCAAAAATAAAGTCCATTTTGAAATATAAAATACATATAATTTCAGAAATTAGGTATTACTATTCATAACTGGCAGTTTGATTGGTTGTGGTGTGTGTTAGAACTCGAAGTTGCGTACAACACACGCTATTGTATCATTCAAAGGAAAGCGTACCGTGGAAGCTTGGGATGTTTCATTTTAAATTTTTGATGTCGCCATTTAGTCAAAAAGTTTAAAATATTGTATTTAAAAAGGGTTCACTATTAAAAGTTGGTAAAAGTGCAATACTGAAAATGAATTTGTTCTTACATTATGTCTAAGAAACTCATAATATGGATTCTAAAATTATAAGGATTATATAAAGTTTAGAATTTAGTTAATACTATTCATAACCTCTTTTGAACGGCTTTTTTGGTAAGTCATGGTGCGCTTTAACTCGGTGTTGCGTGTAGTGCAAGTTATTGAATTATTTTGAAGAAATAACACACTATGAAATCTTGGGGTGTTACATTCTCCCCTCCTTCAATAAATTGTGTCCTCGCAATTTGAAATTGTTCTTCGAAAATAAAAGGTTGAAAATAAAAAATATCTTTGTGGGAAAACCCACATCGGAAATTGGGTTACTAAAATTTAGCCTTAAAATGAGGAAAAGAGAAATGAAAGGGTCACCACCAAATTATGATCTCGATTAGGAGAACATTGGTGGAAATTAGAGACATATAATTGGAGGAAAACGTAAATATTTATAGGTAGTGATTGAGGTCATCAATCACAAACAAGTTTAAAATTGAGGTCCTTAAATTTATCAATCTATGATGATTTGAAATACCATCGATTCAACAAAACATAAGGTATTAGGATAACACATTTTTGACGTTTCAAAATATCTTAGTTGAAATCCCACATCGAAAAATGAATTAATGAGGCCT
Organism: Viscum album; assembly: GCA_963277665.1. Taxonomy (NCBI): domain Eukaryota; kingdom Viridiplantae; phylum Streptophyta; class Magnoliopsida; order Santalales; family Viscaceae; genus Viscum; species Viscum album. The sequence continues at coordinate 387,488,351 of OY728163.1, read as the reverse complement.
CTATTTAAAATAAAGTGTGGAAAGTATGAAGATTACCGAATATAACACATACTAGGGTTCCATGTAGGAAAATATGGATATGGAAGAGAAATATGACCATCAATTATCCGATAGAGAGTGGTAGAGAACATGGCTATGAAAACGCCAACAATTCCAAAGCCATAAATTAGTGACGATTTAAGGCACCATGTAGGACAACATTTTTGTTCTAAGTTCCTTTTATTAATGTTGAGGAATTTATTTATGATATTGGCTAAGATCATAAGGAGATATATTTACTTTATAATTATAGTTTTATCCATTAATAAATTTCTACCACAAACTCATCTTTCACTCTAAAAGATAATAGAACGTAAAAAAATTCTATTTATACTATTCATACAGGGTTCCAAAATAAACAAATTTATAATTCATCTACCAGATCTTTTAAAATAAACTACACTATTTAATCTAGGACATCTCGTGGGATAGTGGTAGGTGATACACCCTTGTCTCCCTTCGGTTGCGGGTTCAAGTCTCGCGGCCTTGCCGGATGTGACGGGTTGCCGCCCGACCTCCGGGTTGTCCTTTTATGGCAATCCAAAATAATCCAAACTATAACTATCCAAAATACATATGTCCAAACTCACAGTCCAAAATTTATAAGTAAGGTAAACATAATGTATATCCTTTTTACCCTGTAATAGCATATGAATACCTTTATCATGTACTGAAACATCCTGAATTACCAAATTCCTTATTGATTACATTCATGCTCCCTTATTCCATATAGAATGCTGGATATACTTCATCAATCCAAAAATGTTTTAAACCCCAAAAATGATGGAATATACAAATCATTATTCAATTTCAAGGTAGTCAAGAATATCCAATATAATTTATCCAAATAAATCATGTATTATTCCAAAATCACTACCTCGGTATCAGAACTATATTATGGTTTATCATTCTCTCAACCATATATTTTCCAAAAATTTATCCTGTTATTGAGTCACTTTTCTTTGTTCCACACAATCTCAAGTCCTTAATGAAATAGTACTGCAGTACAATCCTTATATACTCCATAATTATTATAACAAGTACATTGTTGATACAACACTCAATTGACATAATCAACATAAGAACTCTAATCATTCCTCTTCATCTGTGGTTGTATCATAACTTGATTATTATCCAATAGCATCATTTGAAGCATGGTTTGATGACTGGGACATAGGTTCGCGTAGTGTCCAAACTTCTTGGAAATGAAGCATTGTACATTTGAAACCATTTTCTTACCCTTGCAGTTACGTACTTTGTGCCCTTTTACTCCACACTTATAACAAACTCTCATTCCTTTCAGACAAGTTCCATGGTGTTTCTTCCCACAGTTATCACATATGGGAAAATTCTTATTTTCCTTCTTCCCTTTATCCATATTTTTCTCTTCCATACTTTTATTCTCTTGCTTCCCTTCAAAGCCATAGGACTCAGTAAAATCCTTTCTTATCTTATCAACACATGATATTATTTCTTCATATGATGATAATACATGGGAGACTATTTCTCTTATAAATTATGGATTAATACCATGAAATATATGATCCTTCTTTCTCTTTGTATCATGTGCATTGCTAGAGTTCTCATTCCTTCTACTGGGCGCCATTTCTAAACAATGGCATACATTAGATTAGTTTATGAATAACAATACCTAATCCTAAACTTGAAAAACACATAACATAAATTAAATAGTTTATGGATATAATCCATAATCATAAAAATGTTTTCATTGAGAAATTATATACTCATAAACCCTTAATAATGGTTTTTAAAGAAAATGAGAATTATCCTAAGCATATCCCCCGGGAGTGTCGTAACCAAGAGTGCAGCAAGGCCCGTAGTCGTGCACTAGTTCCCGTTCGAGTCTAGCTCAAAGCAGTGTTTTCGGGTTTTACCCCTAGGTACATCTATGCCAGAGCCGCCTCTACCTGCTCGTATCCAAACAGGGATGTATTTCTTGGAAAACTCAAAAAATATCTACAATACCAAAATTCTAGGAAGTTCGTCTATACTAATCCTCGAAGTTCATCTTAGGTCTACGTGCTCTAATCATAGTTTATCTAAATCTAGCTTCCAAGGTTTGTACTAAACTTCCTCTGATACCAATTGTAACGCCCCGACCCTAGTTACCCAGATTCAGTGCATTATTACATTACATTGGAATGATCACAAGAAAGATAAAATCTCGAAAGACCGATTGGTTTAGTAGCCTTGGAAATACTAGATATATTCATAAAGTTTTATATTACATTACAAAGTGAAAAACTACTACAACAACATAGTCTCCATATTCCACAATCATATCCCCACATACTATCCCTGCAGGTCATTCATAACTTACTTCATCACATCCTGGGAAAAATAAAACATTGAAAGGGGTGAGCTCAAACGCTCCATAAGGGTAAGCAATACAGCGGAAACATTTATAAATAAGCATAAACATTTAAGGTAATGTATAACTAAAAAAGCCTTTTAAACTTGAACTTCAACATAGTATGGAAAAAATAAAATGAAATAATGCCATTTACTTATTCACATGGATATTCTACTAATTGAATAATCACATGCAATATCAATAACCACTTTCATAATGATAGAATGCATAATGCCAGACTATCATAACCACATAGCCAAGGCCTCGTGCCAAGACTACAAATAAGATTTTGGCAAGGCCTTGTGCCAAGACACTAGTTTCTCTCATGAGACCTACCGATGCATCGAAGAGCTATAGCGGGCTCCACCCTTCACATATTAAGTCCAATGCATTCCCATATGAAAAGGTTTAAACATAACATAAACATTCGTATTAAAACTAGCATACGAAATGTCAATACTTTTATCATAAACTGTGAATGGTATAAAAAGAGCACATCCATAGTCAAACATATCACAAAACCTTAAATACAATATAGAAGTTTTGTATCTTAATAAATCAACTACAAATAAGCATAAAATCCATCAAAGGATGTTGACATAGATGAAATAGAAACTCTTTTTAGAGAAATATCTCTTTCTATTTTTGAAATCATTTAAGAGTCATATATTTATAAAATAAAACATTTTCTTTGAAAATATTCTTATATTCTTGTAAGGGAAGCTTTCACGATTTTATAATGGCGGAAAATAACCGCACCCGCCATATAAGTTAAAAAAAACATTCTTACCTTAATTCAGTCGAAAAGGTTAAAAAACACCTTGTTTGGAAAACGACGGAAAGATTCCTTTATAAACCTCTTATAAAAAGTCAAACAATGGTATAAATGAATTTAACCCATATTATAGTAAATAGTAAAAATGTTTTGAAATTCATTTTTAAGAATCATGGATGTGGATGATAAAGAGATCCCAGTAGATTATTACGTATAAACAACCTCAGATAATGAAGAGATTGCGAAATAACCCTTACCTTGTACTTTTCCTTGGTGGGGGTTGGTTAACCTACTGTATAATGGTGAAATAATTGTTATTAAATTATACAAGAATCATATACATTAATATGATATCATATATGATCTTTTAACATTGATTTGTTAATAATATCTTAGTATTATCGTTGTTTCGGGTGTTAACTTGTTTTCTTTTATATGTTTTGTTACATAAGACATGTTTTTCAATGGATAGGTTGTATATTATTCATATCCAGAATGATATCAAGTCATTAAACATCATTTTTAAATCATCAAATGATAATTATACTTGAATGGATACGATGGAGAATGAATCTCATCGCGTTCGTGGAGACGGTAGTCCGTACGTACACACGAGTGACAATATCATTCTTTTGATATTAAAATAATATATAAATGGATGGTATATCATATATACAGAATAATTAACATGTTATATTTATTATTTACATGAGTTACACATCATTATTATACCCATCCAAATAATAATATATTGAATAACAATTACACAACGACGTGGAGACAGTAAGCCGTACGTATGCACGTATGGTGACATGTTATTCAAAAGGGTGGATAGAATACTGAATATGGTTTTACCATATTTATAATAACATCACAGTATATATATGATACTGTAGTTATTATTTTAGAATGGTAAAAACAATGGAAGAAGAAGTGGAAGAAGAAAGGAACTTGGAAAAGGGTGGTGAAATCATTACCTCTTCTTCGGGTTCTTCCTTTTTATTTGATCAAAAGGGCTCCTTAGGTTGGCTTTCTGATCAAACTAAGGCCTCTAGGTTGTATTGAGGGAAGTTGGGAGAGTATTTGGTCAGATTTTGGCCGAACCAAAAGGCTTTGAAGGTGTGAAGAAATGGGAACGAGGAGTGCCCTTTTATAAGAGGGGTGAGGGGCACCTTTGGAAAAGCTAGAAATATTAATTTATAATAAATTAATATTAGGTTTATAATGGCTAAAAAGTTTATTATTTAAATGTTAAGGTTGGGATAGGTCGCAAACCACTCAACCAATAGAAATTAGATAGGTTTGGGTCATTATATTAACCTTATATTTAAGTATTAACTCTAAGTTAATTAGTTTCACTTTTACAATGTCTCTTTGTATTTTTATATTATATGGTTAATAAACTTACCATATACATCCAAGAGACCCCCAAGTGGTTCATTAATGATACACCTATCATGATATAAGTCTCTTGGACGAACCTTAGATTTTTAGTAATTTAATATCAATTAATAATATAATATTTGTTTTAAAAACTCTTTTATGTCAATTTTGACACTATTCAATAGTTGATTTTTGTGAAACTCATAACAGAATTATTACTTCGAACAAAGACAATTAACTCCATCTTAATATTCCATATTATCCTAGAAAATTAGTGTAATTAATTAAAAGTCTCAAATTATATTTATTTGGGTATTTAAAATTTCAATTATTTTAAATTTTCACTATCATGGTAATTTCTGCATCATCATTGTGTCATAAATAAATTAAATTATTTAATGTCTAAAAATTATAAATAAAATATAATTATGTATGAAATATTTTTATCTTTCTAATGAATATTTAAAATCGAATTTATCTTATGTATAACCCTATATTAAAAATGTTTTAGTAAATAAACTTTGATTTTAACGCTTTTAACTCTTCTTTGAATTAAATAATAATAAATGTCCTAATCTAATCCAAGTGGACCTAAATGATAATATTTTATTCCTAAGGTTGTTTTTGGTCGAGATACACTTGTCCAATAGAATTAGTACATGTGTTAGAGTAATATTAATATCATTTTTACCCTTAATTACACTATTTACTTTTAACCGTGGTAAATAAAAGTAAAAAGTTACTATTCACCAAAAATTATTTTCATCTCATTAAACCACATTTTACTTCTTGATATTAACCGTGTCTCTTGGATTTTCGAAATTCCATTCACAGAAGTGGTAAAATTAAGTTTTATGAAAAAAATTCAGTTTTTTAACTACCACTTAGTAGTTTCACAATTCATCAAAAATTGAAGTTTTTCAGAACAATGCCAAAATTTCACCCTAAGCTATAATTGATATTCCGAATTCAAAAATGATTTATATTTTAAAAAATTAAAAACATATAAGTTGCATTAATTAATTTTATAATTAATTCTCGTTGTTACAACAAATAGCGTGTTTTTAAGAAACAATATATATCAAAAGATTGACAATTGTTTATGTCCAATTTCAAAGTGAAATTAATTCTAATGAACACCATTGGATAAAATGGTAAAAATATATTCTAATTATACTTTAAAATCACTCAAATTCATAATTTATCACTATTAATTATTTTGATTAAAAAAGTTGTTTTTAACTAAAATTTAGTAATTTTTACTATTCATCAAAATATGAAAGTTATCCGAAAAGTACCAAAATTTCACCTTATGATAAATTCGATACTCCGAATCCAAAAATGAAGTCCATTTTGAAATATAAAATATATATAATATCAAAAAGTAGGTATTAGTATTCATAACGGGTAGTTTGATTGGTTGTGGTGTGTGTTAGAACTCGAAGTTGCGTACAACACACGCTACTGTATCATTCAAAGGAAAGCGTACCGTGGAAGCTTGGGATGTTTCATTTTAAATTTTTGATGTCCCCATTTAGTCAAAAAGTTTAAAATATTGTATTTAAAAAGGGTTCGCTATTAAAAGTTGGTAAAAGTGCAATACTGAAAATTAATTTGTTCTTACATTATGTCTAAGAAACTCATAATATGGATTCTAAAAATATAAATATTATATAAAGTTTATAATTTAGTTAATACTATTCATAACTTCTTTTGAACGGCTTGTTTGGTAAGTCATGGTGCGCTTGAACTCGGTGTTGCGTGTAGTGCAAGTTATTGACTTATTTTGAAGAAATAACACACTATGAAATCTTGGGGTGTTACAAATGATCTTTGGAAAAAGTCATAGCACACATTCTTTTATAAGGATTTGGGGAACTAAGAGTTCAGTGTTTTTAGATATAGAAATGAGTATCTATCAGGAGGAGATTGAGATCTCTTTCCATTTGATATGGGAACTAATGGAATACTGGGTCTATTTGGTAGTCATTCAGATATGGGGAGCTACACATCAGTGGTGGGAACTATATATGGGAGTGTAGAAGGTGGAAAATGTTTCATGGGTCTAATTTCAAAAGGTGTTTCAAGAAGAGTTAATTTCAAAAACCATGAAGGAAGTGAAGTAACACGATCTTATTTATCTTTTGTATGGGAGTATGTCATTGCAGGATTTGGGAATCTTGTTCAAGGACCTTCTATGATTTTCCCCAGATCTTTTTCTAGAAGAGGATTCCTATTCAACACATCTTGAAGAGGCATTCTATCCTTATATCCTATATTAAATCACTTCTTTTACATTGAAAATGTATTTGGACATCATGGAAAAGCCATATGTTATCGAGCAGATGCACTCAAGAGGCTACTTATTAAGGTATTAGAACAAGTTGGGTATTAGGTTCATATTCCATCGATGATTTTATTAATGGGGATTTGACCTTAGTAGTTTCCCTTTCGGCCTTCTCAGACCAGTATTCATTAATTTGATGAAGATATCAGGACAGTGTGTTTTAGTTTTAGAGTTCATGGCCATCGCTTGAACTAGTTTCCATTTCTTCCCCGAGCTCAGATTAGTGGAGGAGGATATGTTCAACACCATCCTTATTAGTAGTTTCCAGTTAGACTAATTTTGTAACAGGGGCAGCAGGCTTACACTCCACTAATAGGAGATGGAGCTAGTAGAGGTTATCCTTTGGATATTCCTCATATTCAATAACCTCTAACCTAGCATGGTCGTGTATTTTTTGACATCATAGAGTTATAGGATCTGGGTGTGGCCTGTTTCACACAGTGGAGGTAATGGTTCCAGAGGGGCCAGATATCGTCATATGTATGATTGATTTGATTACAAACCTTGTTTGTGTCTTGTATAATTCATTAAATTCTCAATCAATTATTTCATCCACTCTAGTACCTATGGGACTAGATATAGATATAATTCTCATTCCCCTAGTTTTTACTATGCCATTCGGGTACAAGACCATCTTATTAGATGAGTGTTGGGGTGTAGACTAATGGTGGGGCTACATCAGTCTTGTTGGTATCTATTATTTCTACAGATAAATCCCTAAAATTTCATCCTATAAATTTATTGGTTTTATTCCATATCTTTAGTTATAAACTACTTCTAGATGATAGTTATTTTCTTAGATGTGGATGGACAACATGTGGTTTTCATTGTCCATTGGGGTTTTTAGGAGGGAAGTTTTCATGTAAAGCCCCTTATTTATCGTATGGGTGGTTTATCAGTGGAATTAGTTTACTTTTGTATAGTGGAGTACCCCAAGCTCAATGGGGAGTTTGTATATATTTTCCCAAAGGAGGTTGTGAAACTACTCCCTTGACACGATGTTGAGTTCAGGATAGACATATAGCATGTGTATTGTTTGATATTGATCGATCCTAGTCAGATGGAACCTTTTGAGTTACAATAATTGAGGACATAGATTGATGATCTGATGAAGAAGGATTTTATCTAGCCAAGTGTGTTTCCAAGGGGTAATCCAGTGTTCTTATCCCAGAATGCAGGTTGTGGTATGAGGTTCTATATAGATTATTGAAGGTTGAATCATGTGATGTCCAAGAACTATTACCCTCTTATTAGGATAGATGATCTTTTAAACCAGCTGAGAGGGAAGAGTTGGTTTTCTAAGATCTATTTACAATCTGGATATCACCAGTTGAGGGTTAAAGGGGCGATATACTAAAGACTGTCTTCATATGTAGGTATAGTTACATTGAATTTATATACATTTCACTTGATGTTATGAAGGAACCAATTGTGGTCATTGGGCCTATGAAATCTATTTACCATGAGTTACCATACTTGATCATTTTTGTGTTCATCGATGGTATCTTCATCTACTCTATGTCAGTAGTAGAGCATGTTGAGCATTCTAGAGTTGTTTTATAGGTCCTTCGACACCACTGGATTTATATAAATTTGTCCAAGTCTAAGATCTAGATTAAATAGGTGTATTTCTATGTACATGTGGTGTCTCATAAGGGTGTGTCAGTGGACCCAAAAAAATTCAAAGTATTGTTTTCCTAGAAATCACCCAATAACACGAAATAAGTTTGTAGTTTTTTAGAATTTTGGGATATTATAATATGTTTTTACCCTAATTCACTTGAGTTTCAGACCCATTCATTTCATTGATCAGGAAGGATACTTATTTTTTGTGGACAGATTAGTTTCGGGAAGTGATTGATTACCTGAAAGGGAAGTTGGAATGTGATCCATTTCTTTAGTTTCCCATGGAGGGTGTGATGTTTTGGGTGTTTTTATGCCTCCCATCTAGGGTTAGGATGTGTTTTGATGTAAAATATGGAAGTGATCACATCTGGTTCTAGTTTGTTCCTCCTCCATGAGTGTAACTATTCCACTCATGATCTAGGGCTAGTATTGGTGGTGTTTCCACTGATTTTGTGGTAGTATTACCTCATTGGGGTGTTATTTGTGGTCTCCACGGATCACAAGATTTTGATGTATAGATTTTTTCAATGTGGTCAGAATTTTATGTAGGAGAGGTGGATGGATATTTTTCAGGATTATGATATTTATATCTCTTACACCTTAAAAAAATGAATGTTGTATTTAGGTATTTGAGCAAGAAATCATAGAAGGATGTTAATCAGTAGTATGGGTATTCATGAAGATATATGGATGAGTTATAAACTTTGAACTTATATGAAAGGGTGGACGATGGTAGAGGCTATTCGTTTCATGTGATGGTACAATAATATATGTAGCGGAATGTGTAATATTCTTAGTGGGGAGAATCGGAAGAGAGGTGTTGAACAATTGTGTTGGAAATGATGATGCTCTAGAGGGATGGTCAGAGAATGGTTGGAACTAGATGTTTTTTTGTGGGAGGTTGTTTGTTCTGGTAGTTATGTGAAAGGAAGTCCTTCAGGAGTTTCATAGCTCACCTTTGACATTTTACACATGAGTTTCCTAGAGGTACCTAGGATTGAGGATGTAGTTTTAGTGGCCTAGGATAAATAGGGAAGTAGTGGAGTTTATGATGAAGTATTTTGTTTTTCAACAAGTAAAGGATATACATCATTTTCCATGATTTTTTTCTAGACATCGGATTTTCATTAGTATAAATGGGATGAAGACTTGATTGTATTTAATGTAGGGTCACCCTAATCTCAAAGATTTTTTGGTTCTTTATAACATGGATCAGTTGATGAAATCAGCCCACTTTTTAGCGATCAGGGATTCTGACGTAGTGGATTCTTTGGCTAAGAGGTATGTGGAAGAGGTGGTGAGGTTTCATGGAGTTATGTGGTCCATTATCTCAGATCAGGAAGTTCATTTTATCTCTCAATTTTAGAGGGGATTAAAACATGCTTTTGTCACTCATTTATGCCTCAACACTACATAACACCATCATATGTATGGGAAGATAGAGTTGATTATCTATAAGCTAGATGATATATTTCATACATGTGTTTTTGACATTGGTTGATCTTGGGTATGACAATTTCCCATAGTTGAATTTGGTTATAATAATTTCTATAACTCTACTATTCACATGGTTTCATTTCAGGATTTGTATGGGAGACTATGTAATTCATTGTAGTAATAGGAGGCTAGGGGTAGTAGTTATTGGACCCAATGTGGTGTACATATCAATAGAGATGGTTTAACTTTCTCATGAAAGGATGAAAGTATAATACGACCAGAATAATCCTTATTCTGATCATGGGAGGTGGCCCTTAGAGTTTGATATTAGGGTCCACATATTCATAACGATTTCACCTTGATGTGGGAAGTCGAGATTTATCATACTTAGTAATATTTCTATCATGTTTTTTGGGACCTTTAATTAGTTAAGGATAGTACATGAGGTGGATTATCAATTGGTATTACCACTATGGCTTGATAAGATCCACAATCCCTTTAACATCTCTCATATTTTCCAATATCATCACATTCAATCCCATGTCATTGAATGGGGCTATTTAAATACTGAGGATGACATGATGTTCATAGAGTATCTAATAGAGTTTTAGGATTTTCCAGGGAATGTTTTGTGAACAAAAATCATTCCTTTTGTTCATGAGTTCCGGAGGCATGATGGCCTAATGTAATGTATATGAAAGTGAGATATGTATATGAATTCCCAATATAAAGAGTTTTTTAGATTATTTTTCTATGTTTTTCCTTGTGATGTGATTTTGGGATCCTTCTATTTTATGATATTTTATTCTTTTCTTGATGTGGGATGTGTGATAAAGTTCCAACATATGTAAATGGGATGACATTATTCCTAATATACATTAATCATAATAGACAGTGATTAAAATCATGTGGGTGAGTCAATTTGGACTATATAAGATAGTATCTTGACATGTATAATGGAGTTCTCTGGTTTTTATGTTCATGGAAATTCAGTTAGTTCGTGGTGAAGGTTTTTTGGTTTGGGATGTGTAGTTTTTGGGTGGTTGTGGTGATGTGGTTATATAGTAATGAAGTTGTGAGATATGATTTGTTGCTTTTATGGTTTGGTGTGTATGACTGGTGGTGGTGTTTGAGGTATGATGAAATCCTTGGGAGGTATCTTATGGGGTGGTTATTTGTACTTGTTTCCTTTTGGTCTAGGTTTTGGGTTCTCGAGGGTTAGAATTGTTTGAGAGGTATCTGATGTAATGGCTCATTCCTTCCCATCCCATTATTATGTCAGTTTTGGGTATTGAGGTGTTCTATAAGAGGATTGAGGATGTTCTTGGAGTTATTTTTAGTGGTTATAGGTGTATCAGAGCTTTTGAAAGAAATACAGATTGTGTACTTTTTTACACAATTTGAAATGATGGTTCACAACATCTATTGCTAGCTAGTTCATTCCATGTAAATATTCTAAGGTGGAATACATGAAAAAAATTCTCATTGTAAAATTTCAATTCACAATGAGTAATTACATAAATATGAGGCAACACAATTTTCATTGAAAATGGGTATTTTTGAAAAAAACCAATGAATTACTTTCCACGTAATGTTTACACAATGTGAAAATGGCAGGATCTGGGATTTAAAGTCACTTTATTTAGAGACTTTCATTTCACATATATTTTATCTTCCTCTCTAATTCTAGATGAGTTTTAGGTTCATTCGTAGGATCCTCTATCCCCCTTCCACCTACTTCGATTAATTAGTTCGGGTGGTCGTTGGTTGAGGATCCATAATGAGTCATTTCTCCTTTCCTTATGGTTTTCCTACCATATTCTCTTAGTAATTCCCTATGGCGATGTTTTTTAGTTTTAGGTATGATTTGGGATGTGTTTTGATAGATCTTTTGTGTGGTTTAGGTTGATGCATTAGCTTATGCATGAGCTTGGGGTTTATGGGAATTTCTTCTTCACTCTGTAGTGCACATCAATTTGGAAAATCTTCTTGGAGGTAGGTAATCACTTGATTCTCATTATTGTGTATCATATAGGATAGGTTTACTCATGTCCATCTATGGGAGATGGTTATACTGGCTTAATCAAAGATAAATAATTGTAAAATTAAAATTGAAATTCAAATGGGGTTTTATTTTCATTCTTTTATAGCTTTGATATTATTATGTTATGATCAACTGTACCTTCTTGATGCACTCATGAAACTTTTGGTTGTTGGTAGTGTTTTTTCACTTGATGATATGTATTGTGGCTGCTGTGTCTATTTTCATTAGTGAGATATCACACTAAAATAAAAATTGGATAACCATTTATACTTGGCTAATGAAATGGTTGACCAAAGATTATGGAATGTGAGATAATTCCACTAAAACAAAGTTGAATGTGATTAAAATCCCCTTTATTAATCCATTAAAATGATCATTGATGTGTCGTGATGTATGGTCGTTCTATGGAATGAAGATGGGTCAGATGTGTGTCTATTGTTTAGGGGTAGTTATATGGTGTTTTCTTTGCCAGGATTTTGGTGAAATGTGGTGGTGGTTATTTGGTTGTGCTTTTCAGGTGGTGAGGTGGTGGTTGTTTAGATATTCTTTTTATGTGGATATGTGGTGGTTGTTTGTTCATGCTTTTAAGTAATCAAGGTGGTGGTGACCATGCTTTCGTGTTGGTGAGGTGGTGGTTTTTTTCTATGATTGTTTGGTGGTGAGGTGATGGTGTGATAGAGGTGATGGGATTATTATGATGTGTGGTTTCTTTTTTCTTGAAGCCCAATTAGGATTGGAATAATTATTTAATAATCATTGAAAATATTGGGGGTTGGTTTGGTTAATGGGATGGAAATGACTAGTGAAAAAATAAATGATTATATTTGTGTTTAAATTTTGTAATAATGAAACAAATTGGTTGGATAATGGAAATTTAATGGAAATTTGAAATTTGACTTGTGGCTTGTGTGGTGTTATGCATTTATATGTGGTAGTAAAAGTGTTGATGTTTTGAGTTGGTTGGGTTTTTTTGGTGAGACCCAAGTTTTCTCTTGCATGTAGTTATATATATATATATATTCTGTATGATTTCTATATTCACCCCACCCACATCGAGCACTATCTACTGACACCCGTTAATTCACACGGGGGTGTTTTTCCAAAATCCTGGTGATGAGGATGAATAGATGGTTACCTGCTGTTTCCCACTCTCTCTTCTAGGTGAGTACATATTCCTTGTTTGTGATTGATAGGGGTTTGATATTTCACTAAGTGATGTACTAGTTGTTTCAAGATGAGTTGTGAGGCCCATGTTGTGGGGCGGTGACCCAGTTATTTTTGGGTGAGATGTGATGACTCTATTATGGGGAAGTGAACTAGGTGTTTTTAGGTGAGATGTGACATGTCTATGTTTTGGAGTGGTTTATGGTGGGGTTCGTGCATGGTAGGATATGGGAATGGGGTTGATTTCCTTCATGATCATGATACCCTGCAACTCTGGTTTTGGTTTTGAAGTGATGACCCATGTGTTTTCGAGTTAGATGTGACGTGACTGTGTTATGTGGCAGTGGCCCTAGTGTTTTCAACTAGGATGTGATGTGGACATTCTATGGGGTGGTGTTATATGTTATTCGGAAGATATGGGAGTCACATGAGATACAAAATTGTGGTGTGAGAATTTAAAATTAGTGGTAAAGTGGTGCAATGTACCCTTCATCGATATACATCTTATTATGTCATTGTACTTGGCTTGCATTATTTGGTGAGCATGTATTGGTGAGTTTGGGATGGATAGTTGACCTTTTTTTCTTTCTTTGGTTCTACTATTTTCTCATGGTTTCATTTGTATGTATCTTTCACATGTCCGTGATTGAATTTGGTTTTCTTATAGAGTATACTAGTATCCTCACCCTATGTACATAAAGAGGTTTTATGGTTTCTAGGTGGACTACATAGACAGTTATATACATTACAAGCTCAGATCATTGGATAGTTTTTGTTTCACTACACTAGCTTTTCTTTTGGGTGTTTACCTCTAACACTTTTATTAGTTTCATTTATATTTATACATTCATTGTGTGATAGTTTTAGTTTTTTTATATTATGTCTTAGAGTTTTTCTTTTTGAGATTCTCCATCTTATCTCTCAATCCTACATTATAATAGAGGGTAATGCCTCCCATTTTATGATATCTTTATACTATCGGTGCTACTCATCAACTCGAGGCCTACTGGAGGTGGGATTTGGGGGTCATTATCTCTCTCACATCATTGTGGTATAATTGAAGGTATGGGGTCGTGACATACCAAGCTCTTGGTAAAGTCCATTAATATCCATTTAAACAACATATATGCAAAATTAAATTGGTTAACATTCATTCCTTATTCATTGTTTATTATTAAGATAAAATCTCTTGCATAAATTAATTAATTAATTAATTCCATTTCAATTTAATGACAATATGAATAATCTTGGAAATAATAATCATTAAGGCATTAACGGAAAATAAATCAAAGAATCAATAATTTTAAATTTATAACAATACATTATTTGAGAAATTAAAATTATTTAAAACCATTATGAAGTTTTCAAACACTATATGTGTCAATAAATAAAATAAGTTTTTAATGTTGTAATTTTAAATTTAATTTAATTTAATTTTCCCATTAATAGGGAGATGGTATGGAATGTACTCTCCATTTACATTCCATTTTCCACAGTTTCCATATATCTTGGTTACAGACCTGGGGCTTCATCATGTTAACTCGATCAGGCTACACGATATATACATTCCAAGTACACATCACGTATCATCTTCTTTATGCATAAGATAAATTACTAGATTTAGCTTTTGACCCCAAATAGACTACACATCATGTTCATGCCTAAAACATGTCATGTATGAATTATATCATGTGTCTGTTGTTCTCACGGGATGGTTCAGGACATTTTTTATTGCAAAAAATAATGAACATCACAGTGTTTGTGAAACACATACTTGTTGTGTATATCATAAATTCTCTAGGATTCCAGTATCATGAGGTTTGACCAAGTATAATGGCCACATGGATTGCATGATTTACTCCCCTAACCCATGTAGATTGCATGCCATGTATGGTACCTACATGTTGTGTAATCTGGAATCTCATATACTATGTCAGTTCAGTCTACATGTGGTGTTCGATAAATGAACCATGTGTAATTAACTACTGAATGTGTCATGTATCTTATAGGATGACCAGGTGCAGTGCACATGGGTACATGGTGTCTACTTTTTCAATATTTCGTCTAAACTACTTTTACCATTAAAAAAAACAGAAACTTCTCAATAGAATTTCAAGTCATTATTTATCTATTTTAAAATCCTTGAGAAAAATAAACACTAGATGAACATGATTAATATATCGATAAAATTTTAATTAAAATCATATTAAAGAATGAATTATATGAAATGTGACATTCAACCATTGTTTCATATAGATTAACACTTGAATAAATAGCGATAAATTATAAATTTGACCCCTATTATGAAACAAGTAGGTTTTGAGCACTGTAAAAGAGTGTGGTGGTGGGAAATATATTAAAATGTATTTAAATATTTTGTTTCATGAAACCCCATAAAAATATTTTTCAATTTAAATTTATAATTAATTTAATTAGATATTTAATAACAAAATACCTCGCCCTAGGATCCACTCTATGTTGATGATGTTGATCTTCAGAAAGAACTTTTATATATTCCATTATTATGGTGTGAGGATCGAAAGGTGGAATACCTCTGGTGGTGATCCACATATGCTCCCTGGATCTTTGAGCAATGCCTATTGATTTTCGAGTGATATCATGGTTAATATGTTGTCTTATGTTGTTCAGTTTGATCGATCGTCCTTTTATTTTGAAGGAATCTATCTTTTATTTCTCATTATTTAGAATGAGAGGGAAGTATGATTTGAGAGAGTATTTTATTGTGTGCAACGATTATCTATTTTTATATCACCCTACATAATAGACATAAATGTGTATTTATAGTGTTGAGGTTTAGGTTAAAAGATTATTTAATTTCATATCAGCCCTTAAATAATATTAAAAATCTTAAATATAGCACATAACACATTATTATATTATTATTATTATTATTTTTAGAGCATGCCGACTTGCACAACAATAAATAATATTAATCAGATTATAAATAAATATTTATCACTATAAATGGTCTTGATTCATTCAAACTCCTCAACATTTATTGAATAACAGAATAAATATTTTATTAATAAACAAACAATGTTTTGACATATCGGAGAAAAAATATTTATTAAATATAACATAATATATATATATATATATATTATTCCCTACATTATGAATAAATATTTATTTAATTTATGTGATCAATAATACATCAATAAAATGGTTCCTCGGTCTTGAGAGTAATATTTTTTCCAATAACAAGATTCAAATAAAATTTTATTTAGATCAACTAATACACTTATTGTGTGACCCTCAAGTATTATTTCTCATTAGAATTAGGCAGTCTTGACTATAGTCCAAAATTACTATTTAGAAAATTTTCAAGGTTTCTAATATAAAAAAATTGATGTTCCAACATAAACAACCACATATGAACACATAATATGTAATATAATAACATTATCATAATATATCATCAAACCACTTTCATATCCATGTTACCAACATATATGCTCAATACATCTCTCTTTGATAATCAGAAATAAACACGTCATTAAACCATGTCCAATGAATTTAAGGTCATAGATCTTTTCCATTCTAAGATACAAGATATCAACATCCATTAAGATAGAAGGGAAAAATTATTCCTCAACTTATCCATTAATAACATGTCAGTTGTGACACACCCAATGTACCCTACTTCCTGCAAACATATGGGATGATTATTTTCATTAGAAAATATATGTGAGAGAGTCATGAGATAAATTAATGATAATATTAAATTCTAAGGACTATTTCAGATGCTCACAGATAGGAATATCTGATGACACAAGAACATTTATAATTTCTATTAGTTGGACTGTTTTCATAATCTCTCATATTAGAGATTACCAAGTGAAAACATCATGATAAGAGGCCTCATTTACTTACAAAAATCTCATACTTGAATTTATACAAAATATGTTCCCCTTCATAGTTCATTATCCAACCACAAAACTATATTTAAGAATATCTTCATAGAAGTTCAGGGATCTCCTAATAGTGGGGAACTTTTATGAACATATTAATTCAATAGATACCTAAGGATATTATTTAAATAAATTCAGGCCAAAAATGACCAAAATTCAATAATATGTTTTATTAATATTCAAATCACAAAATATATATGTAATCAATGTAAAAAAACATTATCCTAGTACACCAACTCTAATAGGTGAGGGTCTTCTTGTAGTAGTTGTTATTTTGTTGTTTCTTATCATAGATTTCTTCTTCTAACAATCTCTAAAAACTCAAGATACTAATTAATATTTTTCTAGAAAATATATTCATGTTTTCATCTAATCAATTTTCTTATCATTAGCATCATTTATTGTTTTCTAAAAATATGTTTGGGGTGACACCCCAAAACTGGCACCTCTGACACAACCATATTATTCTGACTACTTCAAGGCCACATATAGTAGTCGTTCATCAAGTATAGAAAATTATGATTCCTATGTCTGAAGTAGATATAAAATATTGTAAAATAAGTAATAATTTTGGTGAAATTCAAATTTGAAGAATAATTTTTTAGTATATCATACCTACACATGATTCCCAGACATTGTCATTGTTTTCATCTATTAGTATCATGTATTTATTTAGATGAGCCTCCTTCCATCAATGAGATGTGGGATGGAAATGGATTTGTATTTTTATTCATCAATATGCATATCAAAAATGGAACATAATTATATTGTTTTTTCATTCCAAATAAAATTATTACTATGGATTTAAAATACATACCTCTTTTCTCATGTGAAGCATACTCCATCCTTTCATTGAGGTAGGGGGTGTTGGTTTTGTTGAATGTTTCCTTTTTCATCACACAATTTTTTTCCCATAAATTAAAAATTCATAATCAAAGTTATTGATAAATGTTTTTTCAAGTAATGTATTACCAATAACAATTTACCTGAAAATATTCCTCTTCATAATAACAAATAAACACCTTCCATATTTCTTGGTTTATCATAAGTTCATACATATGTGGTGGGAGCTGATTTAATTTTCCACCTACATCCCTGAGATAATAACTCGGAATAATTATCTGAAATACTTTATGATCCTCTCTTGTGAAAATTAATAAAAATTTCATTCAATAGTCATCTAGTATTAATGCACTCTATAACGGATAATTATTTGTAAATTTATGTTTCGTTATTTGGTTTTTCAGTAAAATAAAGAAATTATATCATAATGTTACCATGATCTATTCCCATATTATTAGAATAAGTGTGTGAAAAATAATTTTCCATGTATGTACATTCTCTATAATGTTCATTCAAGTGGTGAACCCACTTTATCTAATGATCATGAACTTTTTAGGGATAATAGGCTAGTCACATGCATTCTTTCCAAACTCATATTTGATTCCTTCAATTATCACCTTTATAATTTTTGTTAACACAACCATGCTATGATGATTCCATTTTTTCTAAGACATATATTTTTATCTTATACCATTTTCTCATCTTAAACATATATAATATATTTTTCATTGGGATTGGTATCATCTACATGTGTAAAAACATATTGTTCCTTTATATTGGAAGCTTCAATATATTGCGAAACTTGTTATTTCTTGGGATTGGGACCATAGTCATGTACATAAGTCACCATCTATTGAAAGATTTTAATATTTAATTTATATTACATAAATACAATAGTGAATAAATAATAATATGAGGTAATGAAATGAATATTACAAAAAATATATAACTTGGTTATTGATCTCTCATTTTTTTAATGAATGCAGGAATTTGACCCCTCTATCAGGTATCCAAATACCATCATTATGGTCTCCTCTAAAATATAAGCCCTCATACAATGGGAATTCAATGATATTATTGTTTCTTCCTAATGAAAGGGTCATCCTTAGTGGAATTAACATCTCATCAATCAATAGTTCTAGTTGATAAAGAAATAATTGGTCACATTCTATTTATAGGATGTGGAATATAAAATAATTATTCTAATTGTGATTCCAATATAAATCAATCATATTTGTAACAATATTTTCTAAAACACAATTTCATGAATCCCAATCATTGATTTTAACTGAACTCCATTTATCAACCCGCTCACATTTAAAAATATATGCTTGGAATGTTGTATAATCAAAATACCATATTTATGAGATGATTAAAAAGTATGAAATAGGCATGTATATTGGATTTAGATACTAGGTAGAAGATATATTATTTTCATTAATGATAAATTTAAATCCATTATTTATCATTGTAAAATGTTTATAATATTCCATTTTATGGACTATATAACCATTAATTAAAAAATTATTTTAAGAAAATGTATGAACACTTGGTCCTATAGATATCCATAAAATATGTTTTATAATTGAATTCATATTTGTAATTTACTTGTTAAAAATATTGTATCATAACCATCCTACAAACTATCAATTATATGTACATTATATCCAAATTTCAACACTTTATGGATTCAAATGTCTAAGAATTACATTATAGGTTTCAAAAAATGGTGCAACCTCTAAAGTGTTCTGAAAAATTTAATGTTTAGATTTCTTATACTCTGTAATTGTAATTCTGACAACATAAATTCTAGAAATTCCATCACACACAAGTCACCCATTGTGAAGATATTTTGGTGAATCAATACTTTCAACATCAAACAGGTATTCAGTATAGAATACCATGGCCTCTTCAGCTGTATATATCTATGAAACATTTTAGATTACATCGATTATTGAAATACCCTTTCAAAATATTAATATAATATTCAATGGGGTAAATCCATCAACAATGTACATAACCATATATCTGAATCTCTCAAATGAAGTGAACCATAAAGTGAGCCATCAAATCAAAGAATGATGGCTTAAAAACATATCCAATCCACATAATATGATCATAATTTCAATATGTATTGTTGTAAATTTCTTCGATTCTACAAATGTAGTGCATATATATTTAGAGAAGGTATATATCTTAAATAATGTATGAAAAAAAATTAGGAAAATTGAAACTCAAGGCTATATGCATTATATCTTACATAAAAACATAGAAGTCATGTGATTTAATGAACATTAATTTTAAAATAAATCATTGAAAAAATATTATTTATATTTGATGAATATACCACTAGAATAATAAAATAAAATGAAATGTTGGGAAACTTGTATATATCTTTCCAATAAAGAGAGAAAGTGACTAGAAGAATAAATATTCAACTTTAACCCTTCACTGGTTCCCACTAATCCTATATCCCTATGTCAATCATGCCCAACCTAGACTTAATTCCAACCTTTGTTTTTTCAACTGAATATAGTAATGTGCCAATGAAACTATCACATAAATTATTTTCCACATGCATGACATCAAAAAATACCGACATACAAGTAATTCTAGTACAGTAATTTATAATCATTGATCTCTTTTTCCAGCAAATTTTCATAGGGTTTTTCGAACATGATTTACCAAAAGGTCACCATATCTTTTAATTCCTCAAATAGTTGATCAACTATTAGTTAAGATAGATTTGTACCTTCTTCCAAAATCTAACCAAATTATGTTATAAAAAATCAGTGTTTATGTCATCAGAGTATATATTTGTGATGTCCTAGAAACACTTTCTTTCATGAACGTTTCATCCTAACACAGTATGTAATTTTCTCAAGAATGTGGTACCATTGAGTTCCTTAAATGATATATCCAAAAAAACTCCATCGTTAGAAATATAATTTATTATATCATACAATATGGTTCTCAGCATGAAATCCTCATTTCTCTAAGAATTGTACAATGTAAAACCTAAATCCGACATTAATTTTAATTCATCAATCAATGGATCCCTATAAACATAAATATCATTATCAAGTAGTTTTGGAATTGATATAAGCTATGAAAAAATAATTTATTTTTTAATCATGCATATCTACAATGGAAGGTTACAATTTTCCAATATAACCATCCATGTACTAGGATTTCTTCTATGAAAATAAAAAGAATTCACTCCATCTATAGATAATACAAGATGAATGCCTCATGAATCATTTCCAAATTCAGGATACATTTTATCAATTTTATTCCACTTGGTATAGTCTACATGGTGATTAAGTTTCCCAATTTTATTCCTTGTATTTGTGTTCCATGTCAATTTCCTTTTCGTCACCTCATTTCCATATAGGCACCCAAACCATAGAATGATTGAAATGTATCATAAAAATGTTGAAGGGCCTGATTCAACTTTCTTTTATAAAGATGCACTACACTTTGGAAATTTTTTATATACTTCATGGTCCTTATAAAAGATTATATAATCATTTTGGCATGTATGTATTCTTTCAAGGATCTTACTCATTTAATACAGCATTATTTTTACATCATATGTTTAGTAAGGAAGCTCATTTTATTTAGGGAGAATATCATTCAAGAGAGAAATAATTTCAATAAAATTAGCTTCTCTCTATATGTTTCCATATTTGATATTATATAGATTCAGTGTGGAAGAAAATGTTATATATTTACTAAAAACAACATATATTTCTCTCTTTACACAACTATTTAACTTCTAAAATAGATTTGTATAATCATGAAGTTCATCATAAACTGTCATTTTTATTTCTTTAATATGATCTTGATCATAATTCACAATTATAATAATATCATTCATACAAAAATCATCATTGGTCAAAATTGTAATAATATCATATGTCTCAATGTGCGGGGAATGGGTTTTTCAACGCTTTTTGGGTTATTTGGGATGCTTGGAATAAATCCATGTATGGTGTTTGGATCTTAGGCTCCCATATGAATGTATGGATAAAGATTTTGGTGATAGAGATTTGGTTACTAATTAAAAATTCCGATAACTACATTATGTTAAGACACTCCTTACCCATCTTATGTATGTTTGTTCACTTTTGGATTTAGCTGTAAGGTCAATGGGTTTGATGGAACCCCCATGTGTGGGCCTTAAAATGAATGTAGATGGGTCCTGCTTGGATTGGGAGGTGAGGGGGGAGGGATGGTCCAAGATAGTTATGGATCTATGCTCTTGGGGTCTTCAGATTACTTTGGTGATGGTAATTCAATGGTGGTGGAGGCCAAGGCCCTGACTACAGGTCTCACACTATGCAGACAATCTGATATCAATATTTCGGAAGTCAAAACAGATTCTACGATACTGGTTAAATTTCTTCTTGGAGAAGGTGATGCTCTATGGGGTTTTGGGTATACTATATGATCTTGTAGGAGCTACGTCAATCATAACACTATGGTTAGACACACTTTGTGTGAAGGGAATTACACAGTTGATTCATTGGATAGAAAAGGTGACTTGGGGGGGATAGATTGATCCTCTACAAGAACTTAGGACCCTTGCCAGATTATTGTAATCTTTTTGTTAAAAATGATGCTCTAAGGGTACATTACTTTCATCCCCTTCATTATTGTATTGGTTCGTGTTTTTTTAATAGAAAAGGAACTTTCAATTAGTCATAAAGGTCATATGCATGATCTTTTTTAAATATTATGAAAAAATTTACCCCTACCTCATTATATTTTTTCATAAGACTAGAATAAATCCATATGTTATACATTTCCATCCTATTAGATTTATTAATATTAATGTTTAAGTAAATAAATAAATAAATGAAAATTATGATCCTAGATCCATAAAAAGTCAATCTTGAATAATCATTTAAGCTACGTGAATCCATTTTCATGAGATAATAAGTGACATATTTTGTGAATTGGGATTGTTTTTTAGTTGTTGAAATTATTGGAATAAGGGAATGGATAATATCTATAATGTTACAAATAATCTAACTAAAATTTCATCAATTAAAAAACAAAAATATAAAGGATCGTTTCTGTAACTTTTCTCAGTTGGAGGACAGCAAGAGGGAGGAGTTGATGTGTACTAATTTATTCATTTATTATGTGGAAATAAATGTGGTGTTTAGGTGACCAAATTTATTGGTGATGATGATGATATTTGTTAGATGATGAAAACATTGATAGGTCCCAATCACCTAATCTTGAGAACCCAAAATTTAGATAAACTCTTGAATTTATGTGGGGTATGGTGAATGCTTCAAATTTAAACAATTAAAATGTTGGGAAGAATCATAAAAGAACATCTATAAGAATTATTATTTTGTCTATAGAAAATAATAAACTTCAATAAATGTTAATGAAGTGTCCTATTGGGATCAGAATAAAACCTAATTGCAAACTAATGATTTGAGTATAAGCCCAACAACCTATGATAACCTAAAAACAAAACTCAGCCTCAATATAACCTACAATAATAATTGACTCTAGAAAAATGTTAGAGTTAAAATATGTGTGAGGTTTAAAAACATTTGAAGTATACATTGATGTTTTGAATGATTTTCATGATTGGTATTTTAAAATTGTTTAAAATTATAAATGTGTGTCTGTTGATTGAATTAGAAAGAGGGGGTCAAAGTGATGTAAAATTGGTTGTCAATGACTGTTGATTTATATATGATATTTAAGAATGCACTATGTGCAAAAATAATTGTGATTACAACATAAGAATTAAATTTTCAGTTAGATGAACCATATAAATTTTTTAATTATTTTATTATAGAAAGGGTTGGAGAAGGATTGGGTTCTTTTATTGAGAGAGGGGGCAGTAGATATCTGTCATTGCAAAAAACATTTGATGCATCTTTCAGGGTTTGAGAGGGAGAGATATTCATTGATTCAGGTGGGATTTGAAATTACACAGTTGAAAAATAATGTAAAGGTATATCAGTGAAAAAAACATATGTAGTGATGAATTGCGATGCATCAGAGGAGTTGTGGTGAATAGTTGATGATTTATAGGGATGCATCATATGATTTGTGATGATCTGATGGTGATAAATAGTGAGGCGATGTACTGAATCACCTTGATCTCTAATTATCAAAATAAATCTTTAAGCATTTTATTGCGGATGGAATTAGGGAAACCCAATTTTTTATTAACACAATTTATGAAAATAAAAAAACAACACATATTAAACACATAGAATAACAGGCCTTAGGTTTTGAAAGGGTCTAATCATATAAGAAGTTTGAAGGGGAGTGGTGTTGGAGGTTGAAAAATTCAACAATGCTTGAATGTCATGCTGAAGTGAGTTCTCTTAGGGTTGAATTTATAAGATTGGGAAGGGTTTTATTTGCGCTTTCCAAAAAAATATCTCTAAATATGAGTCCTATCAATGAAAAAATAATAAGTGCTAAAAAAACCAATCTTTATTAGATCTTTAATTTTAGAATTAATAAATATAGGTTTCATTATAGCAATTTTTTTTTGCACTGATAAAATCTATTTTTATCGGTGCTTTTTAGAAAGCACTAATACAAGTTTATTAAAATAAAATAGAAAAATATTAAAATGATATATATTAAAAATGAAGTAACTATAAAAAGTATAAGAAAACTATTAACGTTATTAATTAATATACATTTTTAAATGAAATATTGTTAAAAATGGGTGAAATTGAATAATTAAAAATGAATAAACATCATAAGTATTAAAAATTGGTATGTATTATTATTGATATAAATCATCGAAAAAAATTAAAAATGAATATATATAAAAATGATTATGGACAAATATTGAAAATATTAATAGATTTAATATATGAATTGTAAACATATACAAAAAATGAAGAAAATATTAAAAAAATGTTTTTAAATAAATTAATTATAAATATTATAAAAAAATTAATAGTATTACAACTTAATAATGAAATTGAAGGAATATTAATCATATAATTTAAAATAATATTATAATAATTAATACTTAATAAATAATTAAGTATAATCAGTAAAATTAATTACATTAATTATAAATACATAAAAAATAAACAGAATATTAAAAAATACATTAAAAATTTAATTATATACATTTCATACATTTCAGAAAATATTACACCTTAATAAATGGAATAGAATTAATATTAATCAAATGAATTAAATACATATAAAGAAGAAGAAATCTTAATAAATAATTCTTTTTAAATAAATATTAAAAATGATTAATTTCCAAAAATATTGAAAATAAAAAATATTTCAAATGGATAAATAATATTGTATCAAGAAAATATTAAAAATGAGTAAATAGAATTGAATAAATTACAAATATATTAAAAAAGATGAATTCCTAACTTTAATTTCATGAATTACGGACATATAAAATGATTAAAATTAAATAAATATGTGATATTAATTATATAACTAACAAATTTATTGAAGAAGAATTATATCCACTATTTAGAAATGTTAAAAATTAAATTAAAAACCCACACATATATTCATAATGGATAAATTAAAAGAAATATGGTTACGTGATTTATTAATTAAGTAAAAAAATGAAAAACTAGTTAAAGAAAATTTATTTTTCATATTTAAAGAAATAATCCGATATAACAACATAATTAACTACATAAAAACCAAAATGGTTTTGGTGATGGAATATATTGGGGTTTAATTTCAGGAAAAATTGTTTGGGTTGGAGATGGTCTTTTAGGAATAAATTATATGTATTTCAAATATATTAAAAAAACTAAAACATAATAAATAAAAAATGAATAAATATTATTCATATAATTTACAAACATATTGAAAATATTGAAACTTATTAAATAAATGTTTATAGATTTTTAAAAATGAGTAAATTTCAAAAATATTAAAAATTAAAAAATATCATAAATTTTGAAATAATAAAATTTATTAAATAATATTAAAAATAATAAATCAAAATAAATAAGTTAAAAATATTATTAAAAAATTAATTTATATCATTAATTACATGAATTTCAAACGCTTAAAAATGATAAAAATTGAATAAATAAATATTATTATTATTATTAATTATTTATGTATGCACTTTATTGATGTATATAGAAATTATAATTAATTACTAACTTTTATAATTTTTATTTATTATTAAAAATACTATTATTTAATTAAATGTTTAAAATTTTTAAAAAGTTAAATAAATATCAAAATGGATTGTATTAAAAAATATTAATATATATATATATTAAAGTGAATAAATTCCATAAAATACCAAAAATGGAGAGATATTAAAAATGAAAAAATTAAATTAAATCAAACCGACATACATGTACACACATACATATGCATAAACATGCATGTACACATAAACACACACACACATATATATATACACACATACATGACCATAGAACACAACACATGCATATACATACAACACATAGATACATTCACACACACATACATCTACATATACACACATGCATGCATATATATATATATACAAATATATTTTTTAAAATTATTTAATATGAACAGCAATATATAAATTCAAAAATGAATCGCATATTGATAAAAATATATTCATTTTTATATTATATAATTGTTTTTAAAAATATCATTAAATTATATTTATATTAATTATATAGACATTTTGTAATTAATGTATATTAATATAATATTAATATTTTTATTAACTAATATAAATTTGATACCATTATATGTAAAATGATGAACATAAGATTTATTTTTTATTAATGTTTTTATAAATTTTATTTATATATTTTATATTTAAATATATATACATATTGTAATATAAAAATTATTTTAAAATATATAAATATTTGTATATAAATTAAATTATTCATTGTGACCTTTAACAATGCTGAAGGAAAAATTCTTGTAAATTGGGTACTTTTATCAGTGCTAGAAAAAAGCACTGACATATGATACCTTTATATAAACCGTTTTTTATAATAGAAAAAATTTACCATTATTTTCACTTTTTGCTAGCGCTGATAAACATCCTACCTTTATCATCCTTTTTTGTTGATCACTGATAAAGTTCAATGATGAATATTGTGTGATCTGTAGTATTGAGAGCTCAAACACCAAAGTTCGTTTTCCCCATCATCAATCTAACCCACCATCCCAGCCTAGCCTTTTCTGTGTCTATCACTACTATAATCCACAGCCACATGTCTATGCCTTCAACACTCTCCATGCACACCTTGTCGCCATCTGATGCACACACCTATGGGATTATACCACCACCACCCAAATGGTGGCATACATTGTTGTGGGTCGGATTTGATCCTCATCTGCTAGGGTTCGGTATCACAACTGAGAACCACTCAGTTTCGATGTTGGTTGCATTATAATTTTATTCAATTAATTTCAATACTATTTTTTATATAATATAATTAATAATATTATTTTATGAAAATATCTACTAAAATATAGTTATCTATCTATGTATTCAATAATATATTGTTAATTTATTTTTATTTAAATATAATATTATATATTATATATACATAAAAATATATTCAATTGTGAATTAATATTCTAAATTATAATTATACATATACACATTTGTAAGGAATTATACTTTCCTAAATATAAATAATATTATTTTTTACTTAATTAATCATTGTATTATATGTATATAATGATTTAAATAAATCACAAATAGTAATATTTTAATTTTATAAAATAAAATAACCTTATTTGAATTTATAAAACCAATAATATACTGTCAATTTATTTTATTTAAATATAATACACAAATTTATATTAGTGTGTGTGTGTGTGTTTGTGAATTTACACTTTTTTAGAAAATATATTTTTCAAATAATAAATAGATTCATTTTATACATAATTACTCATAATATTTATTATTTTTAATTAATATTTTTTTAAAGATATTATTACTAGAAAGTTATTTTAACTTCATTAGATATAATATATATATATATATAATATTATAATGTAAATTTAATTAAATTTAAATATTATAAATAATATAATATATTTAATTATAATCAAATAATGTGAATAATTTTTTTAAAAATTTTATTAGTAATATAATTTTCAAAAATATTTAGATATAGTTATTTTGTTTATCTATCAAAGAATATATTGTAAATATATTTTAATTTAAATATAGTATATAATATTAAATATAAATATAAATATATTCAAATGTAATTATCAATATTCTAAATTATAATTATACATATATTTTTTTTGTATACAATTATATTTTCTTAAGTTTAAATAATATTAATTTATACCTAATTACTCATAATTCCATGCAGTTTAAATGATCCAAAAATTTTATATTTTCAATTTCTAAGTCATTTAAGATGATTTAAATCATACAAAGAACATATAAATTAAATCATACATTCATAAAATCATAAAATTTAAATAAATAAATCATAACAAAAATATATAATGTTATTGATGAACTAAAATTTTTTAAAAAAATATACATTCATAAGGATTGAAAATAATATAATGAGAAATAGATAAATCAATTTGTTGGAGGACTGAGAGGTAGTGGTTTCTTTGTAGTTTTTTTATCAGTGGGAGGAGTAAACCCCATTCTTTCCTTTAATTTTTCAGTTTTACAAGAAGTGTGAGTGGGGCTACACTTCATTGTTGATGTAAGAAGCGTGAACGAGATTCACAAATCGTGTGTCCTTTCTTCTTTAACATAATAAACCCTACCTATTATTTAGAATTTTATAATTTTAAAAACCTTATAATAATAAAATATTACATCCAAGGATTATGTCATGGAGGATAGCACTGATAACCTTGGGTTTTGGCATCATGGAGGTGGGGGATGATACATGTAGGGGGAAACAAAAAAAGTAAAATTCTGGAAATATATTAGAATTCATTTGTTAGGAATCCACTAACAATGGATACTGTCTTCACTAGGGGTGGGCTACCCACCCCCACCAATTCCCCTTCACCTACCCTACTACACTGCCTAAAATATGGCATTGTAACCCCCCTGGATTTGGTATTTCCACCAGAAGAGAAACTTCAGAAGCATCAATAAAGTATCTATCTTTCTTTTCGATTTAGATTTCTCCACTATTATAATTTTTCTCATTTGTATTTTTTTCCACAACATGTTATCATCACACACACTCAAAGAGGTATAAATGTATGTTTTTATTTTAAGTCTTATTCTCACCGTCTAGTTGGATGGTTCTAATTATTTATTCTGTTCATCTTAAAATTTATTTTCACTACCTATTTGCACCGTTTGAATTATTTATAAAATATTATTTATTTACCATTAGATTGGATAGTTTATGTGGTTTATTTAATTAACTCCATAAAGTTTGGGTTTTCATATGTTCAGACAGTTTTAATTTGTTTATTTTTCATGACCTTATTAGATGATCTAATAAATAAATCAGTACATGCAAGAAAATTTTAAATTATTAATGTGATATATTGATTTATATATTTCAAACCCGCATAAGATATATTTTTTAGACAATTAAGGTGGGATATATATATAATGATAAATGATAATATCAACCCAATTTTAATGTTTTTGATACCATATAATTTTATTTAACAGGAATTTAAATGGTTGTTTAATTATTATTTTGAAAAAATTTAATGATTTTCCCTCTCTCTCTTTTTCTCCTATTTATCATTATATATAATCTCATTAAACTCTATTTCACTGCTCTTGATATTTCCAAGAGTAATTACATGTAGTGGATGATGGATGTTGAAATGCATCTCAAATAAATGGATCATACTGAAATAAATAAGAAAAAATTCAAAAACCCTAAAAAATAATGAAAAGGTGATAATATTACTCAAAAGGCTTCTTTATGAGGGTTTCAAATGTGAATACTTCACAGAAATAGATCCATGTAATCTCTATAATAGTTTGAAAGAGAGGTATGATCCTTAAAAGGAGGTTGTTCTTTCAGCAACATGTGATGAATGGAATTCTTTATGAAACTAAGACATTAAAAGGGTTAGTGATTAGAATCCTTCCATGTATGAACTATATAAAATCTAAAGTAATATCATATTGGGATTATGGATCCAAATATTATTGAAAATACATATAAGAAATTTCATGAATCTCACATCATCCTAAAAAAAATATCACTTATTAGGGTATATAAAATATTCTAATCTCATACCCTAATTACTTGTAGAATAGAAGAACATTGAGATTTCTATTAAAAATCATCAGTCTCATCCTACTATTTTAGAAATAGTATTTTTAGAATAAAATTTTATATTTCATGAAAATAATAATAGATGAATTCAGGGATGTGATTATAGTAGTGGATGTGGTTTTAGCGGAGGTGCGATTGAGGATGTGTCCATAACCATGGGCTTTCGCAAAATGAATATCCAAATCAAAGAAATATCAGCTCCATCACATTGAGGAATCCTAAAGATTCATGTTATATTTATGGTTCTATGATTCCTTAGTCTCATGTTTTTCAAACCCTAGAGAATATTTGTAAGCTATATAAATCATCTATTGAAGAAAATAATAATGAACCAAACTTTGCTGAGACAACCTATAAAGGGAAATAAAAGGAGGTAAATTTTACTAAGAATCACCAGCCATCAAATAATTATTTCACTTATCTCACAGTGGGTGATTTTACTTTTGAATCTTATGAGATTATAACTAGATAACATTTAAAAACACATCATAGTTATGATATATGATATGTTGTTTTGTTATATAAGATTTATATTTTGGATTTAGTGTTATTTAAATTTCACAACATGTTTCTTAGAATATTATTTTATTTAACATGAATTATTGATATGGATTGATTAAACATGATAGATATTTCAAATTCATATAGTTGAATAATGCACAAAATTCATAATAATAAAAAATATTGTTTTGATCATAACCCGACAAGACCAATTTTGAATACCATATCAGGTCATGTAGATCTGATGGAAGGGACTAGTAGATCATTTTTTCCTTCACCAAATTGGAAACAATTTTTTATAAGAGATTTGTTGTTTTCTTGAACGTCCGAAATAAAATTATTAAGCTTCAATGATGTATACCATCATGGGTATGATAATAAAACTATATATGAGAAAAATGACAATTACATGTCCATTGCCATTAATAATTCTGATAAGAGCCATATACTATAAAAACTACCAAATTTATCATCTGGATTACATTTTACATATATAAATTCAATCAAAAAAATATGGTAGTAAATAATGGGAAACAAATTGATAATTTTCGGCATGGATAATTATGTAATCCAGGTTCATGAATGATGTGAAAAATAATTTAAAGTTCTCATGGATATTCAATAATGGTCTAAAAGATCTATCCACTAAGAACAATTCTATGTGGGGATTGTTATCTTAGAAA
Source organism: Viscum album (assembly GCA_963277665.1). NCBI lineage: Eukaryota > Viridiplantae > Streptophyta > Magnoliopsida > Santalales > Viscaceae > Viscum > Viscum album. Next base: position 387,456,946 of record OY728163.1, on the reverse strand, counting down.
AATAATTATGAGACCATCTCCAGGTAAAATTAAGGGTGAAATTACAACCTTTCTTGAACTAATTCATGGATATATATATGGAAATATACATCCATGGTGTTGGGAAATTAAATATTTTAGGGTATTAATTGATCAATCTAGCATATTTTTACATGTATGTTTTTATCAACATGTAATAAGGATTTTTAACAATTTCTTGCTCAAATAATTAATTTGACAGGAAAATTACTTCATTATGTTACCAATAAATTAAGTCTCAATAATTATGTGGAATCTAACTATCAATATCTCAGTGAATATTTTATAGAAATGGGTATCACTATAGATCATCTAGTCACCCATCTTCATACACAAAATGAATATGTTTAATCACTAGTAATGTGCCTCCAACTCGTTGTTATACCATTAATAATGAGAATGAAGTTACAGAGATTTGTATTGGGTCATGTAATATTTCATGCTTCATCATTAATTCACAACAGATCATGTTTATATCGTAACCAATCTCAACTCCAATTGTATTTTGGCCAACATCATCACAGCTCCCACTTATGAATCTTCGGTTTTGAAGTATATGTACCAATTTCAACCCCACAGCGTAAAAAGATGGGACCTCAAATGAGGTTGATAATATATGTTGGATATGAATCCTCATCCATCATGAGGTATATTGAACTAAAAACAAGTGATGTATTTAAATCATGTTTTTACTAATTTTCACTTTAATGAATAAGTATTAAAATCATTAGGGGGAGAAAAGAAACAAAGTGGGAGAGATTTTCTAGAATGTGAAAATGTTATGATTTCTCAATTTTCCCACTCAAAATTGTGAGATGGAAGTGAAAATTATGTCACATTTTAAATTATGAGAAAATCAATTTGTTGATTAATTTATTGAATCAAAGGGTGTGACTAAATCACACATACTAGATGTAAATGCACAGGTTAGAATTGATAACCAGAAGACACAATTACATGTTGATATTACAGAGATATCAAAAGAACACCTAAAGCATGGACCAAAAAAATTCATTAAGGATAAAAATCATTGAAAATAAAATGAATGATTATAATTTAAACCCCCATTATAGAGGTTTGATTTTCAGAATAAACATGTAATTTTACTATTCTTAAAGGATTTCATGATGGAAATCATAAAGAGAATTCATATGTTATTAAAAACCAAGAGTTTTTTGAAAATAATGGAATATCTCATAATAATTATACTATAGGTGATATATATAGTCGAAGTTATATGGAAAATATTCATGAGAATTTTTCAGATTCTATGTCATTTGATATAGTAAATTTAGACCCTAAACAAAGTTCTATTATGGAAAGTAAAAAAACGTCCCATTTAGAATAAATAGAATGATTCAAAGACACTTTATAGGTGAAGGATTTTTATATATATCATTCTCACACCCAATGTTGTCAATCATATTAGCTATAAATGGGTTTTTGCACGTAAGGGTAATGAGAAAAATGAGATTGTAAGATACAAAGATTGTCTTTCCACACAAGGTTTTTCCTAAAGACCTGGAATTGATTACAAGGAGACATATTCTCCTACTGAATATTCTATTATTTTTTGATATCTAATCACCTTTTTAGTATTTGATAAGGATAATATGAATTTTATAGATGTTGTTACAGCTTATTTATATGATTCACTTGATAGTAGTATGTATATGTGAATTTCAGAAGGATTCGAAGTACCTGAATTATTGAAATAAAATCCCAAAGACCTATATTTAGTTAAATTTGATAAATATCTATATGTATTAAAAAATATGGGCACATATGGTGTAATAGTTTGAGAAAAAATTTAATAAATAAATTGTATGTAAATTATGCCATCAGCCCATGTGCTTTTTTTAAGAAGAAAACATCTAGATTCATAATCATTACTATTTATGTCATTGATTTAAATATCATCCGAACTTTAGAAGAGATCAATTCAGCAATGAGAAACATAAAGGATGAGTTTGAAATGAAAGGCTTGGGAGGGAAACCTTGTATTTCCTTGGATTACAAATTGATCATAAGTCAATTGGTATATTTCTTCATCCATCAAATTACACTAAAAAGGTCTTAAACACTAATATAAATAGAGAGAATCCATTATGTTCTCCAATAGTTGTTTAGTGTTTAAAAAATGATAAAGATCAATTTATAACTTTTGTAGAAAATTAGGAGTTGGTTAGTCCAAAATAACTATACCTTAATGTTATTAAAGCACATATGTATCTTATTAATTGTATTAATCTAGATATATATTTTTCTATAAATTAATAAGAAAGTATTATTTCAAACCCTATACGAAGACACTAGAATGGAATTAAATATATATTTGTAGACTTTAATACACAACTGGTTTGGTTTTATTATATTCATAAAAATTAGAAAGGAATATGGTTGGTTTTATAGATGCATATTATTTATCTAATTTTCATAACACACAATCATAAACTAGTTATGTGTTCATAGTTATATGTACTTCCATATCTTGAAGATTAAAAAAGTATACACTCATCACAACATCTTCAAATAAAGCATAAGTAATTTCATTACATAAAGGATGTCGAGATTGTGTTTGGTTGTGATCTATGACTCAACACATTTGAGTGTAAAGTTGATTTCATGTGTATTTTATCCCAACAATTTTATTTGAAGACAATACTATGTTCATCACACAATTAAAGGAAGGATTTATCAAGAATTATGGGACAAAACACGCACCAACAAAATATTTCTCCATCACACAATAATTAAGGATGAATTGTGATATCAACATGCAATAAGTTTTATCCATAAATAACATTTCATATTTATTTAAAAAGTTACTAACAACTACTATCTTTAAAAATATTGTACATAATATAGGGATGTGTAGATTAAAATTTTTTGAGGTAATATAACATTAAAGGGGAGGCTATTGTATTATACTCTTTTCCTTATTTAGATTTTTATCATGCTAGGTGTTTCCAAAAAAATGTTATTAATGAGGTAGTATCAAAACACATATGAAAATTGTAGGATTGTGTAACCCAGGAGGGATTGTTAAGTAGCTGTTGATGGTGGTTGTTGTCTTCAACAGGAGTAGGCTTCCCACCCCCACTAATCCCCCATCATCTACCCTGCTACACTTCCTATAAAATAGAAGTGCAACCCCCTAGATTTGGTATTACCAATAGAAGGGAAACTTTGGAGTTATTTATAAAATACCCATATTTCTTTTCTACACAGCTTTCGTTGTTATTATAATTTTACTCATTTCAATTTTTATTTTCACAATATAAATGTTTTTTTTTATTTTCATTAGTAGTAACATAGATCCATAAATGATTTAACATTGTTACTATAGAAATTATGACTACCTTAAATAGTATATTTATGAATTCTAGAGGTGGTTGGTAGATTTTTCTTGACACCATTTTAAATTTCTCTAAAAACAGTTGTAGAAGTAGCTAATAAATTTTTTTAATGGATCTATTACAAATTTACGTTTTCTCCTTGAGAAAATCATTAGAATTATAATACTAAAGAGTATGAAATAATGTTTTTTCTTCACTTTTAGAAAACTTCTTTCTCATATTAAAAAATAAATAAAAAAATGGTGTTGAGAAAAGGGGTTTTCTTTGAAGTTTTTTTAATGATGATAAATTTTGTCATTCTCTATCCTTATTTATCACAAATAATGGTGACACAACCATGTAAATCTTCTATTAGGTTTTGTAGTAATGAATACAATAGAATCATGTTTAAACACAATAAAAAAAATTGATAAAGGTGACACTTATATTAGTGTTAACTAAAATTTCTCATAAGGGTTTTATTATCAGTGCTAAAAAATGTACTGATAAAAGGTAACATTTTTTCAACTTTGTATTAGCACTGATAAATACCAACCTTAATCAGTGCTTTAATTAGAACTGATAAATGACTCTACTTTAATAGTGCTTAAAAATTCTGATAAAGGTTACTGTGAATAAATAAATTTATATATTCAAATTTATATATTTTTAAATTTTATTTAAATAACAATTGATTCATGTGCATATATATGTAAATAAAATATATAAATTTGATTTATATCACTATATTAAAATAAAATATTATTCTCTATTTTATTCTCATAATTTTATCGATAAAAATTTGTAAAATTTGTATAAACTTCCTAATAATGTATTTATGTACATTAAAAATGTGTATTTAAAAATATTATATTAAAGTTTTCTTTAAACAATTATATAAATTTAGAATTGAATATGTATTTATTTAATTTTTTATTTAATATATGTAAATATATATATATATATTTTATATATTCTGAAATATTATTTATATAACAAAAAATATATATTATCTTGTTTATTATTTTATACTTATTTTCAATTATATATATAATTATAATCACACACAGATACATAAGTATTTCTGTATATATATATATATATATTAATGTACAGTGACATAAAAAATGGAAATAAATATATAAATACCAAAAATATAGTTCATGTTTTAATTTATACATATATATTCAAAATGATTAATTTAAAATATACCCATAAATTTATATCTATGTGTATGCATGTGTATATATGTGGATGTAGTATTATTCATGTATGTGTTTCTATGAATGAATGTGTATTGTTAACACCCATAGAATGACCATCAATAAATTCACAAGGGAAAAAATACCTAAATATGGGTATTTTTTCTATGAAAAAATAAGGGAGAAATGGTGTCCAGAACTCACAGGTCGCATAATCCTCCAAGAGACTTGCGACCACAAGGACTTCAGAAGGTCACATGAAAGAGCCATGCCCAGAGCATTACCTTCAATAGATCCCATGGATCCTATTTTACAATTCCTTGTACTCTTTAGAAGGTGTGCCGAACAATCAGTGATCACACTGCGATTGCAAAATGAGCACCCCTAGGTCACGCAAATTGTTTGGAAGAAAGCACCTAACAAGCCATCCAAAAAATCCTTAGAAAATAGGGAGAAAAATAACCAAAATGAAGGATCCTCTTGTGGTCATAAAACTCACATTATGCACATGTGAAGATCATGAGTCACCATATAAGCCTCAGTGACATGTCTTCCTTTGCGTGCAAGAGCCCATTAGCATGTCACTATTATCACACGTAGGGCATCTTACAAGTCTAGGTGGTCTTGCTCTCCCAATTTCACTCCAAAAACAACAATAATGGTTTCTCCATTGTAATGTTTTTGCATCACCATAAGACCTTTTTTTGTTCACATGGAGGATCACTGATGGGGATAATGATTTTCCTCAAAAACATACAAGAAATCTTGAAAGATATAATACCCTTATAAAATAAACAAGGGAATAAAAATGGGAAAAAGATGGAAACTCTTACAGTTGTAAACATCATGTAAAAAGCCCAATACAGTTCACAGAACACATAAATAACATGATGACATCCCCACCTTGACATGAGAGAGCCCTCTAACAAGTGACACTCACCACGTGAAGAGTTTCAGACATTTTCAATATGTCATGAACTCCCCCTTTAGCTCTATAAGGAAAACAAAATGTTTTGTCCATTAAATTCTCACGCATCACCATAGGACCCTTTATTGGTCACGTGACACATCACCGATGGGGAGAGTGATTGTCTTTGACAATACTCATACAAGATCACAATATCCCCAATAATTTGATAAATAGAAGAAGGAAAAAAAATATAAATTTTGGGATCCTCTTATAGTTATAAACATCATGTGACACACTCGTTCAATCCACAACACACCCACAAAATCCATTCGACTTGATTTCATGATCTTGTATAAGCCCCATATAAATCCATCCTTGTCTTATGAAAATTACCAGACAAGTCTTCTAAGATCATGTGATGGTCTTTCAATAGGAGACCAGATCTCGCCCTTGGACATGTTAGCCTAACAATGTGAAAATCCCTTAATGTGAACAAATGATTAGGAGAGACCCAATTTATTGGATATAATACAATAAATGTTGTTATGATGGGATAATATTGTGGTTGTGAAAAATCATGTGACGTCCCATGAATGTCCCACATTAGGATCTTGATAAATGTGTGACTTCAAATCCCTACACTGAATCCATCCTATATTTATATGATATGAATCATGCAAATCAAAAAATAATCAGGGTGTAGAGGAATGTAAATACCCCATACAAACATCAAAAAATTCTTCCATAGATCCTCTCACTGATGCACCCAAGAATTAGAGAAAATTTATCAAAGTTATTGATCTCGTAATCAGAAAGGATATCCATCAGGTAAAATTCAGGTCACAACCTAATCATATCATATGAAATTCATAATAACATCAGGTGATCACTTATAGATCATGTATATGACTCCAGGTGGCTTATGTGAAGGACACCCCGCAGACATGATCAAGAACATGAGACTTAAACAAGACAACACTGATTAATTCTAATACATATGAAATAAAAGTCTTGGACTAAAACTAAAAAAATGGGAGACTTATGTGATGAACACATACGATGATCCTCACATTCTTCGAATGAATCACCTAGGTCATGTGAAATCACTAGGATATGTCACCTAGATCATACGATGCTCATTTAATATACTCTTTGGAGGATTTGAAGTCCCATATATGGGTTATAGAAATTCAAATTCCACCCTAGGTATGCCATTGAAGTCTTATGAAACCCTCCAGACTGACCATCAAGACAATGTGATATCCTCTAGACATCTATATTGGATCATAAGGAGACACTAGTACATGTCAGCTAAGTCTCATGATGGAATCAGGATATGTCAAATGGATCACATGATGTCCTCCAGACAAGCCATCCAGATCGTGTGATGTCTATAGAACATATCATCCAACATTCATGATGACACCAGAACAAGTCAACCAGGATATGTGGCTCCCTCTAGACATGTAACAATGACTCTCCTGACACCTTCCAAGAATCTAATTTAGTTTTCATGATTACACCAGGGAAAGTTAGTTGGATCATGAAACTCCTTCCAATCATATAAACAGAGACCATGTGATGGCTTCCAGGATCAAATATCCAAGTCTATTGATGTCCTCTAGATAAGTTATCATTGGTCATGTGATGTCCTTCAATCATTCCATCTAGATTATGTGATGTCCCTTGGGAAAGTCTAATGGATCTTGCGATTGTCTTTGGATATGTTCGGAAGACATCCTCGAAAATGTCAAGTAGACAATAAAGGAATATCGAGCATACAATAAACATTCATTAGGAAGAAAATAAGTATTGGTCAAGTGAGCATCCTAGGACATGATAACCATTTCCATCCATAATAAGGGGAAATCATAGTGTGTAATCCCTAGATTAATTTAACTACTATGAATCTAATTTATGTTATGACAAGGATATCAATGACACCTTATTATGGCCAGAGCATGATAATAAACATCCAAAGAGAAGTCCCATCCAAAAATCACCCATCCACATGTAGTGAGACTACTAATCTTTCATCCCTTTTTTCCCACACTGAGCATAGGTCATGTGGGATTACAAAATCGAAATGATCATATCATTCACAAATGGAAGCCAAGGAGCGTAATACATGACCTACTAAACTATGATGACTCTGATTCCTTACATAAACAAGATACATAGGAATCCATCCAATGGCCAGATCCCAATATTAAAAATCCAATGGGTTTTCCCAGCATGTAATCCCCCCATCCATTTTAAATGAGGTTGATTAATTAATATCCCTTGTTTTAAAAATAGTGGATAGATCATGTGGGATTAGAGAGTTACAATGATAAACTAATTATAATCATGACTCTCTATCAACCAACGAAACATCATTAAATAATCCCCAATTAATGGTATGATCCAATTACCCATCATACTAGGTTATCTACCTTTGGCTCAATCCTAAGGTCCTAACTGAACTATGAAAACATTGAATATTCCTATAAATAGGATACACATGATGACTCCGTAAGGATCAAACTCATGTTCCCATTTCCCACATATATTTCATTTTCATATTATGTTAAACTAAATTGGTTTAACAAAATATTTGTCTTTTAATCATATTATAAAACAGGGTACATAGGAAGCTTCGTAATGGCTCAATCCCATCGTCAAAATATTAACCACCTCCATGGATAACACCAATAACAAGATTTCACAGTTACATGAATTAAAAATATAAGAAGCTATAGAGAAAATTGAAATGGATGAAGAACATAATATACATACATATTGATTCACCAACAATCCCCCCTCTATTTTCATATAAAGATACATAACCTATTATCTTTTTTTAGGGTTACCATACCCATGTTGGGATTAAAAGGTTATTCAAAAACATATACTAAATATATAAGAGAGTCCTAGATTATAAAATAATTCCCCCCCCAGGGATTGATGAGACCGAACTCCCATCCTCTCGACCTATGTGGGATATTAAGCTTCATTGGGTATGAAACCCCAAAGGAAGACCAGAATTTGGAAAGAAGGTCAGTGCATAGTTATGGATGTGGGAGTTGTTGGGAGTTTCTTCTTGGGATAAAAAATTATTGGTCAAACATAAATGACTATAAAAAGAAATTATACCCCAACTAAAACCAACTCATTGGGTTAGGCAAACCATGTATTTCGAATAAAACAATAATTGAAAACCAGACAAGGAATAATTTAATTATTGCATCTATTTAATAAGATAAAAAGGATAGACTACCTAGTTTTCATCAAACCATTGAATTTATCATTGCATGAGTTTTTTTGTATCACAAAAAAAACCAATAAGAAACAAAAATTGTAAACCCTACTTGAATATCAAAAATAACAAATAAATTAGGTTATTATCCATTAGGCCATTTTTTTCATTTCTTATACAAACAAAAGTGGTAAACCCAACATCAAAATATAAAATATTAAGATGATCAGTTAACCATGACATGGATCTTACATATGATTCTTTGTAGTAAGGAATATCAATCAATAATTCCATTCTTGGTTTGGAATGTCTATGCAATCAAAATAGTTATATTGGGAATAAATAGAAAATAATGTTACCCATACATATCTGAATGAGCATATATCAAGCCTGGAATGGTATATTAATCAGTGGCATTGTTCATTTTTGTATTTGTTATTGCAAACACTTCTCTCTAAAACAACACCCAGATCTGACATGTCTTCATCCAGTGGTTGTTCTAGAAAATTAGCTACAACTACTACCATTGTGGGCCTTATAATGACCTAACCCACCAAATATATTCATCATAGGGTGGATAATGAAATGGTTTGGGAATTCCATCGAAATAGTACAATCATGACCATCAAGTATATATGTAAAGGTCTTCATGTACTGAAACATTTGAGTCTTCATCGTTCAAAAAAACGTTTAGTAAATTTAGTGGCCCTCATTGCCATATCCAACCATTTAGAAAGCTTATCCCAAGACCATGATAGTTACCACCTTCAATATTTGATGAATGTGGTTCAAGGATCGAACAATGGCTCCGTATAGATAAAGGGATGATGATGAGGGATCATATCATTTATCATCTATTGTTCCATCCCACCAGTTCCATTCATTTTCCTACTGATGGCACCACCTAACACACTGCAACCTATGACACCCATGCATGGGAAACAAGGATGAAACATTGGGTGCGTAAGCCTCTAGATAATTGGGAGTGGTCTCACTTCTCCACTCCAATCTATGATGTCTTCCATCATATTTTGATAATATATAGAAAGAATTATCATATGCCTTCTCACTCAGAACATGTCTCTTAGTATATCCTTACAATAAGCATGGGAGAGCCGCATATACCTATCCCCATGCATGATGTCCATCGGCATATTATGGTGGCATAATGAGGATAAAAGTGGGATCATATCACCACTTAAATCAATGATATATGAAGATATATAGTGGAGATGGAAAATGTCTTGGATTATATCCTTACACAAACATTTCTAAAATGTCATTACATCTTAGAAATAGCTAAATAACTTCACTGAAATATCCCAACACTTGTACATATACAGGGATAAGAATATATTATTATCCCAATAGACATGTAAGTTCAACTCTCTTATCATTAAAAACAAGTGGTTTCTCTAGATCAAGTGCATATCTTTTCTCCCTTCCAAGAGGATTATCGACATATTATAGTAAAAGAAGGGGTGTCAGACCATGTTCAAATCTAGGTTCCTGTCGAGGCTCACCATGTGAGAGTGGGATGTGCCTTGGGACAGTCTAATATCCATATAAAAACATATTTTGGTTGTAGAGACCCTAATCTTGACGTACATGGACATTACATTACTTTAGTGGAATACTTAATACATAACAAAAACAGACACACAAGGATCGTAATAGTTTAGTGTCTTTGGAAACTTAGAACGTAATCTTCTAATCGTGGTGAAAGATCTTCAACATCTCCCATAAAGATCTTCCCCTTTTTTTCTTACCTAAAACCATTATTTTTATCCTGGGGAAAAGAAAACATAAAAAGGGTGCGCTCAAATACTCATCAAGGGCAAGCATGGATAAAATAAAACATACCATATACATTTGAACTTAAAAACATGAACATAATGTTTAAACATGAAAAGCATGATAAATGAAATAAAACATGGAAGTACATAAGGAATAGATCATAAAGAAACATTAAGAATGATAAAATAGCATGGGAATAAAACATGTAATTGTGGAAACCATTAAGCACATGATATGATTCCCATATTAGCCAAGGAATTTTTGCTAAGACCATCTTAGTGGAAAAAGTCCCTTTTTGAATCGAGTTCACTCCTCGTTCCAGTCCTGTATTACTGAACTGGTTTAACTTGACGTTCCAGCCATGTCTATCTCATGAGATATAAATATTTACCCAATGCATTGGAGGGATATATAGGTCCCACCCATCTCATAATGAAATCATTATTACTTGTTCCACGAAATAAACATACATCATTCATAATAACCCAACGAATAATGTCATCTTAGATGGAAAAATGGTATTGATAAAACATTTGAAATGAATTCTTGAGGAAAATATCCTTTCCTCTTCAAAATCATTTTATTTTCACAAAATTTCATGCGATTTTAAAAGAAAAGGATTTTGTTGAAAATAGTCATGAAATATTTTGGAGGAAGCTTCATGAAAATAAGGCTTTATAAAACAGTAAAAATCTGTTTGTGCCGTATAAGTTAAAAAAACATTCTTCTCGTACTTTTGCCGGAAAATTAAAAAAGAACCTCATAAAAATAATCTTCCATACATACCATGTAGTAAAAGTAAAAATGGGTAAAAAGGAATTTAAACATACATGAAAACACTTTTATAAAACATTGACATGGATGATTGAAATAACCCCAGTAAATACTTACGAATAAGTAATCTCGGATAAAAATGAGACTTGAAAAATTATCCCTTACCTTATGTCCGATATGCTTCGTATGTATCTGAACCTCCTGTATAATGATTTAAATAATGTCATTGACTTATTACAGAATCATATTCATTGTTATGATATCATATATGTTTTACTTATGACCTTATATTATTCGTTCTTTTCTAAATTCCATGTTAAAGAGTGTTTTGGGTAAAAGCGTTTCATTTGCCCTCCGTGTTTTGACTTGTAATTATTCATATGATTACTTAGATCATGATTAATTAACTACATAATATAAAACATGATTTATATATAATATATATTCAGAATATATAATAGATCGATAAATGGAAAGAAATACACCATTCATGGAGACGGTAGGTCATACGTACGCATGAACGCTGCTTTCATTTCCTTATTGAGTTGAATGGAATTAAGTAGATGACATACATATATATATATACATAAATCCAGTAGATTTATAATTTCATATATTTCATTATTATTGCTTATATATACTTTATAATCATTCTTAAATGGTTAACATGGAGAATGAATCTCATCGCGTCGTGGAGACGGTAGTCCGTACGTACGCACGAGCGATGATATAGTTCCCATAATTATTGAATTGAATTGGATAGGATGATACAATATATCATAATCAGTATGATTTTATAATAACTATTTGTAGTTATTCTTTACACCATTATACCCATCCAAGTAAGGTGGTGTTGGAAAAACAGATTACACCACGGCGAGGAGACGGTTTTCCGTACGTACGCACGCGCGGTGATTTTGTTTTCCGTAGGATGGATAGATGGTGAAATAGGGTTGTTTCATACTTATAATAACATATCAGTATGTTAGTGATACTTATGTTATTACTTAATAATGAAAAAACTAATGAATAAGATGTAGAAAAAGAACTAAATTTGAAAGAATTGGTAACGGACATTACCTCTTCTTTGAATGCCTCTTTGAGACCTCCTTTTAAGGCACTAAAATTGGTCTTTGAAAAAGACCAGGACCTATAGGATGTCTCTAGGGAAGTGGAGAGGAGAAAGTGGTAGGGTTTGTTTGAGCTTGAAGGCTCAAAGTGGTGTGAGGAAGAGGGGGAGGAGGTGCCCTTTTATAATGGAGGAGAGGGGATCCTTTTGAAAAACTAAAAATATTATTTTATTATAAAGCCAAATTCGGTTTTAAATAGCTCCAAATTGATTTATTTCGAAGCTAAGGTGGTTATGGGTCGAAATACGCTCATCCAATAGAATTTTGACAAGTTTAGGTCATTATATTAACCTTATCTTCTAGTTTTAACTCTTAGTTAATTAGATTGACATTTACCATGTCACTTTGTATTTTTATATTATATAGTTAATAAACTTACCATATACATCCAAACGACCCCAAATTTGTTTACTATTAATATATATAACCTTATCTAATTCATTTGGCCGAACCTTAGATTTTTAGGAATAAAATAACAATTAATAATATAATATTTGTTTTAAAAACTATTTTACGTCAATTTTGACACTATTTGGTAATTGATTTTTGTGAAACTAATAACAGAATGATTAGTTCGAAAAAAGTTAATTAAACCAATAATAAAATGTCATATTAAACTAGAAAAGTATTTTAATTCATAAAAAGTCTCAAATTACATTTATTTGGTTATTTATAACATCAATTATGTCAATATTTCATTAATAAGATAATTATTGCATCATCATTGTGTTATAAATAAATTAAATTATTTATTGTCTAAAAATTAAAAATAAAATACCATTATGTAGAAATATTTTTAGCTTTCTAATGAATATTTAGAGTCGAATTTTTCTTATGTATAACCGTATATTAAAAATGATTTACTTATTAAACATTGATTTTAACTATTTTAACCCTTCTTTAAATAAATTAATAATAAATGTCCTAATCTAATCCAAGTGGGCATAAATGGTCATATTTTATTCCTAAGGTTGTTTTTTGTCGAATTACACTTATCCAATAGAATTAGTACATGTGTTAGGGTAATAATAATATCATGTTTACCCTTAATTACCCTATTTACTTTTAACCATGGTAAATAAAAGTAAAAAGTTACTATTCACGAAAAAAATATTTTCATCTCATTGAACCACATTGTACTTACTAACATCAACCATGTCTCTTGGATTTTTGAAATTTTCACTCACAGAAGCGGTAAAATTATGTTTTATGTAAATTTGCAAATTTTTCTAGGAGGTGGGTAAAAGACGGTCAAAAGTTCAATAAAATTTTTATATATCTAAAATTATTAAAAAATGACTCCAATGAATTACGTTGAACTTATATAGGTATTATGTATCAATTTTGACCTAAAATAAATTTAAATAAAATAAATAATTATTTAAATAAAAAGTCGGGTTTTAAATAGTAACTTAGTGTTTTTACTATTCATCAAAAATTGAAGGTTTTCAGAAAAAAAACCAAAATTTCACCCTAGACTAATTTCGATATTCCAAATCCAAAAATGAAGACCATTTTCAAAAATAAAATTCATAAAATTTCAAAAAGTTGGTATTACTATTCATAACGGCTAGTTTTAATAATATTTTAATAGCATATCGTTGTTTAGCGAAACTTGGTATTGCGTACAACACACGTTATCATGGAAGGTCGCACTTGTGTGTAATGCACGCCAAGTCAGGGATGCATGTTGTGCAAGCTCCTTTTTGTGTATCGTACAACATAAGACATTAATGAAATTAAAAAGAATATTTTTTGTAAAATCTTGGGGAGTTACATTCTACCCCCCTTAAAATGAATTTCGCCCCCGAAATTCGTCGGGGTTATAAATGGTTTACTACTCAAAAGTTTCTTTAATAGAAACTCACATCGTAAAAAGGAATACCAAAACATGGCTTTAAAAACTAACGTATGAAACGTAACGGTTACCCAAATTAACTAATCACTGGGTTTCCACATAGGAGAACATATGTGAAAATATGGATATGGAAGAGAAATCTAACCGTCATGTTCTGATGGAGAGTGGTAGAGAACATGGCTATGAAAAATCCAACAATCACAAAGCCATAAATTTGTGATGATCTAGGGTACTATCTGATTCATCGGATATAAGGGCACTAGGACAACATTTTTGGTTTTCAAGATTATTTCCCTAAAGTTGAAGGATTTGAATTAGAATAAATACATACTTTATTTTGGTAAAATCTCACTATTGTTCATGATTTGAACAATTTCCACTTCATCTCTTAATGAAATTAAGTTGAATTTGTTATTCGTGAAGTGTTAACATATCATGTGATAGAATGATGGGTCATTCCATCTGTTTCAAACACAAGGTTAGAAAAAGTTATCAAATATACATAAGTCCATCTATGGTGAGGTTAATCATATATGATTCCAAAAATGAAATTATAATTCATATATCATTCCGAAAAATAAAATAAAACTGGTTTCTACTAACCAGGGACATCCTGTAGGACATTGGTAGGCGATAAAGGCCAGTGGCACTTCGGTTGTGGGTTCGATTCCCATAGCCTTTTCTGACGTGATGGGCTGTCGCCCGTCCTGCATGTTGTCCTTTTTATAAATCTATATTACTATAACATCTCATCAATAATATCGAAAAAAGTTCTATCCTTAAACAATAATAACTTATGTCCAACATAATCCATTCCAATCTTTAGGCTTATCTAAAATACTTCGGTCCAAGCTCTTAGTATATATAAAAGGATTACTTGAAATGTCACATAATAATCACGTGAATGCCATCATTTATCCCCCATATATCGTAAGATATATCTTGTTGGTCAAATTACAAACATGTGAATACCTTAATCATGTATTCTCTTGAAGAATGAATACCCATTGAACCTTAGTGAAAACAGGAATGCCGTTAAAAGTTAACACTTTCCACAAACAAAAATCCTCAAAATTATTTATACTCAAACCATGATATCACTTAGTCCTTATATGAATACAATCAAACATCTCATTATCTTCTTATCCCTTCTTTATGTGCATATCATCTACTTACCAAAAGTATCTCAATCACTTTCCATGGTTACTGGTACCATAAAATTATTGAAAACCATAATAGACCAATACATAAATATTCCAATATTCCACGATACTATATACAACATTATTTTGGAATCCCATTACATAAACACTTAATCATTCCACCACATCGTTGTCATATTCCACATCGCCAATAGTGATCGCATGTGACTTCCCTTTTTTCCTTTGCCTTAAGTGGTTTCTCATGTCAATCATCATTAACCCTTGTATTAGGTCATTGAATAGCATAATTCCCCATTTCATTGCACTTGAAGCATTGAAGTGTTGTTGGTGCGTTCTCTGCAGTCGTTTCTTTATTCATACCATTAACAACCCTTTTTCCATTACTTCGACACTCAGCTGCTCGATGACCTTATTTTCCACACTTAAAACATTTTCTAGTCCCTTTAAGACAATCTCCACCATGCTTCTTTCCATACTTTGAGAATAAGGAAACATTCATCTTCTTTTCACCATTATTCTGAGATTTCTCCTTGAACTCCATCTTTTGTTTCTTGTCAAAACCATGAGATGGATATGTAACACCAACTTCCATTTCTCCCTTGATAGCACAACGCACAATTTCTTCATAGCTACTGAAGTCTCTAATAGCTAATGCCCTTCTAAGATTTGGTTTTAAGCCACTAAAGAATCGATCGATTTTACTTTCAGGTTGGATGATAAAGCCAGATGCATACCTTGCAAGCCTTGTAAAATTAACTTCGTATATACCAACAGATTCATCATCCCATTTCTTTAGTTCAAGAAACTCCTTCTCCATATTTGTTTGAAGAATGCGAGGGAAGTACTTATTGAAAAATAAGTTCGTAAACTCATCCCATTCCACGGACTCAATTTCATCTCTTGGCCTCGTATTCTTGATAAGATTACACCATTGATCTGCTTCACCTTCCAAACGATATACTGCTAAGATGACTTTATCATGTTCAGAACATTGAAGAACTGAAAATATCTTTTTAGTGGTACTGATCCATTGTTCAGAAACAGGTGGATCGGAAGACCCACTAAAAGAAGGTGGGTGTTGCCTCATGAAGGACTCAATAGATTATTGTTCCCTTCTCTGCTCATTTGGAAGTCCAGAATGATTCATAGCTTGTGTAAGTATAGAAATAAGATTTTGCATTCCATCTCCCATAACGTTGGTTTGTTCAGGAGGACAATCATTGCATCATCCATTACATTGATCAATATGGTTCCTTCAGGTTCCAGCCACCGTCTAAAACCCAAAAAGAATAGTGTGAGAGGAAAAAATCACGCTAGGGAAAACAACATATTAAAGGGGGTGTACCTTCAATATCTAACATATTAGGTTACCGTAATTCTAGTACTATAACCTATACTTATAATTAACCTTAGGGACATCCCTATACATACCTTAGAAATATCTATAGGGATCTCACTAAAGTTCTCGCATCTTAGTTTGCAGAGGTTGACTAAACCTTTCCTCTGATACCAACTGTAGAGACCCTAAGCTTGATGTACATGGACATTACATTACTTTAGCGGAATACTTAATACATAACCAAAACAGACACACAAGGACCGTAATAGTTTAGTGTCTTTGGAAACTTGGAACGTAATCTACTAATCGTGGTGAAAGATCTTAAACATCTCCCATAAATATCTTCCCCTTTTTTCTTACCTAAAACCTTTCTTTATATCCTAAGGAAAAGAAAACATAAAAAGGGTGAGCTCAAATTCTCAGTAAGGGTGAGCATGGATAACATAAAACATACCATATACATTTGAACTTAAAAACATGAACATAATGTTTAAACATCAAAAGCTTGAGCAATGACATAAAACATGGAAGTACGTAAGGCATAGATCATAGAGAAACATTAAGAATGATAAAATAACATGGGAATAAAACATGTAATTGTGGAAACCATTAAGCACATGATATGATTTCCATATTAGCCAAGGCATTGCTTCCAGGACCATCTAAGTGGACAAAGTCCCTTTTTGAATCGAGTTCACTCCTCGTTCCAGTCCTGTATTACTGAACCGGTTTAACTTGTCGTTCCAGCCATGTCTATCTCATGAGATATAAATGTTTACCCAATACATTGGAGGGAGATATAGGTCCCACCCATCTCATAATGAAATCATTCTTACTTGTGCCACAAAATAATCATAAATCATTCATAATAACCCAACGAATAAAATGGGTTTCATAAACATAATCCCATCATAACATAATCCATATAAAAGTAATGGATAACATTTAATAATAATAAAAGTGAAAACACGTAAATCATTTAGACATTATACTTGAAACATACACATATGAAATAATGTCATCTTAGATGGAAAAATGGTTTTGATAAAACATTTGAAATGAATTCTTGAGGAAAATATCCTTTCTTCTTCAAAATCATTTTCTTTTCACAAAATGTCATGAAATTTTAAAAGAAAAGGATTTTGTTGAAAATAGTCATGAAATATTTTGGAGGAAGCTTCATGAAAATAATGCTTTATAAAACAGTAAAAATCTGTTCGTGCCGTATAAGTTAAAAAAACATTCTTCTCGTACTTTTGCCCGAAAAGTCAAAAAGTACCTCATAAAAGAAAGATTCCATACATACCATGTAGTTAAAGTCAAAATGGGTAAAAAGGAATTTAAACATACATGAAAACACTTTTATAAAACATTGACATGGATGATAGAAATAACCCCAGTAAATACTTACGAATAAGCAATCTCGGATAAAAATGAGACTTGCAAAATTATCCCTTACCTTATGTCCGATATGCTTCGTATGTATCTGAACCTCCTATATAATGATTTTAATAATGTCATTGAACTATTACAGAATCATATTCAATGTTATGATATCATATATGGTTTACTTATGACATTATATTATCCGTTCTTTTGTAAATTCCATGTTAAAGTGTGTTTTTGGTAAAATCGTTTCATTTGTCATCCGTGTTTTGAGTTGTAATTATTCATATGATTACTTAGATCATGATTACATAATTATAGAATATAATACATGATTTATATATAATATATATTCAGAATATATAATAGATCGATAAATGGAATGAAATACACCATTCATGGAGACGGTTGGCCGTACGTACGCATGAACGTTGTTTTCGTTTCCTTATTGAGTTGAATGGAATTAAGTAGATGACATACATATATATATATATAAATCCAGTAGCTTTATAATGTCATATATTTGATTATTATTTCTTATATATACTTTATAATAATTCTTAAATGGTTAACATGGAGAATGAATCTCATCGCGTCGTGGAGACGGTAGTCCGTACGTACGCACGAGCGATGATATTGTTCCCATAATTAATGAATTGAATTGTATAGGATGATAAAATATATCATAATCAGTATGATGTTATAATAACTATGTATAGTTATTATTTACACCATTATACCCATTCAAGTAATGTGGTGTTGGAAAAACATATTACACCACGGCGTAGAGATGGTATTCTGTACGTACGCACTTGTGGTGATTTCATTTTCCGTAGGATGGATAGATGGTGAAATGGGGTTGTTTAATACTTATAATAACATATCATTATATGAGTGATACTGATTTTATTACTTCATAATGAATGAAATAAAGAAAAAGAAGTAGAAAAAGAAATAAAGTTGAAAGAATCGGTAACGGACATTACCTCTTCTTTGAAGCGCCTCTTTGAGACCTCCTTTTAGGGCACTAAAATTGGTCTTTGAAGAAGACCAGGACCTCTAGGATGTATCTAGGGAAGTGGAGAGGATAACGTGGCAGGGGTTGTCCGAGCTTGAAGGCTCAAAGTGGTGTGAGGAAGAGGGGGAGGAGGTGCCCTTTTATAAGGGAGGAGAGGGGCTCCTTTGGAAAACTAAAAATATTATTTTATTATAAAGACAAATTTGGTTTTAAATAGCCCCAAACTGATTTATTTTGAAGCTAAGGTGTGGATGAGTCGCAATCCTCTCATACAATAGAATTTATACAAGTTTATGTCATTATATTAACCTTATCTTTTAGTTTTAACTCTTAGTTAATTAGATTGACATTTACCATGTCACTTTGTATTTTTATATTATATAGTTAATAAACTTACCATATAAATCCAAGTGACCCCAAAGTTTTTTATTATTAATATATATAACCATATCTAATAAATTTGGCTGAACCTTAGATTTTTAGGAATAAAATAAAAAATAATAATATAATATTTGTTTTAAAAACTATTTTATGTCAATTTTGGCACTATTTGGTAATTGATTTTTTTGAAAATCATAACAGAATGATTTGTTCTAAAAAATTTAATTAAATCAATAATAACATGTCATCTTAACCTATAAAATTATTTTAATTAATGAAAAGTCTCAAATTACATTTATTTGGGTATTTATAACATCAATTATGTCAATTTTTCATTAATAAGATAATTACTGTATCATCATTGTGTCATAAATAAATTAAATTATTTATTGCTTAAAAATTACAAATAAAATACCATTATGTAGAAAATCTTTTTAGATTTATAATTTATATTTATAGTCGAATTTATCTTATGTATAACCTTATATTAAAAATGATTTACTTATTAAACTTTGATTTTAACTATTTTAACTCTTCTTTAAATAAATTAATAATAAATGTCCTAATCTAATCCAAGTGGGCCTAAATGGTCATATTTTATTCCTAAGGTTGTTTTTGGTCTAATTACACGTATACAATAGAATTAGGACATGTTTTAGGGTAATAATAATATCATGTTTACCCTTAATTACCGTATTTATTTTTAACCGTGGAAAATAAAAGTAAAAAAGTTACTATTCACCAAAAATTATTTCCATCTCATTAAACCACGTTTTACTTACTAACATCAACCGTGTCTCTAAGATTTTTGAAATTCCACTCACAGAAGCGGTAAAATTAAGTTTTATGTAAATTTGCAAATTCTCCTAGGATGTGGGTAAAAGTCGGTCAAAAGTTCAATAAAATTTTTATATATCTAAAATTATTAAAAAATGAATCCAATGAATTACATTGAACTTATATAGGTATTATCTATCAATTTTGACCTAAAATATATTTAAATAAAATAAATAATTATTTAAATAAAAAGTCGGGTTTTAAATAGTAACTCAGAGTTTTCACTATTCATCAAAAATTGAATGTTTTCAGAAAAATACCAAAATTTCACCCTAGGCTAATTTCGATATTCCGAATCCAAAAATGAAGTCCATTTTCAAAAATAAAATTTATAATATTTGAAAATGTCGGTATTACTATTCATAACGGCTAGTATTAATAATATTTTAATAGCATATCGTTGTTTATCGAAACTCGGTATTGCGTACAACACACGCTATCATGGAAGGTCGCACTTGCGTGTAATGCAAGACAAGTCAGGGATGCATGTTGTGCAAGCTCCTTTTGGTGTAGCGTACAACACAAGACATTAATGAAATTAAAAAGAATATTTTTCGTAAAATATTGGGGTGTTACATTCTACCCCCCTTAAAATGAATTTCGCCCTCGAAATTCGTCGGGGTTATAAATGGTTTACTACTCGAAAGTTTCTTTAATAGAAACCCACATTGTAAAAAGGAATACCAAAACATGGCATTAAAAACTAACGTATGAAATGTAATAATTACCCAAATTAACTAATCTCTGGGTTTCCACATAGGAGAACATAGGTGAAAATATGGATATGGAAGAGAAATCTAACTGTCATGTTCTGATGGAGAGTGGTAGAGAACATGGCTATGAAAAATCCAACAATCACAAAGCCATAAATTTGTGATGATCTAGGGTACCATTTGATTCATCGGATATAAGGGCACTAGGACAACATTTTTGGTTTTCAAGATCATTTCCCTAAAGTTGAAGGATTTGAATTAGAATAAATACTTACTTTATTTTGGTACAATCTCACTATTGTTCGTGCTTTGAACAATTTTCACTTCATATCTTAAAAAAATGAAGTTGAATTTGTTATTCGTGAAGTGTTAACAGATCATGTGATAGAATGATGGGTCATTCCATCTGTTTCAAACAAAAGGTTAGCAAAAGTTATCAAATATACATAAGTCCATCTATGGTGAGGTTAATCGTATATGATTCCAAAAATGAACATATAATTCATATATCATACCACGTAAAGAAATAAAACTAGTTTCTACTAACCAGGGACTTCTTGCAGGCCAGTGGTAGGTGATAAAGGCCAGTGGCACTTCGGTTGTGGGTTCGATTTCCACAGCCTTGTCCGACATGATGGGCTGTCGCCCGTCCTGCATGTTGTCCTTTTTCTAAAGCTATATTACTATAACATCCCATCAATAATATAGAAAAAAGTTATATCCTTAACAATACTAACTTATGTCCAACATAATCCATTCCAATATTTAGGCTTATCTAAAATACTTCGGTCCAAGCTCATAGTATAAAGAAAATGATTACTTGAAATGTCACATAACAATCACGTGAATGCCATCATTTGTCTCCCATATATCATAAGATATTTCTTGTTGGTCAAATTACAAACATGTGAATACCTTAATCATGTATTCTCTTGAAGAATGAATACCCATTGAACCTTAGTGAAAACATGAATGCAGTTAAAAGTTAACACTTTCCACAAAACAAAATCCTCAAAATTCCTTATACTCAAACCATGATATCACTTAGTCCTTATATGAATACAATCAAACATCTCATTATCTCCTTATCCCTTCATTATGCGCATATCATCTGCTTACCAAAAATATCTCAATCACTTTCCCTGGTTACCGGTACCATAAAATTATTGAAAACCACAATAGACCAATACATAAATATTCCAATATTCCACGATACTATATACAACATTATTTTGGAATCCCATTACATAAACACTTAATCATTCCACCACATCGTTGTCATATTCCACATCACCAATAGTGATCGCATTTGACTTCCCTTTTTCCTTTGCCTTAAGTGGTTGCTCATGTCAATCATCATTAACCCTTGGATTAGGTCATTGATTATCATAATGCCCCATTTCATTGCACTTGAAGCATTGAAGTTATGTTGGTGCGTTCTATGCAGTCTTTTGTTTATTCACACCATTAGAAACCCTTTTTACATTACTTCGACACTCAGCTGCTTGATGACCTTATTTTCCAAACTTAAAACATTTTCTAGTTCCTTTAAGACAATCTCCACCATGATTCTTTCCACACTTTGAGCATAAGGAAACATTTATCTTCTTTTCACCATTATTCTGAGATTTCTCCTTGAACTCCATCTTTTGTTTCTTGTCAAAACCATGAGATGGATATGTAAAACCAACTTCCATTTCTACCTTGATAGCACAACGCACAATTTCTTCATAGCTACTGAAATCTCTTATAGCTAATTCCCTTCAAAGATTTGATTTTAAGCCACTAAAGAATCGATCAATTTTACTGTCAGGTTGGATGATAAAGCCAGATGCATACCTTGAAAGCCTTGTAAAATTCACTTCATATATACCAACATATTCATCATTCTTTTTCTTTAGTTCAAGAAAATCCTTCTCCATCTTTGTTCGAAGAATACGAGGGAAGTACTTATTGAAAAATAAGTTCTTGAACTCAACCCATTCCATGGACTCAATTTCATCTCTTGGCCTTGTATTCTTGATAGGATTCCACCATTGACAGCTTCACCATCCAAACAATATACTGCTAAGATGACTTTATCATGTTTAGAACATTGAAGAACTGAAAATATCTTTTTAGTGGTACTGATCCATTGTTCAGCAATAAGTGGATCGGAAGACCCACTGAAAGAAGGTGGGTGTTTCCTCATGAAGGACTCAATAGAATATTGTTCCCTTCTATGCTCATTTGGAAGTCTAAAATGATTCAAAGCTTGTGTAAGTATTGCAATAAGATTTTTCACTCCATCTCCCATAACGTTGGTTTGTTCAGAAGGACAATCATTGCATCGTCCATTACATTGGTCAATACGGTTCCTTCGGGTTGCAGCCATCGTCTAAAACCCAAAAAGAATAGTGTGAGAGTCAAAAATCACTCTAGGGAAAACAACATAATAAAGGGGGAGTACCTTCAATATCTAACATCTTAGGTTACCATAATTCTAGTACTATAACCTATACTTATACTTAACCTTAGGGACATCCCTATACATACCTTAGAAATATATATAGGGATCTCACTAAAGGTCTCGCATCCTAGTTTCCAAAGGTTGACTAAACCTTTCCTCTGATACCAACTATAGAGACCCTAAGCTTGACGTACATGGACATTACATTACTTTAGCAGAATACTTAATACATAACAAAAACAGACACACAAGGACTGTAATAGTTTAGTGTCATTGGAATCTTAGAACGTAATCTTCTAATCATGGTGAAAGATCTTCAACATCCCCCATAAAGATCTTCCATTTTTTTCTTACCTAAAACCTTTCTTTATATCCTAAGGAAAACAAAACATAAAATGGGTGAGCTCAAATGCTCAGTAAGGGTAAGCATGGATAAAATAAAACATACCATATACATTTTAACTTAAAGACATGAAAATAATGTTTAAACATCAAAAGCTTGAGCAATGACATAAAACATGGAAGTACGTAAGGCATAGATCATAAAGAAACATTAAGAATGATAAAATAGAATGGGAATAAAACATTTAATTGTGGAAACCATTAATCACATGGTATGATTTCCATATTAGCCAAGGCATTGCTGCCAAGACCATCTTAGTGGACAAAGTCCCTTTCTGAATCGAGTTCACTCATCGTTCCAATCCTGTATTACTGAACCGGTTTAACTTTCCGTTCCAGCCATGTCTATCTCATTAGATATAAATCTTTACCCAATGCATTTGAGGGAGATATAGGTCCCATCCATCTCATAATGAAATCATTCTCACTTATGCCACTAAATAAACATACATCATTCATAATAACCCAATGAATAAAATGGGTTTCATAAACATCATCCCATCATCAAATAATCCATATAAAAGTAATGGATATCATTTCATAATAATAAAAGTGAAAACATGTAAATCATAGAGACATTATACTTGAAACATACACATATGAAATAATGTCATCTTAGATGGAAAAATGGTTTTGATAAAACATTTGAAATGAATTCTTGAGGAAAATATCCTTTCTTCTTCAAAATAATTTTCTTTTCACAAAATGTCATGCAATTTTAAAAGAAAAGGATTTTTTTGAAAATATTCATGAAATATTTTGGAGGAAGCTTCATGAAAATAAGGCTTTATAAAATAGTAAAAATCCGTTCGTGCTGTATAAGTTAAAATAAACATTCTTCTCATACTTTTGCCGGAAAAGTCAAAAAGTACCTCATAAAAGAAATATTCCATACATACCATGTAGTAAAAGTCAAAATGGGTAAAAAGAACTTTAAACATACATGAAAACACTTTTATAAAATATTGTCATGGATGATAGAAATAACCCCAATAAATACTTACGAATAAGCAATCTCGGATAAAAATGAGAGTTGCAAAATTATCCCTTAACTTATGTCTGATATGCTTCGTATGTATCCGAACCTCCTGTATAATTATTTAAATAATTTCATTGACTTATTACAGAATCATATCCATTTTTATGATATCATATATGGTTTAATTATGACGTTATATTATCCTTTCTTTTGTAAATTCCATGTTAAAGAGTGTTTTGGGTAAAATCGTTTCATTTGTCGTCCGTGTTTTGACTTGAAATTATTCATATGATTACTTAGATCATGATTACTTAATTCTAGAATATAAAACATGATTTATATATAATATATATTCATAATATATAATAGATCGATAAATGGAAAGAAATACACCGTTCATGGAGACGGTAGGCCGTACGTACGCATGAACGCTGTTTTCGTTTCCTTATTCAGTTGAATGGAATTAAGTAGATGAAATACATATATATATATATATATAAATACATTAGCTTTATAATGTCATATATTTCATTATTATTTCTTATATATACTTTATAATCATTCTTAAATGGTTAACATGGAGAATGAATCTCATCGCGCTGTGGAGACGGCAGTCCGTACGTACACACGATCGATGATATCGTTCCCATAATTATTGAATTGAATAGGATAGGATGATAAAATATGTCATAATCAGTATGATTTTATAATAACTATGTATATTTATTCTTTACACCATTATACGCATCCATGTAAGGTGGTGTTGGAAAAACAGATTACACCACGGCGTGGAGACGGTATTCCGTACGTATGCACGCGTGGTGATTTCATTTTTTGTAGGATGGATAGATGGTGAAATAGGGTTGTTTCATACATATAATAACATATCATTATATGAGTTATACTTATTTTATTACTTCATAATGAAACAAATAAAGAATAATAAGTAGAAAAAGAAATGAAGTTGAAAGAATCGGTAACGGACATTACCTCTTCTTTGAAGCGCCTCTTTGAGACCTCCTTTTAAGGCACTAAAATTGGTCTTTGAAGAAGACCAAGACCTCTAGGATGTCTCTAGGGAAGTGTATAGGAGAAAGTGGCAGGGTTTGGCCGAGCTTGAAGGCTCAAAGTTGTGTGTGGAAGAGGGGGAGGAGGTGCCCTTTTATAAAGGAGGAGAGGGGCTCCTTTGGAAAAAGTAAAAATATTATTTTATTATAAAGCCAAATTCGGTTTTAAATAGCTCAAAATTTATTTCTTTCTAAGATAAGGTGGGTATGGGTTTAAATACTCTCATCCAATAGAATTTAGACAAGTTTAGGTCATTATATTAACCTTATCTTTTAGTTTTAACTCTTAGTTAATTAGATTGACATTTACCATGTCACCTTGTATGTTTATATTATATAGTTAATAAACTTACCATATACATCAAAGTGACCCCAAAGTTGTTTATTATTAATATATATAACCTTATATAAGTCATTTTTCCGATCCTTATATTTTTAGGAATAAAATAACATTTAATAATATAATATTTGTTTTAAAAACTATTTTCTGTCAATTTTGACACTATTTGGTAATTGAATTTTGTGAAAATCCTAACAGAATGATTAGTTCGAAAAAAGTTAATTAAATCAATAATAACATGTCATATTAACCTAGAAAATTATTTTAATTCATAAAAAGTCTCAAATTACAATTATTTGTGTATTTATAACATCAATTATTTCAATATTTCATTAATAAGACAATTACTGCATCATCATTATGTCATAAATAAATTAAATGATTTATTGTCTAAAAATTAAAAATAAAATACCATTATGTAAGAAATATTTTTATCTTTATAATGAATATTTATAGTCGAATTTATCTTATGTATAACCCTATATTAAAAATGATTTACTTATTAAACATTGATTTTAACTATTTTAACCCTTTTTTAAATAAATTAATAATAAATGTCCTAATCTAATCCAAGTGGACCTAAATGGTCATATTTTATTCCTAAGGTTGTTTTTGGTCGCATTACACTTATCCAATATAATTATGACATGTGTTATGGTAATAATAATATCACGTTTACCCTTAATTACCCTATTTACTTTTAACCGTGGTAAATAAAAGTAAAACGTTACTATTCACCAAAAATTATTTTCATCTCATTAAACCACATTTTACATACTAACATCAACCATGTCTATCGGATTTTTGAAATTCCACTCACATAAGAGGTAAAATTATGTTTTATGTAAATTTGAAAATTCTCCTAGGATGTGGGTAAAAGACGGTCAAAAGTTCAATAAAATATTTATATATCTAAAATTATTAAAAAAATGACTCCAATTAATTACATTGAACTTATATAGGTATTATGTATCAATTTTGACCTAAAATAAATTTAAATAAAATAAATAATTATTTAAATAAAAAGTCGGGTTTTAAATAGTAACTCAGTGTTTTCACTATTCATCAAAAATTGAAAGTTTTCAGAAAAATACCAAAATTTCACCCTAGGCTAATTTCGATATTCTGAATCCAAAAATGAAGTCCATTTTCAAAAATAAAATTTATAAAATTTCAAAAAGTCGGTATTACTATTCATAACAGCTAGTTTTAATAATATTTTAATAGCATATCGTTGTTTAGCGAAACTCGGTATTGCGTACAACACACGCTATCGTCGAAGGTCGTGTTTGCGTGTAATGAAAGCCAAGTCAGGGATGCGTGTTGTGGAAGATCCTTTTGGTGTAGCGTACAACACAATACTTTAATGAAATTAAAAAGAATATTTTTAGTAAAATTTTGGGGTGTTACACTGGCATATTCCAATGGCCCAAGATTGGGCTCATATCCCCATTCTGGCTACGGATCACCAAGTGAGAGCTCCACATACCTTGGGACAAGCTCATACTTCTTTCAAATAAGACCAGTGGTATAATCCAAAGGCCTGGGATAGGGACATATCCTTGTTCTCGAAAGGACTTACCAAGTAAGAATGAAACATTACTTTGGAAAGGCTCATATTCCTATTAGTGAATCATCCTTTAATATTATAGAATATTATATAAGCTAGAAGGATATTCCTACTTATATAAATGAATGATTGTAGCAACATAATTCTGAGAAACTATAAGAGGAGGCTCATATTACTTATTCCATTCCAAAGGTCTATCGGCATATTCTGATTGTGAATGTTTATTTATATTGGGCCCATATTCTCGCTCCAACTGAGGTACACCGATTGGGGGCAGCACATGCCTTGGGGTAGGCTCATATCCCAGCCACAAAAGACCACAAGAATATTCCAAAGGCTCGGGATCAGGATCATACCCCAATTTTGGCCAAGGTTCACGAAGGGAGAATGGAATGTGCCTCAGGACTAGATCATATTCTTATTAATAATAAGGAATCTCATCAATATATTCTAGTAGCTTTTGAGAAGCATACCCATACTCCTATAGCACAGGATTATTATAAAAAATATCTAGAAAACATCATTCAATAATCTCATATCCCTAAAAAAATTTATAAGGTGGTTCATCATATTCCATCCACGGTGAATAACATAGCTCATATCCCTAATATTCTCAATACAAGTGTCCTTGAGGTATTTCAAGACACATTCCCAACACCCCATGGTTTCTTCAACTCTACAATAGACGTAGAATAATATCATTAACCTAATAGTCCTCATCATTTTAGTGTGGATATTCATCACATGGACTCTACACCTGACGTCTATCATATTTCCTCATTGCGATATCTCCCTTGGACAAGTAAATCCATCCCTTTCCTACAAACCATCATATAAAGAGGTTTTCAAAACTTAGATGCCTTTATATAAAGATGTGATCAAAATATCAGGGTTGATTGTATATAATTGTCCATTAAATTATAGAAACACTCCACTCTGTTCAGTGGGTGACCCCAAGAAACACCTTATGTTGTATGATCAGATGAAGGCATGTAAGTATGACGAAGGGGTATAAGATTGATATACAAAGAGAGTTAGTTGGAAACAAAATCATCATAATTTTCTGTCCTCTTTCCACTTATATATATGAGATCCTAGATGATCCAGAGAAGAGAATATTGTGTTATCTATGATAAAATATATCTGAAATACATCAATAATTGAAAATTAGACACCTCCATTATCCAAGATACAAGGGTCACCTTCAGACTGTCAAGATACTCTATTGTCATCCAGAACGTATAGAGTGTTACAATTCACATCACCTCTAGAATTGAATAACATCCCAGATATGGAATCCTATAATGTCATATCCTTTGGTGAAATCAATGGACTGTTTAAAACTCGGGCCAATTGGACACTATAAAAATGTACATGGTTCAACGATGCTAATACATCACTATAAGAGGGAGAGGATAGCCAAAAAGTCTTTGAACTAGGCCCCTAGAAGAAATGGGAATGAATTTTAGTCACGAAAGCTGAGGATACAATCAACCTAATGGAATTCTATAGAAATTCACTACCATCTTGGGTTGCCATTGCACTCAACTCCTAATTGATAACAATTGTTCCAGGTCAAATAGGCCATATTAGTAGCTGTTATAGCAGCCATCCAAGAGCGAGTCCAGCCTGCCATTTTGAGGGAATATTTACCACCACCTCCACCCCTCGGATCATTAATTCCAACAGGGATTCAAGACATGTTGGATAAATTGCAAACAAACCCCACCCCACAAGTATGGTGGAATTTATATCTTAATCACTATCACTAGGTTCATCATCCCTTGAAAGGGACATGATAATATCAATGATGATTTCATAACAATATCTACCCACTGGGATATGGGAATTTATATCTCAATTCCCATATTATAAATCATCAAATCCCCATCTAGAAGGATCATATCCTCGACAACATGATCAATAAATACCAATTTTAGCCCTGGATAACCCCATCCTTGTTGGGTAGGGGGAATTTTCTTAATCATCATCACCATAGAGAGAATCATTCTTCTCTAAGTTCATAGGTAAAACGTGATGGTCAGAATCCCATCCATTCCACCATCCTAAAGAAAAACCTATTCTATTTGAGGCCCATTCAGCAATCACGATTAAATAATTCCTCAAAGTCATTACTCATAGGCTCAGATAAGAGTAGCATATGGAAAAAGAAATCACACCCCATTGAGGTCAAATTCCAAAGTATCCCAATATGTCCATGGGTTTAAGAAATAATCCTATTGAATAAAGTAGAGAATCACATGTTGCATTGAAATTAATGGGACAACAACCATTACCTAATACCCATATTTGAATTTCTTCATTATCCACAAAATAGATAACATGGATCAAGATGTAGATGTAGAGGGATAGAACATTGGAAATTTACCTTAGGAAGTGGGGGATTTGAATACACTAGTTGAGATTTCATGCATCCAAAACTAGAGGAGGAACCAAAACCCAACACCTCTGAATATCGATTTAAAACCTCTATGGAATTACAAAGATAAAGGGAAATGTTTGTCTATATTCCAATCACCATCACGAAGAATTGAATTTCATTCCATAGGGGAATGAATGATACAATATGATAACTAGATTGAAAATATAATACAAATCAATGAGGAGTTAATCAGGTAAAACATCCCCACTACATATTTTCTACATACATAGAAGAATATCCCTCCTCCCATACATTTGTAAATTGCTAATCCACCTACAAAAGTAGAATTTGGTAATCAAATAATATCTGCGTCCATGAAGCTGGTATACATAAATGAGTAAGTAAGAAATGATCCTGAATTCCCAATATTAAGGTGACAACCTATCCATCACTAGGGTAATCATTCAGTCTTTTTATGAATTGAGAATTAGTGGGATATAAAAACAGTTCAAACTCATCTGGTATCCCCCACTCTCTATAGATGGCTGGATTCTCAAATAGGAGTTCCTATAAAATTGATCAATGTCGTCGAGTATCTAGAAACTCAAATGGAGTCCATGAAGGGGTGACACACACCTGTGCATCTTGAGAAGATACCATGACCCAAATGGGTGGATGATACCATATCTCCTCACAATTTCAGAAATCCTACTTTCTCTACCTTTGACTGCACCGGAGATCATGAAAATTATCTCACTCACTTCTTATCTAAATGTGGTATGATATTGATCCATCAAGATAAAAATAAAGTGGACAAGATGAGGTGTTTTGTACAGACCCTAATATGGTTAGCCATTTTTTTGCGTATTATCCTTCTAGTAGGAACCATTTTAGGGTATCTAATTTCTTATAAAGATGGAAGGGTTTACCCAATTCACTCTTCATCCATCTCTCTTAGGAACAATTATTGTACACTATGTAGAATATCTTCGAGTTGATTAAGACACACACCTGATCTGAATGAAATATCTTGGTGGGTTTTTTGAGTTTGCAAAATGACCGAACATCCAGACGACACCATTATAAAAACATGCGCTAATTATCATCTCATTCCTTCATCAAAGAGTAAAAGGATGGGAAACATATATGTTTTTGTTGTTACCCTCAAACTAGAAGTAGTGTCCATTCAAGCTCCTAAGAAGGTCCAATACAACCCAGTGGCTCCTGTTGAGTGGCAACAGCCAAAAAAATCTCCTCATCTAGAAGCACAAAAAAACATATTCACCTTATATTTTAGGAAGGGATGAATAAATACTACTCCATCCAAAATAAAAAATTCTTTGGTAATTTCATTATAGCCAGAAAAAATCACATGCTAAAGCTACCACATCCTAGGAAGCCCAATGAGGTCATCCTCACCGACCACCCCGGCTATTTCCCTTTCCATAGAAGGTTGGGTCAAAATATCTAAGACTATTTCATATTGAGATAATTACTTCAAGGAATGTTTAATCCATGATAGTTTGTATTTAAAAAATCCTCAGAGAATGTGGCCTACATAACCATTTCCCAATCAGAAAAAGATGGTGATTATCGGAACATTCTGCACTTTCCTAGAACGATTTGTAACAACTAGATGACTCATAAAAAAGTTGATCAAGATCATTCCACCCTAATATCATAGATGTACAAACACATAACATCTCCAACACCCAAGAATATGACATCAGATATGTCTCCCAAAGGTGTATGCAAACATTGAAATTAGGAAGACACTGAAGAGGGAGAGTCATATTCAGCTCCAACACAAAACTCTATCTCTTGATGATTTCATCCCTAAAACATCCAAAACATGGGCATCATCCCACCAAATAGAAGCCTCATCATATGAAGATCTCATCATTGCTTCTTTCAATGTGATAGAATTGGCAGACTCATTATCTGATGATGAATATTCCTCATTGTATGAGTTCCCCTCCCTAAATCATGGAACTATATGCCACATGAACCAGAACCAACGATACAGGGGACAACAAAGGCTGGTCTGACCCAATATTTCAGTCAAGTCCCCATAGAGGACATATATGTAGCTAATATTCATATAAAATCACTCCAACTGTCCCAATAAATAGATGGAGTTATCATAGAACCCTCTAAGGGCCATCTGTTCCTAGTTTTCTTCCATAACTATCTAGTGGTAGTGTGATTACCTAATCATACAATGAAATACGGAAGGATGTCATGGCACAAGCCCCTAGAAATATAATCTCCCTCAACTATTGCACAAGCACTAGGAATATTAACCTCAAGTTCCACATCTCCTAAGCTAAATGTCAAGAAAAACCCCACCTCGGGATATGCCAACCTATGGAACAATAGAACGACATTTTGATACAATTGGTGATTGTACCAGTGAATCTCTCAATCCTAAATGGTCACCATATTTCAAAAGAACTCAGAGAGGATCTCTTTTAATTCCTCCAAAGCCCATAAGAATTCGAGATAAAAGTCATTATAGTGGAGGGATATTGAATGAAGACAATGTTAGTATAATTCCATGTTACCATCAAATTCATTGAACCGGATCAAGAAGATGTCATCATCATACACATCATGACCCTATATGTTATGGGTAGAATCAATTATGTTTATAACCGAAGGGCTCTAATTGATAATGGAACTGGGATTAATCTCATCCCAATTAAAAATCTATGATGTATAGGATATAAAAAGAGGTATTTTCTACCACAAATCTGACCATTCAAGGGTATGATAAGTGTGAGAAATGTCCTCTCGAGAAGATCAAACTCAAAGATTACTTTTGTGATCTCACATCTAATGTTGAGTTTATGGTTATCGAGTAAGACACCGCATACAATGTTCTTCTAAGAAGACCAGGTTTCCATATGTAACACCCTAAGATTTTATGAAAAATATTCTATTTAATTTAATTAATGTCTTGTGTTGTACGCTACACCAAAAGGAGCCTTCACAACAAGTATCCTTGACTTGCCTTTCATTACACGCAATCGCGACCTTCCTTGATAGCGTGTGTAGTACGCAATACCGAGTTTCACTAAACAACGATATGCTATTAAAATATTATTAAAACTAGTCGTTATGAATAGTAATAACCACTTTTTGAAATTTTATAAATTTTATTTTTCAAAATGGACTTCATTTTTGGATTCGGAATATCGAAATTAGCTTAGGGTGAAATTTTGGTACATTTCAGATAACTTTCATTTCCTAATGAATAGTAAAAATTACTAAATTTTAATTAAAAAGAACCTTTTTAATCGAAATAATTAATAGTGATAAATTATTAATTTGAGTGGTTTTAAAGTATATTTAGAATATATTTTTACAATTTAATAAAATTTTGTTCATTGGATGTAATTTCACATTTAAACCAGACATAAACAAGTGTCAATCTTTTGATAGTTATTATCTTTTAAAACCACGCTATTTGTTTTAACGAAGGGAATTAATTTTTAAATTAATTAATGAAACTGATATGTTTTGAATTTGGTAAAATAGAAATCATTTTTGAGTTCATAATATCAAATATATCTTAGGCCTAATTTTTGGTATTTTTCTGAAAACTTTCAATTTTTGATGAATAGTGAAACCACTAAGTGGTAGTTAAAAAAACTAAATTGTTCATAAAACTTTATTTTACCACTTCTGTGAGTGGAATTTCAAAAATCCGAGAAACACGGTTGATGTCAGTAAGTAAAATGTGGTTCAATGAGATGAAAATAATTTTTTGGTGAATAGTAACTTTTTACTTTTTTTACCACGGTTCAAAGTAAATAGGGAAATTAAGGGTAGAAATGATATTACTATTACCCTAACACATGTCCTAATTCTATTGGACAAGTGTAATTCGACCAAAGACAAACTTAGGAATACAATATGACCATTTAGGCCCACTTGGATTAGATTAGGACATTTATTATTTATTTATTTAAAGAAGGGTTAAAAGAGTTAAAATCAAAGGTTATTTACTAAAACATTTTTAATATGGGGTTATACATAAGATAAATTCGACTATAAATATTCATTAGAAAGATAAAACGATTTCCTACCTAATGATATTTTATTTGTAATTTTTAGACATTAAATAATTTAATTTATTTATGACACAACGATGATGCAGTAATTATCTTATTAATGAAATATTTGCATAATTGATGTTATAAATACCCAAATAAATATAATTTGAGACTTTTTATGAATTAAACTAATTTTATAGGTTAATATGACATGTTAGTATTTATTTAATTAAGTATTTTAGAACTTATCATTCTGTTATGATTTTCACAAAAATCAATTACTAAATAGTGTCAAAATTGACATAAAATAGTTTTTAAAACAAATATTATATTATTAATTGTTATTTTATTCATAAAAATCTAAGGTTCAGCAAAATGACTTAGATTAGTATATATATATTAATAATAAACAACTTGGGGTTCGTTTGGCTTCTTATCGTGAGTTTATTAACCTTATAGTGTAAGAACACAAGAAGACACGGTAAAAGTAAAATTATTTAACTTAATGTTAAATCTAAATTATAAGGTTAAAATAGGAACCTAAACTTGTCTAAATTATATTTGACGAGAGGATTTAGAACCATCCCCACCTTATCCTCAAAATAAATCAATTTGGAGCTATTTAAAACCGAACTTGACTTTATAATAAAAGAATATTTTTTGTTATTCCAAAGGTGCCCCTCTCCTCCCTTATAAAAGGGCACCTCCTCCCTCTCTTCCTCACACAACTTTGAGCCTTCAAGCTCGGCCAACCCCTATCAAATTCTCTTCTCCACTTCCCTATCAACATCCTAGAGGTTCTGGTATTCCTCAAAGACCAATTTTAGTGCCCTAAAAGGAGATCTCAAAGAGGCGCTTCAAAGAAGAGGAGGTTCGGACACGTACAAAGCATATTAGACCTAAGGTAAGGGAAATATCACAATCTCATTTTTATCCGAGATTGTTTATACTTTGGTATTTACTGGGGTTATTTCTATCATCCATGTCCATGTTTTATAACAGTGTTTTCATGTATGTTTAAAGTCCTTTTTACCCATTTTGACTTTTACCACATGGTATGTAAGGAATCTTTCTTTTGTTTATGTTACGAGGTACTTTTTGACTTTTCCGACAAAAGCACGAGAAGAATGTTTTATTTTAACTCATACGGCATGAATGTATTTTTAAAAAATTATTTCCAAGAAGCTTCCTTTACAAGTTTTCAATTTTATTTTTAATCAACTTCTTTTAGTTTAAAATTTTAAGACATGTTAAGAATGGAAAAATGTTTTTGAAGTAGAAAGGATGTTTTCCTCAAGAATGGATTTCAAGTGTTTTATCAAAATTATTTTCCATATAAGATAATAAAGGGTTCTGTTTCTATACCTATTATTACATGGATTTGATTATTTTTTGATGGAAATATTTTTTATGAATTCCTTTATCTTATATGAATTGTTTTATGATGTCACGATGTTTAAGATTCCCATTTTTATTACATGGGTTATGCAATGATGTATGTTTTAAGATTTTGTGGAACACATAAAAATGGTATCATTATGAGATGGGTGGGACCTATATCTCCCTCCAATGCATTGGGTAAAGATTTTATATCTCATGAGATAGACATGGCTGGAATGGTAGGTTATACCGGTTCAGTAAAACAGGACTGAAACGAGGGTGACTCGGTTCAGAAAGGGACTTTGTCCACTAATATAGTCTTGGCAATGAGTCTTGACTAACAAGAAATGATTATCTATGATTATGTTTGTATGCCACAAAGTTTCATGTTTTAAGTTATTATTATTGTGATTACATTTCACTGCCATGATTTATCCCATGTTATGAAATTATGCTCTCTTTTGCAGGTTAAGATTTCCAAAATGTTATGTTCTTATGAATATGATGTGATTGATATTTCTTTTGTTTACCCTTATTGAGCATTTGAGCTCACCCTTCTATGTTTTATTTTCCCCAGGATATAAATAAATGTTTTAGGTAAAAAAAAGGGGAAGATCTTTATGGGAGATGTTGAAGATCTTTCACCACGTTTAGAATATTATATTACGAGTTTCCCAAGACACTAAACTATTACGGTCCTTGTGTGTCTGTTTT
Source organism: Viscum album (assembly GCA_963277665.1). NCBI lineage: Eukaryota > Viridiplantae > Streptophyta > Magnoliopsida > Santalales > Viscaceae > Viscum > Viscum album. Next base: position 387,420,502 of record OY728163.1, on the reverse strand, counting down.
TTTTATGCATTAAGTATTCCGAAAAAGTAATGTAATGTCCATGTACGTTAAGCTTCGGGTCTCTACAGTTGGTATCAGAGGAAAGGTTTAGTCAACCTTTGGAAACTAGGATGCGCGAACTTTAGTGAGATCCCTAGAGATATTTCTAAGGTATGTCTAGGTATGTCTCTAAGTTTATGTATACGTATAGGTTATAGTCCTAGAATTGCGCTAAAGATCTTAGAATTCAACCTAAGATGTTAGATATTGAGGGTACTCCCCCTTTATTATGTTGTTTTCCCTAGCATGATTTTTGCCTCTCACACTATTCTTTTTGGGTTTTAGAAAATGGATGGAAACAAGATGATTCCCGATAATGGAGGATATGATGGACAATGGAATCATATTCTTCATCAGCAACCAAATTAAATGGGATTTGGAAGTCCAAACATCATTATTATGCCGAATCAGCAATCTCATAATATGATCAATAAAGTAAAATTTGGTAAGTTTCCTGACTCGGCTAATAAGAGAAAGATGGAGTTTCATGATGATCATAGAGGAAAGAAAGTTCAATTTCCCCTATGTAAATCATGTGGGAAGAGGCATCAAGGAGAATGTTTCAAAGGAACTGGAAGATTCTTTCGGTGTGGAAAAGAAGGACACAAAGCCAGTAAGTGCAAAGGAAAAGGTTCAGTTAACACCAGGGATGAGGATAATGGTATTGCTACGACATCAACAATGGTTAAATGTTTTAAATGTGGAATGTACGGGCATTATGCAAACCAATGCCCTAAGGGAAAGTCTCATGAAGAAAATCAGTATGGTCGTATGGGTAGTATTTATGTTGATGATGATGAAGAGACTACAAATGATATGTGAGATGAAAGAATTGTTGAAGCTCGGTCAATGGTTTAAGAATATAGTGGAATGATGACATGTTTATCATGTGTAATGTTATATAAGTAATCTCATGGTACTATAGAATAAAGAGACATCTAAGGATTGTTACACTGTTGTCTTTCCTTGAGTTTTGAAAGTGTATGATTAATGGTACCAGTATCCATGAAAGGTTATTTTTGGAATGTAGATGATATGCGCATAATGAAGGGATAAGACGATAATGAGATGTTTGATTGTATTCGTGAGCTCATGATTGATATAAGGACTAAGTGATATAATGGTTTGAGTATAAATAATTTTGAGGATTTTGGTTTATGGAAAGTGTTAACTTTTAACTGCATTCATGTTTTCACTAAGGTTCAATGGGTATTCATTCTTCAAGAGAATACATGATTAAGGTATTCACATGTTTGTAATTTGACCAACAAGATATATCTTATGATATTTGGGGGATAAATGATGGAATTCACGTGATTGTTCTGTGACGTTTCAAGTAATCGTTTTCTTTATACTATGAGCTTGGACCGAAGTATTTTAGATAAGCTTAAAGATTGGAATGGATTATGTTGGACATAAGTTAGGATAAAACGTTTTTCGATATTATTGATGGGATGTTATAATAATATAGCTTTAGAAAAAGGACAACCAGCAGGACGGGCGACAGCCCATCGCGTCGGACAAGGCTATGGGAATCGAACCCACAACCGAAGTGCGACTGGCCTTTATCGCCTACCACTGGCCTACAGGAAGTCCCTGGTTAGTAGAAACTAGTTTTATTTTATTAAGCGGTATGATATATGAAGTATAAGTTCATTTTAGGAACCATATATGATTAATCTCACTATATAATTACTTATGTATATTTAATAACTTTTGCTAACCTTTTGTTTGAAAGAGATGGAATGACCCATCATTCTATCACATGATCTGCTAACACATCACGAATGAAAAATTCAACTTCATTTCATTAAGAGATGAAGTGGAAATTGTCCAAATAACGAAAAATGGTGAGACTATACCAAAATCACGAAAGTATTTCTTCTAATTCCAATTTCATCAACTTTAGGGAAACGATCTTGAAAACCAAAAATGTTCTCCTAGTGCTCTTATATATGATTAATCAGATGGTACCTTAGATCGTCACAAATATATGGATTTGTGATAGTTGGCTTTTCCATAGCCATGCTCTCTACCATTTATGCCCACTTGGATTAGATTAGGACATTTATTATTTATTTATTTAAAGAAGGGTTAAAAGAGTTAAAATCAAAGGTTATTTACTAAAACATTTCTAATATGGGTTATACATAATATAAATTCGACTATAAATATTAATTAGAAAGATAAAAATATTTCCTACATAATGGTATTTTATTTGTAATTTTTAGACATTAAATAATTAAATTTATTTATGACACAACGATGATGCAGTAATTATCTTATTAATGAAATATTGGCATAATTGATGTTATAAATACCAAAATAAATATAATTTTAGACTTTTTATGAATTACACTAATTTTATAGGTTACTATGACTTGTTAGTATTGATTTAATTAACTTTGTTCGAACTTATAATTCTGTTATGATTTTCACAAAAATCAATTACTAAATAGTGTCAAAATTGACATAAAATAGTTTTTAAAACAAATATTATATTATTAATTGTTATTTTATTCTTAAAAATCTAAGGTTCGGCCAAATGACTTAGATAAGGTTATATATATTAATAATAAACAACTTGGGGTTCGTTTGGCTTCTTATAGTGAGTTTATTAACCTTATAGTGTAAGAACACAAGAAGACACGGTAAAAGTAAAATTATTTAACTTAATGTTAAATCTAAATGATAAGGTTAAAATAGGAACCTAAACTTGTCTAAATTCTATTGGATGAGAGGATTTCGAACCATCCCCACCTTAGCCTCGAAATAAATAAATTTGGAGCTATTTAAAACTGAACTTGACATTATAATAAAATAATATTTTTAGTTATTCCAAAGGTGCCCCTCTCCTCCCTTATAAATGGGCACCTCCTCCCTCTCTTCCTCACACAACATTGAGCCTTCAAGCTCGTCCAACCCCTGCCAAATTCTCTTCTCCAATTCCCTATCAACATCCTAGAGGTTCTGGTCTTCCTCAAAGACCAATTTTAGTTCCCTAAAAGGAGATCTCAAAGAGGCGCTTCAAAGAAGAGGAGGTTCGGACACGTAGAAAGCATATCGGACCTAAGGTAAGGGAAATATCACAATCTCATTTTTATCCGAGATTGTTTATACTTTGGTATTTACTGGGTTTATTTCTATCGTCCATGTCCATGTTTTATAAAAGTGTTTTCATGTATGTTTAAAGTCCTTTTTACCCATTTTGACTTTTACCACATGGTATGTAAGGAATCTTTCTTTTGTTTATGTTACGAGGTACTTTTTGACTTTTCCGACAAAAGTACGAGAAGAATGTTTTCTTTTAACTCATACGGAATGAATGGATTTTTAAAACATTATTTCCAAGAAGCTTCCTTTACAATTTTTCAAGTTTATTTTTAATCAACTTCTTTTAGTTTAAAATTGTAAGACATGTTAAGAAAGGAAAAATGTTTTTGAAGTAGAAAGGATATTTACCTCAAGAATGGAGTTCAAGTGTTTTATCAAAATTATTTTCCATCTAAGATAATAAAGGGTTCTGTTTCTATACCTATTATTACATGGATTTGATTATGTTGTGATGGAAATATTTTTTATGAATTCCTTTATCTTATATGAATTGTTTTATGATGTCACGATGTTTAAGATTCCCATTTTTATTACATGGGTTATGCAAGATGTATGTTTTAAGATTTTGTGGAACACATAATAATGGTATCATTATGAGATGGGTGGGACCTATATCTCCCTACAATGCATTGGGTAAATATTTTATGTCTCATGAGATAGACATGGCTGGAATGGTAGGTTATACCAGTTCAGTAAAACAGGACTGAAACGAGGGTGACTCGGTTCAGAAAGGGACTTTTTCCACTAAGATAGTCTTGGAAATGAGTCTTGACTAACAAGAAATGATTTTCTATGATTATGTGTGTATGCCACAAAGTTTCATGTTTTATGTTATGATTATTGTGATTACATTTCACTTCCATTATTTATCCCATGTTATGAAATTATGCTCTCTTTTGCAGGTTAAGATTTCCAAAATGTTATGTTCTTATGAATATGATTTGATTGATATTTCTTTTGTTTACCCTTAATGAGCATTTGAGCTCACCCTTCTATGTTTTATTTTCCCCAGGATATAAAGAAAGGTTTTAGGTAAAAAAAGGGGAAGATCTTTATGGGAGATGTTGGAGATCTTTCACTACGTTTAGAAGATTATATTCCGAGTTTCCAAATACACTAAACTATTACGGTCCTTGTGTGTCTGTTTTTCTTATGTATTAAGTATTCCGCAAAAGTAATGAAATGTCCATGTACGTCAAGCTTCGGGTCTCTACACCATAGCCACGTAGTGGTGCCTTCAATATTCCATCAGTGTCTAAAATAACCCATTGATGGAAAATTCATCATACTATATGGTAATAATTCCCCATTTGTGATATGAAAAGACACATATGCTAAAGTATTTTTGTACAAAAAAGAAGGAAAACGACTAATGGTGGATGATGATATACATGTTAAATCCCAAAATGGATTGGGGGCCACCACAAAAAATCCATAGGGGTTTCTCAACAATGACTATGTCCTCTCCATATATATTGTTAAGGTAATAGACCTATTACTGGAGGCCCAAGCCCCTCTAGTTAAAAATGTAAGTGTAAAATAAAACAAGCTCTCACATCTCTCTATGATGACTCTTGAATTATAGGATGATAATGTATTTTTCCATGGACTCTCTCACCTTGATAGTGATAGAAATGCCCCCGTATTATCATCTCCATCTAAAGAATCCTCTAAAGACTTAGAGGAGGAAGAATAAGAGGATGAACTCAAGAATTCCCCTCCCATATTTGAGGAAGGTTCCTCCCCCACCATCGATGATCTCAGGCGAGTACATCTGGGATCAAAATAATACCCAAAACCTTCACTAATAAGAGTTGTACTTCCCCTCCAAGAGAAATACATGAGCATTGAATTTATAAATAATCACTTCTATTTTTTTGTAAGAACTATAATGAAATACTGGGACTGAATCCAGATGTAGTTACGTACCACCTTGGCTAACCCAATGATAATTAAGGCTTCAAGAAGGCAGTTAGTAGGTTAAACCCCACTCATGATACCAATGTATAGGTGTAATTTGAAAAATTGGTCAATGAAAATGTTTTACAAGAAGAGAAATATGCAATATGGATTTCCTATATTATCCACGTTAAGAAAAATAATTGACACATTAAGTTCAACATCGATTTCAGAGACCTTTATCATCATTTCCTAAAGGATGAATTCCCATTTCTGATCACATAACTCTTGATCGATGTAACATCTCTCATCCAATCCATTTATTTTATAGAATGTTATTCATGGTATAATCAAATAGAGATTTCCCCTATAGATGAAGAATCCACTACCTCTAGAAAAACCCAAGGGATCATTTGTTATTAGGCCATGCCCTTTTGTTTAATTAATGAAAATTCCACTTATCAATGCACCATACATCATATATTTAATCCATTATTTTGATGAATAGTCAAATGTTATATCAATATTCTGTAGATCAAATCCTAACAGTGATGTCATCAATTCATGAATCTCAAATGATCTTTGAATTGCCTTAATAGCGTAGTCAGAAGTTGAATCTTTATAAATGAACTTTTGGATTAACATCAGGGATGTTCCTTGTCGTTTTCATATGCCACCATAACATTGAGTTCAACCCTGAAAAGACTAGTGTTATTTTAGAAATGTCACCCCATATAAAACTTAAGTAATTGAGGGGAATCAATGGGAAACATACTTATATTTGGATTTTCATAACCAAATTGGCTAGAAAATCTCCCACTTTTACCAAGATAATGAAGAAATGAATCACCTACGAATGGGATAGGGACTAACAAGAATCCTTTGAAAGCCTCAAGAAGTATGTACTATACCCACTGGTCCTGATTCCACCATTGGATAGAAAGTCACTTATCTTATATGTGGCTTTAATGGAACACTCACTTAGAGACATCCTCACATAGAAGAATGATTTGGGGGGTGAAAAAAACCTCTATTTCCTTATATGAACAATTATAGGTATTGATACTCGATAATAATATGTAGATAATAATATCCTCACACTCATCATTGTTGTTCACAAGATCAAGCATTACTTGAATCATCATGAAATCTATTTTGTCTCTCGAATAAATATAATCATGTACAACCTTGTATAACTCATCCTGATTGGTTGTATACTCTGATGGTCAGTCATTCTGCAATAATATATCATACATTTAATTTCACAAAAGGGGGTGAAGGGAAAATCCCTTGTGGATTTCCTTGTGAAACATACTTCCCTAAAAAGTACACTAATAGACATCAAACTCCAAGATGAGGAGGTTTTCTACACCCATGACACTCCATGGACATGGGAGAAGTATTTTTATGGTTCCTCCCAAAGTCCTATAGGAAAAATGATTGAAAATATAAAGCTTTAACGGTTTGGATAAGTAATTCTATTTGTTTCTATAAACAAATCAGAATTTTTCCTACTCTCACTATCCGAAGGCTCCACAAATAATGAGCCAAAATACCAAGACCACATTTATATTATAGAAATATCCCAATATATGTAGATATCCTGCCAAAATATCAAACATGGTTAAAAAATATTGTTAAAGAATATCAATGAATAATATGACATCAAAAAAGGAATAATTTTCCCCATCACTAGATACGTTATGTGAGTAATAGAATAATTTGTTGTTATCCCACATTGCATCATCTTCACTGATCAAATATTTTTTTTGTCGATGTGTTGGCTAGTGGAGCCACAATCCTATTAGACCCTGATCGGGAGGAATAAATATTTTTTGTATCACATATTGAATAATGATCTCAAAGATTTTCATCTATGATATGGAAGAAATTGATCTAGTCAACACCAACCTAGAGTGTGATGAATCGATATCCACCCATTGATAAATTGAGCCCATAATCTGTTATCTAAAAAATGGGACACTCATAAATTACTAATCCAGAACAGAATAGATTCTGTATAAAATAGTGAATTGTACCCTCTGAGATGATCCAAATGAGGAAAAATGCTTTTAAAATTGATTCTTAGAAAAATTCATCCTTATATGAATCGAAGAAAGATAGATTCACATCATCATTGAAGAATTACATGCAGGATCCTTTGGCACTCATTAGCCTGGGACCAGGCTCTCCCACCAAATCAAGTATCTTGGTTATTACTAGAAAACCATGATATAATATTTTGTGGAATTCTCCAAAAAATCTAATGCATGAAATATCAATGAAAAGATCTTCCATAATCCCTTGTAATTGATGCATACAGCTAAATGTTGAGGGGAATTTTCCATTTCTGGAATGGATGTTTTGGGACCATATACCCCAGCCATAGATAAGTAGTTTAAGTACATCCTTACTACTACTGACTTATTCTCTAAAGGGGATAAGGAAATATCCCTCAAGGAAGTTGGGATAGTGTATATTATAAAATTCATAAAGTCTCAAATAATCACCATGATTAGGGTCCCTCACACAATATTGAAGGATAATGACACTAACATATTTTTTTTTTTTTGAATTGAATAAATTGTACTAGGAGAACTACATCGAGTCCAATCACTCATCCTAATATCATACAGTAGTAAATGGAAAAATAGGGGCCTCCAAGAAGACCTCATCAAACATACTATAGAAGGTGGTGAAGAAATACAATAATTCATAGTTAGATAAAATACTCTATGCTTTATGGGCCTACCATACCACCACATGTACTAATACACAAGAAACATCATACTCTTTAGTGTATGCGACCGAGGAAATATTTCACATAGAAGTCCAGTTTCCCTCACTTTTAATTCCCATTTATAGAAAATTGTCAAATGATGAGTAATCGAAAAATAGGATAGATAATATGGAATGGCTCGATGAGAATAGGTTTTAACATTGAAAAACCTAGAAATCCATTAGAATCGGGTCATATGGACCATCAATACAAAGTTTTTCCTCCATTAATTCCTCTAAGTAGAATTGGAGTTGGCTCTCAGAACCCCAATGATACTTGGGAAGAAGCCTCTAATGCTAGGACCCTAATAAGAAGTTCCTTGTATATTACTTATGGTCTATCATAATGTAGCCTACTCATTAGCCACAATAGATGGGGAATGTGTCACATCCCCACCAATGTAAGGTTTCATAAGAAATAATTTTCATTACTGTCCTCAAGAATCAAGTCCTAGGAGTTAGACTTTAAACTACACAACTTATCCTGTAATTAATACCAGAGATTAAACTATATGGAGTTTTTCAGGTTGTATGATGTTAAACTGCACAAAGGCATCCTATTTATATGACATTAAACTATACAAGAGAGTCATGAACACATAATTATAAACATAAAAAAACTTGTCCATGTAATATGAAGTTAAACTACATAGATATACAAATGGTTTATCTTCATTTATATCAGGCATCCAAATTCCAAGTAGTAAGACATTAAACTACACAAAATCTCACAACTTAACCAAATTATATTAAACAACAAGAAATTGTTCATTACTATATGATTTCAAAATCTATGAAACATGTCCCCACTACATTATATTAAATTGCTTTGGAATTGCCATATCACTAATGACTCACCACACACGAGCTAGATCTATGTGAATTAGAGATGAAATTACCTCATCATTGTGTGAGATTCATCTCCACATAGGGAGTCTCTCCTTCTATGAACTACGCTTGGCTTTATTTTTTCAATCAAAGAATACATAGTAACTCTCGAACATATATTTGTAGGCACAACCATAGTGTTTCATCCCATTCATGTCGGGTGACCCTCATCTTCACTAAAAGATGTTAAAATGTATGGCTGATGTCTCTTTTGTATGATACTAAACAACACAGTTAACACGAACTATGTGTGGCTTGATTCTTAACATTCCAGGATACATAATGAAACCCAAACATTTATCTCTGGGTCCATTCACAACATTTCTCATTTTCACATGTATTCACCCATGTCCTTAATAGAATATTCTAGACTACACATCAGATTACTTTTCCACATGACATTAAACAGCATGGGTTCAAGAACTTTTTATGGATTGATTCACATTTCAATGTGATATGTCGGGACACCTTGATCATGTGTCTTTGGTCTATCCACCACATGATAAAAAATTTCCCATGTCCTAACCTTAATAACCTCTTCATGGTGAGAGGAACCCTTTAATTCCCTATTTATCACACCAAGCATAGATCATGTGAGCTTAATAGTTTTATTCAGCCCTTACCTGCATGATAAAGGAATACCTTCTCACAATACATTCATCATGGTACTAAATGAAATACATTAAAAGTAATACCATGAGTCTTCACCACATGATGTTAAACTACATTGGTAATATCCCTTGAAGGACATAAAATTGCACATTCTAGTAGACTTTGAGTAATAGGACCAATACTGTTGGTGATTGGTCTCCTAACTCACCTCCATTAAAGAACTATGTTTGACTTGTTTCCTAAAATCACAATATATATAGTGACCTCCAAATAACCAACCCCAGGTCCCGTAACAAAAAATTATCATAAAAAATTCCTCATCCCTTCGTATAGTTTAGACTTCCGCAGTAATATCCTTCCTTAAGAACTATGTGTGGATTGAGTCCTATTACACTAGGTTACATAGTGATTTCTATATTTCCATTATTAGTTTTATCCACAATACCCCTTTTTGCGTGGGGAATCCAACATCCTTTATGCATGATGTCAAACTACACGGTTCCCCAAGAACTGCATGTGGCTTGATTCCTATCATCACCGGAAATATAGTAATGTCCAGATCTCCAATCCAAGCCCCAACTACAACAATCAATAGAAAAATCCAAACAACAAAATATTTTATTGATAATAAAAGTGAAACATCCAAAAGAAATATAAGAACATAAATAGATCAAGGAATACAAAAATCAGGAAGCAAGGAGGAGAGTACTGGCTCAAGGAGGCCTATAGAAAATGATTCCAAGTGTGTCACCTTGGATGATGTTAGTAGACTATGGAGGCAAGGAAGCCAAGATAGGGAAGGAAACAAGACCATTTTTAGGGATGAACTGAGAATACAATAATTATGTTACCTTATATCCCTCTTTCCATGTATGCAATAGTCTTGTGGCACAAACAATGAGTTTCCTACATTGCCGAATTTGGTAGGAAATAATCCACTGAGTGGCCCTGTTATTTGAGAGAGCATCATATATAATTTTGGAATCAGTTTCAATCGTTGAGAGAGATATGGGAGAGGAAATTCATATCTGGATCACTTTGAGTAGAGCCTAGGCCTCTGCCAGAAGTGAGTCTCCTCTGCCAAAACATGCACTATAAGCAACGACCACACTGCCCCTAGGATTATGAATAACCCCCCCACCCCTCATGATACCCATATCACAAGACCCATTTGAGTTTTGTTTCATCAATTTAGATGGTGGTATCCAGAAGATCCATCAACCCATAGACATGCATTGAGAGTTTCCCATTCAAGAACTATGTATGTCTTGATTCCTATCATCACATGACGCAAAGTGACTTCCAAATCTCTAATATTGGTCCCAACTACAATATGCAATAAAAAATGAACCCTGTATTCATAGGGGAAGATCTATATAGGACCATTTTCCTATGTATAGCTCTGATCTATATGAACCCCTCTTATAACTGTAATATATCTTTCACTATTTTTTACATATGATCCCACATCCTTACTGCATGCTGTTAAAATGAAAGGAAAATTTCATGGTCGTATGACATTGAAAATTTCACAAAAAATATATCCCCATTACATGAACTTAAAATTATAAATACATCACACATTATAATCCCTTATCGAAGAAGCATAGGGGCCTTACACTATTCATCCAGATTACATAGTTCTTCCACCATCTTTTAAGTACCTCGGTTCACAAATCACACTTCATGTCTAGATAACCTCAAGTTTTCACTAACCTTTCATTCCCCTTGAAAAGGAAAATGGATCTCTATCCTTGACTATGAAATGGATTCATAAGGGATCATACCAACCAACTTGATAAATCTTGGCTCTATAATGAGGTGTTTATAATCCTTGTGATCCTGACGTCACCATGGAATAAATCATCACTTAAGGTTGTTCTAGGCCATCCCCAGTATGATTTTCCAATATCATTACTCATTACCTGAGAACCTGGACCCAGGATTTACAACATTTCATCTCCCAATTAGAAAGATATTGGAGTGCTCTTGGCCCTGGGTAACCAAATTGGGATCTTTTGTAACACCCCCCATTTAGGTACATGTTTTCCATAACCTTAAACTACCATCACTTTGGTCAAAGTTATACAAAATTAAACTCTATAATATAATGGTTAAAATATAAATAATTAAAATTCTAGTGAAATGGACACAAAAAAATGTCAGGTTGAAACCCCAAAAAGTGCATACTTAGAGAAATTCACGTTTTTTCTCACTAAACATTTAATCTATATAGATTAGGAAAATATAGAGACTGTAAATTAAAAAGGAATAAAAATTAAAGGGACTACTCTGTATACCTAGTAAAACCCAATCTATTATCTCTACACCCATTGGTCAAGAAAAATGGTAGATTAATGGCTTTTCAATTCTCCACTTCATAATAGTGTGTTCATTAGGTGTCGACACCACTTTTAGGGTTCTCAAACCATTCTTGAATATTACATTTTACATAAGTCGAACATCATGATTTAGGTGCTTCCGGTCATCGCAAACCTATCATAGCCCTTGGAAAAGAAAAAAAGGGATCTCTCTGCTTTACCATGATATCAATGCATATGGGCTAAGACCCACCAACCAGAGTCATCATTCCCCAATATAAAATTATTTTTAATACTTGTGTGCCTCATGTCACTGTGGAAGAACCCAAAACTTGAGGGTGTTCTGGGAAATTCTTGGTATGATGGCCTCAAATCATCTTCATGACTCAAGAACTTTTGAATCGTGATTTAAAATCCTTGAAACTAGACTATTCTAGTGGATTTAACATCCTATTCATTACACCACCATGTTTTGTACCCTTTCCCAAAATTGGAACATGACACTCTATTGTAAAACCTTTGATGGCCCACACCTCATGATTCAAAATAATAGAGAGTAGGGATATAGTTTTAAAATTTAAGAGATAAATTTCACTAAGGTTCCATAACCCTTTCTGGACATCATTCTTTTATACCTAACGTCATTGGCTAGATGCATGAGACATAGAAAACCTTCCATAGGCCTTGGAAAAAGTGGGGATACCTCTTTTTTCATTTTATCAATGCATAATAGGCTTAGTACTTCCAATAGGAGGCATACCCTCATTATAAGAAAGTATTTCCTATCTTAGTTAGCCCTGGTGAAACCATGGAGGAACATAGAACCTTTGAGTATCTTGGTTCTCCCAGGTTTTTATGATACATTTCATCATACATCGATTCAAGATCCTGGGGACATGATGTACATCACACACAATCCAATTGTCTAGGAATTCCATGCAACCCTAGTATTTCTCCATTAACTAATATTATCCCTATTGATATTCCATGGACCTTGGAGAGGAGTGTAGATATCTCTTTTTTTACCATGATATCAAGTCATAATGGTGTTGACCTACCAACAATAGCCATCTTCTCCTTACATGAAAGAATATTTAATCCTCATGAACCTTGGAAACTCCAATGATGAACTTGTAAGAGTTGGTGTCCTAGAACCAACTATTTGTACTTTTTTAAATGGAACTTTAATGTATTTAAATATTAAATATATTATTACATATTTTTCGTTGTTCTTCATTACTATGATGTAATAATTTCTTATAGTATTTGTTGCATTGATAAGGTCATGGAAGTTCCCCGCTATAATGAGAACTTTGAAATGATATAGCAATATTCTTAAATATATTTCTATGGTAGGATGATATAGTATAATGGGACACATAGCATGTAGACCATAAGATGTGAGTACTCATAAGCAGATGAGACTTCCTCTCATGAAGTTCGCACTTAGTAATCTCCAAGACACGAGATTATGAGAACAGACCCACTAGTAAGAATTTTAAAGGTTTTCATGTCATTAGATATTTCTATATGAAACAATGTGTAATGATCCTTAGACATTAATATTATCATTAATATGTGTCATGACTCATGTACTTTTATTTACTAATGAAAACTGTCATGCAGACAGTTGGCGGGAAGTAGGGTACGTTGGGTGCGTCATGAGTAACATGTTATTAATGGATTAGTCGAAGAAGGATTTTTCCCTTACATTTATGAAAGTTGATATCTCATACATTTGATTGAAATAGAACCATTCCATGAAATTACATGTCCATGGTGTAACAATGAGTTTATTTCAGTTTGTCAAAGAACGACGTATCAAGCATAAAAGTTCATGACACTATCATGAAACCTGCTTGATGAGATATTGGGGCAAAGGGATTATATTACAGAGTGAGTGTTCGTATGTGGATGTCATTATTGAAACTTTCTGTCTCTTAGGTTCCTTGACCTATTTTTAGACAGTACTCCTGTCCTTTAGGCAAGCCTGCCTAATGCTAATGAGAAAGAATCCTAGAGGGCCACACACTTATGTTTCTGGTGGTCTTGGTTAAATTCTATTTGAATTTATTTAATATATATTATTCTCAATACAGTGGAATAATTTTATCCATGATAAAATGATTTCATAAATTAAATAAATATTTACTCACCAAATGTTAGGCAAAATATATTTATTTATTTTATTAAACATTTAATAAATATTTATTTTCTAGTTTCTAATGAAAATATTTATTTAATAGTACAAATTATTTATTTATTCATTTAGTTTTTCAACAAATGGAAGTGGATTTTGAGAAGAACAAGGCCGGTCTAGTAGTAAAATATTTATTTACAAGATGATAAATAATTATTTAACTAGTTGGTAAAAATTTAAAAAATGATACTATTATTTTGTGACGCAGAATTTTACTTATAAATTCTGTTTTGAAAAAGTTTTCACACCATAAATAATGATGCAGTATTATTATTAATAGAATGGGTTATCTCTAAGTTTATGAATGTATTTAATTGTTTTTACTAAATTAAATATTGTAACTAAAGTCCCATGTCAATAAATAGAAGCATACATATATTATTCCATGTACCGAACCACACACCCGGTGAATTGAGAAGTGTTGAGCCAAACAATTTCTCTCTTGAATCCTATTCCCACCCATCTCAAGAATGAGAGACATTCTTCAAGGCCAAAGAAAAAGTGATCTAGAATGATTGACACAAGACACTCACTTCACCATGCTAGTACCCATAGAATGAGCAGTGTCGATCGGAGGCCATCATAACACGTGTGGATCATTACTAGATGGATTCTAGTTTGGATACTTGCAAGTGAAAAAAATATAATATGGAAATTTCATTCCAGATGATCAATATCATCCACTAAGAAAATACCGAAGATCTGGGTATTATTTTATTAATGATATTAATTAAATTAATTATAAACCTTATGTGCAAGATCCTCTCTAAAGGTTACATGACTCTTCTTTATTTATCTAATTCTTTAATTATACTTAGTGGAGACTGAATTTCATCATCATATTTATCCCGGAAGAAGCATTGATCATGGTAAAAATTAAGTTTGGGATCCATCCCAATCATGCTTCCACTGCGCCTGGAACCTTCAAGTCATATCAGATATGTTACATCACAGTTTATAATTATTTAAATATTTCATTGATGGTTTACACATTTAATAATTTAGTTGTTTCAATTCAACTTAATTTTTCTGAAAATATGAATCTCGAGATCTATTCCTCCTCTTTCATTTCTTCTTTACCTTACAGAAACAATCTTTTCTTTTCATTTTGATTAAAATAAAATAGAGGATCTCATTCGGAGGTTCCAAAGGTTCCTAAACGTAAAAAACAAGAACACCTGGCATGTATTCGACAGTACATGTCATGTAGCCAAGGTTCAATACACCGGATCTGGTCAACAAAACCATGTCGTGTCATTGGATTTTTTCTATATATTAATGACTCCGTGTATTGATCAGGAATATGTGGCATGCGGTTTCTGGATTAAACGCTATGTGGCCCATTGGACATGATGTGTAGTCCCTTAGGGTTAGGGTTAGACCATATACCCCTTACCTGGTTTTCCCTACTGGAGACCGTGTAATGGGGAACTACATGGTCTGTGTCCTACTAGAAATGTCGTGTACTCCAAAGATATCTGAAGTACACTCACACGTCGTTTCCACAAGATTGTACTTTGGATATATGGTGAAAAATAGTACCCACCGTGTAGTTGGAACTACACACCGTATACTCATCAAAATTATGAAGATTTATTAAATTTTATTATTATATTAGACAATCCCTTGATATGTGTAACATTGTTTAGGTGTAAAGATGAGGCACAACACGTGATAGATGTTTTATGTATTTGTGTTTAGATTATCAGTTGCGTAATGTTCATTTCTACTCATTGGAAGTTATGAATCGAAATTCACCAGGTTGCCTCCAAGGTACAAGTTAAAAACAAAGATAAATTTAAGTGAATTTATTTGTTTTAAATTATGATGGATGATAATCTCAAAGGAATTCAGAAAATCATTTAAGATAAAAGGATTGATTAATTAAATATGATAATTCATTGATCCGATCATGATTTTTCTTAAATAAGAATGATTAAATAATTTAATTCTAGTTTTATTTATGCTTAAATATCATTGCATGTATGGATGATCTTGAGCTAGACTAAGACCTTTGGATGTGGATGGTATCTTTTAATTAATTTATCTAAATTAAATTTTTTGACCTACGAGCCTTCTCATCATTAATATGTAGGGCATGTGTTCCCAAGGTTTCTTTTAAGTAAAACCCCTTTTTAACCCTCACCTGCACATGAGTTAAAAAATGCATATGTAATGGATGGAACTCCTAAGCTAGTGCAGGTGGTTCAAGATGAAGCTGAGAAGAAACCAATCCAAGGAGATATAGAGGTTGACAGGTAGAAAATTTGTAAACACATACCCAAAATGATCAAGATGTTTCTCCCCTAGGTTAGGGTTAGTTTATCAACTTTTAGATAAACTAACCATTATAAAATCTCATTATCATTATCTTTATTTTATTTCTTTCAGTTTCATGCTTTATCATTATGGATGTGTTGTCACAATCAAATAATTAATGAATTAAACAAGCATGCATGATGGAAAAAAATAAACTAGACTTATGCGTAGATATTATCAAGACATGGTTAATCTCTTAAGTTACACTTAATATTAACAAGAATGTTATAATGATAATAAAAAATTCATTCATAATATATAAAATTCTCTCAAATAAAATATTAATTCAGATGAATCCATATGTTACTTGATTAAGGGAAAACTCAATAAAACTATTTATTTGACCAACCTTTGTCAGGAAACTTACTTCTATAAAGGAATCCCTTATGAAAGGTTTTGGGATGACTTAACTATATTACATCAAGAGGAGTATCCCTTTCTAGACTTGGTCTAATATTGGATGCAAGAGTTGAGGAAAACCAAAGTCTTTATATCAGGATTGGGGAGTCCACTCAACAAATCAAGGAGTTACAAGCCCATATTTGGTAAAAACCTACCTACCTAAATACCTTCTAACAGCCTGACCAACCTTTGTTGGGGTCATGTGAAGGGGAATATTGATCCTTACCACTATAATTTCATTGCAACTATATATTCTGAGTTCAATAGTGAGGGCCATTAGGACATGATAATGTAGTGGGATAATTAATAAAAATTTATTATTTCTCCGAAAATGTAATCAATAAAGTACTAATGATCTACTATTTTAATTGTAGAGTTAAAATTATAAGCTCATCAACCACACTATCCCTACGATCAATTCTAGATAAAGATAACATCCTCACTGGTAGTAACTTCTATGAATGGTTTAGACACCTTCGGGTTATCCTACAACTTGAATGGAAGTCTTATATGCTGGAGTTAGCATTACCTAATACACCTTCCAAATAGGCGAGTGACGAGGATTCCCTAGTCTGTGAGAATCATATGAACGATGTGGTAGGTGTTCAATTTTTGATGTTATCATCAATTTTTAGTGATCTCATGAAGTCTTATGAAAACATGGACGCTTATAGCATGCTCGAGCACCTACATGGTGTTTACCTAGAGAGATCATGACGGGAAAAGTTTGAGATGTTTAAGGCACTCTTTCAGAGTAATCTTGGAGAAGGTTCCCCAGCTGCGCATCATGTAGTCTAGCTCATTGGCTACATTGAGTGCCTGGAAGTTCTAGGGTTTATACTCCCTGAAGAACTGGGTACCGATATCATTCTTGAATAACTCCCTCAAGGATTCTCTATCTTTTTTTTCAATTTCAATGTGAACAACATTAAGAAGTCTCTATCTTATCTTTTTATACTCATACACTAAGAGGAAAAAGATTTAAAGCATGAAAATCCTTCTATCCTTATGGTGAATAAGAGGAAAGGGAAGGTGAAAATAATTTATCCCAAAGCTTCTTCATGACCTTCCAAGAAAGGGAAGATCGAAAGAGAGGATAGGGAATTGGAGAATGTTTGTTTCAAATATGGCTAGAAGGGCCACTGGAAGAAGAACTGCACCCATCCTAATATACAAGGGGAAGCTTCTAGTGCATTTTTTATCGAACACAATCTATTTATCTCTAAAAATTGGTTATCGGATGCAGCTTTTGGTTCTCACAAATGTATCCAAATACAAGAACCAAGTAGATTAAAGAAGATTGACTGAGGGGATGTAGATTTAAGAGAAGCCAACAAAGCTAGACTTGCTGCTGTAGCTATGAGGGAATACCACCTCACGTTACCAACTTGGATGATCTTGGTGTTAAAGGGTTGTTATTATGTGTTTTTTATTACTAAAAACAATATTTATGTATCCAGATTAGATATAGATGGATTTGTTTTCAAGTTTAGAAATGAATGTTGCTTGTTTTACAAAGATATCATTTGTTTTGGTAGGGAGCATTTATAAAATAGTCATTAGGTGTTGGATTAGAAAAACTAGGTAATGGAAATCGATAACAAAGATACATCATGTGACTCATACCACACCCAAATTTGGCATCACCAGCTAGGTTAGGTAATTGAGAAATGCTTGAAAATGTTACATCAAGATGGATATTTATATTATTTCAAACTAAAACAACTTGGTGTATGTTATTCATGTTTAAAAGGCAGAATGACCTAATCCCCATTTAGCAGGAAAGGTGAAAGCGATAAATAACTTCTGAAATTGGTTCATACGATGTGTGTGGACCGTTTCCAGTTGAAGCAAGGGGAGGGTACTCCTACATCATAACTTTTTCTGATGATTTTAATAGATATGGATATATCTACATAATGAGTTATAAGTCAAATTCTTTTGATATGTTCAAAAAATACAGGAATGAAGTTGAGAACCCGCTTGGTAAGAAGATTAAGAAACTCCACATAGAACGAGGTGAATACTATCTTAATCAAGACTTCATTGATTACTTATGAATGTTTGGGATACTATCCCAAATCAATCTTCTATACATGCCCTAGTGGAATGGTGTGAGAGAAAGGAGGAACTGCACCATATTGGACATGGTGATATCAATTATGAGTCATGTGAGTCGTCTATTATCCTTTTTCGGGATATACATTACAAACAGTGGAAAACATTCTAAACCAAGTACCAACTAAATCGATAAATGGAATTCCATACAAGTTCTGAAGTGGAGAGAAATCCATATGATCTAATTTACATGTATGGGGAAGTGATTTTTCTATTAAGGCCTCTTAAGGTAACAAACTTACACCCCGAGGCATAAAGTGTACCTATATAGGACACCCCAAAGAAACAATGGGATATTACCTATACAACCCCTAAAACAAAAATGTTATAGTGGAAAGACACGTCATATTCCTTAAGAGGAAAACATCTTCAAAAGAAATAGTTGCAACGAGATATACTTTAATGAAGATGAGGCTCAATGTACACAAGAATTGGTTTAGGAACAGATTCCTCAAAGCCCCATGGAAGAAAGAACTATTCCAGAGACACAAGAGTTGTGTTGGAGTACAATAGAGGTTAAAGAAATAGAACGGTACGGTTTTATAGTTACCGAGGATGGTGACTCATTATTAATTTATAATAATGCTTCTCTAACCTACAAGAAAGTAGTAAGTGGAGCATATGTTTCCATGTGGCAAGAAGCCATGAATTCTGAAATGTGTTCCGTATACCAAACCCTAGTCTAGATTTTGGTAGATCCTCCAGTTGATGTAAAGCCTATAGGTTGTAAATGGTTATTTTAAAAAAAACTATACATGGAAGGACAAGTAAGCACCTATAAGGAAAGACATGTTGCAAAAGGGTTCAAACAACATCAATGAGTTAACTACGATGAAACATTTTCACCAGTAGCAGTGTTGAAATCCATCAGAATTCTATTGACCATTTTTGCTTACACTGGTTATTATATTTGGAAAATGGATGTCAAAACAACCTTTCTTAATGGGGACCTTCATAAAGATTTCTACACGACACAACCTGAAGGGTTTATGAATCCAAAGGATTCCAATAAGGTATGAAAGTTGTATAAATCCATTTATAGATTAAAGAAAGCATCCAGGTCATGGAACATTTGTTTTGATGAAGCCATAACAAAATTTGATTTTATCAAGAATGAATGTGATCCTTATGTCTACAAAAGGTTTAGTGGGAGTGCTGTAATTTTTCTAATAATATATGTTGATGACATATTACTTATTAGAAACAAGATACAAGTCTTATAGTATGTTAAGGAATGGTTAAATCGGTGCTTCTCCCTGAAGAAATTGGGAGAGGCAACATATATTCTTAGAATAAAGATCCATCATGATATATCTAAGATATTGATGGGCCTATGTCAAAGTAAATACATTGATAAGATACAAAAGAGATTCAATATGGAACAATCCAAGAGGATATTGTTTCCATAATCACATGGCATTCATCTTTCCAACATAATGTGTCCTCTAAGACATGAGGAACAAAAGATAATGGCAAGTACTCCATATGCATCAGTGATTGGGTCAGCCATGTATATCTTGTTATGTACTAGGTTGGATGTCTCCTATGCATTGAGTATTGTAGTAAGATATCAAGCTGACCAAGGTGACCGCTATTGGATGATATTCAAGACTATACTAATGTATCTAAGGAGTACTAAGGATATGTTCCTGGATTATGAAGTAGATGAGGAACTATTCATCATAGGATATGCATATGCTAGTTTCTGAATTGATCAAGATGACATAAAGTCACAAACAGTATACATCTTCACTTTGAATAGAGGTGCATTGAGATGGAAGAGCTCAAAGAAGAGTGTGGTCACATATTCTATAGTAGAGTCTAAGTATATCACAAATTCTGAGGTAGCCAAAGAAGCAGTTTGGATGAAAAGCTTCATTAAGGAGAAAGATGTGATACCTAGTAGTAATGATACCATCACATAGTAATGTCATAACACTACAGTGGTGGGTCAATCAAAAGAGACAATGTCACATTAGAAGAAGAATTACGTACATCAGATGTATTATCTCTTGAGGGATTGTTCTCAGAGAGGTGAAGTTGTAGTGAGCAGTATCTCCATAGAAGACATTGTGGTAGACCCCTTGACCAAATCCTTGAATCGGAAGAAACACGATCACCATGTAATGTATTGAAGACTGGAAGTTGTACGTAGTTGGCTCTAGTCCAAGTGAGAGCATAGAAGATTTGGTGTCCTATAACCAACTGTTAGTAATTTTATTATATATATATTTAATGTATTTAAATATTAAACATCTTATTACATATTGTTCATTGTTCTGCCTGACTATGATGTAATAATGTCCTAGAGTATTGGTTTCATAGATAAGGTCACGAAAGTTCCCTCCTATGATGATAACCTTTAAATTCTATTACAATATTTTTAAATATAGTTCTATGGTTGGATAAAATACTATGATGGAACACATAGCATGCAGACCATCAGGTGTGAGTACTCATAGACAGATTAGACTTCCTCTTGTGAAGTTCACACTTGGTAATCTCCAAGACATGATATTTTGCGAACAGACCTACCATTTGGAATTCCACTTGTTTTTGTGTCATTGGATATTTCTATCTTCTAGAATTTTTAATGATCCTTAGACCTTAATATTATCATTAAAATGTGTCACGACTTATGCACTTTTATTTTCTGATGAAACCTATCATGCAAAAAGTTGGCGGGAAGTAGGTTGTGTCACAAGTAACATGTTATTAATGGATATGTTGAAGAATTTTTTGTCCCTTGTATTTATGGATGTTGATATCTCGGACCTTTTATTTAAATAGAACTATCACACGATATTCCATGGCCAAGGAGTGACAATGAGTTTATTTCAGGAAGTCAAAGAACGACGTATCAAGCATAAGAGTTGATGACACTATCATGAAACCTTCTTGATGAGACATTGATAAAAATGGATTATCTTACATAGTGATCATTCTCATGGGGATGTTGTTGTTGAAACTTTAAGTTCTTTTCCTGGGTTCCTTGACCCATTGCTAGATAGTACTCTTGGTCTTTAGGCAAGCATGCCTAGTGCCAACGAGAAAGAATCCTAAAGGGTGACACACTATGTGTTTCTGGTGGTCTTAGTTAAATTCTATTTGAATTTAATTAATAAATATTATTCTCAATACAATGGAATAATTTTATTCCAGTTTAAATGATTTCATAAATTAAATAAATATTTATTCACCAGATTGTGGGTAAAATATAATTATTTATTTTATTTAACATTTACCAAATATTTATTTACTTGTTTGTAAATAGAATATTTATTTAAGAGAATAAATTGTTTATTAATTTATCCAAGTGTTCAATAAATGTAAGTGGAGTTCGAGAGGACTAGGGATGGTCTGGTTATAAAAAAATTATTTGCAAGAAGATAAATAATTATTTAACTATTTGGGAAAAATTAATATAACACTGTTATTATTTTGTGATGTGGAATTTTATTTATAAATTCTGTTTTGAGTATGTTGGTGCACCATAAATAATGATAAAGTCTTATTATTAATAGAATGGGTTTTTTATAAGGTAATGAATGTATTTAATTGTTGTTATAAAATTAAATATTGTAATTGAAGCCCCATGTCAACAAATAGACACATACATCTATTGTGTCATGTACTGAACCGCACACCCAGTGAATTGAGAATTTTTGAGATGAAATTTTTTTCTCTCAAATCATATTCTCTCCCCTCTCAAGAATGAGAGACGTTTTTCAAGGCCGAAGAACATGAAATCAAGAACTGCTAACACAAGACACTTGCTTCACTATGATAGCACCCGGAGAATGAGTGGTGTCTATCAGAGGCCATTGAAGCACATGTGGATCTCTACAAGAGGAATTCTAATTTGGATCATTTCAAACGCAACCATAAAATCTAGAAGGCTCATTCTGGATGATCAACATCATCAATGAAGAAAATATTGAAGGTCCAAGTAGTATTTTCTTTATGAAATTAATTAAATTTATTATAAACATGATGTGAAAGATCCTCTATAAAAGGTTCAGGCCTCTTCCTTCTTTGCCTAAATCATTTAATCTATTCTATGGAGATTGATGTTTATCATTGTATTGATCACGGAATAATCATTGATCATGGTAAGAATCAAATTTGGGTTCCATCCCAACCATGCTTCCGCTGCACCAAGAACCTTTAGGAATGAACCCCCTAGAGTGTTTTGGGTCATTCCTGGCATATCTTCACCATATTCTATGATCATTGATCAAGTCCTAGTAGTATGATTTTAATCTTCATGGAATCCTATGGTTTGAACCAAAAGACCCTAAACTATAGTGATTGATGTTCTGAGCTAAAATACTCTTAACTAAATTGGTAAAATCTGTTTTCTAGAAGACAATAAACTAAAGTTATATAAGGCATGAGCTAAAAGACCCTAAACTACATTGATAAAAGATCTAATCTAGAAGACCCTAAACTACAAAGATAGAAGGTCATAGCTAAAAGTCCCTAAACTACAGTGATATAAGGTCTGAGCTAAAAGACCCTAAAATATAGTGATATAAGGTATGATCTAAAAGACTCTAAACAATAGCACAATAATAGTTTAGTCATAAATAATGGAAAAAATTATAAGTAACACAATATGTCTTTGGAAAAATCAAGCTATGCTCGCCAAACCTATCAGCTTTAGAAAAAGATATATCACTCTTCCTATGGGATATATATTCAACCCAAATTTTCTATGTCAAAATTGGTAATCTTAAGAAAATTGAAATAGATACATCAATGAGGAACCTCATGATTAGTGGGGATTCATGAGAACTTCTATAGAGAAATCTGTTACAATTTAAATATTAAATTCCCAAAAAACAATTTTACATGATATTATTAAAAGTATATGTATCATTGAAAATTCATATAATATGATATTTGAAAAATAACATGTAAATCCTGATTAAAAAATTAATGTAAATAAATATATATTCCTGAGAAAATCTATTCATTGATAGAATATAATAGGAGGAATATCCACAAATAGGAGTCCCTCATAAGAATATACAATCCAATGAAAAGTTTCAAAATTATGACATCATCACAGCATGTGCATAAAAGAATCTTATAAAGATATAACCCTATGCTCCAGGGTGGTATAAGATTGGATTACATTATTAACAAACTCAGTATCTACCCCCGTAATCAACCACAAGTCCTCATCTTTGGAAACATCATCAAGCCTATCCTTATCTACCATGTCAAGGAGTAAATGTTTCTCTAATAGGTTTTCTCTGATGTATAAATAGCATGTTGAAACTGGGAAAGCACTACTTGAAGAAAGAAGATCTTATATTGAAGATGAATGATCATAGACTGGAGACCATTATTATTATCCTTATCATCACTGAACATGTCCTGATGAGCTTCCACTACCATTATGCATGGGGAATCTTCATTTACAACATCATCCTAGTTCTATTTCACTAAAGAGAAAGCCTCAGTATATACCAACTGTAATTCAAGGTCCTTCTTCTCTTCCATCATAGAGATCACATCCTTCACTCAGACATGAAGGATGGTATAGTAAAATCCCTCCTAACCAATGGTGCTGAACATAAAATGAAGGTTCCTTAGCTGATCCTTTAGTTATTCCATTTGGTACTCCAAGGACAAGGTCTAGATCTACCTCCATATCTAACATTGTATTTACTGGTAAAATGTAGCAAACCCTAGTCCTTGATTTAATCACATCCTAGAAATAAGAAAATGTTATGGTACTATGTCACCAAAAGAGAGATATGTGCTAATTGTATTTGATGAATAAGGATGGGAGATGACCTATACATTGGTCAATCCATTCATAGGAATTCCCAAGAGAGTTGGGATTGGTACCTCCAAGCTTCAACGTGAAAACACTGTAACTAGGGGCACATGGGTTTATCAGCCACATGATAAAAAATATGGTATCACTAGGTAATCGATTGATATGACTAATGCTAGAAACATACCTTTCTCTTTAGTATCACTAGTGATATCCATTGGCCCAAATCTAACCTCAAGTGAATATGAAACACTATCTTATGATAGCCAGATTCATGGAACCTCTGGTTCCTTCCCTGAAGACGTTCTTTGATCTATACCCTTGAGGGTTGAAAGAACAAATGATCATATCAGGATACATGGTACAAAGTAAACATTGTGTCTAAATTTTTAAGAAGTATTAACCTTCTAGAAAAATCACTTCCATTAAGGTTAATTCAATAATTGTATAGCTATATGAATCAGTTTCTTCCAAAATCATGTTAACCCGTGGTGTGACCAATGATAGATCAGTAGTACGGAATGGGTGTGACTGAGTTAGCACCTCATCAACCACTACTTATTGGGCCATTCCCAAAAATGGAGGGTTTTCTAAATAAACCAAATTCTCACATGAATCCTCAAGAGAGGACACACGCACCTCTAAGAAATCACGGTGATAACCTACATGTTCTTGAAAAATCGTGATGTGTTTATAAAATAGACCACAGTAAAGAAAATATTGGAATGCTACACTTACTAAAGGATTCTATGGGAGAAGGATCTAACAATTCATACCACTTACTTAACCTCTTCCTTTCCAAGGAGGCCCCTCCAGAAGGTGTTGAAGACAATTTTGTTTCTCTAGAAGTGTAAATCACCACCCTTAACTTGGCCAATTGACCAAGGGGTCCATTATCTTCAGTCCCCTGATCACTCCCAAATTCATCTCTAATAATAATACCTAGGGGAGAATATTCATGGTATAACGGGACTATCCATTCATCTTTTGTCACCCACTATGTCACCAAAAACAAAAAGTACATCATTGTGGTATTAATGGGACCACACCCTTTAAGTAAAGTAATGGGTTAATCCTTACCACTTCCTCAGTGACGGGATAACTCTATTCTTCAGTGGAATTTTGTAGTATACCCTGAACAACCATTTGGTTGGCCAATGGAGAATAAAATATTTTACCCATGATGCTTTCCAAATCTATGTTAATGTCTCAGAATAAGTCCATTTCCTCCTTAGGGATGTATTTGAAAGTGATACCTAGTGGGGTGGTGACATGGGAGATGCCTTCCCAAGGTATCTCTGATTGGCACATTATGCACAAGTTCTCAACCTCTAAATTTATTTATCCTCCATGTAATCCACTGTCAAGATGTGAGAGGAAATAATAACTCTAGCATGGCTTCACCACCTAGTACATCATCGTTATATCTACATCAGTATACACTCTTACCAGAAATGGAAAATTCTTCATTTTCTTACAGGGCACTTCCAAAGTTGTCATTCCTCTTGAATCGAGCTATTTTCTAGGTCTCTTATTTTACTATGAAATTTGTGGTAATTGGGAAGCCTCCATTACCATTTTTTAAAATTTCACACTAGGAAATGAGACGATCCAAACCTCATCATAATTTTAAGATAAACTAATTTCTACATCGTGGGGAGGTTTTTATCTTGGCCTGATCTTTCTCTCTATTAACAATCATCCAAAATTTGTTGTCCACCATAGGATTCTCCCTGGATAAAATATAAATTGGGGGGACATATTGACTGGACACACAAAACTGATGGATAAACCATCAAGGTGTGTACCATTCGCAAATGTGGTCCCATTAAACATGGGTGTAAAGGACTCAATTGAAATTTTATTTCATATAAGACTATTCCTCAAGGATGGACCCAATATCATCAACTATATCTCCCATTGACACTGACCCATAGGGTCTGATGGAGAAATAGTCATAATAACTCAAAGAAACCCTGACATCTCTACATGTCATTGTAACAGGTCTTACCCCAATGATACACTGTAGGTATTGTTTGAAGAAAATGTTGGAGATTACCTAGATGTTCATATATATATAGCCTCTGCGATCAGATACTATCCAAACCCATAATACTTAAAAGGGGGCCAATATCCTGTAAGGGGATTTTCCCTTATAAACATTGTGTAGAATTCAATAATTTTTGGCTAGTATAGGAATGGTTTTCCTAATATCTCCCCCTTCAATAGAGACCACCATCATAATGGGGGAAAATCTAAAGTCACCTTTTTAATTTTTCATAAGCATGTACCCACTCATATGCATGGCAAGAAAAATGTCTGGTTGGATATCCTAGTGAACAACGTGGGAAAAATCCCATCCCCATTCACCAAATTTACCTTCTTCAATTGTATTCCAACAAGTTCCCAATGCACAATGGGATTCCATTATATGAAAGGCCTTTGTCTTATTAGATTTGGGATCAGAGTAGGAATTTGTGATGATGTATCCCATCTATATCTTGAACAAGCTAACTTCTCTTGGAAGTGTCTCCTTCTGGAGGGCCTTTTTGGTCAGCCTAACCAGTTCATGGGTTATAGGAGGATTCCTCATTATGTCATCCCTGGTGGATCATAGAGGGTGTGGTGGGGGTGGGGGGCTCATCATACATCAGACCCAATATGGGTGCCCCTCATATATGTTTAACATCCCAAAGGCTGAAACCCACCTCTCCATGTGTTAAGTAGAATATTTCTGTGTCAAGACTCTACTGACTAAACAGGTCTGACATCAATACCTTGTTATGGTTGGAAAACATTTTTGATATCCATATAGCCTCATACATCATGATTTTATTCAAGTACTCTATTAATTCACAATAAATGTATTAAACTTATAAGTGTTAGCCCCAATTTGTTCTACAGATGACCCCTGATCCAATGTCCTAGTTGGGAACCCACCCAAACCTCTAGTTGGTGGTAGAATTACTCATTATTTATTAGTACATATGAACATCTGAATCAGGTTCATGATTGTTCCAATTATTTTCACTGGTTATATAATTCAGTGTATTCTTGTCTTCGTAGTCTCCCTCAAAGAAAATTGTCTACTTGATAGATGTTCACCTGAGAGATGTTCACTAAAAAAAAGTTATAGTTTTTCCTAAACCAAGAGGAGGAGGATATGAATGATAACTTAATGGAAGAATATGAGTGTCATTATTAACATAAAACACATAAATGTTTAGAATATATAAAAGGGCATAGTTCGCAAGTTTGTCTCCCATAAACTCTATTAAAAATGACCAAACAACATGGTGATAAGTAGCATCCACAATTTCTAAAATAGTATGGTGATATCCTAGAACTACCTCTTCCCCCTTCATAAAAGTCATAAAATATGTATAACAATATTATAAAGTCAACTGTACGAAAGTAATTTTAATATGTCATGCAGTAATAATAAAATATTGTCAAAGGGAAGATATAAAATTCCAACAACTTCATGCGCATCACATGAATTAGCGGGGCATTCATGACCACATAAAGGATTAATGAATCACCTAGTTCGTGAAGATCTCTCATACAGAATAAACCTGTAAAACATTTCCCTGCTATATGAACCCATAGAATACTCATGATCTCATGACCTTGACATGATCACATGAGCCACAAAATAGTCTAAAAGGACCACATGATCAATCTTGAAGATTTGATGAAACCTTTAAATTTAGTGGTGTATCCCTACAGCTTAAGTTCAAGCAATTACTAAAATTTATTTTTTAGTTTTCTTGAACAAGATCCTAGTAAAAAATATCTTATGAGGTTGATCTCATGGGAAGGTCTCATAAACAGATATCATAGTCAGTTCTTGTATATTGGTCTTATGAAAGGATTACGTGACAGTGGTAGGGTGAATGAACTCTAAGTAGTGTGGTATCTGGTGAATGAACCACTCTCCTCTACCATATTTATAGGTCATTATATGGAATACCAAACATCAACTGGTAAACCAAGAGTCACCCAAATATTCCAATTATAAATATTTCCAATGAATCGAGCATGCATTTACATTCCTCATAATTGATCTATTATCCCTGTAGAAATCACTCCTGGGGGGGGGGATTTGTTGATTCCCACCAAATTGGCATTGATTAATTCATTAGGGAATAAATACCTGAATGTTGGTATTATTTTATCCACACAAAAATGGATGAAAATGGGGATAGAACTCAGATATTTTATAATCCTCCTAGCAAAACATGATCACGAGACCTTATAAAGGTCACATGAAGGAGCCATGCATAATTCATAACTTACATCAGATCTCATGGAACCTCTTTAACAAGTCTGTATTCTCTTGAAAAGTAATCCAAAACAATCGGTGATCATGCAGCGACTACAAGACAAGAACCCCCAAGTCACGTAAATTGTCAGGCGGTGGGCACCTCACATGCCATCCAAAAATACATGGAAAAAGGGAGAAAATTTATCAAAAAGGTGGGAGCCTGTGTGGGTCTTAAAACTGATTTGATGCTCCCTTAACAATCATGAGTAATAGTGGAATCCCCGATGACATGTTGGGAAGATCGTATAAGAACTAGAGGGCATTTCACCCCAATCACAGGAAGGGATTCAAATATATCTTGGCACTCTCATGCTCCCCATTTGTCTCCAAAAACATGAATAAGGATTTGTCCATTATAATTGTCATGCATCATAATAATACCTTTTTTTGGTCATGGGGAGCATCACCAATGGGTAGAATGATTTTCCATGATTAAATAAAAGAAAAAATTCCAGGTCCCAAGACCTTACAAAATAAACAAATAAATAAAATGTGGG
Organism: Viscum album; assembly: GCA_963277665.1. NCBI lineage: Eukaryota > Viridiplantae > Streptophyta > Magnoliopsida > Santalales > Viscaceae > Viscum > Viscum album. The sequence goes on along the minus strand of OY728163.1, from coordinate 387,391,197 downwards.
AAATTTGGAACCCTCTTGTGGTAATAAAAATTATATAGAACACCACATATGGTTCACATGACAATGAACCCCCATTGAGGAAGTCCTCCTCAACATGCGAGAGTCCGCTATCATGTCACCCACACCACACGAAGGGATTTAGACATATCCTAGTGGTCATGTGGTCACCCTTCATATAAGTAAAAAAATATGTTTTTCTCATTGAAATACCCACACATCACCACAAGACCCTTTTTTGGTTAAGCGATGTATCCCTGGTGGGATAGTCATTGTATTTGACAATACTCCTATAAGCTCACAAGATCCCCAGGCCTTTGACAAAAAAATGAATGAAATAAAAGAGAAAATTCATGATCCTCTTTCACTTGTAAATTTTATGTGTCATATTCATGTGCTCCATAAGATATGGAAATGTCCTTCAAAATGATGGCCTGATTTCATAAAATCCCCTATCAATCCATCCTTTCCTTGTGTAAGCTCTCATAAAATTTGCTTAAGATCATGTGAAGGCCATTCAATAGGTTCATTGATCTCATAAATTCCCATTGACATATCAGCCTAATAATGTGGAAGTCCCTTAGCATTCCCAAATGATTAGGAAAGATCCCATTAATTGGATATAATCAAATAAATGGGGTGTTTATGGGATATTATAGTAGTTACTAAAATTCTTACAATGCCCTCTGGAATGAACTATAGAGAGATATCGCAACACGTATGACATCAAATCCCTCCAATGACCCTATCCTATATTTACATGATATGCATCATGAAAAGAGTTGAATAATCAAGGTGGTGAGTCCTAAAAATCCACCACCCTAGTATAGAAAAATAAATCATTGGATCCTCACACTAGCACACCCAGGCATCAAAGAAGATTTCTCATAGTGGTTAATATTGTGATAAAAAAAATTATGTCAGGTAAAATCCATTTAATAACCTAAAAAGATCATGAAAAATACATAGGCACTTTGCATGATCAATTATAGATTACGTGATGGACTCATAGAAGGTTATGAGAAGGATATCCCACACACCAAATTAATCATGTGAGACTTGAAAAATCTAGCACTCAACAAATCTAAGGTATCTGCAGTAAAAGGTTGTGACTAAGACTAAAAATATGGGAGACTTATGCAAGGAACACATACTCTAATCTTCATTTTATTCTCATGAATCACCTAGTTCATGCAATATCACCAAGAATTGTCACCCATTTCATGTGATCCACTATTGGTATACTATTTTTATCATGAAAATTCCTATGGATACGTCATAGAAAATCCCATGGAACCCCATGCTATGGAAAAAAATCTTTCAAAACCCTTCGGGCTCACCATACAGACCTCTCGATGTCCCCTAGACATTTCTCCCAAATCAAAATAAGACACCATTATATGTTAGAAAAGTCTTCTAATGGTGTTAGAATATATCAATGTTCTCTCGGAATGTCCTCTAGGCAATACATTTATATCTTGTGATGTCCCCCAAACATGTTATCCATCTTTCATGATGACACTTGAACAAGTCATCATGGACATGTATCACCCTCCAGACATGTCACACTGGCTCTTGTGACACCCTCAAAGCATGTTAGCTGGATTTCATGATGACACTCATGAAATTTAGCTGGTTCATTCAACTCCTTCCAAGCATGTCAGCCAAGATCATGCAATGGATTCCAAGATCATTCATTCAGGTCTTGTGATGTCCTTCAGACAAGTCATCCTTGTTCATGTGATGACCTTCAGACATGCCATCCAAATTATGTGTTTTCCCTTATAAAAGTATACTAGATCATGTGATTGTCTTTGGACATGATAGGTAGACATCCTCAAATATTTCAAGCAGATAATCAATTAATATCAAGCAAACAATCAATGCGTGTCGGGATGATAAGTAGGCCAGGTCATGTGGTCATCCCATGATAAGATAACCATGTCCAACCACTATGACGGTAAATCTCAATATGTAATCTATTGTTTAAAGAAACTATGATGAAATTGATTTATATTATAACTAGTATATGTAGTATTCTTTCTTAATAACCGACATCCATAATAAACATTCAAAGGGAAGTACCAGCACATAAGTCCTGCATCCACAAGTAGTGACACTAGTCATTTTCTATCCCTTGTTTCCCACAATGAGCATAGATAATGTGGGATTAGAAAATTTCAATGATCATGTCATTCAAGAAATGAATACTCAATATGTAATCCTCATCCCACTTAACTATGATGACTCTAATTTTTATCATAAATAGGATATGTAGGAAACATTATAAATTCTCAATATATATATTAAGTATCCAATGGTCTATCCCAACATGTAATCCATTCATCCATATGAAATTAGGTTGAATACTTACTATACCTTATTTTTCACACAAATCATACCTCACATGATCTTAGGGAGTCACAATAATCACCACATTGGCATCATGAATCCCTTTAACTCAAGGAAATTGTAGTGTGTAAGCCCAAATCATGAGTATGATACAATTACCCATCACACTGGTGTATATACCATGGGGTCAGTCCTAAGTTCATGACTAAACTATAAAAACTCTGATTCTATCTATAATAACGATACATGGGACACATCCCTGAGGCTAGAGCTCAACAATTAGTTCCCATGTTCCCACGTATATTTCCATTCTGTATGATGTTAAACAAAATTGGTTAAAATAACTATGTGGGTCTTGATCCTTGTTATAAAATAGGATACATAGGACACATCATAATGACTCAATCCCATCCTCCAAATATTTACAACCTCTTTGGATAAAAACAAACACTATAGCACCTGGTTATGTGACTTCATCATATAAAAATATACCATCCAAAGGGAAATAGATGAAGAACCTCAGATACATATAGATGGATTCACCATCAAGTCCCCACTCTCTTTTCATATAAAGATACTTAACAAAGATTGTTTTTTTAGGGTAACCGGTCACATATATGGAATAGAAATATACTATTGAACATATTTTCAATCTATAATGGAGTCTCAGAGTAGAAAACAACTCTACCCAAAAGGGTGTGATGATCTCAACCTCCCTTCCTCTCAACCAACATGAGATCCAAACCATCGTTGGGTCTGAAAACCAAAAGGACCATCTGCCTTTGGAAAATAGTTTTGTACCTACTTATGGATGTGGGATCCATTGGGATTTTCCACTAGGGATAAAAAAATGGTAGTCCTAACTTGAATGATTGTAAAAATACATTTAACCCCCATTACAATAAATCGTTTAGGTCAGGCAAGCCATGTCTTTCCAAAAAAACAATAATGGTGAACTTGATGGGAAATCATTGAACTGCGGCATCTCTTTTGTAATATCAAAATGATAGATGGCCCAGTTCTCATCAGACTATTGAACTTCCCATCACAATAGTAGTTCCTTATCCCAAAAAAAACTCACAAGAAACACATATGCTTTTATATGCATTTTTGTGTATGTGTATGTATGCATATGTGTGTGTGTGTGTGTGTGTCGGCATGCATATATATGTGTTTTATATGTATATATGTGTTTTGTGTGTGTGTGTAAGTTTTTTTTGTATGTATATTGTTGTATATATTGTTCATGTGTATGTTTATGTGTAACTGTATGTATGGATATATGTATATAAATGTGTGTGTATATGTATGTTTATATTTATGTGTATTTATGTGTTTGTATTTCTATGTGTATGTGTATATATGTGTCTACATATGTATATATGTATGTGCGTGTATGGATGTGTATGTTTTTTTGTTATGTGTATGTGTATGTACGTGTAAGTAATTGTATGTATGTTTATGTCTGTATATGTGCATATGTGAGTGAACTTGCATGTATTTGTATATGCATGTGTATGTATGCATGTCTATATTTATGTGTATGTCTATGCACATGTACATGTTTATGTGTATGTATGTAACATATATGTTTGTGTATATGTATAAGAACATATAATTATATAACATGAAAAGTCATTTTTTCAATCTGAAATATCTTATTGTAGTACACACACAATCACTGTAAAAGTTATTTAGTTTTGAAAATATAATTAATGCAATTTTATTTAGATATATATATATAAATGACATTAATAGTTTTTTAAAATTTTGATTTTCTAAAATATTTTTACACATTTTTAACTATTAAAATTAATTATTTGTAAAAAAAATTTAATTTAAATAATTAATATTTATTCATTTTTTTAATACATTCATATTAAAATATTTATACAATAATTATTTATGCATTTTTAATTTGAATTTTATTATCAATATTTTGAACTTAAATATTAATTCTAATGCTTATTCATTTCTATTTTGGTATGTATTCATTTTTAATATTTTCATATCTAGTATCAGTAAAATTATTTATTCATTTTTAATATTTATTATTATTTATTCAAATTTAATTAAAAATTTTATTCATTTTTAAAATTTATTCTTTTAATTATATTGATCCATTGTTAATATTTCTCTATTTTTAATATTTTCTTAAATCTATTTATTTTTAATATTTATTCATTTGATAAATATTTTCATTTATTATATTTATTCATTTTAAATATTTATTTATTTTTAATATTTTCATTTAATATTTTCCTGAAAAATACATTTTTTATAGTTATTTACACATGTATAAATATTAATTCATAATATTTTTGATATGTATATAATACATATATATTTAAAATTTAATCTTTTTATTTTAATATATTTATATTTTAATCCTTATAAACTTATTATTTATTCATTATAAAAAAGTATTTCATTATAAATATGTAATTTTTAGATATAATTTATAAATTTTATATTTTCATTTTATTTTTTATTCTTTTTTCATATTTAATTAATTTATAAAATTAAAATTATTAATTCATTTTTAATAATTTTTCAATTTATACATTTTTAATCTCTAAATTCTAATAATTTTTCATATTTATTCATTTATTATTTTCTATTCCATTTTAAAACTTATACAGTTTTAATATTTCTATAGTTTATTAATTTTTAATATTTTTTCTTTTGATATTTCTATAATTTATTCATATTTCATATTTGTATATACATTTATATTTATTAATATTTAATATTTTTAATATGTTTTTAATTTACATAATTAATATTTATTCTTTTTTATTTTAAAATTTTTACTGAAATGATTATAGAGTGATTATTTATTCACTTTCATTTATAAATTTATTGAAAATATTTTTTATTTAAGTGAAGTTTTTAGTATTTATTCAATTTTTTTATTTTTATTAATTTATATTAATTATATGATATATAATTTATATAATTTATTCATTTGTAAGATTTATTTTAATTACATAAATAATATTATTAACTAATTTTTAATACTTTATAATTCATATAATTAATAATATTTAATCATTTATATTACATATTCATTTTTTATTTTTTTATTTTTATAATTAATTAGTATTTTATAATTTATTAATTTCAAATATTTAAATTTTATTATAATGTAATTTTATAATTTATATTCTTAATGTTTATATAATAATTATTTTATTTTAATTTTAAAATTTACTTTATAATTTTTAAGAATCAGTATTTATCAACGTTGAAATTATACTTTTTCACCATTAAATTTTCCACTGATAAAAACCGATTTACATTTTTGTTGTGATAGATGAATATTTTCTATAAACTTTTTACTAGCATTGATAAAACTATTTCATTCTTAGAAAATAAAATTAACATTGGTCTCTTCTCCTCATGTTTTTCAAGATTTCCGTTGAAGAAAAACTTTATTGCGATCTCTTGGGACATTTTTGTTGAATACAAACCCTCAAAATTGAAGGTATGATATTTCAATCTCGTTTTTGTGTATTTTTCAAACAATTCAGTGCATATGCATCCTGTTTTTTGTTGTTCTTCCATAGAAATGGAGGGTGTGCCTCCATTTCTAATCTTATAGTCTCAAACCACTATTTTCTACTACTTGTGATTCTTATTTTCCCATCATTTCAATAGTGATTCATATCTTTTTTTCCCCTCTCCTCTATGCCTTCCTTGTTTTGTCACTTTTTCAAGTGATCACCTCATCAATGGTTTCAAACTATATGTTTATTTAAAAAAAATACATTATATAGTTTTAATTTGGTGCTAATTTGGATTTTATTTTAAGGAATCGGGTAATCTATGATGGGATTTAGAAAATCTATTGATTTTATAATATTAACTACTGTTTTTGAATCCTATGGGTCATATTTTGAGAAAAAAATTTGGAATGTAAATATATAAAAAATCAGGTACGTGAGGTTTCAAGTTGGAAGTTCTTGTTTATTTTTTAAGATTAAGATATATGTAATGAAATTTTACCTTATTCTTATTGTGATTTTCTTTCTTTTATAAGTATTTCAAAGACAAACTTGTCTAGGATATTTTTAAATTGTAGATAAAATATTAGTTAAAAGACATAAAATAGGTTGTCACACCTTATTCTTTAATTGAAATGTGTTTTAGTAAATTTAGATGTAATGAACCTGACCCCGGTAACCTGTAGTTGATGCCAAAATTATTACATTGGCATAAGAGTGAAGGAATCCCATATCGAAGGACTATATAGTTCAGTAATCTTAGTAAATTAGATACATACCATAAATTCTCATTACAATTGAAAACAAAAAAAACAAAAACTATTTTCTTTTATAATTATAGTATTAATCATAGAATATCCCTGCAAATCAATCACAAAATACTTCTTAGTATCTAGAGTAGAATAAAACATAAGAAATTCGTGAGATTAGATTCTTAGTAAGTGTAATCATACAAAAGATGTTATGATATAATAAGGCATAATTAGTATGTAAAGGTTAATAACTAATACATGTTCCATTTAATCAATATCTTGAGCACAATATAGAAGTCATTAATTATCATCAAGTAGTGTTATATAAATAATCAAATGAGCTTGAAACATAACCATGAATATTATAACTAGTTGAATAATCACATGGAATATCCATCACTAAATTTATAAATATGTAATGCATGATTTGGAACAACATGAACATATCATCAACACATCATTCTAAGACCTCTTATAATCTAGGCCTCATTCTAATACATTTTTCATAAATGGGTATAGCCATATCCAAATACCAAATCTAATTTTCCTTAGGAGACCTATTGATGCATTAAAAAACTATGCAATTCTTATCCCCATCCATAACTTAAAAATACCAATGGATTTCTAAAATGAAAGTGGTGAAACATAATCTACATAAACATTCATATTGAAAAACTAACATATGAAAAAATAATACATAAACTAATCAATCAACATAATCTTAAACCATCTAGAGCAATGTGGTAAATTGTAATAAAATTACAAATCCCTAGTTAAACTGATCATAAATTATCCAAACAAATATGGTATCAATATAATACATTCCAAATGGATCCAAATTACAATAAATGGTTGATTTAATTAATGAATATAAATTCCATAAAATATCATTTAAAACATTTTTTAGGAAATTAAACTTTTCACTTTAGAAATATTTCTAAAAATATAAGTTTCCAAAAAAAATGAAAATAAGTTTCTTCAAAAATAACCATTTAAAACTTCTAAAATACTCATTAAACCATGGATGGGTCATGATATTAGAAAATTATATAAATTTCATACATGTTAATATAATTATTCCTTTAAAATTGTTTGTAAAAACCAAACATGCCTTGTTTTGAAAATGACTTGAAGATGGAATTCAAAACATTTTTAAAAAATTAAAAACTCGGTAAAATATTCTTTAATAATTCCTTTAGAAAAGGACAAAAACATTTTTGAACAAATTTTTGGAAAACATGGATTATGATGAAAAGAATATTTTCTTCTAAGAAGAGAAATAAAGTCAAATTTTCATAAAAACATTTTATCAATCATTCGAAGTACCAAAGAGTGGGAAAATTATAACATTACATTATAAAGTTTATTAATAACTATAATAGAATAAACATTAATTATTTTAAGATATAAAAATTAATTTATTCCTCTAAGGGAGTCTTGGACAAAAATAATCCCAAATAATGATGACATTGTGATATAAACCCTTACCACTTTGGTAATTTTTTAATTAGAATACCCTGAATTAAATAACATCAAATGAGGCTTCAAATAGAATTGATAAAGATAAATTAAACATAAAACATATAAAAAGTTACATTATATTAACTACATAGAGGAATAAGTGGTGATTGTTCCGTATATCTCACGAAAGATAAAGTGAGATGAGATACCCTTTCAATTTTTTTCAAATTCCTTCATATGTGTCCAAACCTCATGTATAATTGATATAGGATTATTTAATATCCATTAAATTACTATACCCATATATCTCAAACCATATATGATTTACTTATAGTATTTTATCACCTTTTGATTAAAAATTATTTGTTAAACCCATTGTTTCAGGTGATAATTGTTTTGTATTTCATATGGTCTTTGGTTTAGTAATTTTAGTTATTTTAATTTCATATTTTTTACATTATATCCCAAATTTTTAATATGATATAAATTTAATTTATGGTTATTATATATTTATTTATTCTAATATATAAATTTTATAGATATAAGATGGATTACATCGTTCATGGAGACGGTGGGATATACGTATGCAAGAACACTATTTCCATTTTTCTCGATGAATGGAATGAAAAAAATATAAATATTAATTAAAATTTTAAGAATAATTATTATGTTATATATATCATTACATTAATAAAATCCATCCATCATACCATCCATGTAAAAATTAAATGGAAAACATTTCATATCGCTACATGGAGGAAGTAGTCCACACGTACACATGTGCGACATTATTTTTTTCCAATAGATTAGAAGGTAAGAATTAATATGTGATATTTTGTATATAAAATTATGTTAATATTATGAATATAACATATATTCATTAATATTTCTCTTTAATATTTTACATGAAAATCATTATCGAAAAATATATGACATCACTTTGCAAGGTGGTAGTCTATCGTACACACGATCGACATTATCATATCACTCACAAAAGAGAAAGTAAGATGGTATAAGTGATATTATAACTACATAATTTAGTAATATCATCAATATAATATAAATATGTTAAATACGTCATTACATCCATCCTTGAAAGGTGGTGATGGAAAACAATCAACATCAGTTCGCGAGGCAGTGGTCCGCCATGCACACGATCGACAGTTCCAATTTCCATTAGATCTACATACATATAATTATATAGTATATATTGTTTTTAATATTTTTTTATATTTGGAAAATATTATAAGGTGTTTTATTAGGAAGTAAAATGAAAACCTACAGTTAAAAACTTTACCTCTTCTTCAAGAAACCTCATTAAATTTAACATAATGCCTTCCTATTTTAGATTTATGATATAAAACGTCCTATAGAATGTGTGGAGGTACTAAATTAATATATTTTTTTATGTATTGTATGAAACAATGAGATTTTAGATTGTGAATAGAGGAGGAGAGTGTGTGGCCTTTTATAAGTGGGGGAGAGGACACAATTGGTATTTTTGAAAGGAATCAAATACAACCAAATTTTTGTCATTATAAATCTTTAAAATGGGTTATTATAGAATAATAGATACTAAATATTAAAAAATGTCACTATAAAATGGGTTTTAGATAATATTTTAGGTCAATTTAACCCTTATCTTTTTAGTTTAACCCCCGGTAATCCCATTTTACCTTAATTGTAGTAATTATTTTTTATGTTTGTCTACTATTTATAATGGCCCAATATTAATTTTAACTTATTAGATAATATAAATTATACTTATTCAAAATATGGAATCCATTTATCTAGGTTCAATTTATAGAAGTTTATGAATTCAATTTAAAATTATACTCGCAGACACGATGAAAAAACAGGTTTTTGAAGAGAAAATTATCACATATATAGAATGTTTTAATATCCAAATTAATTATAAAATTTATTTTAATTAAATAATTTGAATTTATTATAATATAATTTACCTAATTTTACTTTAAAATCAATTTAAAATATAATTTATCTTTTTAAATAATTTAAATGAAAAGAAAATTTTCAATAAAAAACATTGTTTTTCACTATTTATAAAAAAATAAATTTTCAGAGAATTATAAAAAATATCCCAAAAGATAATTTATATATATATATCTCAAAAATGAATTTAATTTTATCAAAAAAAATATTCCAATTTTTAAAAAATAAATTCTATCCTATGTGCGTAAGAAGTGATGAAATTGTTTTCATTGAAAAATACATTTTTTTAAAAAAACATTTTATGTACATTTAATTGATTATTATTTAATTTTTAATCAATAGTTGTCCATTTAATTTAATTTAGACAAGTTTAAACCATAAAAGTTTCATAATTTATTCACTAATATTCAAACCAACCAATATAATGAAAAGTTTATAATTATCATGTATAAATAATAAAATTTTAAAAGATTATCACTATTCATTTAAAATTGGCATTGCATACATCAAAATCGATCAAAAAGATTGAATTTATTTAAAATTAAATATATTTTCAATTCATCAGGTGTTATATTTTCTTTTAATCTTGTTGTTTTATATCACATATTCTATTGAACATGATGTTTCTATTTTAAAATCTATGGATGTTGTATTCTACCGACTAAAATACATTACGTCCTCACAATTTAATATTTATTTCAATAATCAATGTCTTGACATTTGAAAATATGATTTTTGAAAACTAAAATCATGAATAAGATTAATAAAATATCTTATTAATAAGATAGAAAAGGAATTATTAATGGAATATATAATAACACATTACTAGGTTTCCATATAGAAGAAAATTGGTGGGAAATAAAAATAGGGACATTGAAGAGAATATTAACACCCAAGGATTAATAGAGAGTGATAGAGATCATTTATCACTATATTGTGGGTGATATAAAGAATTTTATTGATCACAATACCAAAGCTCTTTGATGAGTTAAGGGACTATTTTATTTAATGGATATAAAGTTAATATGATAATATTTTTGTTTTAAGATCCTTTTTTTAGTGATAAGGAATTCCATTACCCTTATTATAGAGAAAACTAGAAAATATACACAAATATTTATCCCTTTTTTGATTCAATAAATTTCCACTTCATTTCATACTTCAAGAAATTAATTCTAAGATGAATTTTTCGTCTTAAAGTGCTAAAATTAACTTTCAATAGATCATAAGATACATAAAAGAGTAACTAGTTATCCTCCTTATCTATATTAAAACCACAAATGGTAGCACAAGTTATCCAATATAATACTATAATATATAATACCTCAATAGTGTCTCCAAAAAATCAACTTATTCTATTTCATAAATATTTTTCCCTAAGACTCATCTATAATATTTCTGACCAAATTAAAAAGTCCAAATTTTTTTAAGGAAGATCATTAAATCAACATTATATTCCCCAAACATATCTTGTGGCACTCAATGTCACATTAAAAAAACATAAATACCATTATCATAAAAACCCTTAATGAAAAACATTTATACACCAAAAAATAGATTCCAAGGTTTTTTAATATATTCAATAGATCAAAACATCTAGTAAACTTTAGAAAATATAACATAAACCATAAAATCACTAACCAGTTTCAAGGTCACCAATATTATCCCAAAAAATATCCTTATCATTATTATCTCAATATAGAGAACATGTTGAGTTTTATCTTCCCTTAAAAATGATTTTTCCAAAAGGATAAACCCATTACTAGATCACTTTTCTTGGTCATCGATACCATTCAACATATTCCATAAAATCATTTAAGAAATAATAATGCAGTAAAATACTTATACATTTCATGATTCCTATAATCAAAATATAATTGATAAAATACTTTTATGATATAATTCTTGAATACAAACACAAGAAAAATATTCATTCCACTTTATCTATGGTAATATCATAAGCTTGACCTTGATCCCTTGGTATCTTTTAAGGCAAACTCCATTGATGCTTGTGGAATTAATTGGTGTTGCACCCCATATCCTCAATTTTAAAGCATTAAATATTGTAAATTTCATTCTTTCCATTGATATAATGATCATTGTGTCCTTTCTATTAAAACATGTATCAAAATAACATTCCCTTAAATAATGTAACTGGGTTTTTCTCGACACTATTATCACATGTGGGAAATAATTATTCCCTTTTCCCCTTATCCATTTTTACACTACCATCATCTTCTTCTCTAGATTTAATTATAAGTAATAATACTTATTGAATTATTTACATATATTTATAAAACATGATACTATGTCATTGTATGATGAGAATTTCTAAAATACTAGTTTGCTTCAAAATATTGTATTAATTCCATAAAAGAAACAATCATTCTTATATTTTGGATAATGCGCATACATACGGTTTCCATTCATTCCATTATGATTCATTTTTAAAAAATATAATATACTATATTATATCATAACATTATTAAATGTAATGTATGATCCCAAAAATAGTGAAACACTCAACATAAATTAAAAAATTTATATATAGATAATCTCCAAATCATAAATAATATTTCCTTGGGGAAATACTTATTCTAAAATCCATCATAATGGTTTCTAAAGAAAATATGAATTATCCTAAGAATATCTCATGGGAGTATCAAACTAAGTGCATAGTATGGCATGTTTTCATGCATATTTTGATGATTAGGTCAAGCCCAATACACCCTTTTTTAATGTCATTACCCCTAGGAACATCTATGTGATAACCACGTCCACATATAGTATCCCGACAGGGATGAATTACTTAAACACATAATATGAACCTAATGAAAACATTAGGATATTATTCTACACATATCTTCAAATTATATCATAGGTTTATGTTTCCTAATATAATTTTTCCTAAATATAGTTCCCACGGTTTCTAATAAACTTCTTCTGATACAAACTATAATGACCCCAACACCAGTAACCTAGATCCAATGTCAACTTAATTACATTAAAACAACATACAATGAATCACATCTCAGAGGATCGAATTGTTTATTAGACTTGTTAAACGAGATACATACTTGAGATTATCATTACTATTGAAAATATATATTACACAAACTATTTTATTTGGAAAGGTCATTATTCCACATAGTATATCCCTGAAAATCAATCACAAAACACTTCTGGGTATCCTGGGGAGAATAAAACATAAAAAAGGGATTAGGTTAGATGATTAGTAAGGGTAAGTGTATAATCAAAGCTATGAAAATTTAAGTAATAGTAAAAACAGAAATCTAAATAAATAAAAAACATGAAATTTAATCAATTTCATGATCATAATATATTAAGAATAAATAACAAAACAAAAAAATTCAATATAAATAATCACACGAAGTTGAAACTTAACTACAAATATTATAAATAATTGAATAATAAAATGGAATATCAATAACTGAATTTATAATGATGGAATTTATAATTCCAGTCATCTTGAACATACCATCATGTTCTCATGCCAAGACCTCTTACCTTCAAGACTTCGTGCCAATACATCTTAGAAAAATAGGTAGGGCAGCAACCAAATACCCATGAAAATTTGTCTCATGAGACCTACTGATGCATCGAGGGGATATATAATTCCGAGTCCCACTGATAACATAATAAGTAAGATTAATTATTTATATTAACTGGGGTAAACATAATAAACATAAACAATCTTATTGAAAAACTAACATATGAAATTTTGTCACTTAACCTTTTCAATTAACAAAATGATAAACCTTCCAAAGAAATATGGTGAATGGTAATAAATTTGTACATCCCAATTTAAACTAATCATAAATAATATAGAGAAATAATAATTATGGAATATATACAACATATCCCCATTATATCATATTTACAATAAAAGGTTGATGTCATGGATTAATTAAAGTACCAAAAAAATCATTAATTGTTTTTAAGGAAAATAACCTTTTCTCTTTAAAAATATTTTTAAAAATAAATTTTCCAGAAGTATTTTAAAATTAGATATATTTTATGTTAAACTATTATAACATGTGTAATAATATTTGAAACATTGTGTATTCAAGAGGGCACAAAAAATATTTCATGTTTTACACGTTAAAATAATGACTCCTTTAAAATTTTCAGTAAAATACAAACATACCTTTCATTGATTATGATATGAATATTCCATCAAAAAAATTTGGTAAAAAGACAAATTGGGTAAATATTTCTTCAATAAATCATTTTTAAAATTTTAAAATTATTTTTGGAGAATCTTATTAGAAAACATAGATTTTGAGGAAAAGAAATTGTTTTCTAAAGAGAAAAATAAAGTCAGATTCCATTAAAATTAATATCAATAATTTAAAGTAATAAAAAAGTGAAAAAAGATAATATATCATGAAAAATAGCATTAATAACCATAGGGTAATAAAATAAATTTTTTAAGATTAAAATATCAAACAAATCCCCCAAGGGAGTCTTAGATAAAAATAATCTCGAATAATGACGAGATTGTAAAATAAACCATTACCACTTTGCTAACTATTGAATCACAAGACCCATGAATCAAATAAGACAAAATGAAACATTAAATACCACGAATATAAATATATTTATGATATAAAATATAAAAATTTCCAGTATATACACCACACATAATAATAAGCGGTGATTATGGTGTATGTCTCACGAAAGTAAAAGTGAAACATGAAATGCTTACCACTTGTTTGACTTCCTTGATATGTGTATGAAACTCCTATATAATAAAAATAACATTATTAAACATTAATTAAATAACCAAAATCAAATATATAATACCATTTATTATTTAATTATAGTCATTTATTACTCATTTAGTATAAATTCTTTGTTAAAATAATTGATTCGGGAGATAATTGCTTTACTTTTCATGTATGTTTTGGTTTAGTAATTTTGGTCCTTTTAATTTGATCATGATTAAATCATTTAAAAAAAATTAAACATGATATAAATATCTTGTAAATTTAATATAAATTTTTTTATAGTAATATATAATTTCATAGATAGAAAATGGATTACACCATTTAAGGAGATGGTAGGTCGTACACACGCATGAACATTGTTTCCATTTTTCTCAAAAGATGGAATATAAGGAAAATAAATATTAATTACCCTTTAAATAATAATAATTATTTTATATATATCATTTATATTAATAAAATCTATCTTTAATACCATCTATGTAAAAATAAAATGAAAAATAGTTCACATCACTATGTGGTGGTGGTAGCCCACACGTAGGCACGGGCAAATTCATTATTTTCCAATAGATTGGAAGGTAAAAAAGTTATATGTGATATTATATTTCCAAAAGTATGGTTAGATCATAATTATCACATATATTACTTAACGTTTATCCTTTCTACCTTCCATTTAATTTATAAGCAAAAAACCAAATCACATCCACTACTACAAAATAAGCCTTTAAGAGGGATAGAAATAGCCCTTATCAGTGCTAGAGAAACACGGAATACTAAAATGAGATTCATAAATCTTTCCCATTATCATCAATAAAAACACTGATAAATGAACACTTTATTAGTGCCCCTTTATTAGTGCCTTTTAGTGCTAATAAAGGATTAATTTATCAGTGCTTTTGTTTATCCCTCATAAAGAGATCCTTTATCAGTTTTTTTCAAATCACAGATAAAGGAAACATTTATCAATGTTTCTCAAAGCGATGTAAATGGGAATACTGTAGTGTTTTGTAACAGAACACTGCCACACAAGTGCAGTGTACTCTAACAGTACACCACATCACCAAAATCACCACCAGATATAAAAAATTCAAGTTCTATTAAATAATTTAAATGAAATTAAATTTACAAAAAAAACAAGAAAAATAATAATATTATAGACATTTCAAACATAAGATTATAAAATTACACAGGTACGAATTATTACATACATTCAACAACATTAATATTATTTTATCTTTTGATTCTAACACAGAATCATACTATTGAAGAATGCACCACCTCTGCTAGATAAAAATAATGCACCTGTATAAAAAATAGTTCTTATATTAGTAATAATGTGAAGAAATAAATTAATAGAGAGTGTTAATTTTAAACTAAACTTTTAACCATCCTAGGAACATTGCGTATCAAATTGAGTTGTGCTTATTTAATATACATCACAAAATGTATTGTCCATATATATTCATTATATCTATGAAAATTAATTAAATAAGTATAAGAAAATGTCCCACAGGTTCAGTTGAGTGGTTGCGTGAGTTACGCATTTTGAACTAAATTGTCAATTTTAAACTGATAACAGACACTTTTAGAAAACTAATGATAAATAATGTATAGTATTTAGGTGAGTATGATTCATACACATCACAAATGACTTATAGATTGTTGTTGTATAGTATCAAAACAATATGAATGCATTTTCTAGGTTTTGAGTAGGCTGGTTGCCAATTTTACTAAAATTGATGTCAATTTTAAATAAAAAGATGATCTTTAAGTCATATTGGTAACACCATGCATCATATTGAGCTTTATCCAATTCCATCACATCTCAAATGACATATGGATCATTTTAATAAAGTATCAAAACAATAAAAAAATTGATCAATTTTGAGTAGGTCAGTTGCCCATTTTATTAAAATTGATGTCTATTTTAATAAAAAAGATGCAATTGGACTCATACTGGTAACACTATGCAACAAGTTGAGGTGTCTCTAATTTTTACACATCTCAAATGACTTTTAGATAATTTTCCAAAATTATCAAGACATTCTGAATATCTTTGACTGGTTTTGAGTTCATAACTTTTCATTTTTACTAAAATGTCCTTTTAAACTAAAAACACACACTTTAACTCATGCTGATCACATCATGTATCAGTTTTACATTAGGCCAATTCCTATATCTCAAAAAAATACTTATGAATCGTTTTCCTAAATTATCATAAATATATGTGTGTGTTTTATCAATTTTTACTAAGTGGAATTTTTTGAACTACAATGTCCATTTTAAACACATAATGTACACTTTGAGTCATATAATGCACATTGTGTATCAGATATTGTTGAGGTCAATTCCCACATATCAAAAATGACTTATGAATAATTTTCACGAAGTATCAAAAACATATTATAGTGTTTTCTCATTTTTGAGTAGACTGGTTGTCAATTTTAGAAAAATTGATGTCATTTTTAAATAAAAAGACGAACTCGGAGTCATACCAGTCACACTGTACATTATATTGAGGTGAATCCAATTAATTCAGGTTTATAATGACTTAAAAATCATTTTCCTAAAAAATCAAATTATTCTAAATTCATTTTCTTAGTTTTGAGTGTGTAACATGTCTTTTTTTACTAAAATGTTATTTTAAAATGAAAACATGCACTTTGACTCATACCTAACACATCGTGCATCAGTGTGACATGATCCTAGTTCTTTAACATAAAAAATTACTTATGAACAACTTTCTTAATTTATCAAGAAAATGTGTGTGTGCTTGATCAATATTCAGTGAGTGTAATTATTTGAACTAAAATGTCCATTATAAACTGATAACAAACACCTTGAATCATATCGGGAACATCATGAATCAGATTGAGTTGATTGTGATTCCTATGCATAAAAAATAAATTATGGATCATTTACCTAAATTATCAAAATAATTAGATTGTTTTTCTGTTTTTGAGTTGTTTAGTTTTACATTTTACTAAAATTGATGTCATTTTTAAATAAAACGGTGCACATTGAGTCATACCAGTCACAACATGGATTGGATTGAGGCATGTACCATTCTAACACATCTCAAATGACTTATGGATCATTTTTCTAAAGTATCAAAACAATAAGAATTTTTTTTCTTGGTTTTGAGTATGTCACTTTTCATTTTTACTAAAATGTCATTTTAAACTCGAAACACATACTTTGACTCATGTCGATCAAATCGTATATCGGTTTGATGTGAAAAAAATTCCTAAACATCAAAAATTAAATATTATTCTTTTTACTAAATTATCAAGAATATCCAATCATGTTTGACCATTTTTTAGTGAGTGGCATTTTTGATCTAAAATTTCATTTTTTTACTGATAACAGACACCTTGATTCATACCAGCACATCCTGTATCGGATTGACATGTGGTGGATTCCAAAACATCATAAATTTTATATATATCATTTTCCTAATTTAACATATCAATCAAAATATGTTTTCTTGGTTTTAGGTATCTTAGTAGTGTTTTTTACTAAAATTAATGTCAATTTAAAATAAAAACAAAACACTTGGAGTCATATCAGTCACATCATGTATCAGATTAAAGTGTGGGTGATTCGTACACCTATCAAAGCCTAAACAATATCCTAATTACCAATTTTATAATGATTTTCACTGTCATTATGTCCTAAACTTCCCACGTTGTATAAGGAAGTTAACCTAAAAATTTTAGATAAAATGATGATGAAATTAATTAAATCAGTAGTAGGTATTCACCTTTTCATGATGGTTGTATGAATACCTGATGCATTTCATTGTATTAATTATATCAGTTGCATGCTTGAAGTCTAATCTATCATGAGCATGAGAAGAACTGAAGAAACCACCCCAACTCAAACAAAATAATTCACCTATGTAAAAAAACTATTATTATATGAGTAATACTAAAAATAAATAAATAAAACATAATTATGAAAAAATAAATTATTTCTATAGATAATGATTTTACAATTAAAACATCCATATTTCCTATTTTATTGAGTAGTATAGGGAATTTGAGGGAATAAGAAAATTTTAAACACTACAGGGGTGAAATGGTTTTGAGGGAGAAGTTGTTTGTAGAACATTTAGTGTAGAAAGTCTTGAAATATGGACCGACCACCCCAACTCCAACAAAATAATTCATATGTATAATGAAATAATTATTATGGGAGTAATACTAAAAAGAAATAAATTAAACCTAAATATAAATTCATATATTAATTCTGTGGAGAATTATTTTACTGTGCAGACATCAAGATTACCTATGTGATTGAGCAAAGGTATCATAGTTTCTCTTCCCACAAAGTTGGTGGAGAGAACTTCATGGAATGTGATAAATACAACACTATATGGGTGAAAAGGTTTTGAGAGAGAATGATTCTATGGAATGATTGGTGCGAGATGGCATGAAAGATGAATATACCACCCCAACTCGAACAAAATAATCCACCTATATAAGAAAACAATTATTATGTGAGTAATTAAAAAAAGAAATAAATTCAAATAAATATGAAATTGAAAATTAATTATAAGAACAATGATTTTACAATGGAAACATCAAGATTTCCACTATGATTAAGAAATGTTAGTGTCACTAATCATCAGATGGATAGAAATCTTTTAAATTAAACAAACTCTTCCAAAAATAATTACAATTAAATCAATGTTCTATTATATCGTTTTTTAGTAAAATAGATCATGTATAGTATAACATTTCCTTTACATAATTCCAAAGGGTTCCCTAAATTATAGTTTGTTCTTTGGAGGGATTGGTAATATCATCTTGTGCAGAAGACATTGTCTGCATGAGTTGTCAAACATTTAATTTAGATTATGTTAATGCGGCAGAGAAAATATAAGATTATGTAGGAAAACATAGGATATTAAAAAACAATTTTACATTCTCATTGAATATTCTTTATTTTTTAAAGGTTTTATGGATTTGGTTCCTCTATTAAGAATCCAAATCCCCACTTTGTAGTCCCCTCTAATGTACAAGACATTATCCACATTGGGACCAACATGAACAGACTATGATCTCCCTATGAAAGGGTCATCCTCGATTGAATGTTCAGTTGACCTGACATTTATTTTATTCGTCAGTTAGACAATCAACCAATTCTTTTTTGCTGGATCTTAGTAATAAAATACTTTCATTACTTGTGAGGCCATTATTAAAAACTCATCTTTTCCCCCTTCCATGCTAAAATTCACCTTCACAAAGCCCATTTCACCAAATTTCACTACACTAATATTGTCAACCCATTTGTAATGAAAAATCAGCACCTTAAATGTTTTATAATACAACTCTTATATCTATTTGATAATTCCCAAGTATGACAAATTTGTATAAATTGGATTTCTAGCCTTGGAACCAGATATATGAATCACTTCATCCATTAGAGTAACACTAATGTTTTTAATCATACTGCAATCATTGTGTTATTTTGTATAGATGATATAACCATTGATTACAAAATCAGTGTAATATATAATATTTGAATCTAGAACTCTTGTTATCCATTAAAGTCATTTGGAAAATGAATTTGGATTTTCAAATAACTCCTTATAAATTTCATCTCAGAACCATCCTATAAAATGATGATTATATGTATTTTATATCCATAATTCAACCCTTGATAGATTTGAATATCTAATAATTTCATTATGGGATTCAATTTATGGATAAACATATTCACTATTATGTAAAATGTAAAGGTGTGCTTGCTCCCACTCTGTCAGGTCAACTTTAACAACCTCTCTTCTACAAATCCCTTCTCCCATAAGTCGTTAACTATGAAGAGAAATTTAGAAACTAATTCAATCTATATCTGATAGGTAATCACTATAGAATTCAATATCTTCTTCAACAATATATCATTCTACAATATAATATTCTATCCGAATTCGATTCTTTACATGACCTTTTAAAATTGTCATATGTCATTCAATGGGATACATCTATTTTTAATGGATAGAACGACATAGTCAAACCTCTCTAACCAAGTGAACAATCAGGTGGACCATTATATCAAATAATGGTTTTAATAGGAACATTTTTATTTAACATAATATTACTACAACCTCCTTATTCATGATGGGAAATTTCATTGGTTCTATATCTCTATTACATATGGCATTAAAAAATAAGAAGATTCTAATTAATGTATGTCAAAAAATTTCAGGAAGAATGAAATAGAAAGCAACATCCATTAAATATTCCATCAAAACATGACATTCGTGTGATTTTAGTTCTTGTAACTTCAGATTAATCATTGAAAAACATTCATGATACTTGATGAATACCCCTGTGAAAGTTTTATACTTTTCTGGAAAATAAAAAATTGTAATTTGTCTAGTATGGATAGAGTGTAAGCTGTTGGGGGAAGAAAATTCCACCTTTTACCCTTCATCAGTGCCAAATCTTCCCTTATCCCCATATCAATAAAGTCCAACCTAGCTTTGATTCCATCTTCTGTTCTTTCAAGAACATTTAGTAATGTGTCAATGAATCTTTCAAATACGTTTTGTATACACACATGAAATCAAAAAAAATTGACAGACAAACAATTCCAATACATTAATTCAATGAAAATTGATCTCTTCTTCTAACCAGGTTTCACAAGGTTTTTCAAAAATGGCTCATCAAAAATAGTATCAATATCATTGACTTTATTGTATAGTTGATCACCTGTTACTAGAGAGAGTGTTTAACCTTTTTCAATATTTCTGTTGAATAATGTCATCTCGGATAGGTATTTTGTTCATCGAGGTAATAAAATTGGATGTCCTAAAAATACAATCTTCAAGGAATTATTCAACCAAACTTAGTATGTGTTTTTTCAAAAATGGGACACCC
Source organism: Viscum album (assembly GCA_963277665.1). Lineage (NCBI taxonomy): Eukaryota > Viridiplantae > Streptophyta > Magnoliopsida > Santalales > Viscaceae > Viscum > Viscum album. The sequence continues at coordinate 387,369,541 of OY728163.1, read as the reverse complement.
CAATATTCATTTAATGTTATATACTGAAAAATTTCAATAAATGGATAAGTCATTTATCTTCTCATACAACATGGCCCTCATTGTGAATTCTTCACTTCTATGAGCATCATACGTTATAACACATGTATCGCACATCGATTTCATATCTTCGATCAATGTATCGAAATAGACATCAATATCATTACAAGGTTTCTTATTCCAAATATAAGAAGAGACAACATAATATATTTTCACTACATTTATAACCATGGAGGCTAGTTATAATTTACCAACTTGATGGGCCATGTACAGTGAGTACTACTATATAAACAAAAAGGATTTATTACATAATTAGATAATGAAATATGAAAGTTTATGGGCTCATTTACAAATTTAGGATACTCATAGTAAATTTTCTTCCACTGAGGAGAATCATCCCAAGGATGTATTTTCCCATTTTTTATTCTTTTATATACATTTCATGTAAACTGTCTCATGGGTTCTTGACATCAATATAGACTTCTAAACTTTATAATGAGAGGAATTTACCATAAATATTTTGAAGGATTTGATTCATTTTTCTTGTATCGATCTACGCCATAATTAGGGAATTTTATGAGTGATTCATGGTCCCTACGAAAGAATATCAAATCATTTTTTGAAAATCAAGTATTTTTTTAGAGACAATACCCATTTAATTTAACATTTATTTTTTGTCTTATGTTCCACATGGTAGTTCGTTTTCTTCTAGTAGCATTCCATTCAAGATACCAAGAAGTTTCGTAAAGTTGGTGTCACTCCATCCACTATCAACTCTCAAATTATATAATACCAATATAGTTTAAAATGTTTTTTATTTTGTACAATCGATATAAAATGTTCACTTGGAACAACTATGTATCTTCTAAAAAATATTGGGATAATCCTGAAGTTCATATTCAATTGTCATTTTCATTTCTTCCATGAGATCTCTATCATCATTTACACTTGTATTCATATAAAAAATCCATAAACTATTGTATCATCCAAATCGGTATCCACATTAATTTTTTCCCAATGTTTATCCCAATATTTATAGCTCTCATCTGTTCTGTGATTAATCAAATTTTCATGACCCATATCATAGGGGCCAATGTTGTGACTGCCCCAAGCTTTCAACCAATAGGTTAGGGGATGGTGACTAGCACCACATACACATATCCCACAAATGGGATGCATTAGCCTAAAGTACCTATATTCATGCCCACATATCCCATCCACAAATGATAAAATGAAAAAACACTAAGTAGAGAATGCATGAAATCCACTATATCCCACAACCAGAGTACAATAGTGAAAGTACTGAAAAGTAAACCAATCCAAATACAATACCACCGAAAAGATTTTTCAACCACAAGTCTAAATTGTAAGAATATAGGTATTAGGACTGTTGTATGAAAATCCATAGGAACACACCTTGTTCATTAAGGTATCACGAAGCATCATCCTATCCTAGTATTCCTAGGACTTTTGAATGTTTGATCATCTACATAAGACAAGACACGCGTGGGAAACGCCCATATAGGGATTGATTATAATAATAATCAGCTGGATACCCATGAACCACTAAGTAATACAATGAATAAATACCAAAAATTCAAGTAAAGTCATCGATACATAAGTATATTTCTACAACACATATAACAAGAACATCTAGATATACTCAATCCAAGAAAAAAGTCTAAAGGTAATCTACAACCAATTACCTGCAAAAGGATTATGTTCTAATAATGCATTCCATGAGAAATAACTCCTCAAGCTATGATATCATGGGAGACACTCATGCAGAGTTATATCTCATTTGGGTCCCTCCCAAAGATAAGACATTGGTTAGAAAACAAATATGATACACAGATAGGGTATCCTACCTAGACACACTGGGGAATACTATGTACCCAATCTGGATCAACCCGCAATATAAGGGATCCGTCCCAGAAACACTAGGGAATACAACTAACCCTACTGATATGGCCCGCTAGATGGGAGACCAGCACCCTTCTATCAGTGGTTACATCCATCCCATAAAACTCCTCTACGGGTGAGAGAGGATCATACTCTTGTCCCAAGAAGGGATACCATACTCTATCTGACACTCTTCCTAAAGAGTAAATTACAATCCATTGATATGGACATAATTTCATACTAAAACCTCAAGTAAAGGATCTAGTTAATACTCCCAACCTATATTGTTCCAAAGTAAAAACTCACTACTTCTCTTGAAAGGACTATCTCAATGTCAGGGTCTCAACAACACATTTGGCTCATCATTTGAATGCTCTGTTTAGAAGTTATGGTCATTTGAAGTTTTAAATTGGTCACTGGGAATATGGATGGACCGCACGGTCTGTCCAGTGACCACAACAGTCGACCACCCTACGGTACAGCTTCCATGGACTAACTATGGAAGTTGGTCCACCTTCTATGTTTGACCGGTCATGGAGGTCAACTTCAATGGTCCACCTTTTGTGATTATGGTCATTGTGCCTGCGGCAGCTAAAGCTGTCGCAGATCATAGTTGAATGTGGTGGTCCACCATCTGCGGGTGTAGCCACTATAACCACGGTAGCTAGAGCTATTGGAGAACATAGATGACTATAGAATGAATTTTCCCTGTTCACCCTGTTTTTAGCATGTGTTTGGCCTATCCCACCTAGACCGAGACCACTCGGCTCAGCCCCCATGGCCAAGCCCACTCTCCTCGGCCCACTCATGGGTAGGCCCCAGCATGCAGGCCCCTGCACGTGGCTTCCCATGTCTTCTATAGTTCTACATCCCACACAGTTACCACCATGTTCGGCTTCTGCTAGCCCCATTTTCTCCCACATGTCTATCGCCACAACAGCATAGCTCTACTGCTTGTTGGACTACCCACCTTCATTGGTCAGGTAGTACCCTTGTGCATTGTTCCCTGTGCTGGCCACCACTACCTCCTCTTCTGAAAGCCACAAATCCTCTTCTGATTCCTGGAATTAAAAATAGTCACAGATCTAGTTTCCTCAAATCCAAATCCACACTTATCTAACCTATATTGTCAATTTCTCTCTAATCTATGGGTTTGATCATCTTCAGAGCCACTCGAAAAGGTCGAGATCTGATAATGGGGATCCAATGGAAAACAATATGAATAAATAAGGGATAAAAGAAATAATAGAAACATTGATGAATGAACCTTAGACTTTGTTTATATTGGCCTCAATCTGTTTCGGTTAGAATGATAAACAATGTGGAATAAATATCAATCTCTCGATAATCCCACAAATAATACCCCATCCTAAAACAAAAATTTATCTATGGGATAATATTTTTATTGATTGGTTTACATTCACTGTAGAATTAAATAATGGGGAAAATACTCAAATGAACACACCCTACCTTGATTTTTTTATTGATTATAGGGAATGAAACATCATTTTCATCGTTGGAAAGGTCCTTTGAATCTAAGGTGCATCGTTTTAGTGATATGTCATCATCTTCCAATGGTTTCTCTAGAGGTTCTTTCCCCAGGCCTCTAAAGAAATTCCATGATTATTATTCAAACACTTAATTTTTAAAAATTAATTAATTAAAAGAAAGTATTTGCATCAAAATAATTTTTTTATTACATTATTTTATTTATGGTTACGTCCTTCGTGAATTTTTCTATAGACAACCTGTATTGACTAATGTTAAGTCACTTCTAGTGTAAAGCCTTCATTTTGAGATAAATGGTTCCCTTGTATTTCTAATTTGTTAACCTGTTTAATTGTTATTCAACTTTTTCAAGTAAACAGAGAACACATACTATTAAATTTTTTAATATTTCTCAAATATTTTTTTTGGGCACACCAGACCTTGGAATCACATGTCATCTTAGCACCTGGTCTAGAAATAAATCCCTATAATATCTAAAAATAATTCATAGAAAATTTGAGAAGTTATATTATCCACACCTTGGGTATTTACGTCTCTGAAAGCCAATACAAGGGCTACTCAAATAGATAAGGGTACATAGCACTAATCTGAGCCTATCACTCCCATGTGCTCTCCTAGAGATTTATATTATGCAATAATACACACACTAAAGGAATTGTTCACCCCTTAAGGATCATCTCATGATGATCCTCTATCTTCATTGGGTACGTTACAAATGTATCCCAATCCTTGATAACTAGATCTCCCTAGTGTATTATGTGTGATGGGTCATGCACATACCTCTTTTGCTGCAACACGTGGAATCCATCGTCTACCCACTCTAACTACGGAGGTAGATCTAAGAGGTATGCCTCCTCCCCAAAAATATGTAGTATCTGTAAAGAGCTGATGAACCTTGGATATAGCTTGCTACTTAGACCAAATATCTATAATCCATGTCTCGGTGAAACCCAAAGGAACACATGGTATCCTTACTAGAACTCTAAAATATATCATTTCCTTTAAGAATAAGGCTCATGATGGATATTTTAAATCTTCATAAGCTCTCAGATGATCTCCGCCTTCTCTATAGTAGTTTTCTCCAATTCTGGGACCATGAGTGCTGACTCTCCTGGGTCATACCAACAAAGGGCAGAACTAAAGGGTAATTCATAAAAGAAGTCAAATGGTGTTATACCAATGGTGTATATAAAGTTATTATTTTATGAAAACTCTACCAGTGGTAGGTGATCCTACAAACTACGACCAATGTCTAACATGAAAGCTCTCTGCATTTCCTCTAGAACCTGAATGACCTTCTTAGTTTGATGGTCTATATGTGGGTGGACTGTTGGGATCAAGTGTAATTGCATACCAAATGCCTCTTTCAATCCCTTACACAACCGGGATGTGAAGACAGTATCACAATATGAAAATATCATCGATGGAAATCCATGGATTCAAACTATCTCCTACATGTAGAGGCATCTCAAACTCTCTATTGAACACTGCTCTCAAATAGCTGGGAAGTGGTCTGACTTGGTGAGTCACTCAACAATCACATAGATGACATCATGTCCCCTGGACGTGCATGGAAAACCCATCATGAAGTCCATCAATATCCCATCACACTTCTACTCTATCACCTCAAGGGGTTCTGTCGAACCCGCTAGAACCCGATGCTCATCTTTCACTTTCTGATAAGTAAGGCATCGAGAGAAAAAGTTTGCAACTCCCTTATTTATTCATGGACACCAAAACGGATGTTAGAGATCTTGGTTCCCCTTTTCTACAACTGGATGAACTGCCAAATGGGATGTATGAAACTCCTTTAAAACCACCTCCCACAACTCCACTGGTACTACTGTGTGTCCCCTTAGAAGAACGATGTGATCCCCCACCATTTGAATATCCATTAAGAGAATTCCATGTGGAAATATGATATCGTAAGTTTTCACAATCGGTATCCCTAAGGAGTGCATCCCTGGCTCGCTATAATGGTTGATGGGTGACAATCATCCACTGGAGGTAATTTCTCTATCACCAAGAAAATTGGATAACTAGAATACGGCTAACTACCCTAATTCCTTGTTCAGAAACTGTGAATTGGATCTCCTACTGAGAGAATCTTCCACCATGTTCCACTTCCCCTGAGTATAGAAAATATCAAATTCATAGTCCTGGAGGAACTCTATCCATCACCTTTGTCTCAAGTTCAGATCCTTCTGAGAGAAGATATACATAGGACTCTTTTGGTCAAATTAGGTTATAGAATGATCACCCATCAGGTAGTGTCGTCTCATATTCAAAGCGAACAATACCACTACTAACTGAAGATCAGGGGTCATGTAGTTCTGCTCATGTGGTATCAGGTAGGAATCACCATAAGAAATCATCAATTTTCTCTACATTAAGACATAACCAATCTCAATTATGGATGCATCACAAAACACTAAATATTGGGTACCCTCCTCTAGAAATATCAAGATTTGAGTGGTCGTCAATCGGTGCCTCAACAATTGAAAACTCTCTAGGAACTTCTCCTTCCACGTAAAAGGGTTTAATTTTTGTTTCAAAGAATTCAAGGATGTTGGAACTCTATGAAATTTGGGTACAAGCCACTGATAGTACCCATACGAACCTAAGAAACTCCACACCTTGGTAACACTCTTTGGTGGATCCCATGTAAGAACCGCCACAATATTCGCTAGATCCACTGAAACTCTTGCCTTTGAAATGACATGTTCTAGAAACTGGACCTCCCAAATCTAGTACTAACACTTCAATAGCTTCTGATAAATATGATTCTCTAATAGTGTGTCTAGTACTATCCTCAAGTGTCTCGTGTGCTCCTCTTCGAATGCTGGGTACACAAGGATGTCATCAATGAAGACCACCAGGAACTGGTCTAAGTAAGGCTAAAAGATCTGTTTCATGAGTCACATTAGCAGTGCTGGAGATTTCATCACCCCAAAAAGATTCACCAAGTACTCGTAGTGGTTATAATGACATCTTAAGGATGTCTTCGGTATATCCTTGTCTCATACTCCTAGCTGGTGATAGCCAGATCTGAGGTCGATCTTTGAGAACCACCACACCACATTCAACTAATCTAAGAGGTCATAGATCCTCAGTAGTTGATATGTATTCTTCACGAGAACATATTTCAGGAATTTTAAATCCCCATGTAACCTCAATATAATATATGCATTCTTGGAAAACAGAACTAGGGTTTCTCAGGGTGAAACATTAGGTCTCACAAAGCCCTTCGTCTAAAATTCCTCCAACTACACCTTCATCTTTCAAAGCTCTATGGGATCCATCCAATATATAGGTTTATATATCAGAACTGTCTTGGGGTATATATCAACTCAGAAGTATATTTCTCTTTAGGGAGGTAAACCTAAAACATCCTCAAGAAATATGACCTTATACTTCACCACCACAAAATAAAACATAGGACACATATCATCCACTCCACCAATGGTGAGGATAAATGAATGATGAGTAATGGGTTTCACCCTCCTATGTGTGATTCTATCCTATGTTGCATGTATTTACTTTTCACCAAAAAAGGAAAACCTAATCCCATACCCACATAAAAACTATAGCTAACTCAATATCATGAGTCATGTAGTTCTTCTCATGTGGTCTCAACTAACATGAACCATATGAAATCATTGCTTACCTCTACATCAATAAACAAACAATCATGGTTCAAGATGCATCACAAAACAATACGTAATCATCACTATCCTATGGAAATCCCAAGATGGTAGATCTCATCAATCTCTTCCTAAACCACTAAAAACTATCCTAACACTTTTCTATCCACATGAAATGCTACTAGTTCCATGTCTATGTTGTCACGGATGCTTCCATCCTGGATAAGTTGGATAAAAACCTCTGATAGTACCCTGCCAAACCAAGTTAACTCTACACCTCGGTAACACTCTTTGGGGCTCCCCAATAAGAAATGCCTCAATATTCCATGGGTCTACTGAAACTCTAACCTCTGAAATGGCACGTCCCGTTAAATGGACCTCTCGAATCCAAAACTAACACTTTGAGAGATTCCAATAAATCTGGTTCTCTTGTAGTGTGTCTACGACCATCCTCAAGTGTCTCATGTTATCCTCTGAGGATGTCAAGTACATTAGGATTTCATCAATGAAGACCACCAATAACCAGTCTAATTAAGTATGAATGGTTTGTTTCATGATTCCCATGAATAATGTTGGGGAATTTTTCACACCAAATGGAATCACAAAGTACTCAAAGTAGTCGTAATGACATCTAAAGGTAATCTTTAGTATATACTCATCTTGTACTCATCACTAGTGATATACATATATGAGTCCAATCATCGAGAACCACCGCGCCCTTTTTAACTAATCAAAGAGGTCATCAATCCTCATTAGTGGAAAATTATTCTTCTATTTTGCCTATTTTAAGTGCCAAAAATCCACACAAAACCTCAATATCTTGTCTTCCTTCTTGGAAAAAAAAGTAGGGATTCCCAAGGTGAAACACTAGGTCTCATGAATCCCTTCTTCTACAAGTCCTCCAAATTTACCCTCACCTCATGAAGCTATTTGGGAGCCATCTGATATGCTGGTGTAGACATCAGTGTAGTCCCGAGGTATAGATCAATGTAGAATTGTATCTCCCTATAGGGAGGTAAACCTAGAACATCCCCACGAAAGATGTCCTGATACTCATCCACCACTATAGGAAACTAAGGACTTGTGTCTTCCACAACACCAAGGGTCGGGCTAGCCAACTGATGAGTGATTGGATACCCCCTCTTATGTGTGAATCGGTCCTATACTACATGTGTTTTATTTTCACAAAAAAGGAAAACATAGTTCCATAAATGTGGACATACCACATTTTTCCCCTAAAATAGTATATCTGAGCATTAACTGTATAGAATCAGTCCATACTAAGAATGATGTCATAAGGCCTCAACGCCGCTACAAAGAGTTCCCAATTGAAACTCTCAACTCCAAGAGTCAACTAACACTGTTTTCACTAGTGTGTGATCATCGAATATCCTCTTGTAGAAGTTTATTAGCGTAAGGGTCGAGTCAATGGTTCAATCGGAATCTCTGAGTCTCGAAAAAGATTCATTGAATGAAATGAATGACTAGAACCAATGTCTATCAAAACTAAAGCTAAGGTGAAAAACACATAGATCATACCTCAAATCATCCATGGAGTGTCAGGGTACTAAGAAACCATTTCCTATAACTAGTCTCATCCCTAACCACTAGCTCCCTGAGCCTGGAATGGACCACCTATGGGTTGTGGTGGTAATAGGTCAAACCCCTGCCACCTCCTCTTGCCCTTTCTACTCCTCTACCACATCCACTGCCATATAGACCACCCTTCTCCTATAACTTACTCTACCTTAGAAGTCCCTCGACATTCTCCTGATTAGTTTTATGATAGTTCATGCAATCTCATGCCAGATGTCCATGAACAATGCATGAGTAACACCATTTATCCCATTGATGATTTGAGCCACCCTAGGAGCCTTACACAACTCACCATGATTGCTGTTATCACCTCTTGAAAATCCTGACCTTCCTGTATCCCTATGACTATCATCATCTATCTACTACTAAGGTCTCGACTACCTGGAGCCCAATGTTATTTCCCACTACCAGTGTCTTCTCTGTTAGAAAGCTCTCCACTGGTAGGGCTAGGTCAAGTACCCCAACATAGTTAGTAATGCTAATAGATACCACAGATTCGCTGATGTCATGGCATAATCCATAATCGAAGGTCTGATCCCTGAAAAACTAGTCCTACACCATATCCATGGAGTAGTGTAGAAGATTAGTAAGCTTTTTTGAATACTCCACCATGGTCATACTGCCCTACTGCAGATGAAGATGCTCTTATAGTCACACTGATCATAATGTAGCCAGATTTAACTCCACTTTGAAGAGTTTCTCAAATTCAGTCAAGGAGAGTGTTGTATCGTCTTGTGTCTGAGTCACTAATCTCCAACATTTCCCCACATAGCTCTGAAAAAGACTCACGGAAAAGACTAACATCTGATCGGAAGGCGTCTTCACAAGGATAAAAACACAAGTTATTGCCTCTACCCAATCATCAGCCATCCAGTGATACGGTACACCATGAAACCTAATATTTCACTGCCTATGAATCTCATGTAACACACTCAAACTATGTGCATCCTCATCTAGTTGTGTGGGTAGTTGATCATTCTAGAAGGGTGGAAGTATAGCTAGTAAACCACATGGAGGTGTTATCTTTAGTACATTACCTTTTACTGATTCCATATCACTAAGCGTATCATCCACAAGAACATGTGATGGAGTCCTAGCTGGCTATCTATGAGGAGGAATCCAGAAATAAAACAAGATGTACCACAATCAATAGAGTATATCTAGATAGATGAATCATGAAGGACAAAGAAAACACCACCATTCGTTTTTTATTCATCTACCATTATTTTTTTCCTAAAAATAGTTTTTTCATTTACTGAGACCAAAAGTTGGTGCTCAGAGTTTTGGGGTATGGATACTTTGGCCAAGGAACCAACACTGGATTCCTTGTCCTAAAAACCTAACTCAAAACACTTAACATTGTTGCCCCAAACCAAACTCATAGACTCCCAGTTGTAAAGTACAACTGACACCCTCTGATAGCACTCTATCAAGACCCATCCCAGAGGGTCCCATGTCATGACTAACCCACACCTCTGTCGAATTAGTTAGGGGTTAGTGACTAGAACTGAGTAGGAATATACAAAAAATGGGAGGCATTAGCCTAATGTACCTACACGCACACACGCATATTCTATTCAAAAATGATAAAATGTAAAAACATTACGTAAAAATGCATGAAAACCACTATATCCCACAACCAGATTACAACAATGAAAGTACTAGAAAATAAACAGGGCCAAATAAAATCCCAAAAAAAATGTTTGTAACCACACATCCAACATGTAAGAAAAGAGGTACAGGGATTGCTATTTAAAAAGATGTAGGAACACACCTCAGTTTGTCCAGTCTCACAAAACACCTTCTGGTCCTGGTCTTCCTAGTACTCCATCAAAAGGTCGATCTTCTACACAAGACACAACATGTGTGGTAAAATTCCATGAATGGGTGAGTATAACAATACTCAGTAAGACACCCCAAAACCAAAAAAGAAAGTGTGGTCATATCTACACTGGTATATTTCTATTTCACATATAACAAGAACATCCAACTATACTCCATCCAAGACACAAAGTCTATAGGTAAGTCACACCCAATTACTTGCAATAAGATTCTACTCAAATTGTACTCGTTTTGGGAGAACTCACTCCACGATTCACGGAATCATTGGAGACACTCACAAAGAGGTCTACCTCATTTGGTCCCCTCCCAAAGACAACGCATTGGTCAAGGAAGAATATGATATATAGGGAGTGGATCCTTCCCAGACACACTCAAGAATACCATGTACTAAATCTGGATTAACTCATAACATAGGGGATCCTACCTAGACACAATGGGGAATACCACTAACCCTACTGATGTGGCCCATTAGATAGAGGACCAATGCTTTTCTCTCAATGGTTATGTTGATTTCACAAAACATCACTAGGGGTTATAGATGATCACACACTTGTCCCATGGAGGGATACCATACTCTATCCAGGACATAGCCTATAGAGGGGATCACAATCTATTGATGTGGGAGTAATTCTATATTGAACCCTCAAGGAAAGGACATAAGGAACACTCTCAACCTATTTTGGACTAAACTAAAAACTCACCACTTGTCTCGAAAGGAGAGTATCAACATCATGGTCTCAAATCCATAAACACCACATTGATTGGATACTCTATTTAAGAAGTTGTAGTTGTTTGAATTTTTATAGTGGGTCAATGGGCCAGTGGATTGACTACTCCACCGACTATGCTGATTAGACATGGAGGTCGACTGTGGCGATATGCTATTTCATGGACCAATCATTGCATTCAATCCACCTTCAATGGATCACGATCAATTGTGGTAGGCTATCTCCCAATAGACCGACTACTGTGGACTGACTGTGGCGGTTAGTCCACCTACCATAGCCCACAGTCGACTATGGTGCGGATCTGCCTCAGTCATCCCGGGTACATCCTAGGTCTGACCCAACCCACTCACATGCATGCTGCCTAGGATTCCTCATAACGCCTTCTGTGTCCGCAATAGCTCCATGTCCATAGTGGTTCTCTGGAATCCAACCATGCAGTTGCCTCCGTCGGTCAAGTCTCGGCGCCCTATGCTTCCACCATTGCTGACCTTTTCTTCCTCCTCTTATGTGATCCTAAAATCCACCTCTGATGCTTTTAATTTGAAACTGTTATAGATTTAGGTGCCTTGGTTCCCTATCTACACTTATCCAGCCTCTATGGTAGATTTTCTTCCAATCTGGGGGTCTGATCGCATTTGGAACCACCTGCAAAGTTTGAGGTGTGACCGTAAGGATTTAATGGTGATGGACGGAAATAATTTAGGGATAAAAAAATAGAAATCCTAATAAATTTACCTTAGCCTATGTTCATGTTGGTTTCAATATGTTTTTGTTAGAATGATAAAGGAAGAGGAATAAAGATCAATCTCTCAGTAATCCTGCAGATAATATCACATCCCTCAAAAATGATTGACTGCAGGAAAATCAGTTTTTCGATTGATCTGAATTTTTCATATAAATAAAAAACATGGAAAATAACTCAAAATAACATCCCCTACCTCGATACGATTCGATCGCTGATGAAAAATGAAGTGTCGTTGGCAAGGATCGATGAATCTGAGGTGCGTCTTCCGATCGATCTATCATCTTCTTCCAAAGGTTTATTAAGAGGTTCTTTCTCCATAGCTCCAAATAAAATCTAGTTTTATGATTTTATCCTTGAATTTTTAATAAATAATTAAAAAAATAAAGAAATTTCAACAAAATAATTTCTTTATTAAATTATTTTATTTATGGCTACATCCTCTATGGATTTTTATACCGAGGACCAATGCCAACTAACATTAAGTCATGCATATGGTAAAGGTGCCAATATGAGCTCAAATGTGACCTTAGATTTCTAATTCGGGCACCCTTTTAGGTGTAATTCCACTTTTTCGGGAAAACTGTGCTCACGTTCTCTTAAAAAGTTTAATATGTTCCAAACATTTTTTTGGGCACACCAGGCCTCAGAATCGCATGTCGTCTCAGTTCCTGATCTTCAAATCAATCCATGTAATATCTAAAAATTATAATGGAAAATTTGAGATGTTACAAAAATATTCTTCTAACTCATTCAGACTAATTTGTCTTGAATAAAAACAATGTAAACATGGAAAAAGGATTTGAGAGGGCACATTTTCATTCTCACTTGAAAACTTGATTAAATAATTAACTCCATCTTCATACACTTTGGTAAAATGATTAGTGTTCATAAATTTTTTATTTATCTTCATTCTATTGGGTTCATAAAATATTAATTTTGTATAATAAATAAAAAAACACATAAGATATTCATTATAAATGGTGAAACTTTTAGAAAGTTCTATTTAGTGAAACCCAAAACATGATTATTTCAACGAATTTCAGTATTCATTGAAGAAAACGTGTAATTGAATTTGAGAAAATAATTACATCAGTATGGAAGTTGTTATATTAAGAATTCATTTAAAGGTGAAAGTTATAGACAACTGTCATCCTCATCAACTCTTCCCACAGACATTTATCATTTCATTTTATTATTGGACACACATTCTACATCTCTTGTGGTCATGAACCCAAGTTTCTAGAAATAATAAAAGAAGTAGTCATACATGGGATGAATAATGATCAGAAAAGTTTAAGAACAATAAAAGATATGTGGGATGATTCTTAAGAGATGAATTATAATTATAATTTTTCAGTGGATAAAGCTTATTAGAATTAAAGTTTTCTATAAAACATATGGGGGGTGACTCTCAAGAAAAACATTGCAATAATAACTGTTGTTTGACATAAATCAGGTCTTCCGTAAATCCCTTAATCAAATGAAAATATAATATAGGAAATTAAAGAGTAATAAGAAACCCAAATATGATAAACACAAATAATAAACTCTCATTAAATCAACTAGAAGTTATAAAAATGTATTGATAAAACATTTTTATAATTTAAGAGTTATTTCATATACATGGATGGTAATTAGAGATTCCTATGAGTGGAAGCAATACATGTAGACCTAAAATTATGAATACCTAAAAATAATTTTTAATATATATAATTTGATCACCTTCATTCTATTTTTTGGAACAGCTGATGTAACAACCTAAGGAATTGTTACATTTAATATTAATGGTATATAAAATATTTTAAAATGGCTTAAAATTTTTGGATGTCATATATTCACACCGACCCATACCAAGGATTCTATGGAGTTTATCACATCTGATATACCCATCTAAAGGACTCTAGGGAGGTCATCTGATACACATTGAAAAATACATCAGATTATAGGGTGGTATATAAAGAAGTTGGCATAAATAAAAAATACAGATCAACAATATATATCACAAACAAGGAAGAAAAACATACCAACCCTTACAACATCTACCATATACACACTAGCCTCTATCAATAGGGAATGAATCCCTTTTGGTCACATTTTCAAAGTGTAATATGTTTACATCACTCTTAAATCTAAGTGAAATTATAAAATTTACAAATATATAAGACATCACTCCCCTAATAAAGTCTCCACTGCATAAATACAAAAATAACTAATAAGTTTAATATGTCAGGAAGCAGTCCCATAAGCTACCCAACCACGATCATGGAAATTCATACATACAAAATTATATATAATATGTAAAATGAGATTTTACTTGTACCATATGTATAATTACACTATTTATCCAATGAAAATAAATCATCATTTATCCACACTTTCACAAAAATAAAATATTATCTCAAAAATACCCTAAATTAATTCACACCAACAATTGAGAAGGAAGGAGATGCTCGTATGGCCTTGGAGTGAAGCTAAGAAGGATCATAATATCGGTATTCCACACTCTAAAGAATCCAAGATTCTAAATGGATAATCTCTAGGGCCAAATATAAAAAATGGCTAACACACCATACTCACAGCTTCAAAACAGCCTCCACCACAACAAGAGCCATTGATGTTCTACACCTCGATTTTCCCAAGAGAAATTAGACAAAATTTTACATTTGAGAGAGAGTATAGAATGACTTATGATTGATCCTTGGATTCCTTCAACCCATAAATCATTCAATCCTTGGATTTTTTTGAGCCTTGATTCACGAATTGATTCATCGAGTAGGAGTGTTGTCAGTGGGTGGCTTCTATAGAATGCTTCTGAAATAGAGATGGGTTCATGATGAGTTAGAGTTTTTCAAATAGATTGGGACATTTTTATTATCACTTATAAAAAAGTACTGATAAATATATAGATTTATCAGTGCTAAAAAAGCCCTGATAAAATATATATTTATAAGCATTAAAGTTTTAGCACTAATAAAGATGTATTTCATCCATTCTTTTTATCACTAATAAAGAACTATCTTTATGAGTGATAAAAAATCACTGTTAATAGTCCTTTTATCAGCTCTTATTACTTAAGCACGGATAAAGAATTAAAATTTATAATTATAAACTAAATTTATATATATATATAATATAATTAAATATAAATATAGTAAATATATTATTTATTTAAATATATTTATTATAATTTTATAATTATTTTAATATAGATTTATTTACTTACAAATATATAAATATTTTTAAAAATTAATATTTATATCATTATATATATTTATATAATTAAATATATTTTTATATTTATTAAATATATATATAAATATATATATATTAAATATATTCAATATTGAAATAATTTTATTAAAATTCATTCATTATTTAAAAATATATAATAAATTATATATAATTATATAAATAATTTTTAATATATATATATATATATTTATTTATTTATTTATAATTATAAATGTATAAATATAGTAATTGTACATTTGTAAATATTTTTAATTTTAATTTTTTTACAAATATATTTTTAACATTAATAATGAATATCTAATATTATGTGAATGCATGTAAAAAATGAGTGAAATTTAATTAATTAAAAATAAGTATACTTTAACAAAATTGAAAGGTTAGATAAGTTTTATCTATTTTTGTTGTATATAGAAATGCATTAATTACATATATGTTAAATCAATATAACACACATTTTATCTATGTTAAATTAAAAAATCAAAATACTTTCAATTATGTCCATTACACTATGCAGTTAGTCAGTATTTTTAATTCATATTAATTTTTAATTATAAAACTTTTTTCTCATAATATAGGTCTATTTAATGTAAAAATTTAATAATATTTATTATATAAATCATATTTATATACATTCATATATATCTATATATTTAATATATTCTACTTATTAAAATTATCAACAATTATATAATTAATAAAATGTATAATATTTTTCTCACTTTACTTATTTTTAATTTTTATTTGATTAATTTTAATTTTGCATATATTTATATATTTAATACATACTATTTATTAGTATTTATAATACATATAAAGTATAATTAATTTATTAATTTTTATCCATAAATAGCTAATTAATAAACAAATTAATATTTTTTTCATAACATCATTTTTTTATTTTTTATTGATTTAATTATTTCATTTTATTCTGTCCTTTATCGGCACTAAAAAAGTGTTGATAAAGGACCCTTTTATGAGAGATAAAAATAAACTACTAAAAAGGGTATCCTTTATTTGTGCTAAAAAAGTGCTAATAAAAATTACCATTTTTTAGTGCTAAAAATAATGTGATGGAAAAGGTAACCCTTTGTCAGTGTTAAAAAAATCACCGATAAAGGGTATACTTTATTAGTGAAAAAAATACATTAGTAAAAGTTAAAATTTACCTGGGCTTTTTTGTAGCATTGATAAATAGGACCTTTTTTAGTGATTTTTTCTAGAACTGATAAAGATTGATTCAATTAAAGGCAAGTATTGTAGTAGTGATCGCTTCACAAGGTGGTAGTTTTTCGTACACATGAGGGACATTATCGTATCTCTCACATAATAGAAATTAATATGGTATATGTGATATTTTAATTAAATAATTATAATATTATTATTAATATCATATACATATGTAAAAACCATCATTAGAACAATCCTTTGAAGATGGTAATGTAAAACGAACGGCATTGATACATGATGCGGTTGTCCTTCGTAAACATGATCAACAATTTAGTTTTCCATTTGATAGAAGTGGATATGGACATAGATTATTATATTAACATAATAATATCTCCATATATATTAAATAATAGTGTTATTATTTGGGTATATTAGGAAAATATTATATGGTGGTAGAAGTATAATTAAAATGAAAATGCATAGTTAAAGATATTACATCTTCTTCGAGAAACCTCTTTAGGTTTAACCGAAATCCTTCTAATATTAGATGTATGATCTAACCAAGGCCTATATTATGTTATTAGGTTCTTAATGAAGATATATGGTGTTTCCCTTGGAATTTCGGGGATGACCTCTTTAATGGAAGGTTCAAACATTCTGATCAGTTTCTAATGAGTTTGTTCGTAGAACTGGAAACATACAATGATTCCACATCCATTTGGATCTACTTTACAAAGGTAGGCACTCATTAGTTTGTGGGATGATGAGGCTTAGGAATTTTCATTGGTCGAGAGGATGGGAGGTCGGACTCATCACACCTTTTTTAGGGGAATTATTGTCTACTCCGGGACTCTCTTTATAGATTTAAGTTAGGTTCATGAATCCTTATTACATTACCAAGTATAAAATGAGCTTTCCTTTAGATCTGACAATCAATGATCGATATGTAGGAATTTTAGAGAATCTTTTATATGTATTCGAGGTTCTTCATTGATAGAGAATCATCTGTATTTGTTAGAGATTCTTAGTCAATGGTATCCTTTGATACATAAAAGTCTCTTGGTCATTATGATGACCATGCTGGTTTTAAAGCCACTCAGTGGGGCACTTGAAGTTTATTGTCATTCATAAGGGAATAGATTATTTCAGAGTAAGGATTGAACCCGCAGCTGGGCTACCTACGTATCCTTTGTTTAGAAAAGGAATCATAACCCACGTAGTTCGAGTAAGGGATTATGATGTTTATGATTGATGGCTCAAAGAAGGATGTCATAATTACATTTACACTCTAAGCTCACGTGAGTCATGATCGGTGTGAGAAATAAGAGGTATTGGTAAAAATTAGACAATTGTGCCATGAAAGATGCAATCATAAGAAATAATGTGGGACTTATGTATGTATGACTACCGAGATAAATGGAGATGAGGATTTACTTCAGGGAAGAAATCCGGGAACAGGGTCCATAAAGGTATATGTGCTTCATGGAGATTTGAATACTCTAACTTGGGGCTTACTCCTAAAAAGGAGGCCCAAATTAGGAGAGTACTTGTGATTGTGTTTTACTCCTGATAAGGAATCTAAAATCAAAAGTAAATTAGGACTGGTTAATAGGAATTAAGACTGGGGCTTACTCTTGAAAAGGAGGCCCAGGTTAAGAGACTTCAAAAATTAAGGGACTTGGGGCTTACTCCTAAAGAGGATTCCCATATTTCAGACTGGGGCTTACTCTTGAAAATGAGGCCCAGGTTAAGGATTATGACTGGGGCTTATTCCTGAAAAGGAGGCCCAGGTTAAGGATTATGATTGGGGCTTATTCTGAAAAAGGAGGCCCATGTTAAGGGAATTAAGGTTTGGGTCTTACTCGTGAGGAGGATGCCCAGATTTGGGAACTTTAAGAACTGGGGCTTACTCCTAAAGAGGATGCCCAATTTTGAGAATTATGACTGGGACTTACTCCTGATAAGGAGGCCCAGATTAAGGGACTTGGGGCTTACTCCTAAGGACGATGCCCAGATTTGAGAATTATGGTTGGGGCTTACTCTTGAGGGGGATGCCTAGATTAGGGGCTCTCTCATCTTAAAGGATGAGTTTGAATTAATGAAATCTCAATCTTTAGTGACATAAAGATATGTAAATTACTATATCTTGAGAGATATTCCATAGAATTCCTTTCATGTAAGGAATCCAAATCAAGAAATCATGCCATAAATGGCTTTGAAGAGTGTCTTGAAGACTGAATCTTGAAGAGGAGAGGTGGAATGGCATAAGAGGGGTAAAATGGGAAAGAAGTGAAACCAAAAAGGTAGGGGCGCGCAAGTCCTGGCAGGCGCATAGGTACTGCATGGGCGCGCAAGTTCCGGTCGCGTAGGTATACCTGCGCGACACATGGGTACTTCCACGACGGTTAACAAACAGGGTAATACTTGAGCGACTCTTGGTTAAAGCCTTTAAAATCCTCTTGAGGTTCTTCCAGAAGAGGGGCGCACATGTTCTATTGAAGGAGTGAGGCGGCGTGAAAATGTGTCCATTTTCCTTAAGGGATGGACACTCAGGCACGCAAGTGTTGATGACTTTCAACACTTAGGAATTCTTCCCCCTCTTTAGATCTTCCGTTCTAGGTAAGAAATTACCTTAGAATTGTTTCGGAAGCTTTGAGAAGAGACTAGGGTGCCGAGAGCTTAAATCTCAGTTTCTAGAAAAATTACTCACCAAATGGGGGCCCACAGGGTCTATTTATTGTTTGGAGAAGACCCGGGCAGTTATCACTTAGGTCGCGCAAGTCACTTGCGTGACCACTAGGCGGCGCGCAAGTATACCTGTGCGACCATGAGTGAACTTGCGCGACCTATGGGAAATATTCTCTTTGTTCATCCCTTTGTCGATTTTTTTATGTTTCTTTAAAGAATGAATCAATTTGGACTAAGTCATTTCCCTTTACATTCCTTTGGGCTCTGTGATGAAAAAGGAGTGTCAACAAAAGTCCCCCCTCAGAGTTGGATCCAAAAGAAATGAGGATTTGACTCTAAGGAAAAGAAGAAACCCAAAGGAAAGGAGGTGTGCAAGTCTTTAGGGCGGCGTGCAAGTGCGCGTCACGCAGGGCCTGGCATGCAGGGGTACGTCTTTAGTCGCACAAGGTACGGCGCGCGGGGTTCTGGCCGCGTCTATAAATATAGGGCCTCACTTCCGTACAAAGCATCTAAATTTTTGGATTTCAAACCTTCGAGCTCTCGCCACGCAGGTCACCTTAGCCGTGCAGGTTGCTCTGTTTTCCACTATTTCCTTGATTTCACGCTGCTGTCAAGGTATCTAGACTTTCGCGGTGATACATGCACGCCAAATACATGCACGACACATTCATACATGCGTACCAAGTTTAGAATTGCGCGCCATAATGCCTTGTCCATTTTTCTAAATTCCTTCACAATTTTATGAAAAATAAAACCCATTTAAGAGTTAGTTTATTCAACTTTTGTGCAGATTCAATGGCTCTCAGTAGAATCGGAATGGCTGATGAACTGGATAGCAAGCAGATTGATGACAAGATGAACATTGTTGGCCATGATTACTATGATATCTACGACAGCACTCTCCCATATTTTGGCTAAGTACTTGAAGAAATATCATTTTAATTTTCCACAGAGCATCTACCTGCCTCTATATGGTCATGGTCTTCTGCAAGGAGTCAATGTTCCAGATGAAAATAATTATACGCCTGAAATGCAGCTGCACTACTACTCCTCTATTTCGGTTATTTTGTGCATTAAGAACAACAACTATGGTGTGAATGTTCAAATTCTTCCTCCATGTCATTTCCTTGCAGATATGAAAATGGAAAACCCATGGGCTGAAATATTTTCCATTGCCGGTTGGTGGAGAGAAGACAAACATGGCATTAGAGCAATATCTGAAAAGTGTACTCTCTCCAAATGGCTCTTTACTTCCAATGCTTCATTCTCAAATCCATGTATCCATCTTCCAAGTCTCTTGGATAGAAATGGAGTCATTGTTTGATCAGCAGAAAATTTTCTCAAACCACACCCAAGAACATTCTTTTACAATTGTTCCAAGAAGAGCTGGTATTACTGCATCTCTTATGGTATCCAGTTGAATGAATGAATTCCAGGTGGCTTCTGATGAAGCTCGGGATGCTGTAAATCAAATGAAGATTTATGTTGAAAGTCTTTTTTAATTCCTTGTAAAAGAGAAGAGACTCCAGTCTGTGGATGTCCTTCTAACTCTTGTGAATCAATGAAAAAGAGCTTTCACCTTCATTCATTTGTGAACACATTTTCTTGCTACCTTCTTTAAATTTTACCTAAGACAATGGGCCTAGTAAGCATAGGTTGATTTTTACTAGGATTAATGTAAATAACCCTACAAACTTTGAATCTTTTAATTTCTCAATATTACCTAAATCATACAAAATGTATGTTTAGTGAGCTGGAACTTGACATTTATTCAGAGTTCCCTTGTCTTTTGTGGGCAGTTTAAATTCATGCATGTCAGACATAAAGAGGTTAATGTTTAAGGTCGAAATAGCTTTGACCGAATGAATTATAATTGACTCAATTCCTTGAAAATTCATCTGAAAACATAGTACCATAATCAAGTATAAGGGGGGGGGGAAATTTAAACTATGACTTAAGAATATTTTAATCTGAGGAATGATATGAAAAAGTGCTGAAATGCATTCGAAGAAGTAGTTACCAAGAATGAAGTTACCATTATTTAACAAACCTGTTAGGGGGTTTAATTATGCAGGGCCACCTACGGGCATTGGATGCATAGTCAAATAAATAGTATCTTTTAGCTAACAAGTCTGTTATGTAGACTGTTTATTCAATGCCACCTATGGGCACGTGCTGCATAGTCAGGAAAAAGAACTCTCAGAAATTTACTTTCCTAGTGCTAAAAGCTAGTGAAAGTTTATGGAGATTCAAATTTTCCAAAGTATAGAGTTTGATGTATGGAAAGAGGTACTTGAATATGGAGAAGATATTTCCATACAATATTATC
Organism: Viscum album; assembly: GCA_963277665.1. Lineage (NCBI taxonomy): Eukaryota > Viridiplantae > Streptophyta > Magnoliopsida > Santalales > Viscaceae > Viscum > Viscum album. The sequence goes on along the minus strand of OY728163.1, from coordinate 387,348,121 downwards.
GAAGAACTGGATGGATATCACTCCTACGAAGGTCTGACCCAAACGTAGGGAAGTAGAATATAAACCATAGACTTGAATACTTTCAGATAATGAAAAAGGATATGGGACAAATATGTTAAGGATGGCTACTTTTGCGGATCCCTACATACTTTCATTTAAGACAAATAAGGACAAAAGAGGCATTCTTCCCAAGAATGAAGTTACCACTATCCGAAAAACTCGTTAGGGGGTTGAATTATGCAGGGCCACCTATGGGCATTGGCTGCATAGTAAAATAATAGTATCTTTTGGCCGACAAATCTGTTATGTAGACTATTTATGCAAGGCCGCCTATGGGCATGTGCTATATAGTCAGGCAAAAGAATTCTCAGAAGTTTGACTTTTTTGTGACTAGAAGTCATGAAATGGGTTATGAAGATCTGAAAATATTTAAGGTTAGTATTATGACACATAAAGATGGGTATTGTCCAATGTATACAGAGATACATAGATCAACGCTAACCATAATCATGTTGTGGCTGGGTCCTGAATTGAAATGATGGACTTCACTATGTATCCCATAAGGATGGGAATCAAGCCATGCGTAGTTATTGAACTACAGTTTAACATCGTGTGGGACAAATGGATTATAGATCTTAGTTTAGGGTGATAGATCTTGGACCATTAAAAGAAATACACAGTGTGTGCTTTTATGGGGACTTTTCAGCCAAGGGGCTGAAAGTGGAATTTGGGGTTAGGCCCAAAGACTTGGGGCTGGATTCGAGGGGTACTCAAACGTTCCTACATATCTCATAAGGATGGGAATCAAGCCTACATATTTCTAGAACTACCCTCTATACAAATTTGGTTCGTACATGTGAAGGGTGAAAGGGGACTTTAGTACAATGATGGTTTAACCCAAGATAAATGGTTTGGGAATTTCCATGTATGCACGTAGTCTTTGAAATGAAACATGATGAAAAAATCAATGTAAATTATGGTTCCCTCTCAGGTGAGGGTATCAAAGAATATTGTAGTTTATTTTCATACTGGACAAAATTTTTGTATAGTTTAATGTCATATAACAAGGACAAAAGTGAACCAATGTAAAGATATTGATTCTAGGGGCAGTTTCACGAATCAACATCATATGAGATGGAGGTGAACCAATGTGAAGAGATTGGTTTTGGGCTTGAACCTTGGGAGGTTGCCTACGTACCCAGCCTGGAAGGCAGGGATCAAAGTCTGTGTAGTTAAATTAAATAACTAATTAATGATCAATTTGTTCTTGGGGACAACGACCTAAAAAATGATGTTGGGACTTACACATGGTTTGTAGCCCAGAGAGAGTGTTATGGTTGAGGTTTTCTCTATGATCACGTGAGACATACTCGGTGTGAGAAACAAGAGGTAACAACAACCTTAACGATGCACAGTTTAATGTCATGTAGGACATATAAAGGGACTATGCAGTTTAAAGTCTTCCAGTTAGGACTATTGGTGCTGCACAGTTTAGTGTCATGTGGTAGGGACAAAGTAAAGTTTAATGTCCTGTAAGACATATCAAAGGACTTTCTATACAGTTTAGTGTCATGTAGTTAGGACGATGGGGACAATATAGTTTAGCATCATGTTGGACAAGAGGGGACTGTGCAGTTTAATGTCATGCAGGGATGACAAAAGAGTACACCATTTAACGTCATGTTGGACGCATTGGGGAATTATTCTTTTTTTTATAGTTTAATGTCATGTTGGATAAAAAAGGGATGATACAGTTTAGCATCATGTTGGACGAAAGTCCGAATAGTTTAAGGTCATATGGATGGACTGTGGATGGTGCAGTTTAATGTCATGTTGGACGGTGGTGTAATTTACGGTCATACAAGACCTTTGATGATTATGTAGTTTAACATCTTTCTAGATGTAAGTGACTTTTATACAGTTTAGCATCATGTAGTTAGGACGTCACAGTTTAACGTCTTGCTGGATGTAAGGGACTTGCAAATAGTTTAGGGTCATATGCATGGACCATTGATGATGCAGTTTAAGGTCATACTGGACCATTGATGTAGTTTAAAGTCATACAGGTCCTAATTGAAGTTTATGGTCATACCGAACCATAGGGGGACTGTGCAGTTTAATGTCATGCAGTGAGGACAAATTAGGGAAAATTTTTTTCCCACAGTTTAACATCGTGTGGGACGAAATTAATACAAATAGTTTTAGGTCATATTTATGGACCCTTGCAATATAGTTTAATGCCATATAACAAGGACAATGAATAATTTTGTGTTTATAAAAAATACTTCTTCAAAAATCTGGCATTGGTTGGAGTAGTGATGAGTTCTCCATCCATCGAGATTAATGAATAAGCTCCATTGGAGTAGACCCTATGTATTGAATAAGGTCTTTCCCATTTTGGCTCAAGCTTGGGAGGTTTCTTTCATGGTATCATTGGAGTTCTGAGAACTAATACCAATTCTCCCTGAGTGAATGAACGAAGACAAACTTTTTTGTTAAAAGCTCATGCTATTCGATTCTGATAGACTTCTAAGTGGTGCAAAGTGCACAATCTTTTCTCATATAACCGTTCCAATTCATTCAATCGCTTTTGAGATTGTTCATCTGTAGATGACTGATCAAAAATGGCTACTCTGAAAGAAGGAAATTGAACTTCAATGGGAAAGACGGCTTTCGTTCCATATACTAGTGAATATAAAGTAGACCGAGTTGCAGTGCGGGTGGTAGTCCGATAAGCGCATAAAGCATGAAAGATTTTATCAGTCCATGACCTCTTATCTTTATCCACCATATTTTTTAGTATATTTGAAAGATTATTTTTAAAGGGTTCTATCTGGTCGTTGGCCGCTGCATGATACCGAGATGAATGGTTGGATTTTATGTTGTATTCTTGATACAACTTCTTTACCTCGGATGAACAGAAGTTGGTGCCATTGTCCGTCAATATGGTATGAGGGACCCCAAATCTGTTAATGACGTTAGACTTGATGAAGCTAACAACGCATTTAGAACTAACTTCCTTGAGAGGTATTGACTCTGCCCATTTGGAAAAGAATTCAGTAGTAGTAATAATGTACTTAAACTGCTTGGCCATAGCTGAAGGGTAATGTCCCACCACATCCATTACCCATGTGGAAAATAGCCATTAGTATTTAGTTGTATGAGGAAACTCTGGAGTTTGATGAATGAAGTTGGAATGTACTTGGCATGAATGACACTTCTTTGTGAAATCAACACAATCTTGTATCATTTAAGGCCAAAAGTATCCAAGTCTTCGAATCGGATCAGACAGTCTATGTCCAGACTGGTGGGCACCACAGACTCTTGCATGCATTTCTTTCATGACAGCCATTGTCTCTTCACCATCGATGCATCTGAAGATAACTCCATCAAAACCACATTTGTAGAGAATTTTCTCTAGGTGATCTGGGCTATCATAAAGAGTAAAATTGACCACACGTTGCTGGATTTGTTCTTTCTCGGCTCTATCAGGTGGAAGTGTTCCATTTTGAAGGTATTCCCAGATAGGTGGAATACATCCTGTAGTATGACCATATGATTCAAGAATGGGAATAATTTCATTAATTTCCTCTGTTCTGATTCGAACATAAAGTGAAATTGCATGACAGTGGGCAATACTGATGGTTGTCTCGTCCCGATTTGGATCTGCCAGAGCTGTGGCTATATTAGCCAGTGCATCAGCTTGAGCATATTTTGATCTTGGGACACAAGAAAATGTCAGTTCTGAAGGGAATTCCACCATTAACTCTCTGACTTAATCATACAAAGGGATTAGTTCTTCTTTTCTAATGGAATAATCCCCATTGACTTGTTTTATTACCAGGTTTGAATCACCTTTAACCATTAAGTGATTCACTTGTGCTTGAAGTGATAATTCCAAGCCTACGATGAGATCTTGGTATTGTGCTTCATTACTGGTACCACCTTCCCGCAATAAGAAGGAATAAGGTAACACTGCCTTTTCTAGAGAAATGAGCACAATTCCTAAGCCAACTTTGTTGAATATAGGATTTTCCATTTTCCTCCCTGTTGGACTTCTAGAAGCCTCATCAAAATACATTTCCCATGCCTGAGGACTTTCTTGAATAGATAAGACTTCCTCATCAGGGAGTTCAATGTCTGAAGATGTATCTTCAACTGAAGGGTGTTCAGCCAGGAAATCAGCCAGATCTTGGCCCTTTATTGCCTTTTGAGACACATACTGAATGTCGAATTGCTGCAAAATAACTTCCCCCCTTTCCAGACGTCCTGTAAGCATTGGACGACTAAGGATGAATTTGAGAGGGTTATTGTGAGATACCAATTGGACCTCGTGATGTTGTAGGTAGTGTCTCAACTTCTGAACTGCAAAGATTAATGTCAGGCAGCACTTCTCAATACTTGAATACCGGGTTTCTGCTTCAAGCATAGTTTGACTGAGATAGTAGAGGATGTTTTCATTCCCAGCATCGTTCTTTTGATCAAGAAAGGTACCCAATGATCAGTCTAGAGCTGTCATGTAGAGGATAAGTGGTCTTACTTCAACAGGTGGCATGAGTACCAGTGGATTCAAGAGGTATTTCTTGATAATATCGAATGCTTCTTTACATTCCTCAGTCCACTGGTAAGTGACTCCCTTCTTCATGAATTTGGTGAAGGGTAACCTTTTGTCTTCCAAATTGGAGATGAAACGCCGAATATAGTCTAAGTGTCCTTGAAGTCCTCTTAATTATTTCAAATTTTGAGGAGGCGACATACCAAGGATTGAATTGGTCTTATCAGTATCAACTTCAATACCACGATGGCATACAACAAAGCCACAAAATTTCCCGAGGTTACCCCAAAAGCACATTTTAAGGGATTCATCTTCAAATTATGTTTTCGAAGCTTGAGGAATATGACTTTGATATCAGCCAAGTGATTAGAACATTTTTTGTATTTAACTACCAAGTCGTCTAGATAGAATTCAACAAACTTCCCTAAGAAGGGTTTGAAGATTCGATGCATGGAACGCTAATATGTTGCACCTGGATTCATTAAGCCAAAGAGAATTACCTGGTAGGAAAACACCTCCTAAGGGCCTATGAAGGATGTGGATTCCTCATCTTCTGGGTCCATTCAGATCTGATTATATCCGGAATATCAATCCATGAAGGAAAGTTCTTCATAGCTAGCTGTTGCATCAATTAAAAGTTCTGTAATCAGAACTGGGAAATCATCCTTAGGACAATGCCGACTAAGATCTCTGAAATCGATGCAAACTCTAATTTGTCCGTTCTTCTTCTTTACAGGGAAAATATTAGCCAACCACTTGGTATACTGAACTTCTCTGACGAAGTTATCTTTGATAAGATTATCCACTTCAGCTTTAATTTTGGAAGCATAACTGGGGTGTGTTCTTCTCGCGGCTTGCTTAAATCCTCGATGTTCTTCTGGTAAACCCAAATGATGAGTAGAAACATCAGGATCAAGCCCATGCATTTCTGTATAGTTCCAAGCAAATGTATATCTATTTTTCTTTAGAAAAGAAATATACAACTCTTGCTCTTCAAGAGTCATGGACGCACTGATTAAAGTGGTGCGTGGATCTTCTTTTGTACCCAGATTTATTTCTCGGAGTTCATCCACAGTGGTAGAGATACCCTCTTCAAATGCTAGAGGAGCATCTCTGAGATCTTCCTCTTCTTCTTCATCATGTGTTATTTCTTCCATTTCTACTTCCATAGTTGATGATGAATCAGAATTTCCATGATCAGAAGAGATGTCAACATTTGCATATCTTGAAGACGAAGCTTTCATTTCTGACCTGATTGATGATGAAGGGTCTTCTTTGGCTAATAAAGAGGAGATGATGGATTGCGAATCGACATCATTATTCGCCTTCAATGTTTCTATAACTTCTTCTAGCCTGGTTGGAGAAGTATAGACTTTTGGGATTTCAACAGATGAAATGAAGACGTCACCATTTGTGCTTTCATCTCTGCTTGGTGGGTTACCAATTTCTCCCATGTTGTCTAGATCGATTGCCGTAATTGATATTATGGATAATTCCATAAGAGTATTTTGATTTGGGTCTATCTTGTCAATTTTACTAATAGGAAACACATAATCTGTACTCACATGTGTAAATGGATTTTATAGCATCTCTCCTTTTTATAACGTAAACTTTCATTACATTACACACAACTGAGGATCTTTTAAGGTTTAGTGTCTTGGAAACCAGGAACATAATACATGAAAACAACATATAAAATTATTCTTAAACACTTGAAAGGCTTCTACTTAAGTTCATCCTAGGTTCATTACTGCATCTCATAACCTGGGGACATACATCAAAAGAAAGGGTGAGCAGACGGCCCAGTAAGGGAAACAAGTGAAACATTTTACATATGAACTTGAGATACATCAATAAAGTCATGAAAAGAACTTTAAGGAATGAGAAAGAAATCATGAGGCATATCATAATAAAAATAACATTTTTCATAACTTGAAGATGTGGCTAAAACATTTAATATTGACAATAATTTCGTTTCACCAAGGTCCATCCCCAAGGTGTCATTAAAAATTACCAAGGTTATTCACCAAGGTATCAGTCTAAAAAGTCATCTCTAGAGATTAAGTCTTTACCCAATGCATTGAGCACTATCTGGGCACACCCTTGCCATGTCTTTATTATCATGTGAGCCACATATATCATCATAAATCATTTCATAAACAACCCATATAGCATAAAAGAAATGGGTTTCATTTCATAATCATAACGTTTTAAAAACTGCTTTAAAGACATGATATTTATGTCACTTTAAACCCACGGAAAGGGAAAGCGGGTTTCATGTATGTAAATCCCATAATTTAAAATAGAAAATTTTGATATATATGTGAATACCCCTGTAGAAATAATATCTTTGAGTATTCACATAATAACATAAAATAATTTTGAGAAAAGAGAGAGGCATTTTGAGACGAAAATTCTGCAGCATAACGGCTACGTTTCGGGGTTTTAGAAAACATTGAAAAGAGAGGGGACATGGGTCAAACATTCATAAATGACCCATAAAACAGTATAGGGAAAAAATATGAAGGATATATGAACATGGTAATGAAATTTTAAAGATGTACCATATGAAATGAAGAACATGAAAGGAAGAAAAAAATATGATTTCTCTTATAAAAATTTGGCAGCCTAACGGCGTCACTTAAACTTCAAAAAAATGAATTGACAAGATAAAATAGGGTCTCTCATCATATGAACATAAAATATCAGTATGATAGATATATATATCATACCCCAAAATAATAAAAAAGAACTTGAAAGAATTGACATGAAAGTAGAACTTCAAAACGAGAAGGGTGAAGAACCACTAAAAAATTCGACAGCCTAACGACGTCACTTAGACTTCAACAAAAATGAATTGATGAGATCAAATAGGGTCTCTCATCATATGAACATAAATGATCAGTATGATAGATATAGAGATCATAACCCAACATAATAAAAAGGAACTTGAAAGACTTTGCATGAAAATAGATCTTGAAAATGAGAAGGGTGAAAGAACCCCTTAGAAATTCGACAGCCTAACGACGCCACTTAAAACTTCAAAATACTGAATTGAAGAGATAAAATGGGTTCTCTCATCATATGATCATAAAAGATCAGTATAATAAATTTATATATCATACCCCATGATAATAAAAAGGAACTTGGAATACTTTACATGAAAATAGATCTTGAAAAATGAGAAGGGAGAAAGAATCTGTTACAAAAATTTCGGCAGCCTAACGGCGCCACTTAAAACATCATAAAACGAAATAATGAGAGTAAGATGGGATCTATCATCATGTGAACATGAAAAGGGAAGTAATAGGAGTATAAAAGAACACCCTTAAACATAAGAACAGGGAGCATAAAAGAAATTACATAAAAGAGATTTCTTGAAAAGAAAGAGAGTGGTCAGATCCCTTACCTTAAAACGTAAATCTTACAACTCAATGGTTGGGACCTTGAGGGTTTGGGGCACCTTGGGAGGAATCCTTGGGAGGTAATGAGACCAAAACTTCTTTGGGGGAGAGTGGGTAGTTGAATGTATTAGAGGATGGTTTGGTATTTATAGGGAAAGTGAGGGGACAAGGCATTAATGGCCAAGGGACACCTCATTAGTGGTTTTGGCAAAACCATGGGCTTGCCCATGGTATTTGCCCATGGTATTGTCCACTTGGGACACCTCATACCTTATCTTAGTATTCATAATTCTACCATATTGATTACATACTTAATACATCATTTAATGATGTCATTAAACACCCGTAACTTAAAAACTGTATTTTCACTATTCATCGAAAATTCAACTTTCTCAGAATAATCCCAATATTTCACCTTAACCAAATATCAATGCTCTGATTTCAAAAATGAACTCAATTTTATAAAAATAATTTTCTAAATATTTTTAATTTATTTTTTAAATAAATACACTATTCACCGAAAATTCATTTTTCAGAAAAAACCCCAAAAATTACCATAACATAATATTGGTGCTCTGAGTTCAAAAATGAAATCCATTTTACAAAAATAATTTTTTAAATATTTTTAATTTAATTTTTAATTAAAAAACACTATTCAATCGAAAAAACTAATACTTGAATAATAATTTATGAAATCGTTATTTAACCATTTTTATTGAATCACATTACTTAATCAAGGTGCATAGATTATATTAATACATTCTTTAAGTGAGATTATTAATCCATTTGGACACATTACTAATCCTAATCATAAAATCACTATTCATAATTTACTATTCATCAAAAATTAGGTTGATCTTATTAGACTTTAAATTTCGTACTGAACATAATTGTAGAAGACCATTTTTTGAATATCATTACACATTTTTAATTATTTAAGGTTTACATAAACATTTTTAAAATATTATTTTTCTAAAATTCATCAAAAATATGCATACTATATTTATCCGGTCATTTGAAAATTCATAAACTTCATCATAAGAAGAAATCCCAATTTTTATTTAAAACAAAGGATTACACAAGGTAGTTACGGTCTCCTTACATATCCCCTTATCACACCAGCATAGGACCTAAGTGTAAGGTGTGCTAAGGTGAGAGAATCTGAGGGAGGATCGGCAAACATCGCACGAGTAGTAATTTCTATCAGTTTGAACTTCTCGCAAAGGAAATTCCGTTCTAGCTTCACACGATGATGTTCGGCTTGGGTTTGGTCCAGAGCAAAGCCCAGTGGTGCTACCTCCTTCCCAAGTTCTGTTAGATGGGCTTTGATCAGTCCAAGACAACTGGGTGAGGCCATCGAATCTTCTTTCTATAATAATTAACCAAGATTACTTGTATTTAGAGACAATAATTGAAACGTTTAGTTTACATCGGTCATATTGACCAATGGTCATATAACTGTCAAAACCCAACGGTCTCATTTTAATTATACTCATGTTATCAAATGAAACATTTTTGTTGAGTATAAAAATAAAATAAAATAACACATAAAATTAGGAAACACGATTTATTCAAAATTTCGGGTCGTTACAGATTTACTGGAATCTTCTCCAAACAATATAGAGCATTAACCTTAGTAATCTTTTTTGTTGTGGATTTCCCCCTTCCCTTCATGTGATAGAATTCTGACTCAATGTATTGAGACTCACATGTCTTGAACGGGGTCTTATCACCATACAATGTCCCAACTTGACCATCGAAACAATATTTGAGACATTGATGGTATGATGAAGGGATGGTTGCATGTTGATGTAGCTAGGGTTTTCCAAGCAGGATGTTGAAAGCTGAGTCTTGATCAACAACCATGAAATCCGAATTGGATACAAGATCTCCAAACTGAGTTCTAAGTGTAATTTAGCCCAGCGGTTCTTGTTCATTTTTATCATATCCTTGTAACATCATGGTAGAAGGAGATAAATCAGATTTTGTGAGGCCCAATCGACGAAGTGTACAAATGGGCATGAGGTTGACTCCCGAACCATTGTCAATGAAAGTTCTTCGGACGTCTATGCCACTGACCTTTCCAGATAAGTAGAAATGTCTAATGTGCCCATGCACAACATTATCTTCATCTTCATTAGTAAAAGATATTATTGCATGGCATTCTGCAGGATTATTCTCTATGTGATAGAATTTAGCTGTAGCAATTTCAGTTTCAAACTCTTGAGGACTTGACAAAGCCTGGATGAGTGCTTCCCGAAGATCTTTTCACAGATTCAAAGCATCCAAAATTAATAACTTGGCTGGTACTTGGGACAAGTGTTTCAATACATCATATTTTTGATCGAGAGGTCTGTGTTTCCCAACAGGAATATGTAGTTTATCAAGTACCTTGGAAGCAGATGTTTTGGAAGTTAATGCATCTTGTATTGGGATAGGAGTTGGCAATATCCCTGGTTTTGGAATATTAGAACGATTAGATCCGTTTACTTGCTGAGAGGATGAAGATGGAACTTTCAACTGGTCTTCCAAAATAACTGTTCCAGGACTGAATTTGCTATTGGTAGAAGAACTTGCTTGTTCTTGCTGAGCTTGTTGAAGGGCTCTAACACAAGTTTCTGTTGTGTACACAGTTCTAGAAGGGGGTAGAATTGGAATAGTGGATTCCGAAGTATCCACACCTTCCCCTATATCTTGAGCCTCTGGAACTTCATCTGATTCCCATGTTTGATACAGGGAATTCAGGCTCATTGAAATTGAAACTGTGACTGGCATATAGATCTGTTAATTGAATCATATTAATAGAACCGAAGATTAACTCTTCATCTGATGAAGACTCTGCCTGATTAGCCTGTTTAGGCTGTGCCATTTGGAGGGGCGGTGCCCGTGGCTTTAAAGTAGATGGAATGAAGTCTGCCAGAGTCAAAGACAACTTAGGCTTTGACACATACTCATCTTCTTCTAATTATTTTTATGTCTTTGAATCATGCCGTTTCTTTGAGGACTTTCCCTCTGAAGAAGAGGGTTTTGCAGCAACATTCATGTCATAAGACACAATTGGTTTCTTTAATTGTGTTCGCAAAATAGCATGAGTTCGGTTGATCTTATTTCTAACCATCCAATAATCATACATCTGTGCATTTTTTCTTTTGACTTCTTGCCACTCACCTTCCTATTCTAGAACTGTAGCAGTAACACATGCTACCTGAGCTGAAGAACCTTTCAGTTTGACATGTCTTGAGTCGACCATTTCTTGCAGGAGGTCCTTGAAGACAAAACACTCCTAGATGGGATGCCCTAACATTTGATGAAAGGGGAAATAATTGGAAAGTTCTTCATATCCTTTATTTTTTGGCCTCTTGGGCATTGGCAATTGAACCAAATTATTTTCCAGAGCTTAAATGAAGTAACCAGGAACTTGTTAATTTCAAAAAGAGTATGTTTTGCTCTTCAAATCCTCAAATTGTTTTCGTCTTTGATCTCTTTGATCATCTGGATGAAACGGCCTTTGTTGTTGGTGCTTCGGAAGTGGACCCCTTCGAGAAGATTAAGGTTTTGAAGTAGAAACAAGTATAGGTGCTTGTTTGAGCATAACTGTAGCAGTTTCTGCTTTACCCATTCTCCTTCCTGGAGCTGATGGAATTATACGAGATTTATCCTTAGCCTGTATAATAGAATCTTCAATCTACTGAGTGATTTAATTAAGGTCTCGAAACCCTCATATGTATTTCAGAGGGATTAACAGCGTGCGTAATTCCTCACACATATTTTCCACACAGATTGGAAACAATTCCTCTTGAGGGACTGATAAGATTAGGGAATATGTTAATCTCTTCCAGCGAGCAATGAAATCAGAGACCCTTTCATTCTCCCTTTGCTTAAAGTTTGTAAGATCAAAAATTGTTTTCTTTGGAAAAGTTGAGCTGGACTGAAGAAGGAATTCAGGGGGAAGATCCTCCCATCCGATAATTGACCGGAATTGCAAGCTTGTATACCAGACAAAGGCTGGTCCTTGCAAGGTCCGTATGAAGCATCTGAGTTTTACTGCTTCTTGCTGCTCCGGAGTTCCCATCATAGGATCACAACAAGACACGTAATGTGTTAAATTCTCTTTAGGGTCACCTGATCCATTGAAAATAGGGAATATAGGGTTTCCAAAACTGGATGGAGGAGAGATTGAATCTACCCATTCAGGGTAAACATTATTTTCCGACTGAACCTGTGCACGTTTCCCTTCCATAGTTTCTAACCGAGCTGTTAATGACTCAATGGTAGTTATTAACTTTGGAGAAACATCCGGTTGAACTTGGACTTGGGTAGGTGCAATGAATGGAGCTTGGAAAGATGTGGTGGTTGGTGCTGCAACTGATGGTAGCACTGCCAACTGTTGTTGCACTTGACCCGTAGGATTAGACCTGTGAGGGTGTACTGATAGAGGAGGATATTCTTGATCCCTCTCAGTAGCTGCAACAAATTCCCCTGGCTGACTGACTCCAGCTCACTTAGGAGGAAGACTACCCTGAAGTATCTCTACATTCAACCTCCTTAATTACTTCATTTCTTCCTCCGGTTGTGCAAACCTTTGCTCTAGTGAGAGCGATTGGCCTTCTCTAGAGGAAGGATATGTAACTTGGCTCCTTCCCCTCCCTTTGTTGGATCCTTTTCGGAGAGGGGGAAGTGGGTTACTCGAAACATTACCTAGGTTCTGAGTAATCCTTTGATTTTTTGTACACAAACCTTCTTCATTTGTTTCGGTGCATACATCTTTATGAGCAGGAACCTCTTCATCTGAGTCCCCTGAGTGAGCCTTATCTGGTGGATCAACAACAATGGAATTGATGACATTGATTGATGCATAACTCATCGCATCCCTTCTATCAGTATTTCTGTGATATTTTCTTCTTTAATGTCTTTGATGAGACATTGCCTTTTGTTGATTCGATCCCTCAGGAACATCTTGACGAACCGTAATTTGGAGGGAATCTTATGATAATTCGGCTCTTCGTTCCTCTTGAGGATTCTTCCCTAATAGAGAAAATACCGCCTTTCTCGGAGGATGGGATTGATGATTTCAAAAATTCCCCAGTCCGGTAGACTGGGGATATTCCTTCTCAACTCCTCGAATCTTATTTGTTGATTGTGAGGGTTGGTTTAAAAGAGTCCCTAGTCTGGCGAGCTGCGGTGGATCTTGACATGCTATGTCTAAGACCTTCTAAAAATCTCTCCTAATCTTGCGAACCTTAGTCTAGAAATTAGATGGATGCATTAACCTGTATCCACTTTTATAACCCGGTTCAAAAGACCGTTTGATGATTTCTGACACTTTTGTCACTTGGTGACGTGCTTGCTCTAAACGAGAGGCATGTTCAATATTATCATTTGCTTGATGTAGGAGTAATTCACCAACTTGTTCTTTTTATTCTTGATTTTGAGAGGAACTAGTTGAGGCATGTTCTTGGGAAAGCTTTTGATTACAAACAAAGCCCATTGACAGTGGTCGGCCAAGGGCAATAACATTTCATGAGACCATTTTCGGCGGGCTTTGCTGACTGGAGAGCACCGTGAAATACAGTTGTCCATGAACACCCCATCCTATGACATGAAAACCAGATGGGGCATTGGAAATTAACTAGCACAACTTTCTTAGTGTGCCAAGGCATGAACGGTGAAGGGCTCTCTGCTGCTTTTTAGGCTTCGGATATCAAGAGACTGATAGAGATGCCAAGTCAATTTGGCATTATAACCCTTCTATTATCTTAACATTATTTTCATATTCATCCTAAGATAATACTTTCTTCTTCAACTGACAAAGAATTTTCCATATGTTGAGACGAATATCATGAATTCCATCTTCCTTCAACATTTCTGGAATGTCATACTGAGAATCAGTCAAAGGCCAAAACATGACTGGCACTTCACCTTTCTCCAGTTGTTTTCTCATGTTCAGCATTTCCTCTTTATCATTCAATGAAGATTATTCTACCTGATTTGACCATAGTTTGTGTGTCCTTGTTTCTTCATCGGATTCAACAAGATTGGTAGAGGAATCATTGATCAAACTAGAAGATGCATGACTTAGGGGTGGTTCGTATAATGACCTACACCCATAGATATCTTCTGATTGGGAAAGTATTTCACCTGCTAGCGATTAAGCATCAGACATGACTGGTTTCACATTTGCAAGTGAGTCAAGATAAGAGGGCTTTCTCGGCACTACATTGTCCACTGGAGCATTTTTTGGGCAATGTGCATCACTACTGCAGAGAGGACTTTCACAGAGAAATTCATCATCATGGGGAGGACCACCATAATGGGTTACAGAAAAATATGATATCTCTTGCTCCTTGGTCTTCTGACCACACAGAGGGTTTCTGTGGCTCTCATCTAAAGATGAAACTTCGAGATTGACCAAATTTTCATGAAGCAATCCTTCATGAGGAAGTGTCTATTAAAGACCTTCGGAATTAATGTTCCCACTATTGGGAAATGAGGGAGTAGAATCTTTAATTTCAACAGATAACTGTCTGAGGGCTTCAAGAAATCCAGCATCGAGCAAGGCCTGGTTACAGATTGGCTCTTGATCTCCTGACTATGCTGGGTGGGTCTTCTTCTTAGACTCCTTCTTACTTGTTTTGGAAACCAATTGTTGATGAAAGTGGCTACTCTGAGCAGGTGTATGTGCCGGATCAGGAAAGATGGCCAAGTTAGGATGATGATCTCCACTCAAATCAGGTGTATGTGACTGACTTGGTTGTCTGTAAGATATGGGGGAGTATGCCCCACAACCCTCTTGGACTGGAACAGATGTGTGTGTCTGTTCTGGAGTGAATTGTTGATGTGTCACTCCACTGGTAGGGATAGATTTATGTGTCTTTCCCTAAGATGCTGCTGAATCTGTTGTAATATTCTGGCAGGCATCCAGAATATGAGTGGGCATTTACTTCTTCTCTTTCACCATTGATAGAATATTCTTGGTGACTTCATCTGCCAGAACGGGAATATATGTCCATTCCAGGCTTAGAGTAGGTGTATGTGCCGGCTCTTTTCCTCCTTTTCCTATCAGTGAATCCTGACAGTAATCAACTGTGGGGGCAGAGAGTTGAGCCTGCCTCCTGTTTGTTGTTGGGTATTTACGACTAACATCTTCGAATGCTACCATGTGAGACTGTTGGTAGGCTTGATTAATACTAGTAGGTTTATGTGCCTGCTGATTACACTTCTCCAAACTTAGTTGACGAGATCCATCATATGTAGTCAGACGAGTCTGCTGACTAGATGATGATGTATAAACAGGTGTATGTTCTTGCCTATAGTACTCCGTCGGAATTGCCTGGTGGGATTGGCGTGATGCTGCCAGACGAGTCTGCTGGACAGTGGAATTAAAATGTGCAGGTGTGTGTGCCTGCTCATTGCTTGCCACCAAGTTAGGTTGGTGGACTTCTCTGGAGATAGCAGAGATGAGAACCTTCTCACTGTTGACCGGATTCCACCTCTGGCGGTTCATGTTGCCTACTCGGGTTCGAGGAACCTGAGCTGAATGCCTGGAGTCGGTACCCTCATCATGTTGAGGGTGCACTGCCGCACGAGTCTGGCGGCGATTGTTGGTGGGAGCCCTTGGGAAGGACTCCAGTTTATTTGAATTAAGGCCCTGAGGGACCTTCTCATTCACCTCCTCAGAATAAGGGAGCGAATGGTGATTGTTTTCTGGGGATAACGACCTGAAACAGTTGGAGATGGTAGTCAGCACCGCCTGATTCTTGTTCACTAGTCATCATTGTTTGGATGACCGGTGTGAGTTTTTCACTTGGAAGTCTCTTCGGGCAGCCTCCAGAGTTGGAATGGTACCGTGTTGAAGGTACTCCTTAACCAGCACATTTGATACCCAGCGTTGAAGATGCTGAGTAGGTGATATCGTCCTCAGATTGGACGATGATCCAGTAGGAGTAGCAGTAGTGGCATTTACAGCAGCAGTATTCACAGGTGTGAACTTGAGAGAAGCCATTTTGGAAATGGAGAAGATCTTTGGAAAAGAGTGCTTGTTTGAAATAACAGACGTGATCAAGATAAATTCAGCCACTACATCTTTTGAACGAGCGCATATGTCAATGATTGTTTTTGTTGTCCCTCTTATTTAATTTTAAATAGGGTCCTAACAAATAGGTAAAACACCATTTTAACTTGGTTAAGGATTCACGTCGGGTTCACCATTTTTGTTTCCCTCAGAATTTCGGGGATGACCTCATTGATGGGAGTTTCAAACATTTCGATCGGTTTCTAACGGGTTTGTTTGTAGAACCGGAGACATCCAATGATTCCACATCCATTTGGACCTACTTCCCAAAGGTAGGTGCTCATTATTTTGTGGGCTGATGAGGCTTAGGAATTTGCATTGGTCGAGAGGATGGGAGGTCGGACTCATCACACCTTTTTTAGGGGAATTATTGTCTACTTCGGGACTCTCTTTATAGATTTATGTTATGTTCGTGAATCCTTAATACATTACCAAGTATAAAATGAGCTTTCCTTTAGATCTGACAGTCAATGATCGATATGTATTAATTTTAGAGAATATTTTATATGTATTCGAGGATCTTCATTGATAGAGAATCATCTGTATTTGTTAGAGATTCTTAGTCAATGGTATCCTTTGATACGTAAAATTCTCTTAGTCATTATGATGACCATGATGGTTTTAAAGCCACTCAGTGGGGAACTTGAAGTTTATTGTCATTCAGAAGGACATAAATTATTTCAGAGTTGGGATCGAACCTGCAGATGGGCTACCTACGTATCCTTTGTTCAGAAAAGGAATCAGAACCCACGTAGTTCGAGTAAGGGAGTATGATGTTTATGATTGATGGCTCAAAGAAGGATTTCATAATTACTTTTACACTCTAAGATCACGTGAGTCATGCTCAGTGTGAGAAACAAGAGGTATTGGTAAAAATCATAGAATTGTTCCATGAAAGATGCAATCATAAGAAATAATGTGGGACTTATGTATGTATGACTTCCCAAATAAATGAATATTTGGATTTACTTCAGGGATGAAATCCGGGAACAGGGTCTATAAACGTATATGTGCTTCATGGAGATTTGAATACTCTAACTTGGGGCTTACTCTTGAAAAGGAGGCCCAAATTAGGAGAGGAATTATGATTGGGTTTTACTCCTGAGAAGGAATCCCAGATCAAAAGTAAATTAGGATTGGTTAAGAGGAATTAATACTGGGGATTACTCTTAAAAAGGAGGCCCAGGTTAAGATACTTGAAAAATTAAGGGACATGGGGCTTACTCCTGAAGAGGATGCCCATATTTGAGACTGGACCTTACTCCTGAAAAGGAGGCCCAGGTTAAGGATTATGACTGGGGCTTATTCCTGAAAAGGAGGCCCAGGTTAAGGATTATGAAAGGGGCTTATTCTTGAAAAGGAGGACCAGGTTAAGGGAATTAAGGTTTGGGACTTACTCTTGAGGAGGATGACCATATTTGAGAACTTTAAGAATTGGGGCTTACTCCTAAGGAGGATGCCCAAATTAGGGGACTGGGTCTTACTCCTAAGGAGGATGCCTAGATTTGAGAATTAAGACTGGGACTTACTCCTAAAAAGGAGGCCTAGATTAATGGACTTGTGGCTTACTCCTAAGGAGGATCCCCAGATTTGAGAATTATGGTTGGGGATTACTCCTGAGGAGGATGCCTAGATTAGTGGTTCTCTCATATTAAAGGATGAGGTTGAATGAATGAAATCCCAATCTTTAGTGACATAAAGATATGTAAATCACTAGATTTTGAGAGATATTCCATAGAATTCCTTTCAGATAAGGAATCCAAATCAAGAAATCATGCCATAAATGGCTTTGAAGAGTGTCTTGAAGAATGAATCTTAAATAGGGGAGGTGGAATGGCATTAGAGGGGTGAAATGGGCAAGAAGGGCACCCAAAAAGGCAGGGGTGCGCAAGTCCTGGAAGGCGCGCAGGTACTGCGTGGGTGCGCAAGTTCCGGTCGTGTAGGTATACCTACGCGACAGATGGGTACTTGCATGATGGTTAACCAGCAGGGTAATACTTGAGCGACTCTTGGTTAAAGCCTTTAGAATCCTCTTGAGGTTCTTCCATAAGAGGGGCGTGCAAGTTCTATTGAAGGAGTAAGGTGGCGCGCAAGTGTGTCTATTTCCCTTAAGGGTTGGAAACTCAAGTGCACTAGTGTTGATGAGTTTCAACACTTAGGCCTTCCTCCCCGTCTTTAGATCTTCCGTTCTAGGTAAGAAATTACCTTATAAGTGTTTTGGAATCTTTGAGAAGAGACTAGGGCGCCGAGAGCTTAAATCTGAGTTTCTGGAAAAATTCCTCCCCGAATGGGGGGCCCACAAGGTCTATTTATAGGCTATAGAAGACCCAGGTAGTTATCACTTAGGTCGCGAAAGTCACTTGTGCAACCACTAGGCGGCGCGTAAGTATACCTGTGTGACCATGAGTGAACTTGCACGACCTATAGGCAATGTTATCTTTGTTCATCCCTTTGTCGATTTTTTGATGTTTCTTCAAAGGATGAATCAATTTGGACTAAGTCATTTCCCTTTACATTCCTTTGGGCTCTGTGACAAAAACGGAGGATCAACATATGGGTATGTATTTTTTAAAACAAAGGTCCTTATTAGTGGGAAGATGGAAAGAGAGGGGGGGACTTTTATAAGTGGGGCAGAGGATACACTTGATATATTTTTTCAAAATAATCAAATACACACACATTTTTAAAAATCCAAAAGTGTCCAAAATGGGTGGTTATAAATAAATATAGAAAATATGTTCAAAATATTCCCATAAAATAGGTTTTATAAAAGATAGTAGGGTATTTAAACCCTTATATTGTAAGTTTAACCCTAGGTAAACCCATTTTTACCTTAATCGCGGTAATTAATTTATACTATTTTTACAATTCATAATGGTTAAAAATTAAGTTTAAAATGTTATATATTATATATAATTATTATTACAAATATGGAATCCATTTTTATAAATTCAATTAACATAACTATAAATTTTTAGTTTAAAATTATACCCACATATGCGATGAAAAAGAGTGTTTCCAAATAAAAAAATCTCATATATATAAAAGGTTTTAAAATTAAAATTCAATATATAATTTATTAATAGGACTTAAATTTAATTTATTATTATATAATTAAACTAATTTTACATTAAATCCAATTCAATATATAATTTAAATTTGTAAATAATTTAAACGAAAAGGTAATTTTCAATAAAAATTATTATTTTTCACTATTCATAAAAAAATTACCTTTTCAAAAAAATATCAAAAAGTAAAAAAAATAAATATAGATCACAAAAATGAATTTAATTTTTTAAAAAAATTACTTAAAATTTCAAAAAATAATTTTTTTATAATTGCACCTGAAGTGACGAAACCCATTCTATTTGAAAAAAATAGTTTTCTAAAAAACATTTCTCGTACTTTCAAATGATTTTTATTTTATTTATAATCATTATATGCAAATATATTTTAATTTGTACATGTGTAAAAGATACATTTTTCATTATTTATTTATTATTATTCATACATACCATCTTAGCATCTTGGTTGTAATGGTCGTGTATAAATAATAATATTTCAATAGAGTAATGCATTTCATTTAAACTCATCATTGAATGCATCGCAAGATATACAAGAGATTGAATTTATTTTAAAATAAATATATTATAGTGTATCAAGGAGTTATAATCTCTTCTAGTCTTTGTGTTTCTTGTCATATATGATATTAAATAATATGTTCCTTTAATAAAATCTCAAGGCGTTACATTAAAAGCCTATTTTAAAATGGGTTGTCACGCCTTATGCCTTCAAACACTATAGAAACATTGATAAAAATAAATAATTTCTATATAAATATGTTTCTATTTTGACTTATTAGTTTATATACCTCAATTCATATCCAAATGATGAAATACAAAGGTTTTTTGTGCACATTGATAGTGTTTGAGAGTGTATTATCTTCCTCAATGAATCCATTGAAAAAGAATTAATTGTGATATGTGACTTCTTGGAATAAAAAAATATGTGTTATTATAATTTTTTTCATATAATTATTCATCTCCAAATGTTCTAAAAAGTTGTTGATTCAATAATAATTTATATCAAATATGATGACTATATGTTCATATGTGTATGTGTGTATAAAGAATATAATTTTAGGAATATAAGATCATACTTTGGATGTACTTATTTATTATTTGATAAATATGAATATTAAAGAATAAAATAGGATGGATATGAATTCAAATTGGTTAGATGACAATCATATGATAAAAGGGGAAGGGGATGGGGTAATAGAGTTCATCATGTTTACAAATGTTCTTATATATTACCCTTCTTGGATCATTTATCTTTGTTTAAGTTTTTGTTATTAAATACTAATTATTCCAGAGGATTTGGAAGAATAATTGAACTTTCATGTAATAGGTCGAAGTTATAAATGATGAACTAAACACGGGGAAGAAATAGATGTATCTTGTGACTAGGATAACACTATGTTTTATGCATCATCCAATATGATTAAATTTCTGAACAATGATAAAGATCATTTCAAGGATAGGTTTATAAGTTTAAATGATGATGAATGTCATATTGAGGAAATGAAAATGAAAATTGAATATGAATTTTGAGATTTCCCAAATCTGTTTGATATGTTAAAGAGTTGTGAAAAGATTCTATTTCATGATGATTGTACTAAATATACATCATTTTTTGTTATAATAAATCTTTATATTTTGAAATTTCTAAATGGATTCAATGACACAAGATTTACTAAACAAATTACTCTCCTAAATGATATCATACCAAAATATAATGATCTTCCTTTCCAAAAAAATGAATCTAAAAAATGCTATGTTTAATGGGTATGATCACTGAAAAAATACCTATTTTTTCAAATGATTTTATATTATTTCATAAGTAAAATTAATCACTCCAAAAATATCCTAAGTGTAATGCATCTTGATAAAACATAGACAAATCAATCCATTTGAAAGTATTATTGTACTTTCCAATCATTCCTAGTTTTAGGTGACTATATTAAAGTGATAAGACTGCAAGGAAACTGATGCAGTAAAAAGGTACTTAAAATCATGTTGAGAGACATTCTCTCCACAAAGTCTCTCCTATATGGAAGAATATTGTTCAAGTGTATCTTGAATTTGGAAATGATCCAAGAAACCTACATATTTCATTATCAATAAATGGATTAAATCATTTTGATATACAATGTGACACTCAAAAATCATGGCTAGTTATGTTGATAAATTATAACTTTCTGCCATGGTTATGCATCAAGAAAAAATAAAGTATTATCTCCCTACTTATATCAGGGAAAAAATCATTCTCCTAATATTGATGTTTATTTTTCTCTATTGATTTAATACCTAAAAATTTTGTATGATTTAGGTGTTATATGGTCTAATTATTATAGAAATGAATATTTCACATTGATATCCATGTTGTGAATGATGATAAATTAACATACCACTTATGCATACCTTACAATATATAACATTACAAGAAATGAGGTTGTACCATTTTTTATCGAGATACACAGTCAGTTATGTTGAAACATTCCTCAGAGACTATGTTTTTTTAAAACCAAAAATGAATACCCTAAGAACATATATAATGATCTTGCATTACATAATTTGATATAAATTTATAGTAAGGAACATCATTTTATCCACTAAAAGGTGATCAAGAGTTTGAGAAAGTAAATTATGTGGTCACTTATTTTAGTAAAACTTCTTTAAAAATCATAAAAACTGGTTGGAAAAAGGGATTAGTTTTCTAATCATCGTACTGGAATGGTGTTTATGTTATAAATTTTGTTAAATTAATGCTCGTATAAAATCTTATATGTGATAGTTTAATTATAAAATTACTAAATACATCATACAAAAGAAATGATAACATTAAGTCTAGGTTGTAATGATTGACATGGGGATATGGGAAGACTTGGTACTATTAAGGGGTGAATAGTGAAATTTTCTTCCTCTAACATCTTACACTCCTTCCAGGAAAATCATATTGTAGTTTTGCAACTTCATGAATGATATAAAGGTTATGTTGGTTTATTCATCAAATATCATGAATTTCATGTCAGTGGATAATTGAATGTTAAAGGGTTTAAAACCACATGATTGTCATATTTTATTGAAATATTTAATGCTTGTAGCTTTATGTTTCATTTATTATAATAAATTTTAACACAGAATAACCAATATTTATTTCTTTTTCAATGATATATGCAGTAAAGTTATAGATTGGTGATGTTTTCAACTATGGAAAATGAATTTTTGGTCTTATTAAGTGAATTGGAGGTATTCTTCTAACTGTTATTCATTGATATAATGGTTCAATTAAAGGTTAACTTAGATAGAGAGATCTAGCTATGTGGTCCAATACATTATATATGGATATACCCCATTTAATGATATATAATTATTTTTAAAGGGTATGTCAAAAATAAATTCTGATCATAAGGTTGTATTATAGAGTGATATATTATTTAGGAAGCCATTAAATTCTATACCATCTACATGTCTGATGTGTATAGCATTGGTCTCCCAAAATCGCCTCACAATGGGTGAATTATGGGTGAAGGAATTTCTGAAACAAATGTTTTCCCAAGTACCAATATAGAGAAAGAGAAGTCTTGCCTTTATGTTTTATATAATATTTTAGATATTATGTCAAATGATTAAACCTTAAAAGAATTTGTTAGGCATTTAAATCCATCATGGTTTGAAACCTAGATATCTAACAAACATAATAGGTAATTTATAATATGGTTTCAAGTCTATATTGGTAAGGATTCATAGGAAAATACAAATTAAATTTTAGAACAACTTTTATGGCTTGCTAGGGAACCATTTGTGCATGTATTATCTTAAAATGGTTATGTAATTAATTTTAATATTTTCTATACAAAAGTAACATGATGAATGAAATATCATGAAAAATAATAGAGTTATACTTTTTGTGGAAGTGATGTATATTTTTTTTATTAAGTATAAAAGTCTAATTTAGCTGAATATGTCAAACATTGGAATTATGGAAAAAATATGGGCATTGGATTATAAGAAATTCGATGTGAATTGTTTTAAAATAAAAATGTATTAAAAACGTGGGTGGTGTTAAAATTGATGAATTGGGATTCATTAAAGTGGATTTTAGTAAGGAAGTATAATTGTATTATGTATGAGATCCTGGAAATAGAAAGTGGTCAATTATTTGTTTATCAACACAAACCATTGTTGGTTCATATGTTAATTCAATTGAGGATGACACATTTATTGGGACTTCACAATCAATTTTTGGTGGTCCCAATATAGTTGGGTTCTTTTATGTAAGAGGGGATAATAAAGTGGGGATTTGCAGACTCGATATAGGGGTCAAATAACTTGATTGAGAAAATAAAAAAAAGAGTTCAACAACCATGTTAACGTTTATTTAATATACATTTCATGAAATCATAATATTATGTGTTCATTAATTCATTTACATAATATAAATTAAATTCTCAACTACTTCTTTAGATAATGGCTTCTCTATATGCAAGTTCTCCCATTGTTAAGGACCAATAGGTTTCTCTATATGTTGATGTAACCAATCCTGAGTAACAATATATTGTCAATATTGAAACTAATGAAATAGTAAAGGGTGAACGTCTTATGTATGATAAAAAAGAAGCATTTCATTTCTTGATAGTACTAACATAACTTATTATGTTGAGAATAAAAGGAAAAAAGTTGACATTTTATGGAATCATCATGGCCATCTGATTGACTTCAATAATCCCTTTTTCATGAGTTCCATTGGATTCACAACTCGAATTCATGTGTCAATTGATGTTGATTTGAGTGAAATTATTGTGTATGTGATGAAGGCACTACTTTGGAATGTTATTAGAGTAACATTATGATATAATTTGTATATTTTGAAAAAAAAAATTACATGTTGATTTACTCTTCATTATCCCTTAAAGGGGGCATTTATATTAGATAAATGTTTAATAATAATTTTATTAAATGTTATATGAAAGGCTCATAGATCCTTTCAGATATTTTTTATAAATCATAAATTCTGATATTATGAAGGGAAAGTAAACGACCAACCACCATAAATATATTCAAGCATTATAAACTATAAAACATGGAATGTGTTTATTAGCCATCGTAATGAGGTATCATTTCAGGTACATTATTATTTTTAATATTTTACTTAGAAATACAAGTATTAATCACTTTGATTACGAATTTTTATTTTATGAAATAACAAATAAGAATTGAAAATAAGCAATGTGCACCAAAATAAACACACCCCTAGTGTAAATTAAGCATAGGGTATTCTTCATTAAAAAATATATTTTTCTAAATCTATAGTAATAATTTTAGCTTTCATAAAATGCTAATATAATTTTGTTTCATTATTTATATATTGATTGATAAATTAAAATCCAAAGAAACTTCCAACCCATGTCATGTGTTATGGTATGAGGATTGTGTAAATAAAGATCACTATTGGAAATATGATCTATACCAATGGCATTTGGAAAACCACTGGTATAGGTCACTAATTTGGACCTATACCAACGGTTTGGCCAAAACCATTGGTATAAGTCACTTATATAGACCTATACTAAGGTTTTTCCCAAAGCTGTTGGTATAGGTCACTAATTTGGACCTATACCAATAGTTTTGGGCAAACCATTGGTATAGTTCACTAATTTGGACCCTATAACAATGGTTTTGGCCAAACCGTTGGTATAGTTCACTAATTTGGAACCTATACCAACGGTTTGTCCAAAACTGTTGGTATAGGTTCCAAAATCAAAGAACATATACCAACGGTTCTAAAAAATGTTGGTATAGTCCTATACCAACAGTTTTGAGAACCGTTGGTATAAGTATATGTATTTTTAATGGAATCTTCTTATAGATGACATTAAATAAATCAAAATTTAAAATACGTGTGATAATACATATATATATTAATGAAATTAGGATCACAAAAGAATGATAGGTTAGTGGTTAGGTCGCTTAATCACAAATAGGAGGTGCTGAGATCAAAACCAACTGAATTCTAGTTTTTTAAATTACATATACCAACGGTTTTGTGGAACCGTTGTTATAGATTTTCATATTACTTATTACAATGGTCTTGAAAACCATTGGTATAGGTCTATACCAATGATTTTCCCAAAACCATTGGTATAGACTTATCCCCATGGCTTACTTGCCTACGGTTCTCCAAACAGTTGGTATAGTGTATACCAATGGTTAGAAGGCCTATACCAATGGTTCAAAACCGTTGGTATAGGGTATTTTTCCAGTAGTGGATAGAATACATGTAGATGAAAAAACAAATATTATGAGAATGTTTTGTAAATATGATGCAATAAAATTTGTTCTTCTTTAAGTCTACATAACAAAATAATGACTTTTTATTTTACTATATTTTTATCTAATTGAGAAGAAATATTTTTTATCAATTACCCACAATGAATGAATACTTTCAGTAGCTTGGAGGTGACCTTAATAACATGGTCATGTTATAAATGTTGGTTTTAGAGTTCCATAATGAATACATTTTAATAAAATAAATACACAAGAGGATAATGATATAAAAAATGAATGAGATGTAATAAATAATATTATCTAAAGGAAAAAAATTAATTGAAATATTGAGTTGTTATAGAATGATATTAGAAGAAATAGAAGGGAAGAAACAACTTGTAGTAACCACTACATAAATACCCCCCCCCCCTCCGTCTTTGCGTCAATCCATTCATCTCAAAGATCTATTTTACTTTAGGAAATCAATTTTTTCTTAACACTTTCTATGAAAATTGAATTAGAGAGATATTAATATCTGTTCTATTCTAATAATATATAGGGTCAAATTTTTGATGATTTATTTCTACAAATACTCACCCATCACCTTGTTGAATATGAATATTTTATAATATATAAGGACATATAATAAACAATAAAAAATATTAAAAATATTATGAAACAATATGGATTAATAAAGATCATGGTCTGAGCACTAAGCAGCTTATTTCCCTTGAGGATTTAGATGTTCACATGATTGAACCTGCTATTGGAACCCTCATATCATGACCATTAAATCTTGAAAAAATACATATTGATAATTATGTGTTCATATTCCAATTTACTTTTTTTTTGGAAAACCGTTAGCAATTAATGAAAATTCACTAAACCAAGGAATTTTATTGTAGATGGGGAAAAAGAATATGGAATGGAAGGTAGAATAAAAACAACTTAAATGATCAAGCAATAAATCTAAAAGACCATATGAGAGTAAATTTACCCAACTAGTTTAACTACTGCAATTATTAATATTACAAGTTCATGTAGATAAAATGTTCAAAGATTATAATATGACCATCATTGATTTTGAAAACAAATGCACAGAGATTATGTTACATGATATATTGGACAAGATAATGTAGACCAAATCCTAAACCATAGATGTATGTGAGTCTCAATTGTGAATGTATAAATGAGGTTAATTTTAATAATCTAATTGTCTAATAGATGATATATAATTTTAATTATAGTTAAAAACTATTTATATTTTAATAGGAATATATACCATTACTATGTGAATTTAAAACCCTACAATAGAAATTTGGACTCATTAGTCCCCAAATAACTTCTATAAAAAACATTCATTGGATGAAAAGAAATATTTGATATTTTTAGGCCAACCAAATGCATTTTTTAAGAAACATAAAGAAGAAAAAATCTTATTAATATCAAAAATGTTTGGGTAAAAATCTAAAATCTAATCATATCAAAAATATTTCCATTTCTTTCATTACTCAATCCTTTTTTTAGGAATCATTGGTTTCTCATTGCAATGAATTTGGATAATATGAAGATTTTGGATTCAAAGTATTGATTTTTATCTAATCAATAACACATTATGATGTTTATCAATTTTTGATGCGCAATATTCAAAAAATTTAAAATAATATTCATGTTATATGTTTTATATTATGTTTTAATTAAAAATACTATGATATAGTGGTGTTAAAAAATCAACAAAATCAATTTCTAAGGAAGTTCCGTGAACACTAGAATCCTATCAATTTATACATTTGGATAAGAATTTTAGTATATGAAATAGTTTTTCATTATAAAAACATATATAAAAATAAATTAATTATTTTTTTCAATGTGTATACAGTGACTGGAACAAAATAATGAAAATGATTGTGATTAATATGTATGAAAATTTATAAAAGATATCACATTCCATAAAAAACTGTATATTCATAATTATAAATATAATTAAGTTAAAATGTTTGTTAATAATTTTTTATTTATTTATATTTATCTTGTATTATAATGATTTCTGTTGGTCCATGTTTTCCAAAAAGAAAATTTATTTGTCCTGAAATGAGTGGGTGGAATATATGGTGTTAGAATGATTGTAGACATCATGAAGTGGTGATTTCATACAACATTTGTAATTTTTTCACATATGAATGACCCTAACCATTCATTGAGGTGTGTATTTCTTTAAATTTGGGTTAAACTCCCTCATTTGTGAATAATGAAATAGGTCTTGGGTGTATGGGATGTTTCTGGGGTGTCCTCGGAGTTTGGGATGGGAAAGTGGGAAGAAATTCCCATCCAATGAATGTTGCATGGTTGATTCATGGTTAGTAGAAACTATGTTCCATAACCATGTGGTCCTGGGAAAAACTGTTCATGGTTTGGAGACCATATAAGTGGGATCTTTATTCTATTGGGGCTTGGATATATCCATCCTGCATGGTTGCTGCATGATTTTTCAAACCGTGCGGACTCTTAAGAAAGCGCACGACCAAACCATGTGCCTCCTAAAGAATGGGGAACTTTAAAAAAATTCCCATTAGGATTTATGAAACCTCACCTGAATTCTATCTCATTTATTCCTTTAATAGAATGGTTTATGAGCCTTTATCCCCCAAGCTTGCAAGGGAGGATTCTCCCTCTTTTAGTAGGCGTTTTTACTGTCATTGGGTGTGAATTAATCCACTAAGTTAGCCTTTAAATATGTTTCCATCCATTTTTTGGAAGATTCTTAGTGTGTCATTTACTCTCCATACAAATCCCTAAAATTATCATTTTCCAATATATCATATGTTTTCTTGTTGATAGTTTTCTAATCTTGAATCAAGGTCTGGTTTTGGATGAACAGTTGTTTACGAGCTTGAGGTTGGTTATCTCGGATATTTTGAAAATATTCTCCATGCTTTATATGTGTATTTAGTTTTTTTATTCTCCACCTTATTGTGTTTTAATTTTTTTGGTTATGGAAAGTAATTTGGACTTTATATTGAAGTGTTGGGATTTTCATAGACCCTGTTGGGTATGTTTTTTATGTGAGACCGAACCTAGGGCTACCCAAGTGATATTCCAAACCCTTGGGATTGGTAAAAAATTAATTGGTGAATGTAGAAATATCTTAATATAGAAAATGAATGGGATGTGGATAGTAAATTGGTATGTGGTATTGGTTAAAGGGATAATTGGGTTGATTATATGTTAGATTTTTTGAAATGATTAAGAGGATTTGGAAAAGGATTAAATGATGTGTTTTATATTTTAGTCATGTTGTGATTTTAAATGAAAAATATTATGTTTTGAATGTGGGAAACATTTTAAAAAGGGTTTTCTTTCCTCAAGAGTATTTAAGAAGTGGTTTTCGTTAATATATTTAAATTGATGATCTGAAATGAGGGAATGTTTCCCCTTTTGTGAAAATATATTAATGATTATTTTTAAATGTTTAGTAATGAGAATTAATGTCTTGGGGATTGGTTTAATTTTTCAAAGAGAAAGACCTGTGTTTTAAAGGGTAGGCATCAAGATGATTTGAAATATGTATTTGAATTTTGTGATATCAAGGTTTGTGAAATGAAATAGATGTTAATTTTTTTCTATTTGTTGATATGTTATAAGGGGGTATTTTATATAATGACATATATATTAAATGAGTCATGGATTGAAAATGGTATATGTTTTGATCTATGTTAAGACATGTAAATAGTAAACATGTAAAATGGTTAAATAATCATGAGAACATGGATTAGTTGTAATTTTTATGAGTGGGGTATTGGACTAAGGCTATACTCCCACGGGCCATGCTAGACTGAAGCTCTAGTCCCCACTTATTTATAGTTTATGTTAGGATGTTTGACTGAGGCTATATGCTCCTTACATATCAACTGAGGAACCTCATTTGGGTTGGGTTGGACTAATTATATAGGCCCACTAATACACTCACGGATGTTGGATATTTGATTGAGGATCCATGATCCTAAGGTTTTCATGGTTAGGATTTCATAAAGAGGTTCTATGCTCCTATGGTTGACATGGTGTGGGATGTCAGACTGAGGCTTTATGCTCCCAAATGTGTCACAATGGCTTCATTTTCAGAATAATTCTCTGATTTATGTTGATAAATTGATGATTAATGAATTTCTCTTTGTTACTAAAAGTATGTTCCCTTTTGTTTTCATGTTATGATTTAGACTACATTCATAACGAGAAATAGTTGGTTTGTTGGATGAAACGATGAAACTTAAAGGTTAAAATGGTGAATTAATAATTTGTTTAAAATTTGAATCATATTTTCCTTGTTTCCTTACTTTTCATTGTACCTTGATTTTCTGGATGCATTTTTTTAGACTAGTTATTTATTTAGACACTATTGGTGAAATCCAACTAAGTTGTTCTCATACCCTTCCTGAGATCCATGGTACTTCGAAACCAAAGAATATGTTACTTGTTTTAAGGTATTGGTTCAGGATTGGGACCTAGTGTATTGTTTAGGCATGGGTTATTTGGTTAGATCATGGGATTCCATTATTTGGTTGGGACTATAGTCCATTTTTTTTATTTTATTTTTGGTTTGGTTTTGAATATTGTATTTATTGGATTGCCTAATATATATAGTATATATATCATTGTTGAATATTGTTTCCCTTTGGTTATTATTGGCACTTGTCATATTTTTTCCATTTATTTTTCATATTTTCTATTTTATATGTAGATGTTACTTCTGTTATGTCCTTACTCTGGTAAGCCGTTATAGTCTCCTCGTATTTTTATTTAGACTCATAATTCTAGTCAGTATCCTCTATCATATAGGGAGGTGTGCATGAATTCATTTTATAACTCGACACGGGGCACCATATATAATAGATACTGTGTCTAGGATTTTACAGAGTTTTATTTATAGGAGGTGCCTTTTTCATGGTATTTAAGCATTGATAGATAGAAGACTAATATCTCTTTGGGTCTTGGTAAAAAACTCATTTATAGGTGCCTTCAGTCCAATGAATGAGGGAGAACATAAGTTTCCAAGGGTGGGAATTGATGTTTTTTCTTTTATTGTTGGTTGATACTTTCACCTAGAGTAGTGCACTTGGATGGGATGTTGTTTATTTATGAGGTTTTATCTCTTTTCTCAGTATGGAAATAGAGGGTGTGTGAGTTCATGCATCATCAATTGATTATAAAATCAACCACACAATACGATGTTTATCCATTTTTAATACACTACATCCAAAAAATTTATAATGAACTTCATATTATACATTTTATATTTTGTATTAATGAAAATTTTTCTATGATAGGTTGTTGTTTAAAAATAATCAAAATCATGGTCTAATGATGGTCTATAAGCACTAAAAGAATATCTATTTCTACATTTTGATAAGTATTTTGGTATATACACTAATATTTCCTTATAAAAACATTTTTAAAAAATCAATTATTTTTTATAATATTTATACAATTACCAATAAAAAATAATGACAATGATTTAGATTATTGTGTTTGAAATTTTATAAAATATATCTTATTCAATCAACAAATTATTTATTTCCAATGATAATTACAATTTAATATAAAATATTTATTAATAATTTGATTATATATATTTTTCTAGTATTAAAAGTATTTTTTATAGTCCACTTATTCCAAAGAGGAAATAATTTTTTTTTAAAATTATTAGGTGTAATATATGGTGTTTTAATGTTTGCAGACATCCTAAAGTGATTATTTCCTAGAAAATTTGTAATTTTTTATTTCATATATGTAAGATATTCTCCATTCATGGATGTATGTATTAGTTTAAATTTTGTTTAAAGTCATTTTTTTAATTAAATGGTTCTTGGGTGTGTGGTATGTTTTAGGTGTGTCTTGGGATTTCAGGATTTAAAAGCGTGAAGAAATTCCCATCCGGTGCATGTTTCACAGTTGACACATGGTTACAAGAAACTATACACCATAATTTTGTAGTCCTGGGAAGATAGGTTCATAGTCTGGATACCATGCAAGGGGGAATCTTGAAACCATGTAGGCATGGAAATATCATTCCCACATGGCTATCACATGATTTTTAAACTATGAGGACACCCATGAATGTGTGCGGTCAAACTATGCACCTCATTAATGAATGGGGAATTTCCAATTTTTCCCCTTTTTGAGTTATGATAACTCACCCAAATTCCCTCCCATTTCACCCTACAAGATAATGTTTTATGATCCTCTCTCCCTCAAGCATCCAAGGGATAATTCTCCGTCATTTATTAGGCATTTGGAGTATTGTTGGGTGCGAATAGACGCTCTGGGTAAGTCTCTGACAATGCATCCTTCCATTTTCTAGAATAGGATTGGTTTGTGGTTTACTCTCCTTCTGAATAACAAAAATTATCTTTTTATAGTAGATTGTTTGTTTAGATGTTGTAGGTTGTTTCATCTTGAATCAAGGGCCATGTTTGGATGATCGATTATCAACAAACTTGGGCAAGGTTTCCTTAATTATTTTTCTCATAGTCTTGATACATTATATGTGTATGTAGTTGCTCTAATTCACCACCTTGTTGTGTTTTAATTTTTTTGGTACGGAAAGTAATTTGGTCTTTATAATAAGTTAAAATACATTTCAAGGACCTGGTTAGGTTCATTTTTTATGTAAGACCAAACCTAGGGATACTCAAGGGGTATACCAAACCCTTGGAAATGGTAAAATAATGAATTATTAAATGTTGAGATAGGTTAATATTAAAATTTAATGGGAATTAATAGTAAATTGGAATGTGGGATTGGTTAAAGTGATAACTTGGTTGATTATATGTTAGATTTTTGGAAATTCTTATTAGGCATTTGAAAAGGGTCAAATGATGTGTTTTGGATTCTTATCTAGTCATAGTTTTAAATGAAGATTATAATGTTTTTAAAGTGGTAAATGTTTTTAAAAGGATTCATTGGCCTAAATATGATTTTAGAAGTGTTTTTTATATATTACAAATGATTATTTGAAATGAATGTGTAATTCCTCTTTTTTGAAAATATGTTATTGATTATTTTGAAATGGTTGGTAATGGGAATGAATATCTTGGGGATTGGATTTTTTTTTCAAAGAGGAAGACCCATTTTATAAATGTGGCTTCATGATTATTTTAAATGGGTATTTGAATTTTTTATTATCATGTTTTATGAAATGAAATTGATGTTAATCGTTGGCTAGTCACTGATATAGAATAAGGGGGATTTTGATATAAAGATATAAGTTTCAAATGGGTCATGGTTTTTAGATGTTATATTTGTATATATGGGATAATTAGTGTAAATTAAAAGTATGTTAAATGGTTAAAGAATCATAATCACAAGGTTTAGTGGTAAGTTTTATGAGTGGGGTATTAGATTGTGGCTCTACTCCCATAGTTCTGGCATGATTTATACTCTAAGCCCCAGTGATGTATGGTTTAAGTAAGGATATTGGATTGAGCCTCCATGATTCTAAATTATGGACTGAGGATCCCCATGTGGGTTGGGTTGGACTGATGTGCAAGGCCCACTGATTCACTTTTTGAATTAGGATGTTGGACAGAGGCTCATGATCCTATGTTTTCCACTTTCAGGATGTCAGACTAAGGGATAATGCTCCTAATGTTGGCATAGTTTGGGATATCTGACTAAGGATCTATGATCCCAAACTTATGGACATGGCTTGTTTTACAGATTTATGCTCTGAGGTATGTTGGTAAATTGATTATTAATGAATGTCGCTTTGTGAATAAAAGTATGTTTCCTTTTGTTTTAATGTTATGTCTTGTACTCCCGACATAACTAGAACTAGTTGGTTGGTTGGATGACATGATGGAACTTAAAGGATAAAATGGGGAATTAATAATTCATTTAAAAGGTGAATAATATTTTTCTTGTTTTCTTAGTTTTTATTGTACCTTGATTTTCTTCATTCACTATTTTTAGAAAAGTTATTTCTTTATACTTCATTGGTGGTAGCATACTGATTTTTACTCACATCCTTCTCAGGCCTACATGGTACTTTGATACCCAAGAACATGTTACTTGTCTTTTGGTATAGGTTTAGGACATGTACCTAGTGTATTTTTTATGCATGGTACATTTGGTTGGAGAATGGTATATCAAGACCAGGTTGGGACTCTAGTCTATGGTTAAGTTTTTTTATGGTTTGGTTTTGGAGATTTTATTTTTATGAATGTATAAACCATAGAGTATATACATAATTATTGTGTCTTGTTTCCATTTTCTTATTTTTTGAAATTGTCATATATTTTCCATTTATTGATCATGATTTCTATTTTTACTTTTGATGTTAATTTTGTTGTTACATTACTCTCACAAGTAGTTATAATCTCCCTATTTTTTTATTTAGACCTCCACTACTAGTAGAAAACCTCTAGCATATGGGTGGCATGCATGAGGTCATGTGCTGACCATGCTCAAGGAACCAGATATAGTGGATACTAGGTTAGGGATATTATAAAGTATTAATAGAGGAGGTGTATTTTTTTTATTTAGAAATGAATTATAAGAGACTGTGTTTTTTAAGTCTTGGTAATGAGATTATTTATGGGTGCCTTTATACCTATGTATGAGGGAGAACAGAAGATTCTAGGGGTGGGAATTGATTCTTGGTTTTGTTCTTTTACAGTATGTTGATACTTCCACCTCGAGTGGTGCACATGGAAGTAATATTATTTATTTATGATGTTTTATCACTTGGGATGGTATGAAAATAGAGGGAATGGGAGTTCATGAATCATGTTATGAAAATGGGGCGGATAGGTTGTCCACATGTTTCCTTTGATTAATAGTTCATTGGGACTCACATGTGAGTAGTGTACATTTTTGCTTATGGGTTAAGCCTATTGATCTTTATTTGAAATGGTCGTTAAGGAAAATGTTTGAAAATATGAATTTCAGAAAAATGTTTATTTTTGAATTATGGGTACTAAAATTGTTTTTGAGAGTGTAAATCCATGGGTTTGGAAATGTACAGTTTCGATATGTGAAACCTTGGGTTTTTAATGGAAAATACTAATTAAGAAGGGAAATGGGGAATGATGGTTTCTGTAGGGACACTAGAAATGGGTATCCCTAGTGTTATATTTTTATTATGTGTGTGGATGGTTTGGGTAGTGAGATTTCCCTAGTTTGAGACCTTACTTAGGGGTCATTATTCTTTGTTAAGCCTCGATGTGTGGTTAAAGATATGATCTTGATGTTATTTGGGTAGGGATGTGGTTTTTGGTTGTCATATGTTCTCTAGTAATGTGGGATAGGAAACCCTTCTGGGTTGTGACCATGTGAGTTGTGTTTATAACCCTTGAGTTGGTGTTTAGGTCATAGAACTGATGTATGTGTGTGAATATATTTAGTGTAGGACCTAAAGTAAATGATTTCTTGGTGTGTTGGTCGTCATTTTTTGGAACTTGGGTAGGATTATCTCCCATGATTAATTAGTAATTTTAGGTTTGATGTGTTTGGATTATAGGGATACCCAGTTGGATTTTTTAGATGTGACTTCAGTTTAGAGAGTTGGTTTTGTTCAACTTGAAGGGTGACCTATGAGTGGGTTTGGTCTGGTTGTGAGTAGCTTTAGGTGTGTTAGGCACTAGTTTATATTTTGGACATTGGAAGTTAAATGTAGGGAATACATCCAAGTTAGTTTTTACCCTAGAGGGATAACTGGGGAAATAAATGGATATTGAGATGTAAATCACATTGTGGTTATGAGATGACTATTCTAGAAAATCAAGTGTATCCTTGAGAGAGGTTCGACTAGTGTTGCTTGTTCCTTATAATTTTGGCCACAACAAGTTGCTTCAATAGTGGAATCGATACATAGTGGGTTCCATTTAGTTTTTGGTAAAAGTTAATGGTTATGTCATGGTTCCCTTCTCAGCGAGCCACCTGGTTCTTGTGGTTAGTTATAAGGTTGATCTTGAAGGGTAGGATTTTTAGTATGCCAAAATCGGTGATGTTGATAATGTTTAATGAAGGACCCAGTGTTGAATTGTGACGGACAAGTTAAGGAAGAACAAACCATGGATAGATGATTTTATTAGAGAGGTGACACCTACGGTAAGGGGTGGTCACATGGTTGGACTTGTTTTTACATATGGTTGGGCTATTGGATGAGAACATAGATAATCATGTGATTCTGATGAGGTTGGAGGGCCAGGAGGCTTTGTAGGTTGTGTAAGTGGGTGTTTAGGCCTGGTGATGTATAACTCATTGAGTTTGGAGATGGGTTTAGTGAGTAGTTGTAGGAAGGTGCATGACCTTGAGGTTATTAGTGTGGTCCAGATGTAGGAACATTCCAGGAAGGTACAATGCAATTTGGGATGGGTGAATAAGTGGCCCAGTGTAAGTTCCTATCATTTTCTATAAAACTAAAGTGGGAATTGTGGTTATACGAGAGAATGATGGTTTTAGATCGATGTGATGGATCATTTTATTCTGTTTTGAGTTTCCTGGCTCATGTTGTAATAACTCAAGTGTTGGGGTAGTAGTAGTTCCAAAGGAAACATGGGTTTAGTACTACATGGTAGAGATACCTGAAGGGGTGGTGAGGTGTGGTTGGAAATCTCTGCTTGAATTAGATGTGTGGGTTTAGTGTGGATAAGATACATGTGTGAAGGTAATCCTAAAACTTTCATAATGTTAATGTGTCCCTAAAGTTGAGGTGACATCAATAATAGATAATTTTTTGTGGTTTTCATCAATGTATTATTATCAGATTCTTATCTAGTGACCATCATAAACAATATCTTAAAATTGTTTCGGGTATGCTAAGAGAGGATTTCTATTTTCAACTAGCTGACTAAAAGTGTTCCGATTAGATATGGGTCCTCTTAGAGGTTACATTCCTGGAGTGGAGCATATTGATATGTACAGTAGGAAGTAGACCATCGTCTGGTTATGGATGAGGTCCTTGGGCTTGACCAAATGTTTATGATTGTCATGGGTGTCATTATTAGTATTCATGAATAAGTAACGGGTGAGGTTTGTTTTTTTGTTCTGGGAAGAGCTAAATTGTCACATCCTAGTTTAGGGGATGCACTTGTGATAGAAGCATAGTTTGTGGTTGTTTTAATTTCTTAAGGGAAGTGGTGATAACTACTCTATAAGGCCCTATCCATAAAACATAATATAATCATGATATATTTCATTAGTTTGAAATTAATTCACTCTATGGACCTTTTCAGGTTTAGATTTTTAAATTATTAGTCCATTATTAAAACAATACATCTCTAATATTATAATGTGGACACTTGTACTCTATCTAATTTTTTCACAATAATAAAACTCCTTAAATAAAACAATAATAATTTTATTGTTAAAAATATTCTTGAATTCTTCTTTTCACTTACCATTCCTTATACCTGGTGAAAAACATTTTAAAAACATGGGATGAGCATAAAAATCTCAAGGGATATAAAATATGGAAATAATAAATTTGTCCATGAATATATAGAAATCAATAAAATGATAAATTTCACTCATAAAAACTAATATCTTTAACATAACTCATGAAATCATAATATTTATGAATAACTCATAGAAATAATAAATAATAAAGGTAACTTGTTTCATCCAAAACATACTTACATTGTAGCTTTCAAATCTATATAAGGAGTTACCTTCATGATTATGTTTGGAATACCCATCATTGTATATTCCCAAAATCTCTTTGTAGAATCTATAAAATTTACCTTTTTCATGTTACCCAATTCATTGGAGAGAATTCATGGGCTCACACACCCTCAGTTTATCATTGAACCACCGTATATATAATAAATTCTCAAGAACCATAACATAATCCTAACATATAAACAAGCATAATGGAAAAATACCATTACCACATTGTAATCATAAGACACCATATCAAGATAGAGATATAATCAATCCATTCTCAAAAACATTTTAAATAAAATAATACCTAAAAATTAATATATAATTTACTTTTATTTTTTAAAACATTACCTCCTATAGAGAAATCCTAATGTCAAATAATGATCGTAGCGGTGGAAATGTCATTGTCATTGTACGCATGAACGCTACCTTCATTTCATTGTCATATTAATGGAATAAAAAATAAATGATACATAGGTATATTATAATTATAGTATAATAGCTATTCTATATATGTTAAAAAATTTCATTAACACCATCCTTTATATGTTCCATATATGGCATGAACGAGTCATATCACTTTGAGGGGGAAGTATTCCACACTTCCTCAAATGAAATTATCATATTTACACTTTATGGAAATCATAAAGGTATGTTTTGAGTAAAAATTATAGAAGAATATAGTTAATATAAATATAATAAGTATCATTATTATTCATTCAATTAATTTATATAATCGTGGTTTAATGAAGATCAGGTAGAATGAATCACATCACATCATGGAGACGATAGGCCGTACGTACACATGAGTAATGATATCATTCACTTAATGGTTAAAAGGTATAGAATTTGATGGTATATTAATTATACAGAATAATTATCATGGTATATTCATTATTAAAATCCATTATAATAATCATTATACCCATCCAAATTAAGTCTTGTTGAACAAAACATTACAACATGGCATGCAGATGATAAGATGTACGCACAAAAGCATGGTGATATTGTTATTTGTTGGATAGGTAAAACGAGGTATAAGGTTATACCATAATTATAATAACATCTCATCAAGTATAATATACTATATTTATTACCTTATTATGGAAATTTCATAAAAATATAAATTAGAAGAAGAAAATAATTTTAAAAGATGTGATAAAACAAATACCTCTTTTTCAAGTATCTCCATTTGATTTTCACAAACAGTATCCTTTGGATGGATTTATTCTCAATATGTGGACTCTAAGATTAAGGTAGGGATTTTTGGAGCTTATTAGAGCATAATTTGGACAATCCATGGGGCTTGAGAGGTGTGAGTAAGTGGGTATAGGTAGTTTCTTTTATAGGACGGAGGAGGGTAACTTTAGGAAAGTCTAGAAAACTTATCTTATTATAAATTGATTTTATAATTTTAATTGTTATAAATTAATATATTTAGAGGATAATATTATTATGGCTCTAAATCATGTCAAACAATAGGTTTTAGATAAGTTTAGGTCATAAAAGTAACCTTGTCTTTTATCTTTAACTCTTAGTTGAAAACATTTACTCTTACCATGTCTTCTTGTATTTTCACAATATATGTTTACTATAGTTACTATAAAACACCAATAGAACCATAAGTGGATCATTAATGAAATTTTTATCATTATATAAGTCATTTGGACAAATATTATATTTTTAGGACTATTATATAATTTAAAAAATTGTATTTTAAAAAAAATACATTTTTGTCGATTTTGAAACAATTTAGTAATTGATTTGTGTTAATGTAACAACAACATGATTAATTAGAAACAAAATAATTAAATATAATATAATATTTCATAATAATCCAAAGAATTCTATTATGTCATAAATATGTTCAAATTAAATTTATTTTAATATTTATAATTTCATTTATTTTAATCCTTTATTAATGAAGCAATCACTACATCATCATTGTGCCATAATTAATTTTTTTGTTTACTCTCCAAAAACTATAAATAAAATACCTTGATGTAGGAAATATTTTTAT
This sequence comes from Viscum album, assembly GCA_963277665.1. Lineage (NCBI taxonomy): Eukaryota > Viridiplantae > Streptophyta > Magnoliopsida > Santalales > Viscaceae > Viscum > Viscum album. The sequence continues at coordinate 387,309,084 of OY728163.1, read as the reverse complement.
ATTTATAATGACTATTTATAGTCCAATATATCACTTATAAAACACCACCATAATATTTTTTAGTAAAAGGATAAATGTTTATGTTATATTTCCCTTTACTTTAAATTAATTATTATAACATGTCATTTTCAAACCCAAGTGACTCCCAAAGGACAAAAGTTCTTCCTAAAATTTTTCTTCATCTCCCATGACTCGTATAATAATAATGGGACACATTTTTGGGTAGTTTTATATAATTATATAATTATTTTTACCCTTACTTACTAAATTTACCCTTAAAACGTGGTAAATAAAAATAATTACTGAAGTTACTATTCATAATATCCAAAAATAAAAGGTACCTATTTACATAATTTGGACCTTATGATTCCAAATATATAATCCATTTTTTGAAATTCAAAACATAGAATTTTCATTAATGAATTTAAAAATAATTCATATTTTCAAAACCATAATGCGGGTTTTTAAGAAATAAAAACTATCAAAACATTGACATGTGTTTATGGACAATTTAAATGTAAAATTACTTCCAATGACCAACATTGGATTAAAGTACAAAAACATAATACAATTATAATTTAAAACTAATAAAAAATGTAATCTAAATATATAAATAAACTAGTTGAAAAGGATGTTTTGGCATACAATGTGATATTTTTCAGTATTCATTAAAACTGAACTTTATCATAAAATTACTGAAATTTTATCCAATGTAAATTTTGATTCCCCGCTTCTATTAAAGAAGTTTATTTTATAGAATAGAACATATAAAAGTGAAAGAACTATATTTTAAGAGGTTTCTCCATCAAAAGGAAGTAAAATGACCTTTTAAAAATGTTAGTGTATTTTATGCTCAAATTTTTATTCATTCTCATATTAATCATCAAAAATTCATTGGATAAATTTAAAAAAAAATTAAAAAATTTGTAAAATCATAATATAATTAATTCTATTCATTCCCTCTAATACAACAGCTAGACATTAAATAAAATATAAAATATTAATATTACTATATTATTTTTCGATATAACTCAATATTGTGTGAAACGTAGGATTTAAGGGAAACTCGTTGTTGCGTGTAGGTTATGCTATCGTACATAGTGTCCCCTTTAAACTAAAATTAATTTTAAATTCAAAAATATTAATAAATATGAAAATGTATTATTATATAAATACCTGGGATGTTACATCATTCCCCCTTTTGGAAATTGTGTCCTCACAATTTTTTCACTTATTAAATAAGTGTGGGAATTTATCCCTCATAGCATTTTCAGATTCTCATGTTGCCTCTACAACCATATAGTTTTATCAGAAAACCATAACCTAACGAATCACCTTATTCGGCAACACTTTCTCTATGTGTTCAAGAATCTGGATGATTGTTTCTCATAAGAAAGACTATCTTCCAATTGAATTATCTCTCATATCAAATCATTATATGTATAAGGAATATACTTTCTCAACATTGAAACATGAAAAAAATTATGTACCTAGGATATACTTGAAGGTAAATCCACCATATAGTCAACTAATCCAACTTTCTCCACAATTTCAAAGCGTCCAATGAACCTTAGACTCAACTTTCCCTTCTTACCAAAATGCATCATGCTTTTCCATGGAGAAATATTGAGAAATACATGATCACATACCTCAAAAGAAATAATCATCTTCTGGTTATCTTCATAACTTTTCCACCCACTCGGAGTTTTCCTCATGTTCTCCTAGATAAACTGAATTTTTTTACCATATCTTTTACCAATTCTATTCCCATCAACTTCCTTTCGCCTACATCATCCCAAAAAAATATGGACTTCAACACCGCTTTACATATAATGCTTCAAATAGTGCCATCTGTATACTAGAATGTAAAATGTTATCATAAGAAAACTCAACCAAAAAAAGTTGTTCATCCCAACTTCCCTAGTAACCCATTGAACAATCACATAGAATTTCCTCTAATGTCTAAATTGTTTGTTCTGACTGCCCATCTGATTGATGATGAAAAGATGTAATAAAATTTAATTCGGTACCCAATGACTTATGAAGGACTTTCCAAAAGTTATAAGTGATCCTGGGATCATGATCGGATACAATATAAAGGGTAACTCCATGTAACTTAACTATCTCATTAATATAAAATCGAGAAATTTGATTTAGAGACTGTGTATCTAAAATTGGAATAAAATTAGCCAATTAATTCAATTGATCAGAAACAACCCAGATTTCTTTATTACCTCGATATGTCTTCAGTAATCCCACAATGATGTCCACATATATATATTTTCCCTTTCCCACTCTCATAATCGAAAAGACTAAAGAATCAAATTGAACAATTAAAATTCATCTTTCACCCGTTGATAAATCAAACAATTCATAATAAATTTTTCAATATATCTTTTCATTCTATCCCACTTGTAATACTCCCAAAGATCATTGTATATCATAGTACGTCTTAGATGAACTGAAAATGGAGAACTATAAGTGTCACACAACAACTCCTTCTTTAACTATGAATCACAAGGATCGCATAATCTCTTTCCAAGCATCAAAACACAATATTTATCAATATTAAATTCCGGTAACTTACCCTTCTGAACTAATTCTACCTTTTCCTACAACTCACTGTCTTCTTTCTATGATTACTTTATTTTCTCTTCTAGAAACAATTGCACTAAAACCGAAAACGAAATAGAGGAATTTCCTGCACCAACAACTTCCATGAAAAATATCATCCAATCATTAATCAAAGGGTCACATTTCGAAAGTAATGTGGTTAATGTAGCATTAATTTTTTGACTCAAAGAATCAGCCACTTTATTTTATTTTCCTAGATGGTAAAGAATTGTGAAAAAATAGTCTTTGATTAATTCTATCCAACATATTTTTCTCATATTCAATTATTTATGAGAAAATATATATTTCAAAATTTTATGGTTAGTATATATTTTACATTTTACACCATAAATATGATGCCTCCAGTTTTTTAAGAAAAAATAACAATAGCTAATTCAAAACATGAGTAGGGTAATTTAACTCATGAGTTTTCAACTAATGTGAAGCATAAGCAATGACCTGATAATTTTTCATTAGTAAATAACCAATTCTATTCAATAAAGAGTCATTATAGATAAAAAAATCACCATTTTTGGAAGGCAGTTCCAAAACTGGATCATTCAGCAATCTTCTTTTCAATTCATGAAAACATTCATCACATTATTTTGTCTAGATGAACATAACACCTTTTAGAGTCAACATAGTAAGTGGGTGAGATAACCACGAAAAAGTTTCAACCAGCCTCATGTAATAACCTTCTAAACCATGATGACTATGAATCTCAGTTATATTTGTGGGTCTTGTTCATTCTTCAACAACCTTTTTTAGAAAGATCAATAGTTATGCCATCTTTAGAAACTATTTGACTAGGAAATGAAATTTATTGTAACCAAAACACACACTTACTAAATTTACCATACTGATTTTTTTCTTTTAAGGTCTGCATGACAACCCTTAAATGACCTTAATTCTCCTATTTACTTTTAGAATATAAAAAATATCATAAATAAATACAAGAACAATTTTATCTAAGAACTCACTGAAAATTCTATTCATATGATCCATTAATATAGCAGGTAAATTAGTTTTCCCAAACTATATAACTAAAATTTCATAATGGCCATATCTAGTATGAAATGTGGTCTTTAGAATGTATACTTCCTTTAATTTAAACTGATGATACCCCAACCTCAAGTCAATCTTCAAAAAATACTATGCCCCCTGGAGCTGATCAAACAAATCATCGATATGAGGAAAAGGATACTTGTTCTTAACATTGATGTTATTCAAGGCTCAAAAATCAATGTAAAGTCTCATTGAACCATCTTTCTTTTTAAAAAATAAGATAGGGTCACCCCATGGTGATGTTCTAGGTCGAATGAAACATTTATCTAAAACTCCTGCAATTTCTTATTTTACTCTAAAAGTTGAATTTTAGCCATTCTATATGGGGGTTTTGAAATTGGCCTAGCATTAAGAATCAAGTAAATAGTAAATTCAAAATCTTAATTAGGTATTATACCAGGAAACTCATCAAGAAAAACATCAAAATACTCATTTACAACTAGCACATCAGTAATCCAAACAGTTCCATTATTTTCACCAATATGTTCAAGATAACAATAATTTCCATCTTTTACTAGTTTCTCAACTTTCTGATATGTTATCAATAATAAGGGTTCATTCTTGTACACAAATTAAACTTTTTTCTAAAAAGATTCCTCTTTAGTTCTATAGTCAATCTTATCATGATAAACAAGAATCCAATCCCTACCCAAAATAACATAAAACTCTACTAGAGGTAATAAGACAAGGTTTTCAGGTAAATTCTATCCATAAGTAAGGATATAAACACTCTTATAATTTCCTTTTAAATCAAAATTTTCCCCCATGTGTTTTTACCACAAGTTCAGGATTCGTTTCTTGAGATGAAATTCCCAATTTATTAGAAAATTTCTCAGAAATGAAAGAATGTGTAGACTCATAATCAAAAAACACATTAGAATAATATGAATAAATAAACCATGTACCTCATACTACTTCATTTGATATCCCAACATCTGAAGAAGTAGTTTCAAATGATTTCACCACCCCTTTCTGCTTATAGTCTGGATTCTTTCCATCATTTGATTTCTTCGCCAGACACTTATTTTCATAATGACCAATCTCATTACACATAAAACATTTTACTAACTGTAAATAATATTTTTCTTTACCACTACCCTGATCCTTTTAGTGTAATTACAAGCCTTATGTCCAAATTTACCACATCGGAAGAACTTACAATAATTCAAAATGCATTCCCTAGTGTTCTTTTTACCATAAGTTTTACAAAATATAAACTTAAGTTTCTTACCATCATACTTTTTTTATTATTTCTTCACTTTTGTATTCCAGATTGACCTCTTAGTATTTTTTTTTCAAATAAAACGTGATCATCGGCAAACTCCATTTTCACATTCTATGAACATCTAACAAGTTTTTCATAACATTTTAATTCACAAGAAGCTAATTACCTTTGATACATTTTCTTTAATCCTGTGTAAAAAAAATGATTTTACTATCAAGATCCCATATAAAATTTGGAGCATACCTTTCCAATCAAGTGAATGTTTCTTCATATATAGCCATTGAGTCATCCTCCTACCTCAATTCCATGAATTGTTTTTCCTTTCAAAGTTTAATAGCCTTAGGAAAATATTTCTCATGAAACATACCTTTGAATTAATCCCAATCAAAATCATCAATATCTTCATTATCCGTGATATTTTTAACCATTTACCACCACTGATTTACTTCATCTACAAAATGGTAAACAATAGGACTAACCTTTTGATGTTCTTAACACCCCATGGCATCGAAAATCCTTTCCAGTGGTTCAATCCACCTTTCATCTAGAAAATGGTTAGATGATCCTCTGAGTGATGGGGGATATTGCCTCATGAAATGATCCACTACAAATATTTTCCTCTATATTTGATATGGCTAATCTTGCACATGGATACCACCTCCATTTATATCCAAATTGAACTCTTCCATTACTATAACAAACTATTCAGTTATGATTCCAACAATCCCTACTTGCTAATTTTGAAAGTTATTTTCCTCTAGATGTCATCCCAGCACAGATGCTTTATTTTCTTTGTAGAATACCATTCTGGACAAACATATCTTAGGTGATGTAAAATGGTAATACTCAAATGATATTTATATTTTACCATAAAGTAAATATAATTTATTTATATTATATTAACATTATTCTAACCCTAAAAGTTATTTAAACCTCCATCTAATACCACTATATGGACCCTACTTTAAAACATTACATAATCTTGAGATAATTCAATAATTTTACTTTAATTCACATAGAGGATCTTTTTAGGTTTATTGTTTTAATTAATTAGTTCATTATTAACGCATTACTTCGTAAATATTACAATGTATACACTTATACTCCATCCAATATTTTTCACAATAATAACACTCATTAAATAAAACAAGAATTCTTTTCTGGATGAAAATATTCTTGAATTATTCCTTTCTTTTACCCTTCCATATACCCTATGAAAAAAAATTCAAAAATATGGGATTAGCATAAAAATCTCAGTAAGGGATATAAAATAAGGAAACAATACATTATTCCATGGATACATACAAATCAATGAAATCATACTTTTCACTCAAAAAACATAACCTCTTTAATATACCTCATAAATAATAAGATTTATGAATAAATCATAGAAATAATAAATCATAAAGGTAACTTGTGGCATCCATAACATACGTACTTTGTATCTTTCACAACTAAATAGGGATATACGTTCATGGTTACTTATAGAATACCTGTAACAGTATATTATCGATATATCTTAGGAGAAACATTAACGTTTACCTCTGTCATGTTACCCAATGCATTGGAGAGAAATCACGGGCTCACATGCCCACATTTTATCATAGAACCACATGTATATGTACGAAATTCCCAAGAACCATAACATAGTCATAACATATGAACAAGAATAAAGGAAAAATAACATTTCCACATTTTAATCATAAGAAATCATATCAATATATTAATATAATCAATCCATTCTCAAAAATATTTTAAATAAAAATATTAATTAAAAATGAATATGGAATTTACTTTTCTTTTAAAAAACATTACATCTTATTGAGAAATCCAAATATCAAATAATGCTTATGGCACGGAAAGATTGTTGCCACCGCTTACATTAAAAAAGAAACTGTCCTTTTTTACGTTTAGTAAAATGATTCGTAAAAAAATGTATTTTTAATACTTTTGAATGAAAATAAAATTAAAATGGGTTTATTACAAACCATATAAAATAAGGTTGTATATAAATCAATATATGCCTCAATGAAAGGAGATTGAGACGAAGTCCCTTACCTTGAGTCTGACTTGTCCTCTTCATTCTTTATCTTCCTGAAAAATTAACTTAGGTTAATTCCTAATTGCTTCAAATAATTTCTAATGTTCATTATTTCTATTACATCACACATTCCCATGTTATAATAATTAGTTAATTATTTTAGTTCATGTCGGACATTTTGTCAATAATCAGCTCTTGAGTCGAAAATGAAAATGGTATGATGTCACTAGTCCTTGTGGTCATAATTAAATATGCTCAAAAATAGTATTAATTATTTAAATATCATATATATCTAGTATATATGTATTTATAATAGTTTATAACATTTGAATATAATAAATGAAATCCATCGTTCATGGAGACGGTAGGCCGTTCGTATGCATGAATGAACTTTCATTTCTTTGTCATATTAAGGAATTGAAAACTAAATGACACATAGGTATATTATAATTATAGTATAATATATATGTTATTTAATTTCATTAAGGCCATCCTTTATACATTTCATGTATGGAATGAATGAGTCATGTCACTTTGAGGGGGTTGTAGTCCACACTTATTTAAATGAAATTATCATATTTACACATTACAGAAAGCATAAAAATGTTTTGTAAATAAAAATTTCTGAAGAATATATTTAATATAAATATAATATATATCATATTTATTTAATACATTTAGGTACATAATTGTGGTTTAATTAAGATCATGTAGAATGAATCGTGTCATATCATGGAGATAGTAGGTCGTACGTAAGCATGAGTGATGATATCATTGACTTTGTGGTTAAAAGGTATAAAATTGGATGGTATATTAATAGTATAGAATATTTATAATGTTTTATTTGTTATTTAAATCCATTATACTCCTCATAATATCCATCTTAATTAATTCTTGTTGAATAACAATTTACACCACGGCGTGGAGATGGAAAATTGTATGTACACACGCATTGTGATATAATTATTCTTATGATGGATAAAAGTAGGTATAAAGTTATCCCATAATTATAATAACATCTTAGAATGTAAAATATACTGGATTTATTACTTTAGTATGCAAACTACATAAGAATATGATGTAGATGAAGAGAAGCATTTTGAAAGAGGTGACAAAACAAATACCTTCTTTTCAAGTATCACCTTTTGATTTTCACAAAAGGCCTCCTTTGGATGGATTTCTGCCTAAATTGTTTCCTCTAAGAGGAATGGAAAGATATTTGGAGCTTATTGGATCATATTTTGGATGATCCAAGGGGATTGAGAGGTTTTATTAAGTGGGTAGAGGTGGTGGAAATTTATAAGAGGGAGGAGGGGCACTTTAGGACAGGCTTGAAATATTTTTTTATTATAAATTTATTTTAGAATTTTAATAGTTCTAAAGTGATATAATTCTAGTATTAGATTATTATGGGTAGAAATAATCTCAAAAAATATGTTTTAGACAATTTTATGTCACAAAATTTACCATATCCTTTAGCATTAACCCTTAGATAAAATCCTTAACTCTTACCATGTCTTCTTGTATTTTCATAATATATGTTTCCTATAGTTACTATAAAATGGAAATAGAACCATAAATAGATCATTAATGAAATTTTTAATATTACATAATCCGATTGTCTAAATCTTATATTTTTAGTACTATTATATCATTTAATAAAATAGTATGTGTTTTAGAAACTCATTTATGTCAATTATGACACTATTTAGTTACAGATTTTTGTTAAAGTCATAACAAATTGATTCCATCAAAAAAGAATTAAATCATATATAATATGTCATAATCATATAAAAAAATTATTTTATGGCATCAAAATTTTAAAATTACATTTATTTTAGTGTTTATAATATCATTTATTTGAATTTTTTATTAATGAAGCAATCACTGCATCATCATTGTTTCATAAATAAATTTATTTACTTAACCTAAAAAGATTATAAATAAAATTACATGATGTAGGAAATATTTTTATATTTCTTATTAATCTTTATAGTATAATATATCACCTATAGGACCCCACTGTAAAATTTGTTTGTTAAAAAGATACATGTTTACGTTATATTTCCTTTTACTTTAAATTAATTATTATAAAATGTCATTTCAACACCCAAGTGGCTCTCAATTACCAAAAGTTCAGCCTATGGATTTTTTCGGTCTCTAATTACTCATAAAATAATATTAGGGCATGTGTTAGTGTAGGTTTATATTATTATAATATTATTTTTACTCTTCTTTACCTGATTAACCCTTAAACCATGGTAAAAAAAATAATTACTGAATTTATGATTCATAATATCCAAAAATAAAAGGTACTTATTTACATAATTTTTACCTTATAATTCAAAATATATATCCCATTTTTCCAAAATCAAAACACATAATTTTCATTAATTAATTTAAAAAATATTCATGTTGTCAAAACTGGAAAGCGGGTTTTTAAGAAATAAAAACTATCAAAGGATTGACATGGGTTTATGTCTAATTTGAATGTAAAATTACTTACAATGACCAAAATTAGATTAAATGATAAAAATTTAATATAATTAAACTTTAAAACAATTAATAAATATAATCTAACTATATAAATTAATTAGTTTAAAAGGCATTTTTGACTTAAAATGCTGTATTTTTTACTATTCATTAAAAATGAACATTATCATAAAAATACAGAAAATCTATCCAATGTAAATTTTTAGGTCACTATTATATAGAAAAAGTTTATTTTTTCGAGTTACCAAAAACTATATTTTAAAAGGTTTCTCCATCAAAAGGTGGTAAAATGGCCTTTTAAAAATATTGGAGTATTTAATTCTTAAAAATGGATTCATTCTCATTTTAAGACTCCAAAATTCATTGGATAAATGTAAAAACATTTAATAAATATGTAAAATCATAATATATTTAATTTTGTTCATTCTCGCCAATATAACGTCTTGGAGATAACTACTATTTAAATAATATTATTATTATTGTCTTATTTTTCAGTATAACTCAATGTTATGTGCAACATATGATTTATTTGAAAGTTTTTATTGTGTGTTGAGTATGCTATCATACACAGTGTCCTATTTAAACTAAAATTAATATTAAATTAAAAATATTAATATATATGAAAATTTATTAATCTATAAATACTTAGAAAGTTACAGACTCTCCTAAGGTGGGGAGAGTAATTCCAATCATTGATGTGAGGGGATAACCATATAGGTAATGTGTTGAATCAAGATGCTAATAAGAAACCAGTGAGGAACATGATTAGATTCCTTGAAAAATCCTAGGTGGGCCTTGGATATGGTGGTTGATCAATCCAATCATCAGCTTTAGGATTTTGGTAGTTCTAAAAGAAATATAAGATTCCTGTGTTAGATTCATTTATGAGTGTGATAAGTCATGAAAATGACTCATTAAAATAGAGGTTTGGGTTCTAGAACCTCATCCAAAGTCAATAGTGGAATAAGGTAGATCTATTTATATTACCTTGTAATTTCTTTATGTTTGAAGGCATCTTGTTCATGTGAAGCGATGGCATGCCAATTGTGAAGCTTGGTGTTTTGTGGATGATTCGAATGAGGATGACTCGACCCAGTATCGAAAATTAATGGATGTGGTGAGTTAAAAACCAAATTTATTGGATTTTTTTGAATTATTATTGTGTTCCAAGAATTCAAATGGTATTAGAGGTAGAATCAAGCTGTCTTTAGATGATGTATAATAGCATAGGTTCTTGTGTCAGGAAAGTTGAGGGGTGCAGTGGAGCGTGATGATGGCTTAGAGTGTAGTGGATTCGTTAATGTAGGTGATTTACCAAAAGATAGGAAATGATTCTAGTAGGTGCATCATATTATAGTGGTATACATTATGTAATAAAGGGATATGGTCAGGTGAAGGGGGTAGTATGTCAACAATGGAAGATTGGTGTTTTGGGAAAATCCAGTTTAGGGTGGTCCGACATGGTATGGTAAAAGTAACTAATGTGGTAAGTTATAATTCACCTATAGTTTGAAATTTATAATGAAAATTGAGTTTCATAAATGAAGTAAAACTTGAGATAGGTCATCTTTTTCTTTTTTGTGATTAGATAGATGATGCATGTATTTTTGGTCAGTTTGGATGGAATTGTTGGGTGCCAATGTTGGATGGTGTCCTCAAGGATGTTGGGCACGATGAGTTTGGATACATGTTAGATTTATTGTAAAAGCCAGGTTGAGGATTCTGGTGGTATTTTTTATGGTGGAGGTTCCAAATACTAGAATATATTAGCAGTGAGCTAAAGTCTATGGTGGGAATCACCATAGTTTCAGTGAGTAATTGGGAGATGATGTAATCAGTGTTATGGGTCATATGGGCTTGGGTAAGATCCATATTGGTGTTTTGGGTTTGGTAATGGGTGTTGGCCTGGGTTTAACTAGTTGAAAACCTTAAGATGTAGTTTATGCTTGTTTTGTTCTTTGTACGTTCAGATATGGAGCTAGTCCATGGGCCTTGAGTTGTGGGATGATGTAGGTTGTGAATGTTTCGTTGGAAAATTATGTGTTCCTTAGGGGATACCGAGTTTGGGTCACTATTATAATTTTGGGGAATTGGGTGAGACGGAGCCAAGTGATTTTATCCATGAGTTATAGATAGTATCAGACTAAATATATTCTGATTGGCTCGTCCAGGGTAGTGTAGTACTTGGTCGGTACCCCTTTTTTGTGTTGTGGTGTAGGGATGTTACTTAGTCTTTTCTCTTTTTTTGATGTGGTTAATAATGAGTTTGAGAAAGATGTTTCCTTGAGGAGTATAGTATTAATGATTGTAGATCACGGTGGAGGGGTTTATTTGGGTAGTCATGTTTCCTTGGTTTTAGTGTTTTTAAGAAATGTTCATGTTGATAAGGAAACTTTGGAGATGAAAGCTGATAGGTGGTCCCAAGGCCTGACCATTTATCCCAAAGTATTAGTTATTTTTGGGAATATGGATCGAGGATGAGTATTTATATAGTGAGGATGTTGTAAGAGCCCAACCCTTCATATAGGTATGTCCTTGTTCAAATTTTTGTTAAAATCCATTTATATTGGTTAATGAAATGGTTCATGGGTATATAGGAAGTTTCAAGGGTGTCCTAGGAGTATGGGATGTCAAAGAGGGAATGAATGTCCACCTAATACAAGTTTCATGGTTCATTCATAGTTAGTAGAAACCATGTTCTATAACAGTGAATCCCTATGAAGATAGTTGAATGGTTTGGACACCATGCAAGGGGGATCCTAAAACTGTGCAGGATTGGATAGATCCATTCCATATGTCTACCACACGGTTTGTCAAACTACGCAGACTCCCACGAAAGTTTTTGACCTAGGCCCCCTCTTGGACAGAGGGTGGCTCATGGTTTGGCCAACCCTAAGGTCAAATTATGCGCCTCATTAAAGAAAGATGAATTTTCAATTTCCCCCTTAGGATTTATGAAACCTTTCTCAAATTTCCAACCATTTCACCCTACAATAGGAAGGTTTATGATCATTTCTCCCAAAAGCCTACAAGGGATGATTATCTACCATTTATTAGGAATTTGGAGTGATATTGGGTGAAAATAAAATGTCCACATAAGTCTTAAACTCCATTTCCTTCCATTTTCTGGAAGAAACTTGGTTTGCACGTTACTCTCCCTATAAAGCCCTAAAATTCTATTTTTCCAATAGATCCTATGCTTGGATGTTGAAGGTTATTTGGGCCTGAATCAAGGGTCTATTTTGGATGATCAGTTGTTGAAGATCTTGAGGTACGCCATCTTAATGATTTTTCCCATAGTCTTGATAATTTATGTGTATATGTAGTTCTGGTCATTAATTACCTTGCTATATTTTAATGTTTTTAATTATGGAAAGTAATTTGGGCATTATATTGAGGCGCAAGACCTTTGACAGACCATGTTGAGTTCATTTTTTATGTGAGACCATACCTAGGGAAACCCATGGGGTATGCCAAACCCTTGGTATTGGTAAAAAATTAATTGGTGAAAAATGATATATGGTAATATTGAAAGTGAATAGACTTTGAATAGTAAATTGGTAATTCATATTTGTTAAATAGATAATTGGGTTGATTATATGTTGGATTTTTTGAAATACCTAAGAGGATTTTGAAAAGTGTTAAATGATATATTTTCAATTTTTATCTAGTTGTGGTTTAAAATGAAGATTATGATATTTTAAAAGTGGTAATTTTTTTAAAAATGAGGCATTTCACTCGAGGTATTATAAAAAATGGTTTTCTTTATAGATTTAAAATGTTGAGTTCAAATGAGGGAGTGGGTCTCCTTTAATAAAAATTAATTAATGATTATTTTTAAATGGTTGCTAATGGTAATGAATATCAATGTGGTAGGTTTAGTTTTTTCAAAGAGGAAGACTTTTATTTTAAAGGGGAGGATTCAAGATGATTTTAAAATAGTATTTTAAATATTTGTTATCATGGTCTGTGAAATGAATCTGATGTTGATTTTTGTCTAGTGGTTGATATAGAATAAGGGGGTGTTTAGTATAATGATATATGTGTTATATAATCCATGGTTTTTAGATGTTATATGTACTAATATGGATTGATGTATGTAAATGGAAAATATGTTAAATGGTTAAAGAGGCAGGAGACCATGGATTAGTGGTAATTTTTATGAGTGGGGTATTGGACCATGGCTCTACTCCCACAAGTTAGTATGAACAGAACTCTAGGCCTCACAATTGTATGGTTTGAGTTAGTATGTTTGACTGAGGCTCTATGCTCCTAAATTATGGACTTAGGATCCTCATTTTGGTTGGGTTGGAATGATACTCTTGGCCCAATGATTCTTGTTTAACTTGGGATTCTAGACAGATTAATTATGTTATTTTATATTAGTATGAGTTATAATCATATTAGTATCGAAGAATATATTCAATATGGATCAAGTACAATAGGTGTTAATTATAGTTCAAAAAAATATAGTTAAATGGAGTTTAAACTAAAACAATCCACAAACCTATTTAATGAAAAATATTAGATTAATACTTGGACCTCAATCCAATTATAAGAGAATATCATAATCAGTTTGATTCTGATTTATTATTTACCATAAGTTATAATCATAGATGATTAAATATATTTAATTTAAAATAATAATCATAGAAGTTATGATTATATCAAAGTATATAGATAAATGTATTTATTTGTGACTCAATATTAATATTTATAGAATCAAAATCAAAGTAGTATCATGTTCACAGATGATTCGATTTCAATAGAGTAATACAATTATATCTTAGTCAAAGCGAATATGATAAATAAGATACAAATAGAAATATGGATATAAAATTATAAAATTCTATTAAATATAGAAGAATTAAAATACTTTTAAGAAAACAGGTAATAAAAAAGAATGAACTTATTTTACCCCAAGGATTATGGTATCCATTTGACATAGGATAAAGGTTCCATTGTTTTTTACATACAAATAAGTCTTCTTTCCCCAACATAGAAATCAAATTATATGATGATTGGATTCTAAATTTGCCTATCCTTAGTAGTCCTTAATATGATGGATCAGAATCTATCTTGTTATCCCTAAAATCCATCAATAAATAATATAAGCATCTCTTTCTTCCAAGCCATGGAATCCCTTGATAGTAATTACACAATCAGACGCACAAATCAATTATAAAACAATTCTTAAGAAGACAACCTGAAAAGGTTTTTTTAAGAAGTACTCTCTCTAAATGAATAAAAAAGACTATGAACAATATGTTAATGCTTTATAGATGTCATACAAATCTAGAGATAGAGTAATCAACTATCCAATTCAAACTCTTCCAATTATCAAGAATTTCTATGCAAATCAAAAACATTCATATTTCCTACCCAATGGTTATATTTCTTCGATTTTGTTTCAACATATTCGATAGATGGAAATCCAAAGACAATATTATAATATAAAGTCTGATGCCATTTTTATTCTCCCCATTACAGGGTATTAGATATTCCATTACTATAGAAATCATCTTTTCCTATTTAGAATTTAAACATAGTTAGTCTGATGGAATTTTTAAAACTTTTCATTACAATAATCCTTAAGAATTTCAATCTGATGTATATTGATTCCAATATAATTATGATTAAAAATGATTTTTAGTACAAATCCAAGATATGAATTCTTACATATAATCATATAAAGGTGATTTTGGTAATTATTGGGGCCATACCCATTAAGAAAACTATAACAAAAAAAGTTAGTTAATTTTCACAAATACTTTATAAATAATAATAATTATTCTAAAAGTATATTTTTTTTCTTCAAAAACATTCTAAAAAACCTTTGGACATGAAAATATTTGTAATAAAGTATTTAAGAAATAGATTTTGATTTCAAAAACTAAAGTAATGTAAAATTAATAAGTAAAACTTTTGACTCGACAACATCCGAATTTTTAGAAATCACAAATAACAATACTTAAATGAAAAAAACTAACTACTTAAGTATATTATCTTTTAATTACCTCATATTAAGAAATGAAAGTAAAAACTTTTCTCCCCCAAAGTTTAAAAACACATCTGAAAACATTGATTAATATGACTAACTCCCCCTTAGGATAATAACTCCCTGAAAGTATTGTTTTCTTTTTTTTTAAATAATTTCCTTCCCTTGGAATATTTTCTTCCCCTTACTTAAAACTTCTCACCCCTTTCTATAAATTTATTACCCTTTGAGATTTTCTAAAAGGAATAGGTAAAATTATTAGAAATACCTTAAAAGGGAAATAGAAACAACCATATGAAACAAATTAATAACGAAATTTTTTCAGAAAAACTGAGATATGGGTTGGTCTCCCAGCCCATATCCCTAAATTTTATTTAATTAAACAATATTTATAGTTAACTAATCAGGTGAAATGAGCTTAAACCAAGATAAATTTTGATAAAAAAAAACTTTAAAGCTAGCATAAGAAAAACTATGTAGGTTCACACCAGCATCTTGGGCTTGAACCTCCCCTTTCAAACTAGATCTTCAAATCAACTTCAAGAAAAAAACTCTTCATTACAGCTAGAGGAGATGGTCCTCAATCTGTATAATGAGTAGTTTTGGGAACCACAATTCATACTCCATATACATTTTTATCATTTCCATCACCAAATTAATTCATTTCTTGGAGGTATTATATCTAATTAAGAACCAATTCTATGACCTTTATCATCACTTTCAGCCCCCTCTCCTATAGAACCATCAATGAATTATCAACCAATAACAAGAGAGGGACCTGCATGAAAAAAAAATCACTAAGAGTTAATGAAGTACTTGATTATCTAAAAAAATGAATGAATATTCAACCAATATATAATTGTAAGTCATTTAAACAATTTTTAGATAGATGAAAATTTTATTCATTGACAAACAGTTTTACAAAAGAAAGATAAACCCAATAAGAGTTCAATGGGAAAAGATGTAATCTTTATTCTACATTAAATATATTAAAATGGTCTTCATCTTTTTGAAATCTTTTATTTCTTCCAAAATTCTTTCTATGACTTCATCTTGGCACTAATCTCATTCTTCCAGAATCTTAATTCTTTCTTCCAATGCTTCATTCTGACATTTCAGACTGATAATTTCTTCTTTTTAAATTTAGAGCCTTGAAATTTCCCTTCCCATGTATATCTTTTTACCAATAATTTCTTTCACATATTAAGTCTAGATATCATCCATATTCTTGAATTTCTCCACAAACTTCATCATGTATGCCATTATTTTTGATAGGTCATTGAAAGAATCTGTCAATTCATCCATCTATTTTATTAATTCCTCAATTGATTCTTCTTTCCCATTGATATCAGTATCAACCCTATAAAACCATTTCAAAATTTTGTTAAATACATTCTTATGAGCATGATAAATTTATTGAATAATTTTAACCTCATCCTCATTCCAAATAACTTTTTCAGATAAAACATTAATAGACTCTGATTTCTAAATCTAATATTAATGAACTAAATCAACATTTTCTCCTAATCTGGGAAAGTAAGTATTTGTTTCTTCATGTATTTATAAATACTGAAAAATATAATGAACTCCTTGCATTGATATCATATCCAATAAATTAGAAATTTCAATTTCATGAATTTGAGTATGAGAAGTTCATACATCAATTGGTTTTCTTTTTTACATTGTCAACATTCTTAGACATTATCTTTTCAACTCTATCTCCATCCAACTTTCGGTCATAAATTTTATTTAAATCATAGTCATTGTGCTTTTTTTATCAGAATGATCTCTATCAGCTTCTGTTTTTGAATTATGATCTTTTTCATTGTACAAAGATGAAATCTAGACTTATTGATTTGAGGGAGAATTTTTCTTTTAAGTAATTTTTTAGGGTAAATCCAATGATGAAGCATGTGTGGTTATTAAATAAAACATCATGTACTGAACATATTCATCATTTTAATCTTCTCCTTCACATTTTTATTCTTCAACATAAATTTATATTTCTTCATATTTGGTGACTTAAACTTCTTTAACACCTTCACTACCTTTTTCTAAAACCTTATTTCCTTTGGAATCATCTTTCATTTCTTTACAAAATTCCTCATAGAGTTGATATTTTAATCTAAAATCGGCCTTACTAGCTGGTACCGATTCATTAACAACAATATCATTTCTTTTGTTATTATCCAAAGGAATTTTATCATGAACATCTATGGTTTCATGAAAATCTAATGTGGTGTCAATATTTATTTGATTTGTTTCATAAAAAGGTAACACGCAATTTTCTAATGCTTATTCGACACCTTTTAACAAAGAATCTTTCATTCCCACACCCTAAAAGGTCTTTTATCTTTCTTTTATTTTTCCTCTTTTTCTTGATTTTTGAAACCATTAATTCTTAAGGATAAAGCCTCATCTAGATCAAATCTAAATTTAGGGTCTCCTTCTTTCATCTAAAACTTTTTCTTCCACCATTCATCATAAAATTCCTCAGGGAAAGAATTTTGTTTCTTGGTTTTCTATGATTCTAAAGATACAAATTTTTTTTATTTACTTATTCTACGAGAACAAATTTATTATTCTTATTTTGACAACTTTTCTCTGATTTCTTAGAACATTATACTTTTGGAGCTATTTCTCCTAAATTGTCAAAAAAATCATTTGTTTATTCATCAAAAACATACTTCGTTTTCCTGAGTGTATCATTACTAATGAGAGGAATTATCATTTTATTCATCTTTGGCATATTTTAAATATTAAAAGAATTCATGAACTTAAGCAATGAATTTATTAACACTTCCAGAAACATAATTATCTGAGAATTAATGTAACCATACTTTAGTTTTCTTGTTATGACTAATATGTATCCAATGAGATTCATCTTTCTCATATTTAAGATGAAATCCAAAATAAAAACATCAGTCACTTTTATGGTTTCATGATCTCCTTTTATATATATCAGGAAACCTTGCATCCATTGTGAACCAATATGAATTTTTTCCCTTAAGTGATATACTTCCATAACCTTTTCTCAATGATCAAAAAAAGAGTCCATTTCCTTATTCTTACCAAATATCCAAGTTTACCTGGTAGATTGTGAGAAGAACATAAAGTTTCTCCTTCCAAGTGTATTAAAAGAAAAATAGCAACTTTTTTAAGTAATCTCATGTCCATTAACCTAAATTGTGAAGGAAATATTTTTTTTATATATCCTTAACTTGAAACACTACTGATTTAGGATAATTTTTTATGAAATCAGGAATTACTAAATTTTGATCCTAATTGGGTTTTGTTCAATAAAAATATTCTCATCCTTGGAATTTTTTAAATTTCTTCAAGATATAATTATAATTATCAAAAAAATCGCAATTAACCATTCTCAGAATAATAACCACTCATCATAATCCTTTTCTCTGTGCATCATATTATGGGTAGAAACTAGGGATTCTGATCTGGGGCAAAGGGGTCCCCCCCCACATTATATAAGAAACTGAGATGATATTTTATCTTTTAGATTTGATCAAATGGATTACATCAACACTTATCTGATTTGACTATTGAGATATATTTGGAGAAATATTTAAAATATTTTGAAACTCTTGTGGTTTTTTCTTTAAAAATTATATTGATAGAGAATATGATAATAAAATTTTGGAAAAAAACAAATTTTTTATGAAATTTAAAACATATAGTCAAAACAAAAAATAAAATTAATGTAATGAAATATTACAAAATATAAGAATAATACCTTTCATATTTGTAAAGACTTATCAGTATGATGATAATGTTCTTACTATTTTTTGGAAACTATCTAGATTATGATAGATACTTAATATAATAGTTTTAATATTAAAAATAAATGTAAAAGTTTTGAAGGAAAACTTAAAATAATTTTAGGAGTAAAAATATAATCCAATACAACCAAATCTTTAAGAAAAAAATTGAATCTAAAAATTTTTGAAAAAAAGTTTGAAAAAATTATAAAATTTTATGAATTCGATGATTCATTTAGAATTACATACTCTGAAACTTTTAACATAAAACTCGGTTCTATACTTCTAAATATTATAAAATTTTAAGAAAACTAAAATTTTTTAAAAATAAAAAATTTGAAAAACAAAAAGTATAAGTACACCCCCAGTGAAGTGGGGTGACTTAATATAAAGATATTGGAAAAAAGAATAATATATGAATTATCACTTTATATTGATCATTCCTAGCTTCTGTTTAATGTATTCAATTCTTTCAGAAGGTAATGGTTTTGTAAAAATATCAGTAACCTTTTATTATGTTCTGAAGAATTGTAAAATGATATCTTCATTAAGTGTGTGTTCTCTAACTAAGTTTTTTCTAATATCTATGTGTTCTTCACAATAGTGGTATTCATGGTTCTTACTTAAAGAAATGACACAAGTGTTATCACATTGTATTTGAGTTTTTGTAAAACTTATGTCATAATCCGTGAGTGTGTGTTGCATCCACAATACTTGAGCACAAAAACTTACAGTTGTTACATATTAAGATTCATCATTGGAAATTTATACAAAGTTTTGTTTATAATAACAATAAGAAACAAATAAACCTCTTAAAAAATGACAGGTTTTCGAGGTATTTTTCCAATCCATTCTATAACCACCAAAGGCAGCATCTGAAAAAAAGAATTAATTCAAATTCATTTTCAGAATAATATAAAAATAATAAAACCATGGTTTCCTTTAAATAATGAAGAAAAAAATTTATAGATTTTAATTGCAATTAAGTTTTATTAGCTTGATATCTTTTACATAATAAAACACAAAACATTAATTTTAGTCGACTAGTAGTTAAGTATTGTAAATATTCTATCATACCTCTAAAATTTGTTTGATCAATTGGTTTCCCAACTTCATCAAGATCAAGTCTATTTTATGTATTGATGGAATAGCTAATACTTTTAGTATTTTCCTATCTAAACTTTTTAAGAATATATTTTTTGTACTTATATTGAGATATAAGAGTACCTTATAGTTTTTCAGAAATTTGAAAACTAAGAAAAATGTCAATTCACCCATTATACTCATCTCAAACTAAGACTTCATAAGAGATGCAAAAGAACCACTTAAAGATTGATGATTTTATTTGAATATAATTTTATCAACTTATATTTGAATAATCATAATATTTTTGTTATCTTATTTTAAAAAATATTATTATCTGCAGCTCTATTAAAAAAATGTTTTGTAACAACAATCCTATTAACCTATCATAACAAGCTCTAGGGGCTTGATTAAGCCAGTATAAATATTTGTTAAGTATTTAAACATATTCAAGAGGTTTTTTATATTCAAAACCAGGGGTTGTTCAATATAAACATACACTTGAACATATTGTTTAAGAAATGAACACTTCACATCCAATTGAAAAAGTTTAAAATTAAATAATATTGTAAATACTAGTTGAATATGAATAGATTATAGTCTAGATATAGGTGCATAAGTTTATTCAAAGTAAATTCCTTCTTATATATTATAACCTTTCTCTAAAATTCTTGGTTTTTTTGTTATGATTATTCTATTTTCATCACATTAGTTTCTAAAGACCCATTTTACTCCAATTATTGAAATTTATTTAGTTCTTTCAACCAAGGTCCATAATATTTTCCTCTCAGATTCATTTAGCTCATATGACATTTATTTAATATAATACTCATCAACTAAAGCCTCATCAGGATTTTTAGTTTCAAATTGGGAATGAAAAATAAAGATTCCCTACTTCATTCCTTAAGGAAATTCTAGCCTATCCGGTTGATCAACATCACCAATGATATTATCACTAGGATGATTCTTAATATACAACTAACCTGTGTTTTTTAAAAATTGTTCACTAAAATATCATAGAAAATATTCCTATGTAAATACTTAAGAAACTATTTCTTGGTTATTTTTCATAAGAAGAATTTTCCAACAAAGGCAAAGAATTAGTTTTGTAAAGAACATCTGAGGATGTTGTTTGGGTTTTTTAAAAAACAAATGTTTAAGTTTCATCAAATTTTATATATATTGTTTCCTAAATAGTACATGATTATATTTTTTAAAAACTCTATATGCCATATAATTAGTGGAATAACATAAAAATATACCTTCATAGGATTTGGGTGAAGATTATTTTAAGTTATATTTCATATTCAAGATCAATACTTTGTATCCAAATAGTCTGAATTAAGAAAATTTTGGTTTTCATCTTTTCCATAATTCATAAGAAGTTTAATTAAAAAAATGTCTTATCAAAACTTGATTTATAGAATAACAAGCTATACTAACCTCTTCATCCCAAAAATACTTAGCAATTGAGCATTCAATCAACATAGTTCTTGTTATTTTTTAAAGAATACAATTTCTTTTTTCAATAAAACCATTCTTCTAAGGAGTTATAGGAGATAAAAAGTTATGTTTATGGCCATTTTTACTACAAAAAGATAAAAAAATATGAATTTACAAATTCTAGACCATGATCACTATGAATAGTTATCAAGGGAATATTTTCCTCATTTTTAACTTCTACAATAATATTTTTTAAATAACAACAGGATTCATATTTCATTGCTATAAAATAGAACCATGTGTATGTAGTGTAATCATCAAATATAAATAATACATAGTATTTCCCCCAATAATCCCAGTTTTTGTTTGACCGAATAAATCCAAGTGCACTAACTGTAACTGTCAGAAGTTGATACTTCACTAATAGATTTAAAAGCTTGACTTATGTTGCTTATTGGATTGAAAAGGGTCGCAGAATTTTGAAGAATAAAATTTTTCATTGATCCTTAACAAGTATTTTCATAGTCAACTTACAAAATTTTTTAAGGTCACAGTGTCCTAACCTTCTATGACATAACAAAGAACGATATTCCATTACACTAAGGCAAGGAGATTCTCGGATCCTAAGGTTTTCTAAGTTGAGTGTGTGAATATTCGGATGCCTATTGTCAAGATGAATGTATTCATCATTGGAATTGTGTACTATACATTTATCATTTCTAAAATTTACAAGGTATCCTTCATCACATAATTGAATTATGAGTATAAGGTTGTGATTAAGACCTTTAAGAAATAAAGAATTTGAAATGAACACTTTTCCTAGAAGAACTATATTAACTATACCGATAATCTTTCTTTAACCATTATCTTTGATGGTAACTTTTCCACCTTTCATATTGATGATATTTTCAGGAATGGTTTTGTGTCTAATCATATGTCTAAAACACCCACTATCCATCTACCACATATTTCTTTATTGGTTATTCCTTTTTTCAGAAAACAAAACAATTAGACTTTTGGAATCCAAACCTTCTTGGGTCTGGTGTTAGAGAAAAAAATATTAGGTAACTACAATTGTTATAAAAAAATATAGTTTGTGAAATCCTAAGGATTTGAATATATTTAAGTAACATTTTTTATTCCAGTGACCACCACTTTGGAATTTTTTACAAAAGGTTTCACTTTTTTAACAGTGTAATTTTTATTGAAAATGTGTTTTTTATTAGTATACCATATTCGAAAACTAGTACAATGAGGAATGAATAGCTTATAAGTTTTATCAAAACCTTCTTTACCCGAAGTTATGTTTGAAAAAAAATTCTTAAAGAATAAATTTCATACTTTAGTTTTACAACTAAATTTATTTCTTCTTGAGTAATGGTTTCAAAATTGAATTTTTCCAAACTAGATTATAAATTATTCTTTTCAGAAATTAATTTGTCTAAATATTTAGAAATTGCACCTTTCTTAAAAAAAGACTTATAAATATCTTTAGAATGATTTGAAATTTATTTTATGAAAACATTTATCCTTCAATTTTCCTTTTAAAGTTTTTAACAAACTTTTCAAAATTCATTTTCAAGGAGTTTTGTAGAATGTAAAAATTTCTCCTAAGAAGTTATAAAATTATCTTCATTATTTGAATAATATTATTCAACAGAATATTTAGAGTTTTTCTCAAAATTAGATTGAGGATAATTTTCCATTATAGATATATTTGTAAGGTTTACTGTGTTGTGTACCTTATCCATTAAACCAATATTTTCACTGGGTAATCTAGCATGAAGACCAATGTTCCTTTGTCCGGGACAATCATTATCAAAAGTATTATATCAGGCATATTCTCCAATTTCACTCTAAGAATCATTTTCTTTAAGCGCTTTATTTCCTTTTTAATTGTAATACCTTTTCTAATTCCTATCAGAATTCCTTTCCTTCATGTATTTTATTTTTTTATTTTTAGAATCATGTCTGATATGTCCATCTCTTTTATTGTCATGATAAGTAACTTTAGAATATTTACTTTCATTCATGTCCTAGTTAAGTTTCTTATATAGATACTCAAAAATATTTCTTACCAACTATCATGTTAATCCTATGAGTGATATTAGCATGCTTATTTTCAGATCATTTTAGAAACACTAGAATCATATTGTATAGAAACATTTTTCTTTATTAAAGAATTAAAAACTTTTTCATGTGTTTGAACTTTGGTAGGAATTATAATAGTATTTAATGCAACACCTCCATTATTTTTCTTAAATTTATCATTATCTCTTTTTAATATTCTATCATATTTCTTTAAGATTTCAATAACATCATCTAGAGTGATATTATTAACCTTCCTTGTTTCATCAATAGCATTTATTTTAGACTCTCATTCATTTGGAAAGATATCTATTATCTTCTCCGTGATAATTTCATCATCGAATCCATTAACTCCATTTTATTGATGAATATTTATGATATTCATAAAACTCTGATGCATTTTAGCCATTTATTCTCTAAGAAAAATTCCAAATCTTGATAGTCAACTGTTTACATGGGTTTTCTAGTTTCAACAAATATTCATGTTTTGACGTGTGTGACTTATAGAATTTTGTAAATTATATTTACTACTTCAAAAGATGATATCTAACTGTAAATGCTTCTGGTCATTGAACATAACAAAGTGTTTCTTACTTTTTAATTCAGTTATATTCCATCTTTTCTTGATTAGTAAAATCTCTTACATCCTTATTAGGTATTTTAAAATCACCCATAAACATGACAAAATTATCTACTCTTGTGTTGATCAAAAAATTATTCACTCAATCTCTTCAATATTTGTAATTTTCACCATAAAAATTGGTGTTCTATTAGGATTTATATTTTCAATGGATCCAACATTAACACCTTCCATCATTCAAAAATAGATACAAAAATTATTTTCCATAATACACATTATTTTGAAAAATATTTATAAAAAAAATTAATTAATACAATTAACTAATAACCAATTATTTAGAGAACAAAGGGTTCGAAAAGTATTTGAGTAGGGGAAACCTGCTATGATACTAATTTTTGTATATAAATATGAGTAATTTTGATATTAGTATCAAATAATATGTTCAAGTTGGCTCAACTAAGAGGGTGGTGAAAATGATCGGAATTTGACTTTCCCCTTAGTCTGATTATTGGAGAATATCATAATCAGGTCGATTCTGATATGTTATTTACCACATGTCGTAATCATAGATGATTAAATATTTTTAGTGTAAAATCATAATCATAGTATTTATTATTATATCATAGTATACAAAAAAATTTAATTAGATTTGATTCTGTCTTAAAACATATAGAATCATAATTAGAGTAAATTCATATTCATAGATGAATATATTTAAACAGTTTAATACAATTGTATTGTAATCAAAGCTATTACAATAAACAAGATGAAAATATAAAGTTCAATACAAAAGTATCACTTTATATTACATGCAGCAGAAATAAAAGTCATGTAAGAAAACAAGTAATTCAAATGAATACACTTCTTTTGACCCAAAGAGTTAGATATCCAGTTAACCTTGGATAAATTTTCCTTTGTTTTATACATAAATGAATGTTTTTCTTTCTTGTGAAAGTAAATCTTTCTATCCTCGTAAGTCCTTGATCAAGAAAATTAGTATCTCCTTCTTCCTAGCCTTAGAATCCCTTGATCATATTCACACAATCATATGTACAAATAAATTAGAAAATAATTCTTAAGAAGAAAACCTAACAAGGTTTTCTCAAGAAGTAATCCCTCTAAAGGAATACAAAATACTAAGAATAGTATGTTCACACTTTGTATACTTTAGAAAAATCGAGAGAAAAAGTAATCCACAAGCCACTTCAAACTCTTCAAATGACTAGGTATTTATAGGAAAATCCCCAATGACAATATTGCCTTCTCATCGGTCATATTTATCTAAGTTTGTTTCAACAACATTGATAACAAGCACACTAAAAGATATATTATTATTGAAATTCCGATGTCTTTTTTATTTACGCCATTTTATTTTTAAAGATATTTAATTATAATAGAAATTAGTTTTCCATATTTAGAATTTAAACATAGTATGTCCAATGGAATTTTTTATACATGTCACTACAATAATCCTTATGAGTGCGAATCTGATTTTTATCAATTCTTATATGGGTCCGATTATAAATAATTTTTCTATATGAAGACAAGATAAAAAGTATTATATCTAATCTTCTAATGGTGAGTGCGGTAATCATCGGGCCCATACCCATTATGATAATTGTAATTAAGAAATTATATTTATATTCATGAATACTTTAGAAATAATTATAATAATGGTAAAAGTATATTTTTTCTACAAATACACATACTAAAAATACTTTAAACATGAATGGATTAGTAATAAATTATTTAAGAAATAATTTGTGATTTACAAAACTAATGAAATGGAAAATTACTAAGTAAAACTTTTGACTCAATAATATCTCCCATTTTGGAAATCACAAACCAAAAGAGTTAAATTAAAAACATTGAAAAACTTAATTCCATTATCCTTTAATTACTTTGTATTTAGAAATGAAATTGAAGAATTTTCTCCCCATGAGTTGTAAAACTAAACTGAGTACATTGATTAATATGAATCACTCCCCTTTTTGGATAAGAAATCCCCCTAAGGGTTATATTATCTTTTTGAAATAATTTATTTCCCTTTGAATAATTTATCCCCCTTGATTTAAACATTTTTTTCTTTCTGTAAAATTCTCTCCTTTGGGGTTTTCAAAAATGAATTTGGAAAAGTCTTTGAAATACAAAAAAGGGTTAAAGAAAAAAATATACAAAAACATTAATTAATTATTTGATCATCCAAAAAATGAAATAAAAATCAACCAACATGGAATTGAAAGTCATTAAAAAAATTTGTAAATAGATAAAAAAAATCAGTCATTGATAAACAGTTTTATAAAATAAAGATAAATACAACAAGAGTTCAATTGTAAAATATTTAATCTTTCTTCTTCATGAAGGATCTCACAATGATCTTTATCTTTTTGAACTATTTTAATTCTTTTAGAAGTCTTTGGATCACTTTATCTTGGGACCTATTTTTTTCTTCATAAATCTAATGTGTTTCTTCTGAATTTCATACTAATAATTTAACCTTTGAAAATTTTGTGCCTTGAAATTTTTGTTCCTGTGTATCTCATTATTCCGTTAATTTCTTTCTCTTATTGAGTCCAGATGTCAGCTATATTCTTGAATTCCTCAATAAACTACACCTTGTCTTCCATGCTTTTGGATAATTCACTGAAAGAATCTTCATATTAATAAATATATTTCTTTAACTCCTCAATTTATTCTTCATGAACCTTGATATCGGTATCAGCACTATGAAGCTATTTCACAACTTTTTTATATGAGTTCATGTGATCTTGAGAACATTCTTGAAGAATTTAAAGATTAGCCTCAATCCAAATAACTCTATCAAATAACACATTAATAGAATCTAATTTCTAAATCTAATTTTCATGAACTAAATCATCCTTGGATTCTAATTGGAGAAACAAAGGAATTATTTATTCAATTATTTGTAAAGTATAAACAATATAATGAACTCTTTTCATTATGAATGTATCCAATAAATGATATATTTAAATTTTACTTAGAGGAGGATGAGAATTTCTGAATTCAATTTGTTTTAGTCTTAATTTGTAAAACTTCTTTGACATTGTCTTTCCAACTCTATCAATATCCTAATTTACATCAAAAATTTGAATTCAATCAACATCATCATGATTTAATTTATCTGAATGATCTCTATCAGCTTTAGTTTTTCCAATTCTAGTCATTGTCATCATTTTTAGATGGAGACTTGAATTCTTGATTTTAGGGGACTTTATATTTTGATGCCTTTTAGAGGTTAAAACAAACAATTAAGCTTGTGAGTTTCTTGAATAAAACTCCATAGACTAAACATCTATATATTTTTCTTCTTGTTGTTATTATTCTTATTCTTCTCCTCCTACCTCTTCAACATATTTTCCTAGTTATTCATATTTAATGTCTTACTGTTCTTGAACACCTTCACTCTCTTTTTCTAAAACCTCAATTCCAAGGGCAACTTATCCCATTTCTTTACCAAAATCCTTATAGAGTTTAAATTTTGACCTTAGTTTAGACTTAACCATTGGAACCAATTCATCAAAAACTTTATCTTTTACTTTGCTGGTAGCTGAAGAAATATCAGTATAAAAAATTGTGGTTTCATGAAAATAAAATATGGAATATGAATTTATTTGGTTTGTTTGGGAAGAAGGAAACATGACATTTTATGATTCTTCTTCCACAACATTCAACAAATATTCTACTATTCTCACACCTTGAAGATTATTTTTTGGTTTCTTTTCTTTTGCCTCTTTTTATTCAGTTTAGGAACCATGAATTCTTAAGGATAAAGCCTCAGCTAGATCATATCTTAAATGAGGATCTTCTTAAATCATTTAATAATGTTTTCCTCCATTCATTAGAAACATCATTAAGGACATAATTTTTTTTCTATTTTATCTATGGTTTCAAAGACTCGTATTTTCTTTTCTTTTCTTGTTCACCCTGAACAGCTATATTCTTATACTTTTAAATAAATTTCTGAAATTTCATAGAACTCTTAAATTTTGAAGATGTTTATCCTAACTTTTAAACCAATTTATTTTTTTCTACATTGAAAATATACTTCATTATCATGATAGTATAATCACTAATGATAATAATTTTCATTTTCTTCTAATTTGAATTATTTTCAATGTTAAAATAATTCATACACATAAGTAATAACATTGTAAATAGAGCCAGAAACATAATTAGCTGTGAATTAATGGAGAAAAACTTTATTTTTATGATTATGAGAAATATGTATCAGATTAGACATATATTTCTAATATTTACTAAGAAATCTGACAATAAAACATCAGTCACTTTTAGGTTGTCATGATACCCTTTTTCTCGGTATTAAGAAACCTTGCATCTACAATGCCACAATCTGATTGTTGGATCCAAGGTTATATAATTTCCTAAACTTTTATAATGATAAAACAAATAGTCCTCTTTCATCTTCTTATAAAAATATCAAAGGTGTTCAGGTAGTTTTTGAGAAAGATAGAAAGCTTCTACCACTAAATGCACTTCATGAAAAATTATGCCTTTCTATAAGATATCTGATACCTTTTTCCATAAATTGTGAATGAAATATTTTTTCTTCCATCCACAACATGAAACAATACTAATTTCTAAAAATTTTGGACTATATCAAGAATTACTAGATTTTGAACCTCATTGGGTTTTATTCAACACAAATATTTCTCTCCTTGGAATTTTTTCAACTTTATTTAAGACAGAATCATACTTATAAAAACAAGTTTTATCAACTAACCTTTATCTGAAAATGAACCACTTATCGTAATCCTTTTACATAGGGATCGTATTCAAGGAAGAAACTAGTGATTATGACATTTTCACTGGAAGATATGAGAATCGAATTGAAGAATTTCATAATCGAATGAGTGACTTTTGTGATCATCATTAATTTGAGACAAGGATATTGAAATTTTTTGATGAGGAACATAGGGGGTCCCCCTTTATATAGGAAACTGAGATGATGGTTCATCTTCTATATTTCATCCAGCAATTGAGATTAAAAATTATCTGATATGATGATTGAGAAAGATTTGAAAAAAAATTAAAGGATTTTGAAACTCTTGTTTTTAAAAAAAACCGTACTGATAGAGAATACGATTAAAAAAAATTGGAAAAAACAATGTTTTTATGATTTATAAAATAAATTGGAATAACAAAAAAGAAAATGAATATAATGAAATAGTATTAAATATTAGAAGAATAACTTTTGGAGTTAGAAATACTTGTCAGTATGATATCAATGTTATTATGAAATTTTATAAACTATTTAGATTACAATATATACTATATACAATATTTATAATATCAAAACTAAATTTAAAAGTTTGAAAGAAAACCTAAGATAGTGTTATATGTAAAAATCGAATCCAATAAAATAAAATTATTAAGAAAATTTTTCATAATTCTAAAATTTTGGGAAATGAAATTTCAAAAACAATTAATATTTTCATAATCTAATAATCCATTTGGGAATATATACTCCAAAAATTTTATAAGAAAACATAACTCCAAAAGTCCAAACATGATAAAATTTTGAGAAAACTAAACTTTCGAAAAAACAAAAAAATTGAAATACAAAAAACATATGTACTCCCACTATGAAGCAGAGTACCTTAATTTAAGGAGATTGGTAAACAAGAAGTAGATATGAATGATAAATTTACATTGATCATTTCTATCTTATGCTTAATGTATTCAAATATATTAAAAGGTAATGGTTTTTTAAAAATATCATCAAGTTTTCATTATGTTCTGATGAATTATAAAATGATATCTTCTTTGAGTGTGTGGTCCATATGAAATAGATTCCTAAAATCTATATTTTTTTCATGAGTGGTGTGTGGGGTTCTTACTTAATAAAATGGAACTAGTATTATCTCATAGTATTTTATTTTTTTAAAACATTATGCCATAATTAGTGAGTGTGTGTTACTTCCACAATACATGAGCACAACAACTTTGAGATGATACATATTTGGATTAATTATTGAAAAGTTATACCAAGTATTGTTTCTTAAAAGACCTAGAAACAAAAAAAATCACATAATAAATGATAAGTTCCATAGGTACTTTTTCTCTCCATTCTATAACCACCAACAAAATCATTTGAAAAAAAACAATTCTAGGAGAATAAAAAATTATTAAATACATAGTCCCCTTTAAATAATTAAAAAATAATTTTACTTATTTTAAATGGGATTCCTTTGGATTATCTTGATATCTTGATCATAATAAAATACAAAATATTAAGTCTGGTCGACTAGCAGTTAAGTATAGTAAACTTCCTTTCATACCTATAAAAGTTGTTTGATCAATTATTTTCCCATATTCATCAAGATAAAGTGTATTTTTGGTACTTATTGGAGTACTAATAATTTTAGTATTGTCATATCCAAAAAAATTAATAAGATTTTTTATATTCTTTTGTAGAGATATATAAGTACATTCTAATTTTTGATAATTTGAAAACCATGAAAAAATATTAACTCACCCATCATACTCATCTCAAACTCAGACTTGATAAGATCTAAAAAAGAATTTTTTAATGATTTTTGAGTTGAAATGAATATATTTTCATCAACATAGATTTGAACAATCAAAATGTTTTTGTTAAATTCTTTTATAAAAAGAGTAGGACCCGCAGCTCCCATAACATACTTTTTTGTAACAAAAACATTATTAATATCTCATACCAAGCTATAGGGGATTTTTTAAGGCCTTATAATACTTTGGTATCTTTGTAAACATATTCAACATGTTTCTTATTTTCAAAACCATGGAATTTTTAATATGAAATTACTCTTGATCAAATCTGTTAAGAAAATCATGCTTCACATCCATTTGAAAATGTTTAAAATAAAATAATGATGTAAAGTATAATATAATATGAATGGCTTCTAGTATAGCCATCGGTGCATAGTTTTATTCATAGCCTATTCCTTATTGTTGATTATAAACTTTTTCAACAAGTCTTTCTTTATTTCTAATGATTATAAATTTTTTATCTCATTTGTTTCTGAAGACCAATTTGACACCATTTATGGAATTTTTTTAGTTCGTTCAACCAAGTTCTGTAATTTGTTCCTCTTAAATTCATTTAGCTCATATTTTATATCCATAATCCAATCCTCATCACCTAAATCCTCATTAGTATTTTTAGGTTTAAATTGTGAAATAAAATAAATATGTTCTACTTTATTCCTTAATGAACATCTAGTCTTAACTAGTTGATCAACATCAACAATGATATTATCACTAGGATGATTCCTAAGAAACAACTAACTTGGGTTTTGTAAAACATATTCATCAACATAAGGTGGAAAATATTCTAGAGTAAATACTTCAGAAACTATTTCTTGGGTATTTTCCTTATAAGATTAATTTTCCAACAATGGTAGAGAATCTGTCTTGGAAAACACATCCAAGGATGTTGGTTGGGTTTTCTTAAAAACAAAAGGGTTTGTCTCACCAAATTTAACATATATTATTTCCTCAATAGTACAAGATTTTAAGTTAAAAACTATATATTCCATAGAAGTGTTATAATAACCGCAATGTATATATACCTTCATTCGATTTGGGTGTAAATTTGTGTATGTTATCTTTCGTGTTTAGGATTAATACTTTCCGTCCAAATACTTTGATGTAATAATGTTTTGGTTTTGGTCCTATCCGAAATTCATAAGGTTTTTTATTAATAAAAGGTCTCATAAATACTTTATTTATATTATAAAAAGAAGTGTTAACCATTTCAGACCAAAAAAAATTAGCAATTTAGTATTCAATCAACATGTTTACTATTATTTCTTGAATAATACACTTTCTTATTTTAACAATACCATTTTTGTGAGGAGTTCTAGGAGATGAAAAATTATGTGTAATTCCTTTTCAACTACAAAAAGTTTCAAAATGTGAATTTCAAAATTCTCCACCATGATTACTATGAATAGTTAATAGGGTATGGTTTTTCTCATTTTTAACTTTGGATAAAAAGTATGGAAATAAGAAAAATATTCAGCTTTCTTTTCTAAAAAATATAACCTTTTGTATCTAGTGTAATCATATACTAGAAAAAATACATAGTATTTTCCCCCAAATACTCTCACTTTGTGTAGGACTTAATAAATCCATACAAACTATCTATAAAGTATGACAAGTTGAAATTTAAATAATAGATTTAATTCTTGACTTGTGCTGCTTAGAGTATGGTCAAGGGTCATCCACTCTTGAAAAATCAAATATATATTCTGGTAGATCCGTAACAAGTCTTTTCTTAGTCATATTACATAAGCTTATAAGGTTGAATTTTCCTAAATATCTATTCCAAAACCAATATTGATCTTAAATTTTAAATAGTCAAGGTAAGTCTTAGATCATAATGTCTTCTAAGTTGAGTGTGTAAACATTATAATTCCTATTGGAAGAAAGAATGTATTCATCCGTGTAATTATGTATGACATATTTATCATTTCTAAAATTCACAAGTTAACCTTCATCATATAATTGACTTATGCATATAAGTTTTTTCTTTTTTCCTTTAACATATAAAAAATTTGAAAATAACGTTTTACCAAAAAGAACTATGTTACCTATTCTTAAAATATCTCCTTGAGCATTATCTTTAAAAGTAAATTTTTACCATTTATCTTGATGATATTTTAAAAGACGTTTTTGTGTCCATTAATATGTCTAGAAAACCCATTGTCCATCTACCAAATATTTATGTTGGTACTAGCATTGTTTTATTGAAAACAAAACAATTAGAATTTTGGAACCCAAACCTTATTGGGCCCACTGTTAGAGAAAAAAATCATTGGTAAACAATTTTTTTTGAAAAATATGATTTATTAAATACAAAGGATTGGAATCTATTTAAGGATCAATTTTTATTCCAATTAATACCACATTATAATTTTTTACAAAAGGGTCCACTTTTCGGAACAAAGTAATTGTTATTGAAAATGTTTTTTTTATGAGTATACCCTATTCCAAAACTAGTACCATGAGGAAAGCTTTTTTAATACATTTTATTAAAACCTTACTATATAGAAGTATATTTTGATGAATTTTTTCTTAAACAATAAATCTCATACTTTATATTTACAACTAAATTCCTATCCACTTGAGTAATGGTTTCAAAATTGAGTTTTTCAAAACTAGTTTATAAACTATTATTATTATAAATCACATTTTAAAAATATTTAGAAATATTATATTTTTCAAAAAATATCCTTATCCAGATATTTATAAAGATCTAATACTTATTATTTTAAAATATTTATCCTTGGTTTTGATTTATCATATTTTTTGCAAACATTAGAATTTTTATTTTCACAGAGCTTTACAAAATGATAAACTTCTTCATAAGAAGATAAAAAATTATCTTCATTATTTGAAGAAGATTATTCATATAATGTTTTTAGATTTTCTTAATATCAAGTTTTGGATGATTTTCACTTGAATATAGATTTTTAAGGTTTTCAGTGGTGTGTACCTTAGTACTTAAACAAAAAAAATAATCTTATGTCCAGAACATTCATTATCAGAAGTAGTATCTAAGGAATCTCTTCCTCTTTCACTCTAAGAATAATTTTCTTAAATAAATTTCTTTCCTTTTGGATTTTAACACCTTTTCTGATACCTATCAAAATTCTATTCCTTCCTATCTTTTCCTTTTAGCTTTTGGAAAATCAATTTTGATATGTTCATCTCTTTTACACTCATGACAAGTAACTTTAGATTTTTTCTTTTCATTCCATCCCTTATTACTTTTCTTGTATCAATATTGAAAATCTTTCTTATCGACTATCTTTTTCATCTTCTTATCAAGACAAGCTAGTTCATTTTTTGGTTTTATAGAAAAACTAGGATCAAATTGTATAAAAACTTTTTTCTTTCTTGAAAACTTGACGACTTTTTCAGGAGGATGAAATTTATTAGGAATTTTATTTATATTGAATGAAATGCCTCCATTTTTTTACTTAGCTTTCTCAACATCTCTTTTTAATTTTCTATCATATTTCATCAAGGTCCCAATAAGATCATCCGGAGTGATACTGTTAACCTTACTTGTTTCATAAATAATATTTCTTTTAGAATCTAATTCATTGGGCATGATATCTATTATCTTATACATAATAATTTCATCATCTAATCCTTTATTACCAATTTATGGATGACTATTTATGATATTAATAAATCTATAATGAATTTTTTCCACTAATTATTGATGAAAAATTCAATATATGGATAGTCACCTCGTAACTTGCCTCTCATTGTTTCCAAAAATATTGATGTTTCAAAGTGTGTGACTGCTAAATTTTTTAAAATTGTTGGAACCAGGGTCTTCAAAGCATGATTTGGTGTATGGATTGTGTTTGTTTTCAATCCTCAGTGGAAGTTCAGGGTGTGTACCAACAAAGCGATCATACCGTTCAAGCAGAAAATAGTAGTGAAGGTGGCGTTGTTTCCCAGTGTTTGCCAAATTTTTGGGCCTAAAAATCGGCCAATAAAGTAAAGTGTTTTTGGCAAAGGTACTTGTGCGCCGTGCTCTTGGAGTATAAAAGACTTGTGCGCCATATTTTTTTCAGGATCAGAACATCAAAATTTGGCTAAGGAAAGAAGGTTGTGCAAGTATTGGTTGGGTCGCGCAAGTGAGTTGCGTGACAGAGGATCTGGAGACAAGACTTGTGCGCCGTCGAGGGACTTGCGCGCCGCCGCGCAGGGGGTCCAGTTTGTATATAAATACTGGACCACCCCTTCTCATTTCTCACGGAGCTCAAGACTTCGAGATTGTTCGAGCTCTCGTCGCACAGGTGGTCGAGTCGCGCAGGTGGTTGTTTTGTAGCGCAAGTAGAGCTTGTGCGCCGGTTGTTGGCTGTACGCCCAAGGCAGTTTGGAAGAGAAAGGAAGTGGACCGCGCAAGTTTGAAGTCGGGGAAGGAAGCGTCGCGCAGGTGTGTTGATGACACTTGCGCGCCAGTTTGGACTTGCGCGCCGTAGTGGGACTTGCGCGACTATCTTGGAGAAGCGCGCCTGGTTTTGCTGAAGCCCACCGGCCTGCTTGGAGCTGCAAGAAAGCTGAGAGACTACACGATACATTCGAGGAAAAGTGATATTCTTCTTCTGGTGAGAATCGGACTTCAATAGAGCATCTACATACAACAAAGGATGCACTCTTATGCAAATGATGAAGAGACCTTCATGTCTATAAACTGAGTGGGACTTCACCAACGGCAGTGATCCAGGGGGAGTCAACGGGAGTGACCCGAGGGAAGCAGTGAGCTATTCCTAAACCAATTATAAAGGTAGTGAGCCTGGGACAGAGTGTCTGTACCCGAACTTTTGTAATCTACAGCTGGTGAAGCATAGTGGATTTTGGTATGACCGAAAACCTGTCGGCGTATGCTCCTTGGACGTAGCCCTTAGTGGTGAACCAAGTAAAAATGGCTTTGTATTCTCTGTGCATGTGAATTTTTTCTTTCTGATCAAAATCATCATACAGTTTCAACAAGTCCCTACCAACGTGGGAACAAGATCCATCACATTAAAAGAAAAAGTGGTCACCCTGATTCACCCCTCCCCTCTCAGGGTGTCCCGGGGTCCTCCAAGTGGTATCAGAGGGTAAAGGTTGCTGGTGTTGAATCTGACCTTCTTCGTCATGGAAAACGAGGTCAATGTCAGGGGAATCCCTCACATCGATGGAAGCAATTTCCAGATCTGGAAGAACAGAATGAGATCTCATCTAATATCTCTTGGAATGGAAGTTCTTTTTTCTACTGTGCAAGGAATACATGTCACTGGTCCAACAGGTCTAGCTATGACTAAAACAGACAGGAAACTTCTTGATGCAGATGCTAAAGCACAGAATGCTCTCACTGCAGCCCTTTCTGATCAGATATACCTGAAGGTGATTAATTGCACCTTAGCAAAATCCATGTGGGACAAACTTGAGAATATTTATGAAGGAGACATCAAAGTGAAGGAGGTGAAACTACAAGTGCTACACAATCGGTTTGATGATCTGAAGATGCATCTAGACGAGAATGCAGACTCGTTCTTCAATCGAATTATTGAAGTGGTTGGAGCAATTCGGGGTTTAGGTGAATAAATCAAAGTCATTGACATTGTAAAGAAAATATTAAGAAGACTTCCACCTCTGTATAATTCTAAGCTGTCAGCCCTTGAGGAAAGAGATCTTTCCAAACTTTCTCTAGATGATCTACTGAGCAGCTTGGTAGCATATGAAATGAGAGTCAAACCAGAAGATGCTACGACTCGGGTGAGCAAGGAAATGGCATTCAAGGCCATGGATAAATTAAAAATCTCAAAGGATAGTAGCGGTGATGATGACGAAGAGAAAGAAATTCTTTCTCTCATTGCAAAGAAGTTCCAGAAGGGGAAAGGGAAATTCAAAGGGAAGTTACCTCTCGCATGTTTCCGTTGTGGAAAAGTTGGGCACATTGCCTCTCAGTGCTTGAAGAATATCAATGATGATGACAGTGAAGATGAAAACTTCAAGAAGCCTCAGAGAAGGTTCTTCAAAAACGAAGACTTCAAATCTGGTATGAAAATGCAAAGGAAGAGTTTTGTCTGTGAAGAGGAAGAAGATGACAATGAATTCTGTGATGAAGAAGAACCAGAATTCAAAACTGTGAACCATGCTTCTATGATGGCCACTGTTGAAAAGTCAGAAGATACTGATGGAGAAAAACAACTGAGAACTTGTGTAGATCCTGAGGTGCAACTTAAGGATGTGGTTAGTAAGCTTAAGATTAAATGTAAGAGCTGCAATAAGTGGAAATCAATTGTAGAAGAATCAACTGAATATGTTGATCAACTTGAATCTGAAATTGAACGACTGGAAGAATTTGTGAAGGTACAGTCTAAAATAATTGAAAGCAATGATGATGTAGTTGATCTGAAGCTGATAATTGAAGAGCAGGAAAAGGTCATCAATGACCTCACATCCAGACTAGATGAAAAATCCAAGACTGCTGAGGGTCTTGAGGAGGAAGTAGTTACTCTAAGGAGTAAACTGGAGACTGAATCAATTCCAAAAGAATCGAGGAAGAAAATATAGTTCGGAAGATTCTCAGATGCAGAATTAATAGCAAGATCCAAGTGTGGTTCAGATGGGGTTGGAAAAATCTTGAGTGATCAAAGACCCGCTTGCATGGGAAAGAGTGGAATTGGCTGTGAGGCTGAGTCATCAACTGCTGGAAGTGAAAAGATCCAAAAGAAAGATAAGATGAAAGTTGAACATGATGAAATGTTACCTAGAGTGCTGAAAAAGGAACCCTCAATCAAAACAAAAAGGTGACTCGAAAATTATCCTGAAACTTTCAAAAATGACAGACTGTCTTACTATTCTCCCAAGGAAGAAGGTATCAGGAGAAATTCAAGTGAGAAGACATTTCCTCTCATGAAGTGTCAGTTCTGCGGCTATCTGGGCCATACCATGTCTTATTGTGAAGAGGCAAGAAGCTATCTGAATGGAGAAGATATAGATTCTCAACAAAGGAGAACAATCTCATATCCTAATTCTCATAGAAGAAATAATTTCTATGGATATTGCTTTCGTTGTTCTAACTTTGGTTATAAGGCCGTTAATTGTAGGAAGAGAAGGTACATAGACACCTCATACCGAAGTTCAAGAAAAGTCAAGTCTCGTCAGCAAGACAGTGTTTCTCTTTCAAACAGGTTCTCACCTCTCAAAGAAGACTTTGACTATAAAGAACCTGGGTATGCAGAAGAGATAGTTGAAAGGCCATCAGTTCTATATACTCAATCTAATGT
This sequence comes from Viscum album, assembly GCA_963277665.1. Lineage (NCBI taxonomy): Eukaryota > Viridiplantae > Streptophyta > Magnoliopsida > Santalales > Viscaceae > Viscum > Viscum album. Next base: position 387,270,856 of record OY728163.1, on the reverse strand, counting down.
CTCATGGAAGGAAAAGAAGAAGATTGAGAAATCAAACCTTGCAGAGGTAGCCCTCAAAGCTAAAAAGAACAACAGTACCTGGATTCTGGATAGCGGTTGTTCATCTCATATGATAGGTAATGTCGGCCTACTAACGAATATCATAAAGAATGTTGATGGTACAGTAAGATTTGGTAATGATGGGGCTCTGAAAATCAAAGGGGGTGGAAGTACCCAATTAGCTAATGGAGAACTAAAGAAGACTGAAGTACTTTACATGGATGGCCTACGTCATAATCTCCTTAGCGTGAGTCAACTCTGTGACTCAGGACTTATAGTTACTTTTAATCCGAAAGGCTGCACTATCAAGGGAAAAACCGGCAATTCACTTATGAAGGGATGCAGAACAGAAGGCAACTTGTATCAGGTTGATAGTGAAGAAAATGTATGTTACATGACTGTTGAAGAAGAAAACAATTTGTGGCATCGGAGATTGGGACACATCAATCAACAAGACATGGAGAAAATATCAAAATTGAGAATTGTCATGGACATCCCCAACCTGAAGCATGAGCATGAAAAATCTTGTGATGCTTGTATTCGTGGGAAGCTGTTCTGCAGTTCATATCGGCCAAAGAAGAAAAAGGCATCTCACCTTCTTGATCTGATTCATACAGATGTTTGTGGTCCAATGAATGTTTCCGGAACACATGGAGAAAGGTACTTTGTCCTTTTCATAGATGATTACAGTAGAATGGCATGTGTGATGGTCATTCACAGGAAACGACAAGTCCTTGACTGCATGAAAACATATCGGCGAATCGCCGAGAATGATACTGGATGAACAATCAAAGTGTTGTGATCTGACAACGGAGGAGAATACACGTCCATTGAATTTGAGAATTATCTAGAGAAGCATGGGATATAACATGAGGTAGCTGCTGTGAGAACTCCACAACAAAATGGAGTTGTTGAACGTAGGAATAGACAGGTGAACAACATGGCACGAACTATGCTGATTGAGAGTCGTATTCCACGACATTACTGGAAAGAGGCTGTTCAAGCTGTAGTGTACATTCAGAATCGAACAGGACTTTATATGGGTGAGACGAAGACACCATACGAATTGTGGCATGGACGGAAGCCTTCTCTAAAATACTTTCGTGTCTTTGAAAGTAAATGCTTCATCGGGAACAAAGAAGGAAATCAAGGGAAATATGGCGACAATGCAGATGAAGGAATTTTCCTTGGTTACTCAATGAACAGCAAAGCCTACAAATGTTTCAACAAGCATTTGGGAAGAATTGTGGAAAGCAGTGATGTTAAGATAATTGAAGAGAAAACCGCAAATGTTTCAAGAACGTCATATGCTGATGTGATAGAAAGTCAGGAAGAATGTGGACGTGACGAAAATACAAGTGTAGAAATAGATGAAGTTGTTCAAAACACTCAGCAATCACATCATGATGTTGAGTCAGAAGAATAATCTGAAGAAGAAACTATGGATGAATAAAATGCTACTGAACCTCGTAGGAGAAATCGAAGAGCTGAGATTGATCCATCCAACATAATTGGGGACAAAAGTGCACCCACTCAAACAAGGAGGATGAGGAATAACACGCAGTCTGCATTTCTATCAGTTGTAGAGCCATCCTCATTTGAAGAAGCTGCAAAAGATAAATCTTGGGTGAAAGCCATGAATGATGAATTAGATCAGATTGACAAGAATCAGACATGGGATCTTGTCCAGAGACCCGAAGTTCACAGTGTAATTGGTACCAAAAGGATCTTCAAAAATAAGTTTGATGAGCATGGAAGTGTCATCAAAAACAAGGCACGACTGGTATGTAAAGGATACTCTCAGATTGAAGGCATTGATATTGAATAAACCTTTGCTCTAGTGGCTAGACTGGAGTCAATCAGGCTTTTCCTTGCCATGGCACTCCAAAGAGGATATAAAGTATATCAAATGGATGTCAAGACAGTATTCTTGAATGGTGTACTCGAAGAAGAAGTCTACATTGAACAACCAGTGGGCTTTGTTTTGGGTACTGATGAAACAAAGGTCTGCAAACTAAAGAAAGCCCTATATGGTTTGAAGCAGGCACCACGGGCATGGTACTCACGGCTGGACTCATATCTCAAGAAGTTGGAATTCAAAAGAGGAGGAGTTGATCACAATATCTATGTGAATAATTCTCCAAAAGATCAATTCATGGTTCTTGTCTACGTTGATGATATCATATTTGGTGGCAGCAGGGAGAAATCAGTGGATGAATTTGCCAACCACATGAAATCAGAATTTGAAATGTATATGATTGGGGAGCTCAAATATTTCTTGGGGCTACAAGTGATTCAAAAGAAGTAATACACTTTCATTTCTCAGGAAAAATATTCAAGAGAGTTGCTGAAGAAGTTCAATATGCAAGACTCCAAACCAATGTCAACTCCGATTGCAGTTGGAACTAAACATGGAAAGCATGAGGATGGGAACTCTGTTGATCCCACCATGTACAGGAGGATCATTGGAAGCTTACTGTACCTGACAGCGACAAGGCCAGATATTGTCTTTGCAACATGCCTTGCGGCCCGCTTTCAGAGTAATCCAAAGGAGGAACATATGGCAGCAGTAAAAAGAATCATGAGGTATATTCAAGGCACACATAACTTCGGGTTATTTTTTGCTGCAGGTAGGGACAGTGAATTATCAGCGTTTTCTGATGCTGACTGGGTTGGTGATGTAGTAGACAGAAATTCCACTAGTGGTGGAGCTTTCTATATTGGGCATAAATGTGTTGGCTGGTTGAGCAAGAAACAAGAAAGTACTTCTCTTAGTACTGCTGAGGCTGAGTATATCTCCGCCACAAAAGCATGCACTCAACTTCTTTGGATGAAGCAGCAGCTAACAGATATTGGTGATAAGGTGCAGCCACCAATGGTGATTTATTGTGATAACAAAAGTGCAATTGATCTTACGAAGAATCGGGTTCATCATTCTCGTACAAAACATATTGAAATACGGTATCATTTTATCAAAGAAAAGGTTGAACAAGGCGTGATTAGAATGGATCATGTTGGAACTGATGAGAAAGTGGCTGATATCCTCACCAAGCCATTGTTCGCGACTGTGTTTGAGAAGCATCGGTTGAACCTCGGTGTTCAACCACCTCCTACTGCATAAGGAGGATCCGGAAATCCCCTCTCCCCGTTTGTTTTAACTATTTTTATCTGCTTATGGTTGTGATGCAGGTTTATGGGGGAGATACTATCCAGGGGGAGTATGGCTTGAGCTGAACGTTGAACAAACTTTTCGGTCTTTGGTTTTATTGTCAATTGGGGAGAAAGTAATAAATTCAAGGCAAGAAATTCTTCTGTGATGAGAAGTGTAAGATTGTGATGAGAAGTTTAATAAGGATAACATCGGGCGTCATGGAGAATTTCAAATCTTCCTATCTTTTTTTCTACACCGAGCATTGCTCACGTAGACTTAGAGTGTTGGCTGAGTTGATTCTTGCATTTTGGATTTGCTCATGGTTGGAGATCTATTGAATTTATTTTGATTGCCAACAAACCCAAAGGGGGAGATTGTTGGAACCAGGGTCTTCAAAGCATGATTTGGTGTATGGTTTGTGTTTTTTGTCAATCCTCAGTAGAAGTTCAGGGTGTGTATCAACAAAGCGATCATTCCATTCAAGCAGAAAACAGTAGTGAAGGTGGCGTTGTTTCCTAGTGTTTGCCAAATTTTTGGGCCTAAAAATCGGCCAATAAAGTAAAGTGTTTTTGGAAAAGGTACTTGCGCACCGTGCTATTGGAGGATAAAAGACTTGCGCGCTATATGTTTTTGAGGATCAAAACATCAAAATTTGGCTAAGGAAAGAAGGTCGTGCAAGTATTGGTTGGGTCGCGCAACTGAGTTTCGTGACAGAGGATCTGGAGACAAGACTTGCGCGCTGTCGAGGGACTTGCGCGCCGCTGCGTAGGGGGTCCAGTTTGCCTATAAATACTGGACCACCCCTTATCATTTCTCACGGAGCTCAAGACTTCGATATTGTTCGAGCTCTCGTCGCGCAGGTGGTCGAGTCGTGCAGGTGGTTGTTTTGTCGCGCAAGTAGAGCTTGCGCGCCGGTTGTTGGTTGTACGCCCAAGGCGGTTTGGAAGAGAAAGGAAGTGGACCGCACAAGTTTGAAGTCAGGGAAGGAAGCGTCGCGCAGGTGTGTTGATGACACTTGTGCGCCAGTTTGGACTTGCGCGTCATAGTGGGACTTGCGCGACTGTCTTGGAGAAGCGCGCCTGGTTTTGCTGAAGCCCACCGGCCTGCTTGGAGCTGCACGAAAGCCGAGAGACTACCCGATACATTCGAGGAAAAGTGATATTCTTCTTCTGGTGAGAATCGGACTTCAATAGAGCATCTACATACAACAAAGGATGCACTCTTATGCAAATGATGAAGAGACCTTCATGTCTATAAACTGAGTGGGACTTCACCAACGGCAGTGAGCCAGGGGGAGTCAACGGGAGTGACCCGAGGGAAGCAGTGAGCTATCCCTAAACCAATTGTAAAGGCAGTGAGCCTGGGACAGAGTGTCTGTACCCAAACTTTTGTAATCTACAGCTGGTGAAGCATAGTGGATTTTGGTACGACCGACAACCTGTCGGCGTATGCTCCTTGGACGTAGCCCTTAGTGGTGAACCAAGTAAAAATGGTTGTGTCTTCTCTGTGCATGTGAATGTTTTCTTTCTGATCATAATCATCATACAGGTTCAACAAGTTCCTACCAACGTGGGAACAAGATCCATCACATTAAAAGAAAAATTGGTCACCCTGATTCACCCCTCCCCTCTCAGGGTGTCCCGGGGTCCTTCAAAAAAATACTATTTTCTAATTCAAAATATGATATATAGATGTAATTATGTGGTTCATGGAACATAACAAAGTGTTCCTTACTTTGTAATTCAGCTGATATTTCAACATTTATTTATAATTAAATGATCTAACTTCCTTATAATGTATTTTATAATCACCCATCATCAGGAAAAAAAATTCTACTCTTATGTTGATCAAAAAATTATTCATTATATCCCTCCATATTTCATAATTACCACCATAAAATATTGGTGGTCTATTGGGATTTATATTTTCAAAGGATCCAACATTAACTCCTTCCATCTTTCAAAAACAGATAAAAGATTATTTTTAACACTACACATTTGTGTATAATATATTTATAAACAACATTCTAATAAAAAAAATTAAATAAATTTCAATAATATAGATAAAAATTGTTTATCAAGTATTTGAGTAGTTGAAACCTACTCAAATACCAATGTTTTTATATCAATATGAGTTATATTAATATTAGGATTTAATAATATATTTAATATGGGTTAATTACATGAAGGAGTGAATTTTAGTTCTTGAAATATTAATTTAAATAAGTTTAAACATAAAAAATTCACAAACCTCTTTAATTAAAAAGATTGGATTTAGACTTGGCCCTCAATCCTATTATAAGAGAATATCAAAATCAGGTTGATTCTGATATATTATTAACCATAGGTCTTAGTCATAGATGATTAAATCTACACAGCATAAAATCATAATCATAGTAGTTCTGATTATATCATTTTATACAAAGAAATGTAATTAGTTATGACTCTATCTTAAAATATATTGAATCATAATTAGTATAATATAATACAAATAGATGAATCAATTTAAATAGAGTGATACAATTGTATCGTAATCATAACTACTATGAAAAACCAGATACCAATAGAAACATGAATATAAAAGTATCACTTTCAATTACATGGAGTGGAAATAAAATATATGTAATAAAACTATTAATACAAATGAATACATATATTTTAACCCAAATGGTATGGTATCTAACTATACTAGAATAAAGGTTCCCTTAATTTATATTTATAAGAATGTATGACATTCCTTAGAATGGAAAACCCTAAATATGATGATCGAATTATCTATCTTCCTATCCTTGGCAGCACTCGATCTGATGGATTGGATTTTTCTTGCTATCCCCACAAGCCCTAGATCAAAGAGATCGGTAACTCCAACTTCTGATCCTTGAAATCCATCATTCATACTAACACAATCAGATGAAAAATTCAACTACAAAACAATTCTAAAGATTAAAAAATAGCAATGTTTTTTTAATAAGTAGTCTCCCTAAAGGAATACAAAATACTAGAACAAGTTGTTCACAATTTGTAGACTTCAGAAAATCATCAGCGAAAGTTATCAACCACCTACTTCAAACTCTTAAAATGACTATGTATTTATAGGAAAACCCCAACGGTCATATTTACTTCACAAAGGTCATATTTATCCAATTTTTTTGAAAAAAGTTGGATAGATAGAACTCTAATGACTATATTATAACATAATTTCTAAATTCATTTTGATTTACAACATTATAGTGTAAAACATATTCTATTACAATAGAAATCATCTTTCTGTATTTATAATTTGAAATTAGTTAGTCTGATGAACTTTTTTACAGATGTCATTATGATAATCTTTATGAGAATTAATATAATGTTTATCTGTTCCGATATAAGTCTAATTTAAAGACATTTTTATTATGAATCCAAGAAAGAAAGTCTAAAATCTGATCTTATAATAGTGCGTTTGGTTATTATCGAGCCCATACCCATTATAATAACTATAATTAATAGAGTAAGTTTATAATTAAGAATACTTTATAACTAATTATAAGTATGATAAAAGTATTTTTTTTCAATAAAAACATTCCAAAAACACATTATACATGAAAATATTAATAATCCAGTATTTATGAAAGATAGTTTGATTTCCAAAACTAAAGGAATAGAAAATTAATATATATAAAAATTGACCCAACATATGCTAGTATGGTTTCCATGGTTAGGATTTCGGACTATGGTTCTATAATCCTAAGGTTTGCATGGTTAGGGATATTGGAATGAGGATATATACTCCCAAATGTATCGACATGGCTTTATTATCGAACTGATGTTTCAAGGTAAGTTGGTAAATTGATGATTAATGAATGCCCCATTGTGACTAAAAGTATGTACCCAATTATATTTATGTTATGTATTAGACTCTTATAATTATTAGAACTATTTGGTTGGTTGGATGACATGATTGAACTTAAAGGATAAAATGGATAATTAATAATTAATTTAAAATGTGAATCATATATTCCTTTTTTCCTTGGTCGTTATTGCACCTTGATTTTATGTGTACACTATTGTTAGACTGGTTATTAATTGAGACACCCTTACTGGTGGCCTACTAAGTTGTAATCACACCCTTATTAGGATTCCATGGCACTTGGGTACCCAATCATATGTTACTTTTTCATTTATAGGTTTATGATAGGGACTTGGTGTATGGTTTATGTATGGGTTGTTTGGTAAGATCATGGTATATCAGGACCAAGATGGGACTTGTGTCTATTATAAGTTTTATTTATGGTTTTTATTTTGAGATTTTGTTAACATAAATAGATGACTTTTAGAGTATACATATCATTGTTGTATTTTTTTCCTTTTGATATTGTTGTTACTTGTTATATGTTGTCCGTTTATTATTCTTTTTTTTATTTTATATATTGAAGTTACATATTTCTTGGCAATACTCTTATAAGAGGGTATATTCTCCATATGTTTTTCTTTAGACTAGCACTACTATTTGGAAAACTCTGGCATATGGGGAGTGGTTCCTAAGGTAATGTGATGACCTAGCTTAGGGTATTGGATATACTAGTTTTGGTTCATTACAAAATATATCATAAAGATTTGGTTTATCTATATATTCTTTAGTTAATGTTATTATCATTTTATTAGTTACTTATTTAGTTATTTTACTTATCATTTTTATCTAGTTCTTATTAATTTTTTCTAAATATTTCATGAAGAGGTGATTTTCCCCAGATTTTTCACTAAGAATTTTGGGCTCTTTAAGAGAATTAAATTCCTCCATACAGAGTTGAGAATACTTATTGAAGGATACAAACATTCCCACAGAGATGTGATTTAAAATTTATTTTTCACAAAGAATTTTGTGCCTATATAAAGGACATTATATAGAGTTCATGTTCCATCATAAATTCTAAAATGTGATTCTATATTTTAAGAATGAACCTAAACTATGTATAGATTCCTTTAGTGTTATTTATAGGAAAAAATTGATTAGAGAAAAATAAAATCTTAATGAAGGTTTCGACAAATACAATCCACTATGGTACAATTTAATGTTCTCCCCATTGATCTTTTTTTTCTTCATTAGATTTTTTTATATTAAATTAGGATAAAATGCATTCTATTTTAGACAAATGTATATTTAATAATGTGCTGGAGAGAATCAATTAAATGTTAATTTGATGCACGGTGCAACTTATAAGAGTCGATGTGTATGTTTTCAGGATAAAAGTTATGTTTCAGTTAAAACTGTGTCACTCAATAAAATCCACAGAAATTATTTCATATTTTTTGAGAAATTTAGATTATGATCCATAAGTAATTTATAAAGTGTATCAATATTCAAAATATCAATCAAATATGTGGTTTGACCAAAGTGAATCGAAGTTTGTGTCTTGAGTTTAAAAATGAAATTTTAATTTAAAACATATGTCAATGACTAAAAATAAAAAGAAACAATCATAGTTTGTTTATATTTTTTGAAAAATAATTTGAAAATAATTTTTGATATGTAGGAATTAACCACTCATTAATCTGACACATGATGTGTCTGGTATGCCTCATAGTGCATGTTCTCTATTTTAAAGTGATATTTTAATATAAAACAATCATAACTCACTAAAACCCAAGAAAAAGTGATTATATTGTATTGATACTTTAGTAAAACAACATATATTTATGTTTTGACATATAAAAATTATCCACACAACAATCAGACACACAGTGAGCTCGGTATGACTCAAAGTGTATGTTTTCAATTTAAAAGTACCATTTTAGGTCAAAACATGTGTCACTCACAAAAATCTAAACAAACACCCAGAGTATCTAAATAATTTATGAAAATGATCTAAATTTCATTTTTATATGTATGAATCAACTTCACCTCAATCTGATTCGCACTTTGACTGGTAGGACTCGATGTGTGTGTTTTTTGATTAAAAGTGACATTTTAGTTAAAAATGTGTCCCACCTTAATGACCTGGGTATTTATAGAATAATACTTTTTCATTTAGATTAATATTTATGAATAAGATATTAATTTTCTTTTAAATAGTACACTTTTTCTTATAGTATGCTCGACATGCAACAATGGGTTTTTCTAAAATCATATGTTTCACAAAACATTGAGTTATACCAAAAAACAATACAATAATATTATTATTATTTTAAATGATAGTTAACGCCTAGCCATTGGAATGCAGGGAATGAATATTATCAAATGAATTTTGATATGTGGTTTACACATGTTTAAAATATGTATCATTTTTAAACAAATTTATTAGAAATCGAAATAAAAACCAATTTAATATAATGGATGCGTTTTTAGGAAAACCTTTTTAAAAGAGAATAATTTTGTTTATAAAATCATATCACTCTTTATAGATTTTTATTTAATGAAACATATATGTTTTTTATTTAATTTAATGTTTTAAATTCATCTTATAAGTTTTCTAGATATAATATAGAAACTAATTCAATTATTTGTAAAAAAGGTTTTTTTCTAAAAATTCATTTTTTCTACCTTTTAATGGAGAAACATTTTTGAATCTAGTTTTTTTCACTTTTTTATGTTCTATTTTACAAAATAAACTTCTAATTTATAATAAAGACATCAAAATTTACTTTGGATGAATTTTTTTTATTTTCCTGATAAAATTCATATTTTTATGAATAGTGAAAAATACTGCATTTTAATTCAAAACTGTCTTTTCATCTAATTTATTTATATAGTTATATTGTCATTTTAATTGGTTTTAAACTTTAATTAGGTTTACTTTGTATAATTTAATCCAATTTTATTCATTTTAATTAATTTCTCTTTAAAATTTGACATAAACACATGTCAATCTTTGGATACTTTTTACTTCTTAAAAACCCACTTTTTGGTTTTGACAACGAGAATTAATTTTAATTTAATTTCTCAAAATTCTGTGTTTTGAATTTGGAAAAATATATTCCATATTTGGAAATATAAGGTCCAAATTTTATAATTAATTACCTTTTATTTTTTGACATTATGAATAGTAACTTCAATATTTATTTTTACTTACCATGGTTACAGGGTAAATAAGGTAAATAAAGGTAACAAAATAATATTATTATAATATAAAACTACCCTAAAATTTGTCTTAATACTATTTTCTTTTATATTTCCTACCATTTTCATCATTTGGTTGAATTTGGGACCCCATGGAGTCATTTGGGTGTGATAATGACATGTTATAAAAATTAATTTAAAGTAGTGAGAAATATAACAAAAACCTCAATCTTTTACTTAACCAATTATAATATAGGGTTATATAACTAATATATTTGTTTATAAATATTAATTAGAAATTTAAAATTATTTCCTAAATTAGGGTATTTTTTTTAATTTTTAAACATTAGATAAAAGATTTTAATTATGATGTAATGCTGATACAGAGATTGATTCATTATAAAAAGATTTGAATAAATGATATTATAAATATTAAAATAAATATTATTTGACATAATTTAAGTAATCCACGAATTATTTATATTAATATGATATTTTAGGATTGATTAATTTTTTTTTGGAAGTAATATGGGTGTTATGATCTTTTGAAAAAGTCAAGTATCAATAGTGGCCAAAATTGACATATTTCAGAACTTAAAATATAAAATAGTTTATTAAATGATATTAAATATCTAAGAATATAATATTTGTCCAAATGGTTAATATAAGTCACAATATATCCTTAATGGAATTTTTTAGGGGTTTTTTACAAGATATGGTAGTTAAATTAACCCACAATGTGTAAATAACATGATTTCACTATAAGATTAAAAAGGGTAAAATAAGGGTTACACAAAAAAGAAAAGGATAAAAAAATTAAGACTTGTATAAAATTTATTTCATGTTGGTTATTAGAAAAAATATCATCTTATATTATAATTAAATTATTTTTGGACAAATTTTAATCAAAATTGCATTTATAATAAATTAATATTTCAATACTTTCCGAAAGTGTCCCTCACCACTTCTATAAAAGTTCACTACTTCTTATCTTTATCTCACACTTCCAAAGCCTTTTATTTCAAAACATCTCTACCTAATACTCTTTTTATAATACCTCCCTTACTCCTAGAAGCCTTACCTTCATTAGAAGACAATTCAAGAAATCCTTTTGGCTCCAATCAAAATAAGTTACCCAATTCATAGATAACATCTTCTCTCAAGCTCCTTTCCTTTATTTTTCTTATCCACTCCCTATTCTCATCTTATTCTTTGATTGCCCAAAAACACCAGTATACTAAATATACTGGAATTTTTTATGATAATTATTATAAATAAACTTAAACACACCTCCATCTAATGGATACGAACATACTGTTTCTATATACGGCGAACTACCGCCTCATGAAACGATGATGGTTCAATTTTCTCCTACCACCTCTCATGGTGGCCATTATATTGGAAATAAAATTATATATGATATATATTATATTTATATTGTCCCTATTATTATGTAATTTTTATTTAAAATATACCTTTATGTTTTCCATAATGTGTAAATATGATAATTTCATTTGAGGAAGAGCATACTACCACTACCTAAAGTGATTTGACTCATTCATTCCATACATGGAATGTATAAAGGATAGGGTTAATGAAATTATGTGACATATATAAAATATATATTATAATATAATTATAACATACCTATATATCATTTATTTTTCATTCCATTAATATGACCAAGAAATTAAAGTAGCGTTCATGCGTACATATTTCCTACCATCTCCATAAACGGTGCATTTCATTTATAGTCTCCAAATGTTACAGACTATTATAAATACATATATAATAGATATATATGATATTTAAATCATGAATATCATTCTGGATATTATGTTATTTTCACTACATGGACAATTTACATCAAGACAAGTTCATTTTGGACTCAAGTACCAAATATCGATAAAACATCCGATATGAACTCAAATAATTAACTGATTGCTATAACATGGTAATAAGTAATATAAATTGAATAATAAAAAATAAAAAATTTCTAAACAAAGTATAAATTAACCAATATTTATTATTTAGGAAATCATATAATTAACGGGACAAGTCGTATTCAAGGTTAGAGAGCTTCTAAACTCAATTTCCTCTCATCGGGTTTTACATATACTTTGTTGATTATATTATGTCTAGATTATGTGTTGAATAAATGTTTGTATATTAATTTTTTAATTTCAACTTCAATTTTTTTGGATATATTATAGCTACACAGAATCACCCCATTGATAAATTCTTATGTCATTTATATGAACTTTTTAAGGGAACTTCTTAACCCAATTTCCATTCTCTGGGTTAATCATCTACATCTTCATTATGTCATGCTATGATAATGTGAGAAATAAATTTTAAAATACTATCCTATATTTATACTTGATTTATTTTTATTTAGTTTTAATACAAATAATAGATCTATTTTATTAACAAAATGATCATTGTAAGTGAAATCTTATCTCAATCACCATTCATTGAGTTAAATATCTATGTCATTGGTTTTGTTTTTCCTAGAATACATGTGAACGACCAATGATTTTTTTACACATAATATACAATAAAATTTGGTGTATTTATATTTATAACACATAATTATGTTGTTGGTTTATCCTTAATCTAATGATATGATATTTGTAAGGGACTACGTCTCAATCCCATTTCATTAAGGCATATCTTGATATTGTGCACCTTTAATATCCTAAAAGGTGTATATACATCCCTTTTGACATTTTATATCATTAATTTCTATATTTTCATGATATTTAATGTTTAATTTTATTTTTTCCTTTAATTATTTTTATTCAAGTGTTTCTCAAGTGTTACAAGACTCTTTAACTAAAATATCATTTTAAATGTTTTAAAGATTTATTCTTCTAAATATTTCCCCTCAACGTCCATGTATTGAAAATGGTTTTAAGGATTTATTTATATAGATGTTGAAGTTTATAAATTTTAATTTATTTTAAAAGTTTCAAAGTGGTATGGAATAATTTTATTCAAAAATAACTTTATTACATGATTTAAAAGGTTTTAGAAATTGATAGAATATTTCAACATATTTAATTTATTTCTTGTTATTAATGAGTAAAATTTTGATAATTTCATTCTTCTATGAGTTATGATTATGTAATGAGACTTGGATATTTGATGGGGGTCATGTTATAAACTAAATATTGGTGGCTTTGTGATTAAATTAGGGTGGGTGAGCCCATTATAGATTTCCAATACTTTGGGTAACGTGATGTAGGTAAATGATAATGTTTCTCCTAAAAGATTTAGGTAATATACTATGATAGGTATTCCAAACGTAACCATGAAGTTTACTCCATATATTGATATGAAATCTACAATTAAAGTATGATATAGATTCCACAAGTTACCTTTATGTTTTATGATTTATATGAAGTTTTTGAAGGATCTTATGATTACATGATGTAGGCCAAGTAGTTTATGTTTTAGGGGGGATAAGTAATAATTTCTAAAAATGTTTTCTTGGGTTTAAAATATTCATTGAATAATGGTTTTATAACTTTTTTATATTCCTTATTTATCTTTTTATCCTCATATCAAGTTCTGAAATGTTTTTCATAAGACTTGAAGAAGAATAGTGTCAATAATGGGATCGACGGAATGTTATGTTGTTAAAACATGAAACAATACCATGTTTATTTTTAATGAGTTTTTTGAAAAAACATGGATAGTTAATAGAAGTTTATACTTGTAATATTTATTTTGTTATGTATTATTTATGACCTAATTCTCTAAAACTATGAACTTTTGAAGATCATCAATGTGAATTGTTGACTTATCTCAATATTATGTAACGTTTAAGGTTGGGGCCTTATAGTTGGTATCATAGGAAAGGTTTAGACAAATTTGGAAATTAGGTTGTTTTATTAATGGTTAAGGATGTGATCATGGGTTTATAATTTTAAGGTATGTTATAATTTCAATGACTTAGAAACACCTTTTTAGTCTTATGTTATTTTATAGCGATTAACGGTATTTTTGGAGACATTCACCTTTGAGGAAATTATGTGTTATTAGTTTATGGGATGAAATATGTGAGGTATGAAACAACATTTGAGTTTAAAACATGTTATTGTTATTTTTTAGGATTTTATTATTTTTTTATGTTATTATAATTATATAGTTTTTGAAAAATGACAACATGCAGACTGTGTGACAACCCGTCACATCGCACAGAGCTGCAGGAATTGAACCCACAACCAATGTGCGACTCGGATTTATCAACTAACACTACACTACGTAAAGTCCCTAGTTAGTATGACTTATTATTTGTTATTAAATTATTTTATGGATTAATAATAAGTTGATTTTTGTAACTTATGTTTTACCAAATTTATATCCTTATTATTGAATATGATTTGGTGATTAAGTGATAAATGTTATTTTGGAAGATGTTCCCTATTTTGATAACTTTATATGATTAAGGTATATAGAATAAAATGGGATTTAATTGAAGAGTTATGGTTGAATTATATTTTTGGAATAATCCATTATTTTAATAGTGTAATTATGGGTAATTTGAGTATTTAAAGATATGATTAACCTATCCTAGAGAAAATTTGATTTGGTTAATTACTTTTGGTATGAGACATTAAGAGTGGTTGATATTATTTGGAGATAAATGTTAAAATTTATCTTGGAAAACTATGTGATCAAATCCTTTTGATTTTTAGGTGTGAATATTAGTTAGATTATTTTGAGTAATTTTAAAGAAAATTTTTCATTGAATAGTCTTTGTTGAACTTTGTTACTATTTGTCTAAATTTGGAGATTGATAGTAGTATTTCATTTTATAACGTATAATTGTTTTTAGGGATTATGTGATATTGTACAAACCATTTTGGTTTTGATTAATGTATAAAAACAGAGGAAATATATAGTTAATCTTCTTGGAATTATGTGATTCTATAGAAGTTGATTCTAACCCTTCAAGTGTGACCCAGTCATCTTGAATACTCATAGTTTGGAGAAAAGATGAGTTTTTGGTAAATATTTGTTAAATGATAAAACTCTACTTGAAAAGTAAGTATGTTTCCTTTTGTTCTCAATAAATATCATAAATAGATTCCAAAACTTTATGAAAATTACCATATAAAAAAATGATTTCCATTTAATTTTCCTACTAATAAATATAATATTTTTTAACTCAACCCAAGTTTATGGTTTTCTGGTTGGTAACTTTCTCCTAATCATGTTTTTTATCACTCTCCATCAGTACCTGATGGTTAGTCTTTCTTCCTTATCTATGTTTTTCTACATAGAATCTTAGTATGTGTTATCTCAGGTGACCTTTTTACTTCCATTTATTTATTTTAAATTGATATTTTTATTAACTCTTTTACAATGTGGTATTTTCAATGAAGTTTATGCGCCCAATTTTAAAATTATGAGGATGTAATTTATAAAATGGGGAATAATGTAACCGCCCATGTATTTATAGAATAATACATTTTCATATCAATTAATATGTATTTATAAGATATTAATTTTATGTTAAAAATTATGATTTTTCTTATAGCGTACTCGACATGTAACAATAGGTTTATTTGAAATCTTACGTTGCACACAACATTGAGTTATACTAAAAAATAAAACAAAAAATATTATTATATTAAATGGTAGTTAAGGCCTAGCTGTTGGAATGGCAGGAATGAATAGTACCAACTAAATTTTGAAATATGGTTTACACATGTAAAAATAATTCTTCATTGGTTACCAAATCTATTAGAAATAGAAATAAAAACCATTTGAATATAAAGGATGTGTTTTTAAGAAACCCTATTTAAAATAGAATAATTGTTCTTATAAAATCATATCAATCTTTTTGAATTTTTTTAATGAAAATATATAAGTTATATATTCAATGTAATGTTTTAAATTCATCTTATATGTTTTCTAGATATGATATAAGAACAAATTCAATTTTTCAGATAAAAGAAATATTTTTCTAAAAATGCAGTTTTATCGCCTTTTGATAGAAAACACTTTTTAAATATAGTTTTTCTCACTTTGATATGTTCTATATGACAAAATAAAATTATTCTTTATAATAGGGACATATAAATTTTATTTGGATGAAATGTTGGTATTTTTCTGATAAAACTCATATTTTTATGAATAGTGAAAAATATTGCATTTTAATTCAAAACTGTCTTTTCATCTAGTTTATTTATATATTTAAATTGACCTTTTAATTGTTTTTAAAGTGTAATTATATTTAGTATTCATAATTAAATCCAATTTTTTTCTATGGAAGTAATTTCACTTTTAAATTGGACATAAACACATGTCAATATTTTGATAGGCTTTACTTCTTAAAAACATGTTTTTTGGTTTTGATAATGGAAATTAATTTTAAATTAATCTCTAAAATTATGTGTTTCTAATTTAGAAAAATGGATTCTAAGTTTTGAATCATAAGTTCTAAATTGTGTAATTAATTACCATTTATTTTTTGACATTATGAATTGTAACTTCATTAATTATTTTTATTTACCATGGTAAAAGGGTAAATCGGGTAAATAAGGATAAACAAAATAATATTATAATCATATCAAACTACCATAACATGTGTCCTAATCCTATTTTATGATATTTTTTCGACCATGGGTATCCTTTCCTCTATTTTGGGACCCCATGGAGCAACTTGGGTGTGATAATGACATGTTATTAAAATTAATTTAAAGTTAAAAAGAAATATAACATAAAAAAGTATCTTTTAACAAAAAAAATTTAATATAGGGTTATATAATTGATATATTTGACTATAAATAATAATTATAAATATAAAAATATTCCCTATATCATGTAATTTTATTTATAAATTTTAGACATTAAATAAATAAATTTAATAATGACAAAATGATGACGTAGTGATTGCTTCATTAAAAAATGATTAAAATGAATGATATTATAGATATTAAAATAAATATTATTTGACATAATTGATGCTATACACAAATTTTATGGATGACTATGACATGTTCGGATTGATTAAATGCTTTTTTTAAGCAATCAGGTTTATATGAATTTAAAAAAAAAGCCATGTGTGAATAGTTACCAAAATTGAAATAATTCATAACATAAAATATAAAATAGTTTATTAAATGATATTAAATTCCAAAAAATATAAGATTCATCAAAAAATTTAAGATCCAAATATTTCATAAATGGAATTTTTGTTGGATTTTTGACGTGATATGGTAATTACATTAACCAACAATTTGTAAATAAGATGATATCACTGTAAGATTAGAAAGCGTAAAATAAGGATTAATACAAAGAGATAAGGATAAAAAATATTAAAAAATTGTCTAAAAATTATTTTATTTTGGTTATTATAATCCAAGTCTTCTTATATTTTAATAAAATGAATTTTGGACCATTTTTAATTGAAATTTAATTTATAATAAATTAAGATTTCAAGAATTTCATAAAGTTCCCCTCACCTATTCTATAAAATAGAACATATTTTTCTCATTATTTCACACATCAAAAGAATTTAAGTTCAACAAAACCCTATCCAATAATATATCTAGAATTCCTCCATTTCTCCTAGAATCCTTACCTTGGTCATAAGGAAATTTATGTATGCCTTCTGGCTCAAATCAAAAAAGTTACCTGATTTAGAGGTAACATCTTCTCTGAAGTTCCTTTCCCTTATTTTTCCTTCTATACTCCCTATCATCTAATTATTATTTTATTACTTAAAAAATAAGTATCCACAATATACTTGGAGGTTTTTATGAAAATTATTCGAACAATAGTTACACACATTTCAATCTAATGGATACAAACATATGGTTTCTGTGTACGGTGAACTACTACCTCATGAAACGATGAATATTCAATTTTCTCCTACCAAATCTCATGGAAAACTTTATGATGTAAATTTAATTATATATGATATATATTACATTTATATTGTACCTATTTTTCTATAATTTTAATTTACAACATTTTTGTATGCTTTCCAAAATGTGTAAATACGATAATTTCATTTGAGGAAGAGCAGACTATCACCCCCTAAAGTGGTATAATTACTTCATGTCATACATGGAATGTATAAGGGATGTAATTAATGGACTTATGTAACATATACAACAGATATATTATACTGAAATTATAATGTATCTGTGTATCATTTAGTTTTCATTCTTTTAATATGACACAGAAATGAAGGTAGTGTTTATATATACGCACAGCCTATAGTCTCCATGAACGGTGTGTTTCATTTATTATATCCAAATTTTATGGACTATTATAAATACATATATACAAGATATATATAATATTTAAGTCATTAATATCATTCTAGATATGATATAAGTTTTACTACATGGACAATTTACATCAAAACAAGTTTATTTTCGACTCAAGTACCGAATATTGAAAAAACATTCTATATGAACTCAAATAATTAACTAATTTATATAACATGGTAATAAGTGATATAAATTTAATAATAAACATTAAAACGTTTCTAAAAAATTATAAATTACCCTAAGTTTTTTATTCATGAAATTAATGAACGAACGGGACAAGTCGGATTCATGGTAAGGGAATTTCAAAACTCAATTTCCTCTCATTGGGTTTTACTCAAACTTTATCGATTGTATTATGAAAATATTAATTAATGGAATAACTGTTTATTTATTAATTTTTTAATTTAAACTTCCATTTGTGTGTATATAAAATTTCTACACAAAATCACCCCATGGATAAATTCTTACATCATTTATACGAACTTTACAAGGGAACTTCTTAACCCAATTTCTATTCATTAGGTTAATCTTATACTTTTCGGTTATGTTGTGCTATGATTATGTGAGAAATAAATTTTGATATCTAATATTTTATTTATACATATTTTATGTTTATTCATTACCAAAACTCATAATCTATCTATTTTACAATAATATGTGTGAATGACCTTTGATTATTTAAAACTAAATATCAACTTATATTGGGTGTATTTATATTTTTCACTCATGATTATGCTGTTGATTTATCCTTAATCTAATGATATGGACTTTGTAAGGGACTGCGTCTCCATCTCATTTCATTGATTCATATCTCGATATTATGCACATTTAATATAATATAAGGTTTATATACAACCCTTTTGACATTTTATATCATGAATTTATATATTATCATGATATTTAAATTTTAGTTTTATTTTATTATTTAAATATTTTTATTCAAGTTTTTCTCAATTGTTACATGACTCTTTGACTAAAATATCATTTTAAATGTTATGAAGATTTATTCTTATAAATCTTTCACATTAATGGACATGTTTTCCAAATGGTTTTAAGGATTTATTTATATGGACATTAATTTTTTTAAATGTTAATTTATTTTAAATGTTCAAAAGTGGTATGGGACACTTTAATTAAAAAAATATTAATTAAATGTTTTAAATGGTTTTGGAAATGGATTTAATATTTTAATATCTTGAATTTATTTCTTTTGATTGATGAGTAAAATTTTGATAATTTAAATCTTTTATGTGTTATGATTATGTAACGGTACTTGTAAATTTGATAGGTGGTTACGTGATAAACCAAATATGGTTGGTTCTGTGATAAACCTAGGGTGGGTGAGCTCATAATAGATCTCTAATGCATTGGGTAACGTGACAGAGGTAAATTATAAATTTTCTCCTAAGAGATTTAGGGAATATATTGTGATGGGTATTCCAAACGTGGCCATGAAGGTTACTCTCTATGTAGCTATGTAAGTATGATACAATGTAAGTATGATATCAATTCCATAATTAACCTTTAGCTTCTATTATTTCAATGGTTTTTTGTTGGAATCTTATGATTAAAAGATGTAAACTATGTAGTGGATGTTTTATGGGTGAAAAGTATGATTTTGTGAAAACAAATTAATGGTTTTTAAATATTCATGGACGAATAGTTTTATTCCTTATTTTATATTCCTTAATGGGATTTTTATTCCCATCCCAAGTTTTGAAATTTTTTCACAAGACTTAGGATGGGATCAAGGAAAATTTTTGTTGTTAAAACATAAGATGATACCATGTTTTCTTTTAAAGAGGTTTTTTTTATGAAAATAATGGATAGTGAGTAGAAGTATCTATTTGTAATATTTAAGTTGTTATGTATTAGTTATGACCTAATTCTCTAAAACTATATACTTAAAAATATCCTTAATCTGAATTGTTGACTTATCTCAATATTAAGTAACTTTTATGGTCAGGGCCTTATACTCACTCACTGAACACTAGTCAAACATTCTAGGATGGTCATTATATTTTTGTAAAATTATCTATAATTGATTTAGAATGAGTAGGAATCATTCACACATCAATTAGATACATAGTGCAACCGATAACAATCAAATTTCATGTTTTTAGTTTAAAATTTATATTATAGTTAAAAAAATTTCACTCACTAAAAACAATGAACTCCCATTCATATTGTTTTGATACATTAATAAATAGTCCATATGTCATTTTTTGACATATAAGAATCAACCACATCGCATTCTGATTCATTATTTAACTGATATGGCTCAAAGTGCATGTTTTTAATTCTATAGTGACATTTTAGCTAAAAACAACCACCTCTCACTGAAAATTGTGTAAACACACTCCAATAGTCTTGATACATTAGGAAAATATCTATAAGATAATTTTTATGTTTATGGAGAAGTTTAATGTCAATCATATTCATTGTGTGACTGATATGACTCAACATTTGTTTTTTCTATTTAAAAATGAAATTTTAGTTTTAAAAAATACTTCATCGAAAACCAAGAAAAAACACTCATATTATCTTGATATTTGAGTAAAATGATCCATTTTTTATTTTTTTAGGATTTGAAATTAGCCATATATCAATTTGATACATGATATGACTGATATGACACAGGGTTTGTGATTTCAGTTTTAAAAGAAATTTTAATTAGAAACATGTGCCCCTCACTCAAAACTAAAAGAACACAAAATATCATTCTACATTAAGAAAATGATTCATAAGTAATTTTTGAAGTGTAATAATCATTTGCATGTCAATCTAAATCATTTTGTGAATGGTATGACTTAAAGTGTTTGTTTTTATTTAAAATAGAAATTTTAGTTCAAAAGATGAATTATATACTCAAAATCAATAAAATTCATTCATATTGCTATTATATTTTAGGAAAATTATTAAAAAAAATTGTATGAATCTTATATAGATTAATCTGAGACATAGTGTGACCTATATGACTCAAAGTACATGTTTTATGTTTAAAGGTGAAATTTTAGTTTAAAACGAGTTACACTCATTAAAAACCTAGAAACAAATACTAGGATGGACATGATACTTTATTAAAATGATCCAGAAGTGATTTTTGATGTGTAAAAATTATTTTTACATCAATTAGATACACAGTGTGAACAGTATGACTCAAAGTTCATGTTTTTATTTAAAATTTACATTTTAGTTTAAAACTTACATGGCACACTCAAACCCAAGCCAACATAGTCATATTGTCTTTATAATTTAGTAAAATTATCAATAAATAATTACTAACATGTTTGAATCAACTGAAAATATATCCATCACACTATGTGCTTGATCTGACTCAAATTCATTGTCCTTAGTTTGAAATCAGTATTTCGGTTCAAAACATTTGTCACTCCCTGAAAAATATTATAGATATTCATATTATCTTGATATTTTAGGAAAATGATTCATAATTCATTTCTGATGTGTATGAATTAACCAGTCATTAATTTGACACATAGTGTACCTATCATGATAGAAAGTGTGTGTTTTTATTTAAATTTTATTTTTCAGTTCAAAACATACATGACATACTCAATAAAAATAAAACATGATCATATTTTATTGATACATTATGAGAACGACACATAAATCATTTATATTTTCTATAAATCAACTACACATTACTCTGATACATGGAGGGCCTGATATGACTCAAAGTGTGTGTTTTCAATTTAAAATTCACATTTTAGTTAAATATGTACGAAACTCACTGGAAACCTTACATACACACTTATATTTTCTCTATACTTTAACTCAATAATCCATAATCCATTCTTAAATTTTGTGAATTAACTACCGGTCAATTTGAAATATGGTGTTTCCGATATGACTGAAAGTGTGTGTTTTTATTGAAAAATTACATTTTAGTTCAAAATAGGAAAGGAATACTCAAAAACAAAAAAACTTACTCATATTAACTTTATAATTTATTAAAATTATCCATCAATCATTTTTTATATGCATAAATTAACCACACATAAATTTAACAAACATTGTGCAAAGTAAGGATCTATGTGCATGTTTTTTTTAAAATGTACATTTCAGTTTAAAACATGTGTTACTCACTGAAATAATAAAATAAATACATGTTATATTAATACATTATAAATATTATCCATAAGTCATTTTAGATGTGTAGGAATCAATCCTAAATCAATATAATACATGGTATTACCAGTATGACTCAAAGTGTATGTTTTCATTTTAAAAGTGATATTTTAGTTAAAAACATGTGTCACTCACTTAAAACAGAGAAAACACACTTGAATGGTCTTTATACTTTATGATAATGATCCATAATCCATAATCCATTTTTATGTGTATTAATTATTTTAAGGTCAATATGATACATGGTTTGACCAATAAGATTAAATTTCATAATTTTAGTTTAGAAATCACATTTAAGATAAAAAAATGTCACTCATTGAAAAAAAAGAAAAAAACACTCATGTTATCCTGATATTTTAAAAAAATGATCCATAAGTCATTTTTGATGGTCAGGAATCAGTCGTATATTAATATGATACACGATGTGATTGGTATGACCTAATGGGTTTGTTTTTAGTTCAAAAATAAATATTTATAAAAAATGTGTTTCGATAACTGAAAAATGAGAAAAAAACACTCATGTTTTTTTAATACTTTATAAAAATTCTCCCTAAGTCATTTTTGATGTGTAGGAATCATTAACATGAAAATCAGGCACATGATGTGGGTGAAATGACTCAAAGTGTGTGTTTTTATTTAAAATCAACATTTAAGTTCAAAAGATGTGTGGCATACTCAAGACACATAAAAAACATTAATATTATTTTGATAATTTAGTAAAACTATCCATAAATCATTTAGGATGTATAGAATTCATATACACCTCCATTCGATACATGGTGTGACACATATGGCTCAATTGAAGGTTTTTAGTATAAAAATATCATTTTAGTTAAAAAAATGTTTCCCTCACTAAAAACCAATAAACTACACTAGTACAGTGTCAATAATTTAGTAAAATTATCCATCAATAATTTGTGATATGTAGGAATTAACTTCACATCAATATGGTAATGGTGTGACTGGTATGACTCCAAGTTTGTTTTTTTAGTTTATAATTTACATTTTATTTAAAAACACTTGTCACTCATTTAAAATTGATCAAATAAAATAATTTATCTTAATATTTGTGGAAAATGATCCATAAATAAATTTTTATGTGTATGAATCTTCCACACATCAATCTGACACAAGATGTGGCCAGTATAACTCAAAGTGCAAGTATTTATTTAAAATTGAAATTTTAGCTCAAAACACACATCACATACTCAAAAATAATAAAATGAACATGATTTTTCTTGATAATTTATGAAAATTATCTATAAAGAATTAATGTCGTGTAGGATTCAAGCACATATAAATTTGACAAAGGGTTTCCCTATCTAATTGGAAGTTTGTGTTTTTAATTTTAAAGTAAAATTTTATTAATGAATTATATCATATTTATGTTTAGTTTATTTATTTATAGTATTAATAATAAGATAACTATTTTTTATATAACTACACTCTTTTGTTCAAGATGGGTAATTTTGTTCAGAAACCGGTATCATAATCAAGCTCTTTTGAAGTGGTACTAAGATAATAAAATAATGTTTTTGAATTTTTTGATGTTTGAAATAAATTACATGCACAAATGTAATTATAAACTAATTTTTGAAATTCTTTTAGTAGTTTACAATGTGTTTTTCAATTGTGATGTGAATTTAATTTAAAATAAGTTCTATTTTTTTACTACAGTGTGTTGTGAATTGCAGCAACACACCACTATAATTGAGATTTTATTAACATTATTTATAGCACTGATAGAATCACCCTTCATCTGGGATAAAAAAATCTGATAAAGGGACACATTTATCAGTGATATAAATAGAACTAATAAAGGGCGCACTTTATCAGTTCTTTGGTGTTGATGAAGGGATATTTTATCAGGGCTGATAAAATCCCTTAGCTTTTAAAAGGGCATTCAATATCAATGTTTTAAAGCATTAATCGATTCCATTTATAGCACTAATAAATCCTATATTGACAATAGTGATACTAGAGACGCAATTAAAAAATTATATATTAAAATCCTGAAGAATAATTTTCATGATCCCCTTCCTCCATTGGTATCACTCTTGGTTTGATAGTAAATGAAGAGAGATGATGACCCCAGAGCCTACCTCCAAAATTTCATAAGTTTGCGATTAAAACCAAGGGTATATAAATCCTAGATATAAGAGGAATTAACCTAATTATAAATTTAAAAAATAATAGATAATATATGAAACTACCAACTAACACCATGCATAAATAAAGAAGAAATCCCTGTCCATAATGTAATGTCGTATAAGAAAAATAGCTAAAAACTGAATGTACCAAAACAATCCTTGGATGCAACCAAAAAATTACAACAACTCCTAAACAACTCCTCAAGTTATTAATTCCAAAAAATATAAATATATTGCTACTGTATACCTGAAAATAGTTTATATATATGTATAGTGAGTATAACATGTATACTTAGTAGGATCCTCCATGAATCCTCTCGTCAAAAATGTGAAAGAATCATACTAAATCATGTTGAATAAACAACTGAAACTAACTCATCACCTAATCATGTAAATATATTTTTCCCATCCCTACCAAGACACACTCAACAATTAAATAATATAAGTAAATAATTCAATATCAGTCACACACACACACACATGAAGGCACCATATAATGTCATGGCCTGGGAGCCACTTAACGAGTGCTTCGGGCCAGCGCGTTATAAAGATTTAGGCATTCCTCCCCATACACTAAAGGATACCAACTAGATATTATGTACTATTGGGTAATATTGGGGAGAATATACCATATGGGATAATAAAAATAATGGTAATAGTAATTTCTCTATAGAAGCAGTCAACTATACATAAAAAAAGCAACATAGTCCACACCATAACAAATCAAAAGAAAATCTGTTGTACATACCAGATAATTTCTAAATGTCAAGAGTCATACATAATCATTTAAGATCACCCATGAGCCTATTGTATATTAACATAAGAAATAATCCCAAAAATATCACCATATCTTCTCAGAGGATACACTTAATTTATCTACCAAAAAGTATACCATCCATCCCATGTGCCCTTGGTACATCCTTGTTTAATAAGGTCCGGACCATGAACCTATTCTCTTTCTTGAAATCAAATCTATAAATTCTACACATGTCTCAAGGGGTCTAAATATGGTATGACTATGAACTTATTAGACAACCACTAGTATATGTCTATCTTATATCCATAAATATACGTTTGCACAAAAATTGAAATAAACAACAACTACTCACACATCAAATAACTGGCCTTGCTTTTGATCAATATCCACAAGGGAGCCTTTATATCCCTCATCCAATGCTGGAGAGGAATTATCCTTCCATTTTCTATCATTTTAGAAGAACCCTTGGTTCCCCATCCATTTCCATACCATATGGAATCATGTGTCAACTATTACCATGTATACAACATCTCAAGTGACTCTGATGTCCCTTCAGTATGAAGATAAATATATCATAAGTCTATTGTATGTCTATTTAATAAATCCACATTTTCTCAGCAACCAAATATCCCAATACATGTAAATATCCATCATTCTATATTCCCTAACCTTCACCCCCCCCCCAATATCTTCGTGAGCCTCATCCCTCATCTGATGCTATCACACACAATCACCCATGGATTTATTTTGTGGGAACCTCCCCTATTCTTCTAGTCATGACCATCCCCAATGACAAACCACATAACCTTAACTCTTATGATCAACATTTCCTAAGGTCTCATAGTCTATTCCCAATATATTCCCATGGAACTAACAAATCCATATGCTCAATTTAACTAAAATACATAGCTGGTAACATCCTGACCAATCTATCATTGAAACCCTTTCACACAATCCATAAAATAAAAGTATCAATCCTATTTGATCACATATGTCAGTTCCCTTTATCCCCTCCCAAGTTTAATAGAAAAATAAAAATAATATAAAACTATTCACACCCAAACCACCCCACTCATATCTTTATATTATTCTTAACATAAACACACGTATAAATTATGATAAATCTAGACACAACCTACCTCATGCTTAAGAATATTTAATCATATGATTTTGGCCTTTGATTCGAGCCAAAACAAGAGAAAATGATGATTCAATAAATACCCTAGAAATAAGGAATGTGATATCTCATGTAAATAACAATCCAAATGGTAAAATAAATGAATAAAGGAAACAAAATGACACATAGTATTACCAAGAGTGATCAAAAATGATAGACAATGAATGAATCATACACCACATGGAGAATATCCAAAGTAACCTAGGTAATGGATCTATGAAAAATAAATGAGAATAAATGAGGCTAAAGGTTTAAATGAAGGGATGGGTAAATTGGTTATTTACCATGTATTAAATGAGAACATGGTTAGGCCACACGGTTTGGGTAAATGTGTAAACCAACTATCCAAAAGGAGACCCCCTTACATAGATATCTTCATGGTTAGACAAGAAATGCACCGACTATGAATTTATCTCTAAAATATACTAGATAGGTCTTGCGTGATCATGTGGCCTCAAGTGCATAGTTTGAAAACACATGTTACACCCCTACAGGGGTGTATGGTTCGGGTTAAATGGTTAAAAATAATCATACACTAATTAAGCACCCCCTTGGCCTTTCTAAAAACTAATATTTTTAAGCATCATAAACTCATAACTCAACCAGACTCTTGAGGAATCCTCCAAGCCTTAAACCCCATCCGAAAAAAATAATTTTGGGGTTTATAACTCTCAAAAATACACTGAATATTTAATTGAGAATTAGTCATCCCACTAAACTAGATATTCAAATTCCCTTAGAATTTTCAACTTTCCCAAACCATGGGGCCTTACAACCTCACCACAATGTGATAACTCATCCATAAGCTATTTTTACTTACACTGAACCAATCACTCACTCATCATGACCATCCCACTCCCTACTTTCCCATACAATGAGATTATACTGATCATGTCCATGTTATTTCCAATATCCTAGACAACCTCGATCACTTAATCATGGTGGAATCATTTTTTGTATCTCCCCACCTTAAGAATCACCTACCAAGTCACTTTCTTACCCACTTAACATCATAAATATGGTCCAACACTGATTATTCCTTTAGAAACATATGTTCCATCCATCACATCCCATCAAACTTACATCTCATCACATACTCAACTCATACCAGAACCACATATGATTCCCATAGGGTCCCACATCATAGTCTATGCTTAGAAATATGGTATCATATACAATTCCCACAAAATCTCTTTGATTCTGACATTTTTCAAAATAATCATTAATCATTTCTTATTCTCATATATTAACTAGAACCAAGTTAATTAACCTAACACACATGCACATCGTACAACATTATTTTTCATGCTAAAAAAGAAAATAACCATGCTCATTCCATACTTCTAACCATCATAAAATCCTTTACCATCTGTAAACTTGTCATCTCAACCGCAGGCACCTAGCTGAAATCTTGAA
This sequence comes from Viscum album, assembly GCA_963277665.1. NCBI lineage: Eukaryota > Viridiplantae > Streptophyta > Magnoliopsida > Santalales > Viscaceae > Viscum > Viscum album. The sequence continues at coordinate 387,242,688 of OY728163.1, read as the reverse complement.
TAGCTAGTGATTATACTACCAATGGAACTATACCGGATTATAGACATTATCCCAAGTTCCTAATATATATGTCACTTCCATGTGAATTTTTATCATGACTACTAGATCTTGATAATGCCCATGATCCTACCTTAAATCTCTAAGTCTCACCAAATCCCAAACCCCCAACTATCTGTGATGTCTTCTTACAGAACCTCTCCACATGGACCATCTAACTGCATGCATGAAACTCATTTGGAGTTCAGTTAATATGAGTCTGAATGTGTCCTAACTACCCACACTGGAAGCATGATGTTGATGATCCAATCCTCAATGGTATTTAAAAGTCTCTAACCTAACTTCTCTATTGACACTCCTCATATCTTAGCTTCTGGATACCTGTAGCTTCACTTTCTATCATGCTTAACATCATCAACTAGCTTAGTAAAACCTTATCTATCATGTTCCCCTAGACTATCAATATTTGGTTCACTTCCTCTAAGAATGAGGTCAACCTAAATATTTTAAACTATACCTTAATGGAATGCTTCAAACCATACTAGAACCATGTCACCCTATTGATGTCATCTTTATCCATAGAGGGTGAAAAAATGTGATAGGTCAGTGAACTACCTAGCATAGTCCATGACCGAAATGTATCCCTGATGCAAGTTCGTAAACTCATAAGCTATTTCTTCTTTCAATGTCTCAAGGAAGAAATTCTTTATGAACATAGTCTTGAATTCCTTCCATGTATGTCCCTCATGCCTACCTCCATGTACCTGTATATCCCACCGATGATTCTCCAGTCCCCTCATCATATAATTGGTCACCATCACCCTCCCCCCTGGGGGTGTCTCAATCAGATAAAAAAATTCTTCACAAACTCTATTCAGTACTATGATTCCTATGATCCACATTGACCATAAAAAAGGTGGGTGTTGTAACTAAAACATTCAATTACAATATTCCATGGATGGTCTAGTTCCTTGATCTCCCTAATTGATGCTCTGGACAACCCACACCAAGCTCACCTCGAGCTACTCATCTATCCACGTCCTAAAATTTACTATATTTTTTAGTTGTCCCACCTTCCTTGGAACCTCTAACCATAGCTGATTCCCATCCCTACACTCAAGGGCCTCATACCATGAAATCCTAGGTGGTACCACATCTCTTCCCGCTTTACACTCCATCAAAACCCATCTTGGTGGCTTAAAACTGAGAATCAAAATCTATGGGAAAAACAAATGATAATAGTATAAATATTGTAAATATTGTAAAATGTAATGGGTATCACATATCACCACCCTTACACTTCCCTACTAAATCCATATCGCATATCATCTGGCCTCATGGCCCACTACCTACCCATATCAGAGTCAAGAATTACATACCAACCACATCAAAAACTACAAGTATGAGATGGCTAAGTAGAATTCAACCAAGATTATATGAAGGAAAACATTTTTAACATGTTTTTCAAGCATTAAGTAGGCTAACCTATTTAATATATTAACTCCAAGGGTTAAATTTAAGTATATACCTATTCAGTTATATGGGTTGTCATTCTCAAATTATAGCAAAACACCTTATAAGTTGCAATTGACCCATAATTTAACTAAAATATAACATCCACCACATAGATTTATTAAAATAAAATCTTAATACTTTATCTTTTTAGAACCTACACCTTCCCCTAGAGAAGCTAACTATATTGACACCAGGTACTATACAGGAAAACTCTATTTAGCTTTTTACAGTCACGTTAAATAGCTCACCTGCTTCTTTTATTCTAGGTTCTAATCAATAATCACAAGAACATATATATATCATGTGAACCTAAGATACTAACATGATTCTTGAATTCTCTACACCTACCTCTCAGGGCAAGAGTCCAAAATAAAATCAATAATATCAAATAAAAATAAATCTTTATCAGATAACTCAACTATAATAACGAAAATTAGAATAATTATCCATTTTTTCCTAGTAACTTGGAATTCCTTTCATGAAAGTGTTAGATAGACAAATGAAAAAACCTCTATACCAAGTTCTGACACCTTCCTAGCATATATAATACCATAAAAAACATTAATAAAACAAAAAAAGAACATTATGATACCAATTTGTAACATCCCAACCCCAATTCCACTTAACCGGTGCTCTGAGATGGTGCACCACATGGCCTTATGACCACCTCCCTTATTCCAAAGGATGTTGAAAAGAATTAAGGGTATATTTAGTTATAGTGGGGATATTAAACACTCTGTAATAATAATAATACTAATGGTAATAGTAACTAGATTGTCTAAGTGGTCAACCAAACAAAAAAATTGACATAATCAATCATAGTAATTAGTTAAAATCAAACCTAGTATACCTATAATATAATATCTATATGTCAAGAGTCAAACATAATCATGAAATATCTCTTATAGGTAGATCATATATGAAAATAAGAAAAAAAAACCCCAAAATATCACCTACTCTGCTCAGAGAATCCACATATTCTATCTACCAAAAACAATACCATCCATCCCGTGCACCCACTATACATAACAGTTTATTATAGTCTAGAAAAAGAGCTTATTCCCTTTCCAGCACTCATATCCATATGTTTTTATTCATCTTGAGGGGCATGTGTATGGTGTGAGTATGAACTCAATAGTCTAACACTAAACTTTTCTTTTCATTCATCCTGACATATACTTGTGTATAAAAAACTAAATAAATATAAACTACTCAAACATCAAATAACCTACTTTTCTTATTCTCAATAGCCACAACAGGGCCTTTACCAAACTAAGATAATACCACAGAGGAATGATCCATCCACTCTCGATCATACTAGAATAAATTTTATTTTTTTCATTTATTTTCATACCATATGGAATCACGTTACAAAAATTACCACATATAAAACATTTCTGGTAACTCATACTTCCCTTTGTCACACCCATGATGATATCATAAGTCCATTGGACTTCTATTTTATAGATATTCATGGGTCCAATAGCTTTATTCCCCAAGTAATGATGATATCCATCCTTCCATAGTCTCGACCATTCATCCCCAATATCATAGCAAGACTCGACCCCCATGTGATGGTATCTAACACCATAAAATGTGTCTTTATAAGGTGATCACATTCTCTATTATATGTTCACAACCATCACTAATGACACTAAGTTTGAGGAGGCATGTGCCCATATATATTGGTTAACCCCACCTCACTAGGTCTTAATCTTATGTACACACAACCCCAATGAATCTCTCAGCAAACCTCAATGAGTGGAAACCACCAACCACATAATTAAAAAATCTAGTGAACCTCTTTCACGACATGTGAACCATATCGCCCAATTGTGGCACTGGCCAACAAAAACTACCTCAACCTGATGAACCACATCACCTAAAATCTGGTGGTCAACATCACCCAATGTATCATGGATCATGCGCAACATGTCCCCACAGAACCCACAAATCCATAGGTTTAATTTAGATATATTATATAACGGGAAATATCTTTCCCAATCAATCCTAGAACCTCATTCACACATGCCACACTATAAAATTCTCAACCCAGTTTGACCACACATGGGAGTTCCCTTTTCCACCTACCAAGCTCAATAAAAAAATAAAAATAATATAAAAACAATCACACTTTGACTACCCCACTTATTCCTTTTTACTACACATAACATAAAAACATGTATAAATTATGATAAATGCAGGCACCACTTACCATGTGCTTAAGAATCTTTACTCATATGATCTCAGCCTATAATTAAAGATGAAATTAAAGAAAATGAGGAATCCAAAAAATACGCTTATAATAGAGAATATGATCTCATATAGAAATAATATTTGAAATGGCATGATAAATTAAGTAAGGAAGTAAGTGGAATTGTATTATTACTGAGAGGGATCCAATGTGATGAACGACCCTTGAATCAAACACCATATAGAGGATATCTAAAGGATACTATGTGAGGGAGGAGGATTTCTCACTATCAGTGGATACTTTGTAAAATGGTGGATGATAAATAAGGATTAAGAGTTAAAATAATGAAGGGTTATATTGTTCATTTTCCACATTGTAAATGGGTTCTTGTTTAGGCTACACAATTTATCAAACAATGCACTAATTGTGTGCAACCACTGTCCAAAAGTCCACCCCTCATACGGTTAAGTGCACTATTAGACTAACCAAGAACCAACCATGCGCTTCTCTCTATAATTTACTACATAGGTCTCACATTTCTATTTATATTTTGGTTCATAGTTTGAAAAACTATGTGACACCCATATAAGGCTACATGGTTTGGGTGTATGGTTATCACTAACTATGCACTAATCGTGCACCCCATTAGCCTATCCAAGACCTAAGAAATCAATTCCTGATGCACTAAAAACTCAATAAAACTCTAAAGGAACTCTTCGAGCCTTAAAACCCATCAAAAAACAATAATTTAGAGGGTTAAAACTCAATTAAATCCGTTAAAAATCTTAAACTGAGATTTGTTCCTCCAACCAAATAGGATATTCAAATTCTATTTGAATTTTAAACATGATTAAAACATTGGTCCTTACCAACCCTACTTACTCTTCTCCATTGGTTTGTATATATCACTCTCCCATTGGAACACATCCTATACACATCAATTCCATAATACATCTTGAGTATCATGTAGTTTTAACATGACCATTCTACATCATGTGGATCCCAGCACATCCCCATCCCTATCTTACCCCAATAATAACCAACTAGTAGTCTGAAATCCACTACAGCCAATGTATCATGCATTATACCTCAATCCATCACAACTCATTAATTCACACCCAAGGGAATCAATATCCACCACAACTAGATACAAGTATGTGTTATACTAAAATTTGTTATAGCCTTCACATAAATATATAATAGAACTGAGAGTTGTCACAGTCTGGTTAGGAATACACCATGTACCATAATTCAACATAAACTATCATATTCTTATATAACTACAACTAAAGGGAGAGTGGGTGGATATAATTCAACCATTTGTTCCCTCATCAGCCTAGATATTGATGAAAACACCCCCAAAACATTTGGGTGTTAGTTCCCCAACTGACTCAGGTGGTGAAGCATATGAAATCAGAAGATATAGAATATATATTTTACACAACCACACTAAGGGAAATTACCTAGACTTAGAATCATCTACCACTATCTTCAATCAAGATACCTAGATACCACTGATATCGTCTAGATCTCAAACATGCATGCAAGAATCAAAGTTAAATATTAATTATTAATCATCCATTAATTAATATTATCATATAATTATTTTCAACATTAATATTTTAATATTTCTAAAACCAGTGTCATCAACTCAAAAATTTTCCTTCTTATATTTTTAGGTTTTCCATCATCATATATGAACATCAAGAACCATCCTCATTAATTTATTAGTACATTTACCATTTAATAAGTTTTGGGTCCCATAGAAATTGTCCTAAGATAACATTACAAATATTCACTTTTCATTTATATAAAAAACTACATAAAGCAGTTCGAATCCATTCATATTATATCTAGAAAACCAAAAATTAAAATGAATCAATCAATAATATATCAATGAGAAATCCTCACTCTTATCTCATCCTGACCTCCCTGATGTCATTACCAACACCATTGATCATAGTATATAAAAAATTCATCCTACAACTATCAGCATAATCCATCATTATAGCCTTGGGCCTCCATCCCATTACTAACCATATATTCTAACAATATCAGGTTTCATCAAAACACATCAATACTCTTATTTCATAGAGTTTTTATACATGCAATAAAAAAATTTGGTACAACAAACTCATTACTAAATTAATTCCATATGACTAAGGAATACAATATTTTCACAAAAAAATTGGGATAACTCATCACCAACCAATTATTTTTAGAGAAATACCATTTTAATTCTCATATTGAATTAACCAATTTAATATAAATTGGTTGTTAGAATAATGAAACCTCTATGTAATAGATATAAATTTTTCTGAATGAGCATAATAATGACTCAATAATTAATTCCATAATACTATAATTTCCATGAAGAATGGTAATCCATCAATACTGGATGCTCTTCCTTAAGTATAGAGAACACAAGGGTGTTGTTGAAAAATAACACCATGGACTAGTCCAGAAACTCATAGAACATTTCATTCATCAGTCCCATGAACATGGGTAAATCATCAATAACTCGAAATTCCATAAAAATGTAATCATAATTCTTATAAAATCATTTGAATATAGTCTTTAGGATATCCTCTTCCATCACTTTCCAATGATGACATCCATTATAAACATCATTCTATTTGAACTAGCTAGCTCCTTTGAAATGAATAAATAAATAATTAATCCATGGGTAGATATATCAGTTCTTTTCCTTCACCAAATTCAAATTTGGGTATTCAAAACATATCCTTAAACTGTTATATGACTTATTTGAAAACTTAAGTAGATCTCCAATGTCAACTTACTAGTCTGAATGAAAGCTTGGTGTAGAATATCATTAACATGAATCTTCAAATCCTATAACTCTGAAGGGGCCATCTAATATAGAGACATTAATATAGGAGAAACACCCAATTATATCTCTATATAAAACTACATCTCTCATCAAGGAGGCAGGGTCACAACCTCTTTGGGAAAAATTAGGTTACCCTTCTAATAACTTAAGAAAACTAAAAAATGATACTCTAAATAGCTTAACATCATACAGACCATAAAATAAGATAGAGATTCAACATTCCTCTGACCCATTTTATGGTCTCACTCGCTAACAAACAATGTATGGTCTTCATCGGTGTCATATAATATGTTGAAACTCTTGAAGAAATCCTTAAAAATATGAACTAAATATGGAAAACCCATGTTGATGATGGTTTTTTATGTCTATATTCATAAATATAAGAAGCCTCCCCGTGATAGGTGTTTCCCCAACCCTAGGTAACATTCTCTAGACATGTCATGTAATCTAGATCAACCTCCATCTAGAATATTAAACACCAATGGAACTGTAAATATCTCCACTTCATTTCATAGATCATAGACTAGATTAGGTTAAGAAAAATAGGATTTATCTCCTTAATCAAACAATGAATAAAACAAAGTAGAAAACAAATAGATGATACCTAACATGTCGTTTGGCTCATCCAATGCTAGAAAATCTATGGTACATGTCTATCTATTTCCCACTCCAATACCTATATAGACATGATAGAGACAAAATACCTTACCACACCCTTCTTACTATCACTAAGGATTATGGGTTCCATCAGGTTGGTGATTTAACTATCCCATCACCTCTCTACTAATCATAGCCAGGAAATCCATATTTCTACTACTGACTCAGATGAAACTGCTACAATAATTGGGCCTAGAATGTGCCACTGAACGCCATGATGACTAAATATGATAGTTTTTAATTATCCTATAAGATGTTAATGACCTATATAAGAAAATAAATCCCCAGTTGACCAACTAGTAGGGGTTTGGGGACTGATATCCCTAGAGAAATGACTAATGGTGGTTGAAACTTTCTCCTGGATTACTGATACTTCTTCTTGTAACCATAAATTTGAGTAATAATCTAGATCTACTCCATATAAAATCTAATTAACCCACATCCCATGATGATAAGGTCCTATACAACATCCTCTCAGTGAAATATTTCTTCATTACAACCTCAGGATATTTCTTCAACAGAAATGTGATGATATATAACAATATATCTATGCAAAAATACTTCTCTTAATTCCTCTCCCTAGCCTCCTCATCTTCAAGAATTTATCAATAATAACATGTGTGGTTATTATATTAGATACTAAACTCTTGAAAACTAGAAATCCCTTAATAGAGCGTAATAATATCCTATCAATAATCCACCTTAGTAGTGGAAGATAGAAACTCATCCTATAACATATCTCAGAAATCCATTGTCCTAAGAGTTATTTTTTCATTATCCATGAGGAAAAAAATCCACCACTATCATGATGGCCTACTTAACATCATCAAAACTAAAAAAACTCATTTGTCATTTAGAGCATGAATTGAACAGAATCTTATCTCCATATCCTCCACCAAGTACTTTATCTCTTGATATGAAATAGACCCATTTACTTCTATAGACCCTATCACTAAAACTCTAATATATTACTCCAATAAGTTTCATTTTCATTGACCTATACTCTATGGTGATCCTTCAAAACATACTACTGAGCATCATCAACATGAACTAGTTGGGGAAATCAACCTAGAACCACTCCTATAGTATATAAAAAAATTGGGACTCCTAGAACCAAGATATATAACATTTTAATGTTAATTATTTAATTCATTTTAACCAAATCCCTATTTTCTACACAATTCAAACATAGTAATAGAAAATCATTATACATGATCCTTACCTAGGTATTTATATAACACCTTTATATTTTGAAATATATTTATCCAAAATAAATAAATATGTTTTGTATATTTGGAAGAAAACAATGCTAAAACTATGTGAATAATTATTATACATTATAAAATTAATAACATTATATGGTATTTAAATGAAATGTATTTGTTAAAAAGAATTTATAAATCATTTGGGAAATACTTTTGATCCTAAATAGTAATTTTTAAGTATATTTTTATGGGCATTGTATTTTTCATACATGTTTCATTTTTAAGAGTATTAAACTTTTGAAAAATTATTTTTTACACATGAATAAAATGAATTATTTGGTTATTAATGCAGTAGAAATGAAAATAAAATAATTTGAACGGATAAAAGAGATTTTTTAACTATTTTCATGAAAACAATGTTTTACAATCCTGATAAGTTAAATTAATCACAATAGATTAATAATTTAATTAAATTTTTTAGATAATAAATTCAACAAAATAATTCAACATTCATTTAATAGTTTTTTAATTTTTACAATCTTATTTGAAAATTAATTTCTTATGGTTATTAAAATTGAATTTAATAAAATGGTTTTCATATTTAGAATTATCATGTACAAATTTTTTAATGATTCAACATTCATTTTTTTCATAATGAATAGTCACTATGGTAAAAAATTACATTGTTTAAGGATAAAAAGGGTTAACGAGGGGGTTAAACTAAAAGATAAAGTTTAAAATATCCCAAAAAATTGTATAAATATGATTTTTCAAATATATTTTTATATTATCTTATCTTATCTTTAAAATATTTGTCCCTTATTTTCACTTTCATTTGAAAATAAATTTATAATATTTTAATGTTTTGAGTATTTACAAGTTTTCTGCCCACCTCAATTATAAAAGGAGGTCCTCCCCCTTCACTCATTAACACATTTTTAACATCCTTTTCCAATTAATAAAGCTATTTTTCATGTTAAATTATTAAACTTAAAATACATAACGAGTATGCCAAAGATGGTTTCCTAGAGAATGGTTATTTGTATTCACCAATCTATTTTAAGTTTCTTTCTTCCTTAAATACCCCAAAATATTCCATTACCATCTTAACAGGATAAAATAAGTTCATTTAATATACATAAAAAATTTATATTAATTTTATAAACATGTTATACCTATTTTCCATCCTATAAGAAATGATAACATCGTTCATGCGTACGTATAGACTACCGCCTCCATGAAGTGATGCTATTCATTTTTGATATCTACCATACATGGATAGCCATATCAATGGTATTAATGAATAAATATGATATTTATGATAGTACTATTATTATTTATTGATTTATTATTATTTATCTTTTTTATCATAGTTTTCTGGAAAATGAAAACATTACTTGTGCATACGTACGGACAATCGTCACTACGAAGTGATGCCATTACTTTTTAATCACCACCGTGTAGTAATGGTTATAAAAGGTTTTATAATGAATAAATATGATAAATATATCTTTATTAATAATCTAGATATGATTAATGATGCATATATTGGAATAGTCAAACCAAAACATGCATGCAAAATCGACTAGGTTTCACTCGAATGATGCTTTAATGAAAAAATGTTAATAAATCTATTTTTAGAAATTATAAGGGAATGTTATATTGTAAAAATTGTATAAATATAGTTTTGGAATAGATTTATAGTAAATATACATTTATTATTTATGATCTTTATAACACATTTGAATAAATGCAAGACCTGAGGTATGGGTCTATGTTACTTTCTCATTTCTTTTCAAGATTATTTACGATAAATTTCCATTAAGGGGTAGTATAAATTATATATCCATTAAACCACTTATATTTTCTTATAAAATGGTTATTTATATAATATTTTTACCCTCTTTAGTACTCAAAATTATCAAGAAAATGGTTTACGAAAAGCAGTACTAAATTTCCATTAGGTTGAAGAACATTTTCTTCCATTTCAAAATCCCTTAAAATATTATAAATAGTTTTTTTATTAAAACATAAATGGATTTATTTTAATTTTTTTTAAAGGAATCTTCTTTTAATTTTGTTAATGTGTTAATTTTGAAATGTTCAAATTACATTTTAAATGTATTATTCATCTATGTCGATGTCATTTGATATTATTTATGTATCACTGGGTATATATTCTCAGGATACCATCCTCGTTCTTTCTCTAGATGTATTTTGATTATGTGATGATGAAATGTTTATGAAACTCATTTATTTCACGAGTTATTCTATGATGAATTGTTGAATGTTTTTATGATCATGTACAACACATATATATGGTTTTCATTATGTGATGTTTGGGTCTGTTAAAGACATCTGATGAATTTGGTAAGGACTAATATCTCAGGATATATATATATATATATATAATAGAATTGGGAGTGAACCCAGTTCAATATGAGTCTTTTCCCACTATTATCATCTTGAGAGTGAACCTTGAAAAATGAAATGATGGAATTATGAGTGACCCCAATGCACTATGGGACATTGTCTGCTATGATAGTTTTAGAAGTGAACTATAACTATAGAAATTATTTTTTATTCTTATTATTATACCAAAATTATAATTAAATTTTCTTATGCTTTTGATATTCTCTAATAGATCATGATTGATTAATGATGATTCCTCACTCTTATAACTCATGTATTTTGAAATTATAAAGATATATGCTTTGAATAAGGATTTATAATATATATTAATTGGGTATAAACATTTTATGTTATAATCTTGATCTAATACACTTATTATTATATTATTTTTTTATATGACCATTAATTGATATCTCCCATGTTTACCCTTATTGAGCGTCTTAACTTTCTTATATTTCCATTTTTTATAGGTTATAATGAAAGGTCTTAAGCATTATATGTCTATGTAAGATTCCATGAGAGAATAAAATTTTAGGAGATATTCACGATCTTTAATGAAATAATATTATTATTTATTTAGTCTCTAAATAAACTAAACCATCATAATTTTGGGGAATGTTTTATTGTTAAATGTATTGAATATTACTCTAAAATGATGTAATAGTTATACACATTATGCTTGGGTCACGTCAATTGGTATCAAAGTGGGGTTTAATTATTTTTGGATATTAGGTCATGAAGAATATGTGGATAGAACATAAGTTACCCAATAAAGAACTAAATGTGATATATAGTAAATAGAAAAGTGTTATAGATTGATAAGAAGGTGTCATCAGTTAATACATCTGAGGAATGATATTCATTATTATATGATCGATCGTTTTGACTATTTTATGTATTAATAACTAGATGGAACCATTAGTAATTTTATTAACAATGAATGTGGTGTACAATGTAATGGTTTTTCTCTTGAGAAACCAAATGATAGGGGAGCTAGATTGAAAAATATTATTGATATTCTCATCAAACCATCTCAATATATGAATCATGATGAGCTTACAAATGAGAAAAGAAGGTACTAAGACAATGATGAATCTTTCATGAGGAAATATAAACCTTCTATTATTATGTTTTTTCATCCAATAGTGTCTTATAAATGGATTAATACCAATGAAAATTTATTTTCCATTCTTGAGTACTCTAAGTAAGAAAACGTTGTCATATAATTATATCACTTGTAAGGTGAAAAAGGCCAATAGTGGAATCTTATTAAGAATATAATATATGAGTACTAAATTGAATCCATGTAATGGGATGTATTCAAGATTAAATTTTTCAATAAGTAATTTCCCCAAACGCTTCACATGAAAATGGTATGTTAATTCTTTAATCATGAGTAGAAGGATGACGAATCGAGTTGTACATATGAGGAAAACATTACAAGAATTTAAAGGTACACTTCTTTTTTTATCATCAAACCTAGAAATAAAATTGTTAGTTCTTCACTTGGTTAAAACTAAGTATCAAAAAAATATTTGATTGTGGACTTTAGTTTCTATAGTGAAATTGTTCAATATTCTCTCAAGGTAGAAATGGTGAGTATGGATTCCAATGATTATCAGGGTTTTTTATAAGAATAGAATTTGGGAGTTTTGAGGAAAATTTAATGATAAACCACAATGAGGAAAAAAAATACTCCATTCTACCAGAATTTTTGAATGAATAATGGGGAAAATTATATCTAAGGGATTGGTAAATACTTTAAGTGTTAAAAAGAATTCCATCAAGAAAGTGAGCACTAAATTGATGTAAAGAGTAACTCCAATGAAAGGAGTGGGGTGAAACATCAGTTTAATGCACCAATCATATTCCAATGTTAAAAACTAAAGGATAGTGGTAATTATGGTATCAAGTTAATAAATATAAGGGTTATAAAGACAATCTATGTGAACGACCTCTTAAGTCAAGTGATAAAGGGAATGATCATACAATATAAAATTCCAAAAGTGGGACATGAGAATGGAGTGGTGAAAGGTATATATATCAACCACTCTATAAGTGAAATTATATTATTTGATTCTAGTTATAACCACAATTTTATATATAATAAATTTATAAGGGTTTCATATCACCATCTCAATAATTATATGTTAAATTATCATTGAAAATTACTAATTTTATGATGATCACATCTCGAGTCTATAGCTCATCTATGATAAAAAAATTGTGAACATTATTGTAAATCTTTTCATTCTCCCATTAGTGTAATTTGATATGATTTTGGGCTGGGGTTTTTTCTCTCTAAATTGATCCCATATCAATTTTTTAGAGAGTGAAGTCACTTTTGATATTCCAAATCAACACGTGATTTTCTATCATTGGGATGATGAATTAGATTCCAAAGGAAACTAATAAAATTGTATGGGTCTTATTACATATTCATGAGGTTAATATATCTCAAATGGATGGGGAGAAACTCATCATTTAGGATAACTCTATTTTGTAGGAATATGTGAATATTTTTCATAAAGAGTTTCATGTATTCCCCTAAATATTGAAGTTTTTTTAAATAGAACTCATACCTAATGCTATAACTATTTCACCGAATCCTTATATAATGGACTCAGTTCAGTTATAGGAAGAGAAGAAGAAACTCCAAGTGAATATGGATAAGGGATTTATTTGGCCAACTGTATCACCATGGGTTGAACCTAGTTTTTTAAGAATAAATATGGGTCATTTTTTATTTTCATTGACTATTAGAAACATAACAAGATTAGATTCAAGAAAAAATATACTCTACCCCATATAGATGACTTGTTTAATCAACATTATGGTGATTAGTAATTTTCAAACATTGAACTCTGATTTGGATATTATCAGATGAGGGTCAAAAGGGATGACATTTCTAAGAAAACCTTATGTATGAGGTATTGAAACTATGAATTTATAGTGATTACATTTGGAGTTACCAATTACCATACACTCTTCATGTATCTAACGAATAGTGTATTTAAATATTATGTTGATTATTTTGGGGTATTCTTTATATATTGTATTCATATATATTCTAAGATAAAGGAAAATCATGAAGATCATTTGAGGATTATGTTGAAGACATTGAGGAAGGGGAATATGTATGAAAAATTTATTAAATTTAAATTTTGGATATAGAAATTATCATTCCTGGATCATATAATAACAATTGAGGGGATATTAGTGGATCATTCAATGAATGAAGTTATTAAACAACGACCCATACCAACCATGGGGAATGAAATATGTATTTTTCAAGATTTGGATGGATATTATTTATTCTTTGTGGGAAATTTATTAGGGCTATCAAATTCATTAACCATGTTAAGATAGATGGGTTTCATGTTCCTTTGTATAGATAAATGTGAAAAAAATAAAGGAATTGAATATAAGTTTGGTCGGTTAACCTATAATAATTCTAAACTATAGTGGAAAAGGGTTTATGATCTATAGTCATGCATTAAATAATGTTAATGGATGTGTTATCTTGTAGAATGAAATTATAGTATCTTATTACTCATATTAATTGAAGGTTTACGAGAAAAATTACTCAACTCGTGCTTTGGAACTGGATGTGATAATTTTTTCTTTGAAGATATGGAAGTGTTATCTTTATGGTGAAAGTTAATACATATATAAGGATCATAAAATATTTAAATATATTCACATGGGAATATTTTAATATAAATTAGAGGAGATAGTGGTAATTGATTAAGGATTATGACTACTCATTACAATACCACCTTATGAAGGAAAATAAGGTAGTTGATGCTCTTAGTGAGAAGGGCTATAATAGTTTATCCATGATGAGGATTTAAAGAGATCCAATGCTTATGTACTTTAAGATGATGGACCTCAAAATCCAAATTAATGGAGAAATTTTATATCTTTAATAGATTAATGTTCAACCATATATTCATGTGTAGATTAAAAATGAATAAAATGAAGATGTGGAGATTTAAATGAAAGTGTGAATTGATCTAGAGTTCAACATTGACTATGATAAATTTATCATGTTCTAGAAAATAGAATGTGTCTCGTCAATAATAGAATTGAATAATGGGTTGTTAGATGGATATCATAGTCCATAATTCATTATCCATACTAGATGTAAGAATATATATATACATATCTATCAGATAATTTTAAATGGGACATCATAAAGAGTGATATTTCATAGTATGTATCTAATTTCATGGTATTCATCATGTTAAGGCTGAGAGACAAATGTCCAAGTGGATGTTACAACCATCACCCATACCTGAGTGGATATTGGAATAAATCACCATGAATTTTTGATAGATCACTATCGTGGGCCCTCTCAAATGATATTCAGTTTTAGGTTACTTAGGTGCATCAAAGTGGCTGACCAAGGTCGTCTCTCAATGGAGGAAGTAAATTTAACAACTTATTAAAGGTATTCTAAAAATAAAATAGAATAGAATTAAAACACTATATTTAAGGATGGGGGTTTTTTATAGTTTATAAATCTAGAAGAAGTTTTCTGAAAGAAGATTGTATTTTTTTTGTTTTTAATTTTGAAATGTAAGTTGATTAACAAAGCACAACGAGAAAATGTTTTTTTCGAAAATATTTTAAAAGGTGTAATAGATCTAACTATACCTATTTAATAAATTATTTATCATTATCATTTAAATTAACATCCACTTAATTATGACCCCTTAACGTTTCAACCCCCTAACCCTATGAGAATTAACCTTACCACAAATATGAAGTTAATTAAACCCTAGGTTATCTTCGGAACATGTAATCGCAGCACCCTACTTTTATTGATGTTCTAAGGATAGCTTATGGTCAGTAGTAAATTAAGGCACATATCCACTCTAGAAATGAGGATGAATTTTGTTTAGGTATTATATTTAAACTCTACAAATTTATCCCGTATGGTCTTGTATTACCGGTTAAGATCTCGCTCTCGTGATTTACACAAAATCCCGACCTCGCGTGTTTTTGTGTTAATTGTTCAATTGCTTGCTTAGTTTATTAAAATTTAAAAACACAATTCATGGATCATATTAAGTGAATTATAGTATCTAAATGATTAAAAATAATTAAATGAAGAGGTTAGAAGATAGATCGATTACTAAAAGACTACCCTTCCATGGGTGGCATAATCATCGTAGAAGCGTTTTTCATGTGCAAAGGTTTATAATGGGTATAACCCAATAACACTTCTACTAAATAATTACAACCCAATTAGGAAGATTAAGACAATAAGAAATTTAAACAAAATAGAATAAAATCTGAGGAATAAAATAAGATCAAAGAAGTTTATTACACAAATGAAAACATTACAAAATGAAGAAGAGAAGGAGGCTTCGATGAGGGGATCCTTGCTTCAAGATCTACCCCTCTTAAAATGGTTGGACAATTTGGGTGAAACAAATTATCCTCTTCCTCCAATCTCCTAATTCACATCCCAACCCATCCAAATGAGAAAAACACTAATTTATAGAGTGGAGGGGAGGCTAGGTTTAAAGAGGTTTAAAGTGTGAATGGGAAATCTCGGACAAATATTTTAATGAAATTTTCACCGCTAATTTGACCTCCAAAACGTGTGAATTGGCTGACCTTTTGGAAGGATTATTTGTTCACAATCATGTCCCTGAGATTTCTTCAAAAGTTAGGCTCAATCCAAGCCCGGATGGAGAAGATATGGTCCAAATACAGAACCCATTTCCATTCTGCCGAGTCCAGCCCAACTTTGACTTCATGGACCATTTTCAACAACCAAATGCAATCTTTAGCTCTAGTGTCCTGAATAAAAGTTGTATAAAATTAAGTTAGTAACACTGATAAAAAATATGAAAATCAAATTATAAATATAAAAAAATATATATCTTCGAAATACTACAGTGCACTGTAAAGAGTAAAACTGGAATTTTTACCAAATTTTCAAATGAATGATCAAATCCCAAATATTTTATAAATAAACATATTTAACACAATGTGAGGAAATTATATCATTTATTATCAATAAAATATTCAACAAAATATTGTTTTAACAACTCCCCCACCCTTACCCTTTTTCACTCCTTGGAAAAACCTCATGTCAAGTAAACATCAATATCAAATCAAAACCAATTTTAAAACACATATCCTTGAGATCAAACAATTACACACCAAAAAACAAAAGATATCACACCTCATAAAAAACATTTTTTCAAGTTCTTCATTTAAGCTCAGTTTCATGGGATAAATTGTTTCACTCATTGATATGAATTTCGAAATGATGATGAGAATCATTTCAGCTCAAAAATTTAAAAAACACAAAGAAAATTGAAAAATAAACACACAAAATTTGAAAAACACACAATTTGTTTTTAAACAGGAAAAAAATTGAAATTACTAAACTAAAAGGTTCCCTCCCCCACACTTAAAATATTTCATTGTCCTCAATGTGAACCCATGAGATGATATATGCACATGAAATGCAGAATATTTAAATAGGACAAATAATATAAAAGTGAAAGGGTTAGGAACAGACTGATGTGCTCAAGTGATGATGGGGTTATTCAGTGTGATAAAATCCACTTCATTAGTAGGAAGTCCCTCAATTTATCTCTTTAAATTTTTACCATTGATTGTAAAGCTCCTTATTGTGTCCTCTTGTGTGATCGCCACTGCACCATAAGGAAAAACATTAGTCACAACATAAGGACCTAACCATCTGGAATGCACTTTACCAGGCATCAGCTTTAGTCGTGAACTATAGAAAAGGACTTTCTCTCCAATATGAAACTCCCTTTGTTGGATCATTTTTTCATGAGATTCTTTTTATCTTTCCTTGTATAGCCTTGAGTTTCATATGATGACAGTCGAATCTCCTCATGCTCTTGAATTTGCAACTTCCTTTGAATTCCAGCTTGGGCCAAATCCATGTTACATTTCTTTATAGCCCAATATGCCCGATGCTCGACTTCCACTGGGATATGACATGCTTTCCCAAAAACAATCCGAAATGGGGACATACCAATAGGTGTCTTTTATGTTGTCCTATAAGCCCACAATGCATCATCCAAGAGCTTGCTCCAATACTTCATATTTAGCTGCACGGTTTTCTCCAATATTTGTTTCAACTCACGATTTGAAACCTCAGCCAGGCCATTTTTTTGGGGGTGGTATGGTGTTGATGTTTTGTGTGTCACCCCATAATTTTGAGGAAGGAAGCAAAATTTCTATTTGAAAAAGTGTGTCCCTTGGTCACTGATGATGGCCTTTGGTACTCCAAACCTGCAGCAAATTTGAGCCTTGAAAAAATCCACTACAACATGAGAATCGTCAGTCCTGGTGGCCTTGGCCTCCACCCATTTACTCACATAATCAACAGAAACGAAAATATAGAAAAATCCAAATGAACTAGGAAAAACCCATAAAATCAATGCCCCATACATCAAAAATCTCATAGAATAGTATGGGTTGTTTGGGCATCTCATGTCTCCTAGAAATGTTCCCAGTGTGTTGGAAACGAGATCATGACTTACAAAACACATGGGCATCATGGAATAATCTAGGACAATATAATACAGAGTCCAAAACATTCCTAGCTGTCCGTTGGGGTCCAAAGTTTCCACCACAAGCAAGTGAATGAATGAAATGAAAAACATACTCAAACTCGTGATCAGGAACACACATCCTAATGACATGGTCACTACATATGCGCCAGAGGTAAGGATCATTCCACACATAAAACCTAGACTCACTTTTTAATATTTAGACTTGATGTTTCTTCAAATTTTCTGGGATTTTAGTGGAAAAAATGTAATTAACTAAATCAGCATACCAAGGATGCTTACCAAAGATGGTATAGAGATTCTCATCAGGGAAAGTGTCCCGAATTTGTACCTGGTCAAAGGTGTCACCCTCTAGTGTGTGAGTAAGACTACTCATGTGGTCCGCCACCAAGTTTCTGACCCCTTTTTGTCCTTTATCTCAATATCAAATTCTTGAAGAAGGAGCATCCATCAGATCAGCCTGGGGTTTGCATCTGGCTTCTTCAAGAGGTACCTTAGAGCTGCATGGTCATAAAAAAACTACTTTAGAGCCCAATAAATACGAACGGAATTTATCTAAAGCAAATATGATAGAAAGAAACTCTTTTTCTGTGGTTGTGTAGTTTTATTGTGGTGAATCCAGTGTCCTCGATGCATAGGCGGTCACATGTGAACGTCCCTCCACCCTCTGAGATAAGACAGCTCCAATCGCGAAGTTGGAGGCGTCACACATAAGATCAAAATGAAGGTCCCACAACGGGGGATGTATGATCGGTGGAGTGGTCGGACACTTCTTTAGATCATCAAATGATACCATGCACGATTCATCAAAATTGAAGTCAATATCTTTTTGAAGAAATCGAGATAAGGGTAGAGCGATCTTACTGAAATCTCTGATGAAGCGTTGATAAAATCCATCATGTCCAAGGAATGATCGAACATCACGCACACATGTAGGATATAGAAGGGAGGAAATAATGTCTACCTTAGATTTATCAACTTCAATGTCATGTTGTGAGACTATATGACCTAAGATAATTCCCTTTTCGACCATGAAATGACATTTTTCAAAATTTAAGACCAGATTCTTATCAATACAATGATGAAACACATCACCCAAACTAGAGAGAAATTCATCAAATGAGGATCCATAAACTGTAAAATCATCCATAAATACCTCCATGCAGGTCTTAATGAAATCAGAGAAAATACTCACCATGCATCTCTGGAAGGTACCTGGGTTATTGCAAAGTCCAAATGGAATCCTTCGGTAAGAAAAGGTACCGAATTGGTAGGTGAATGTCGTCTTCTCCTGGTCCTCTACTGCAATGGGAACCTGAAAATAGCCAGAAAATCCATCGAAGAAACAATAGTGTGTCCTACCTGCAAGTCTCTCAAGTATCTGGTTAATGAATGGAAGTGGGAAATGGTCCTTACGAGTGGATTGATTTAGTTTCCTATAATCAATACACACTCCCCAACCGTTTTGTACTCTCACAGGAACTAACTCATCATTTTCATTTTTTATAATAGTCAAACCAGTTTTCTTTGGTACAACCTGGATAGGGCTAACCCATTGTGAGTCAAAAATAGGGTAAATTATACCTGCCTCGAGCAATTTTTAAACCTCTTTTTTAACAACCTCCAGAAGGGTTGGATTGAGTATCCTTTGTGGTTGCCTCATCGGTTTATCCCCATCCTCCAAGAGAATCCTATGCATGCAAATGGATGTGATAATACCTGATATGTCTGCCAATGTCCAACCAATTTCCCTAATGTTATCTCTCAAAAGATTCAAAAGTTTTTCTTCAAGTTCCAAAGAGATATTGTTATCAATGATAACAGGTAATCTATCACCACTCAGCATTTATGCATATTTAAGATTTGGGGGCAATGGCTTGAGTTCCAATGTAGGGGGTGATGTATGGATGGAGAAATTAATGCAACAGACATATTTTCACAATAAACATCAGTATGAGAATAAAAATCATCAAAATTAGAAAATAATGCATCAAATTCATTAGAATAATCAACAGCCATGTCATAATTAGATTTCACATGATCAAAATCAGAATATGATTCCATTTCAAAATAAAATTTTAGAGAGTCGTGTTCCTTTGAAATGGGTGTGGAAGTACTCTTAAACATCAAACTAGAACCAATAATCCTAATCTCCCTAAGCATAGGACAATCCAATTCCATGGTGTTATTACTTGGTGGTTCAAAATGGGAGATAACAAATGCAGAATGATCCTCTGAGGGGTACTTTATGGAATCCATAACATTAAATATCACAACTTCATCCCCAAATTCCATGGAAAGTGTACCCTCATTGACATTTATGATAGTTTTTGCAGTTTTGAGGTAGGGCCTACCTAAAATAATGGGGGCATGAGAACTTTCCTGATCATACTCCATGTTAAGCATGTAGAAATCTGCTGTAAAGACCATGTCTCTTACCCGGACAAGTACATCCTCAAGAAATCCCACTGGATATGTCATAGCTCTATTCGCCAACTGCACCACTACTCTCGTTGGCTTCAACTCACCAACCTGTAAATAAGAGAATACAGAATGAGGCATCACATTTATTGAATCTCCTAAATCACAAAGAGCATTAGATAAGTGCAACTCACCTATGGTAAATGGGATGGTGAATGTCCCGGGATCCTTGCACTTTGTTGGCATTGCTAGAGTTGGTGTAATGAGTACTGATACATTCCTTCCGAGGTTGATCCTCTCATTTCCCATGATCCCTCTTCGATTGGTGTAGAGTTCTTTTAAGAATTTTCCATACCTTGGTATTTGTTTAATGGGTTCAAGTAGAGGAATGTTGATCTTCACATGCTTGAATGTGTCCAAAACCTCATTTTGCATTGCTTCTTCAACCATATTCTTGGTTTGAACAACCCTGTTTGGAAAAGGAAGGGTTTTAGGAGGAACATCGTCAATATTTTTATTACATTTATCTTTCTCCTTGGATTGCTCATCAGTTGGTATGGAATGTGTCTTCTCTGGAGTTGAGGTGAATCCTGGTGGAATGGTAGGTATAGATGTATCGTTAATTTGCTTCCCACTTCTCAATGTGATGGCACTGACATTCCCCTTTGGATTTGGAGTGGGTTGGGAAGGTATATTTCTATAATTCTTACTCACAAGTTCATGGATGGTGGTGGTAATCTGTCTCATTTGAGTCTTCAACTCCCTCAACTCCGAACCTTTACTCTTCAGCTCATTCTGTTGATTAAGAACAATTTGTATCAAAAGATCATCAGTTTTAGAGTCTACCTTGTGTTGGAGATTCCCTTGTTGCTGACTTGTTGATGTTTGAGCTTCAAATATCTTTTGGGGTTGTTGGAAACCCTGTTGGTAAGGTGGAGGCTGTTGGAAGTTTGGTTGAAAAGGGGGCCTTTGTTATTTCCCAGAGCCATAACTCATGTCTCATTGATTCTTCCACCCTTTGTTTAATGTTGGTGCAAAAGAGTCCTACTTCTTTTGGGTATGTGGTTGTTGTTGTTGATATGGTCTCCTAGGGAATACTATTGCACAATCTTCTGTTTCTTGTAGTTGGGGGAAACAGTCAGTTGGGTGGCTTGTCTCAGTGCAAATACCACAAGGCCTTGAAGGAGTGGGTTGGGATGTCTTTTGATCCAAAGCAATCTGCCTCACCATAGTGTTCAATTCTTCCAACTTGGTATCAATCAAATGACTTTATAGAGAAGAAGGACTTACCTAATTTACTCCCCTAACACGTGGTGTACCTTTATCGCCAAATTGTTGGGAGTTTTGGGACATCTTGTCGATCAACGCACGTGCAGCTACTGGTGTATTGTCCACCAATGCTCCTCTAGCTGCAGCATCCACCATACTTCTCTCCAGAGGTGTGAGTCCTTCATAGAAGTACTGTATGAGTAATTTCTCACTGATTTGGTGATGTGGGCAGCTTGCACACAACTTCTTGAATTTCTCCCAATACTCATACATTGACTCCCCTTATACTTTCTTGATCCCTGAGATCTCCTTATGAATGGAAGTGGTCCTCGATGCTGGAAAAATCACTACAAGAAAAGACGTTTCAAATCTTTCCAACATGATACATCTTCAGGTTGTAAATAGTACATCCAATCCTTTGTAGCTCCATCAAGTGAAAATGGGAATGCTCTTAATTTGACTTGATTTTCAGAGACATTTCTAGGTTTTAGGGTTGAGCAAACCACATTAAATTCTTTCAAATGTTTATTGGAATCCTCACCAGAGAGGCCATGAAACGTTGGAAGTAAGTGAATTAACCCCGATTTTAGTTCAAAGTCTGATTTGAGATTTGGGTATGCAATACAATTTGGTTGATAGTTAATATCAGGTGCATCCAATTCTCAAATGGTTCTATTAAGTTCATTTCCATTATTTTCAGCCATTGGTTCTTTTTTATGGTTGAATTTGAATTTCTTCCTATTTCAATGTTCCAATATTGGATTAATTCTCCAACTGGTTGAATGTCGAAACTTCCCGTAGACTGAGAATGACTGATTCATGCCCTAAGGCTACGTTCAATATCAGGGTCAAGATCTAAGAGATCCTCATGATTAGTTCGTGTCATAAATCAATGAAATATTAAAAGGAAATAAAGAAAAGTGGACCATAATAAAAATAAAAGAAGTTTGAGTTGGTCCGATAAAAATAAAAAAAAGAGAGTAAGAGGGAAAAAACATGAGAAATGGAAAAGAAGAAAGAAAGAGGAGAAGAAAATAATTAAATGAAAATATAATAAATACCTATAATTGGTTGAATAAATTACTTGTCTCCCCAGAAATGGCGCCAATTTGATAGAGCACTGTCGTGGGCGCTCTCAAATGATATTGAGTTTTAGGTTACTTAGGTGCAGTAGAGTGGATGACCAAGGTCACCTCTCAAAGGAGGAAGTGAATTTAACAACTTATTAAAGGTATTATAAAAATAAAATAGAATAGAATTAAAACACAAGTTTAAAGTATGGGGGTTTTTATAGTTTATAAATCTAGAAAAAGTATGCTAGAAGAAGATTGTATTTTTTTTTGTTTTTAATTTTGAAATGTAAGTTGATTAACAAAGCACAACGAGAAGATGTTTTTCTATAAAATATTTTAAAAGGAATAATCGATATAACTCTACCTCTTCAATAAATTATTTGTCATTATCATTTAAATTAACATCAACTTAATTATGACCCCTTAACTTGTTAACCCCCAAACCCTACAAGAATTAACCTTACCACAAATATGAAGTTAATTAAACCCTAGGTTATCTTTTGAACATGTAATCGCAGCACCCTACTTTGATTGATGTTCTAAGGATAGATTATGGTAAGTGGTAAATTAAGGTACATATTCATTTTAGAAATGAGGATTAATTTTTTTAGGGATTATATTTGAACTCTACAAATTTATCCCATATGGTCTTGTATTACCTTTTAAGATCGCACTCTCACAATTTACACAAAATCCCGACATCGCGTGTTTTTGTGTTAATTGTTCAATTGCTTGTTTAGTTTATTACAATTTAAAAACACAATTCATGGATAATATTAAGTTAATTATAGTATCTCAATGATTCAAAATAATGAAATGAAGAGGTTAGAAGATAGATCGATTACTAAAAGACTACTCTTCCATGGGTTGCGTAATCATCGTAGAAGTGTTTTGCATGTACAAAGGTTTATAATGGATATAACCCAATAAATCTTCTACTCAATAATTACAAAAAAATAGGAAGATTAATAGAATAATAAATTTAAACAAAATAGAAGAAAATATTAGTAATAAAATAAGATCAAGGAAGTTTATTACAAAAATGAAAACATTACAAAATGAAGAAGAGAAGGGGGCTTCGATGAGGGGATCCTTGCTTCAAGAGCTACCCCTCTTACAATGGTTGGATAATTTGGGTGAAACAAATTCTCCTCTGCCTAAAATCTCTTAATGCACGTCCCAAACCCTCCAAATGAGAAAAACACTAATTTATAGAGTGGAGAGGAGGCTAAGTTTAAAGAGGTTTAAAGTGTGAATGGGAAATCTCGGCCAAATATTTTAATGCAAATTTCACCACCCATTTGACCTCCAAAACACGTGAATTGTCTGGCCTTATAGAAGTATTATTTGTTAAAACTCTATTCCCCAACCTTTCCTCAAAATTTGGGCTCAATCTAAGCCCGGATGGAGAAGATATGGCCCCACTACGAAACCCATTTCCATTCTGCCGAGTCCAGCCCAACTTTGACTTCATGGACCATTTTCAACAACCAAATGCCCTCTTTAACTCTAGTGTCCTGAATAAAAGTTGTAGAAAATTACGTTAGTAACACTTTTAAAAAATTTCAAATTCAAACAATAAATATAAAAGTATTTGTCTTTGTAATACTACAGTGCACTATAAAGGGTAAAACTGCAATTTTCACCAAATTTTCAAATGAATGATCAAATCCCAAATATTTTATAAATAAACATATTTAATACAATGTGAGGAAATTATATCATTTATTATCAATAAAATATTCAACAAAATAGTTTTTTATTAATTTAATCATAGGACTCCCCAATACATCTAGAGGGAACAATTCTCTTTGGATTTTAGTAAATTTCATTAAACAAATTAGTACATTTCATTTATATTAGAAAATATTTCACTTTTTATCATATCATGAAGTTATATGCTATAGAAGTTATAAAATTTCATGTATTACCACTATAAATCAAATGTTATTGAGATTTTAGGTTTAACATGGAGTTATCTAGATGTATTCAGAAATATGTGAATTTGTAGTTGATCTTTATCACAACATATCATCCTTTGATAGATGGTTTGTCTGAGATAACTATTAAGATCCTTGAATATTGGATAAGAGCTTGTTGTGTTGATTTAGAAGGAGGTAAGGATCAACAATATCCTATGGTATAATTTTTATACAACAATACCTTTCACTTTATCATTTAAATGTATCCTTATGAGGTCCTCTATAGAAATAAGTGCATAACTCCAACATTCTATGATGAAGCTTGGGAAAGAATGCTATAGGGACCAGAGCTAGTTATGTAAATGGTAGAGAAGGTTAAACCCATTCAATAACACATCATGGAATCTCAGATTTAGTAGAAAAGTTATATTAGAAATCATGATTGATATCTAGAGCTAAAATTTTTAAATGATATATT
This sequence comes from Viscum album, assembly GCA_963277665.1. NCBI lineage: Eukaryota > Viridiplantae > Streptophyta > Magnoliopsida > Santalales > Viscaceae > Viscum > Viscum album. The sequence continues at coordinate 387,217,123 of OY728163.1, read as the reverse complement.
CATTAAAATATATCCTTAGAATAATTTTATGAGATTTAAAAAGAAGACAAAGCCCATCCCTAGGTATATTAGTCTATATGAGATTATTGATCACTTTGGAATGGTATTGTATCACTTGGATATTCCTAAGAAAACTCCCTAACATTTATGATGTGTTTTGTGTATATATTTTTAGAATTTACATACTATATCCTTCATATTTACAAAACTTATAGGTTATTCCGTTATAGCATGATATTTTTAATGAAGAACAACCAATAAAAATATGGGATCATAGAGATAAAGTGATAAGAAACAAGACTAATCATTTGGTTAAGGTTATTTGGAGGAATAATGAATTTGATTATTCTATATGGGAACCTAAGGATGTGATTGGGTATAGGTACCCTCATTTTTTATGTTAGAGCAACATAATTTTGAGGGTGCAATTATTATGAGGGGCTAGAATGTAACAGCCTAAGATTTTGGAACATATTTCCCTTAATAAATAAATGTGTTTGATATCTTGTGAATCATGAAACCCAAAACTTATAAAATTATTCCTTATATATATTAATAAATTAATCACATTATATGGTACTTAAATGAAATATAATTTTTAAAAATAACTTTTAATTAATTTAGGGAATATAATTGATCATAAAGAACTATTTTATAGTATTTTATTTAGGAAAACGTTTTTCATATATGTTCCATTTTTTAGAGTACTAAAATTATCAAAATTTATTATTTACACCTAAATTAAATAAATTATTTGGTTATCAATGTGTTTGAAATGAATATAAAATAATTTTAAGGTAAAAAGAGATGTTTTATGGAAAAATTATATTATGCGTGGAAAGATTTTTTATATAAATAAATTAATTTAATCACTATATATGATTTATTATAATAAAATATGTGGCTAATATATTCATTAAAATAAGTTAAAATTCATTTAATTGTTTTTACTTGGCATGTAATTCTAATAAATTCAATGTTTTAATTAATTTTCATTTTTCTAAAAACAGTTTTTGTTTATTTTGATGCGCTTATTTTAAAATTAATATCTTAAAATTAAATTAATTGATTTTCAAAAAATAGTTTCCATATTTGGAATCAGCATGTCCATATTTTTTAATTATCCCCCTTTCATTTATGTTCAAAATTGAAAGTAACCATGGAAAATAGTTTCTTCCTCGATTGAGGTTAAACTCCGTTAGTGATGGGGTTAAACTAAAATACATGTTTAATAATAACACATGAATGTGTATAATTTTTTTTTGTTCAATTGATTTTGACCATAACTTTTATTATCTTAATTTTTTCCATTTTTTCTACCTAAAATTTAATATGAATTTATTATTTTAATGTTTTAAGTATTTAAAAATTTTATGCCCACCACACTTAAAAAAGGAGATCATATCCCCCTCACCACATAAAACATTTTAATCCATATATAATGGAAAATACCTCCCAAAAATGATATTAACTTCCTTCACCATGTCTTATAGATTTTTGTATTCATGAAATACCAAACTTTGGTAGATTAATGTGTAAGCCAAATGAGGTTTTCTTAAGAATAGGTATTTTTTTTAATTGATCTATTTTGAGTTTCTTTCTTCATTAACCTTACCAAAATATTATATAACCATATTAAGGTGATTAAATAATTATATTTACTATACTAAAAAAATTTCATGTTAAGGTTACAACCATTTTATACCTTATTTCCTTTCTATGAGAAATAATAATATCATTCGGGTGTATGTGTGGACTACCAGCTCCACAAAGTGATGTGATTCATTTTTCATATTCATCTTCCATTGATGGTTATATGGTTGGGTTTAATGAAAATAAATGATATTTTTTATATTATTGTGATTTTTTTAATATATATAATTATTTATCTTTATTTTTTTCTATTCGTTGAAAAATGGAAACATTATTCATGCGTACATATGGACTACTCTCACCACAATGTGATGTAATTAATTTTCTATCACCACCTTATATGAATAGTAATAAAATTATATATACTGAATAAATGTAATACTTATAATTTGATTAATATTCTGTAGATGATGAAACTATTAACAATATGCAAGTATTAGAACCTATGAACCAAAACATGCATGGAAAATGGATAGGTTTTCACACTAATGTTGATTTTAATTAAAAATTATTAATAATTGGGTAGTTATAAATTATAGTGAATTTTTTATTGTATGAAAATTATGAATATGGTTCTTATATAGATTTATAATTGAGAGTACCACTTTCGGATATACTCAACACTGAGGGGGGGAATCATTGTTGGGAAATTTTTATCTAATTATAACTTTGTATCCCTTTACCTCTTAAACCTATTAGGATCTAAATTCTCTTGTTCTCTTTTTCATTATCATATGAAAGTATATGAAATAATATAAATGCTGAAACATGATATTTTTATAAGGTATTCTACTCAATAAGAGTATTTAGTCTTATTTATATATGGTGATGACTAGTGCACATACTTTCTACTATAATGTGTTGCCACATACAATGGTGTGGCTATACAATAATCCATAGATAAATTGTGAACCCCTAGAAATTTAAGAGGGCGTAGAAACAACCTTAAATACTTAGATTGGAGATGAAATTGCCCAAAAAAATTTCCCCCACATATTCTTTATAATTTTTTTGAATATAGTCTTCACCTTCTTCTTAATATACTTTGTAACACCAAGAAATAATTCCACAATATGAGAATTTTATTAAATGTCACAGTACTACTTTACCCTTCTCTTATTTTTTATTTAATTTCTACTTTCATATTTTTAGGTAATAAACTTTCCTTCTTCTTTATTTATATGGAACCTATCTGTCAGATCCTCCATATGATCTATCTCTCTAATATGAACATCTAGTGATGTGCATCCTAAAATTATGCACCCAGTTACAATTCATCTTATCTCTGCTTCTTCACCCAATTCATTCAATACCAAATTATAACAAATTATTTATTTAGTAATTTTCCAAAACATTCTTCGTATTCTTGATCGTTCGGTACCATTTCATATGTTTTTATTTCTCTATTTGATAGATTCTTCTCAGTTTGATACTTTTACATTTGATCCTTATTCTTTTCTTCCCTTCATTTGGTTCATTGTTTCTCTGTCTAGTGATACTACTATGCCTTGTACCCCTTGTACCATCTAATACTTATTCAATCAACACTTTGTCCTAAATGAGAATTTGTCTCAAGCTTAATGGATAAAAATTTATTATGGATCTTCAATTCTTCATCATATGGAACAACTATGAAACTCATCACTAATTAATAGTACATCATCACACCTTTATATATATAATGGTTCTCCACAAATTCAAGCTAAGGTGCATACTTCAAATTCAAATTTTTGACTTAAATATTTGGGAATCCCACTCAAACATTTAAATGTTTGACCACCTTCATACTTTCAAAAACATAGGAGACAACCAATCTTCATAGGAAACTTCCTTTTCTCTTGGTTTCAAAAATCCTATCTATCCCCTTGAAAATTTTCTAAAATCATATTAAACCTATTGTAATTATCGAAGCATTGAATTCCTATCTCAGAATCAAAATAATTTTTAGCTTTTAAAAACATTATAAGGTTCTTCAAAAAATTTGTATAATACATCTCCATAATATTTCTTTTATTTGTTGAAACTTTTTTCAGTTTTTCTTTTTAACATTTTAGTAACTTTTCAAAATCCCTCACAACCTTTTTCCTCTGACCTATGACATCCTTCATTAAAAATTTCATCAAATAATATTTTTTCTGTTATAAAAACTCTGTTAAATCTTCCAATTTAATGTCTATTCAAAATAATTTAATAGGGATCTTCCTCCATCAGATAGGATCTCATATGTTAATTAATTTTACACAGTCTGATGGACCCCTGGATCTTATCTTTTCTCCTTATTTTTAATGACTTCATAGAAATATATAAGTTAATATTTTAGTACTCATCTTGATTCCTTTGTAATAATTTTTTATTAATGAAATATCTTGGAAAAATATATATGATGAAACTATTCAGATACAACCTTAACCTATATATGATCATCTTGCATAAAAACATAGGTATAATGAACATCACTCAAAAACCTCTATCATGTAACTTCATACTAAAACATTTTTACAACACCTTTTATTGAAAACCTTTAAAAACATCTTTATGATTGTTTTTATCTATTTCATCTAAAATTGTAAAGAACCATTTTTCTGAGCATTCAGAAATATTTATCTTCTATCTTCACAAATATTATTTTGTCTAATGACCCACTTTTGAGATGCTTCTTCATTTTACAATGATTAAGAAAATTCACTCTGATCATTCAACAATCTCTTTATTCAACTATCTTTACTAATTTCTAAAAACTATTTAATATATTATAAAACCTATTCTATAACATTCGAGAACTTTTGTCCCTTATGTTCTATCAAATAACTCAACAATATCATATGATGGACTTCTTACTTCCATTTTTTAGCTACAAATTCTTCAACACTTACTTCATTCTTTCATTATAAATTATTCACTTTTGTCTATTTCATGGTAAATTTATATCAGATGGACTTTTTATAGTTCTTCACTTTTTAGGAGCCATCATGTACATCCAACATTTTTAAAGATACTATGATTTGGTCAACCTTATTCATGTATATTCAATGACACTTCCTAGTGAAACAAAATATTTTCTTTTTTACCAAAATTTAACTTTGAATCATAATGATAAATAATTGTGAAGATTGATCAATGAAGATAACTTATCATCAACTAATAAAGTTGTTTCAATAATGATCATTATGATGTAACTATGGATATAATTGGACAAAAATTTATTACCCTTACATGATTGTGGATTGACCCCTACATAGAATGTGTGTTGGGTGTGGTCTCATTATGTGATACATGTGTTTACCCTCATATGAGATAGAAGTTTACCCTTATTAAATAGGGGTAATAAATATTTTACCATTATGCAGTAGGAAACCTTCACCTGATTAAATAGGTCAAATAGACTTAATCTAATAAAATCTATATGATTGGTTCCATTAGTTTTCCTACTCAATCTATTTCCATTAAAAAATTAATAGAAACTTTTTAAGGAAACTCTTTATGGAAATTTTTGGTCCAATCAACTCTCTCTGATTACAACCATTTCCATCTATTTAGATTGGTATGGAAACACCTTAATAAAACTTCATAGTATTGATATCAAACATTACTCTCCAATTATTAAGCATGTATTTGATACATAAATAAAAATTCATTGACAGGAAAAAGTTAAACTCAAAGTCGTTCTAAAACCTTTCTTAAGAAAATAATACTTGATAACTTCATATCTTCTTTCATCTTCCACCCATTCTATATAAACTTTGTTACTGGGCTTGGATAATCTAACTTATATTTCCAAATTATTACTCTTTGTAACTTCTTAAACATATTTACCTCAATAAAATATTTCTAGTTTATCAACAACCAATAACAACCACTTACAAAAAATATATAACTTTCACACAAAGTGGTATCAATAATATCCCCCTTTTTATTTAGTAGAAATACCTTCCAAGTTATTTCTAAATTATTATTTCAATATGTGAATCTATCCCATTTAATTTTATAAACATTCAATTCACTTTATCTACCTCTTATTGAAAATAAATAAAACATCCATAGGAAAAGGGTTTCAGGCCATTCTTATGTAATGCTTCATTTATTATTTCACTCTAAGTCTACATGATCCATGCTCAGTGTAGAAAAAAAAGAGGATTTTATTGAAAAAAAAAATTATCCATTACCAACTAAGATTCATACCACATGGAATGATAACTATTAAAATTGTCTTCAAGGTATTTCCACTTTTATTACAGGCAAAATACATAAATTTAGATATGAATGTTCGGTAAGAAAGATCACCCTGAGACTCCTTCACTCACTTCAACAAACATATTAAAATTAGTCTTTTATAGAAAATAGGATATGTGTCCATGGATAAATATCATAATTATGCTTTTCTTCTTTCATTTCATATTTAAATTTCTTTCTCTTTGTATAAATATTTTTATCATGATTATCAAATGATGTGTGCTTAAGAAATATACATCATTTTCAATGACATGGTCTTAAAGAATAGTCCAGAATAATTATATTAGTATGGGGTGATGATTCAAATGGCTTCTTCAATATTCTCCAAAGTTCTCCCCCTTAAGTATAATTTACCTATGATATTAATATTCAAAAGATATAATTTAGGCACTCATTTTGGAAAATCACCAAAATATATCTTTTATTATGTGGATTTATAGATGATTTCTACATCTTCACAAATTATGCTCCTTTCATGAAATCTCCATTGAACCAGAATAAGAAACATTACAGGTCGTAAAATTCTTTATCTTATATAAATTAGTTTAATAGACATTTATTATCTTATATTCTCCCCCTGATATTATGATTTCCTTCAATTCTCTATTTTGAGAGAACAAATTCAAAACACAAAGGTTTTATGAATAAGGTGGTTCTTCCTTACTTTTTAATGTGAAAAGAAAGGTTGAGATTGTTTTGTTTATTAAGTTTCCCCATTTCCTCCATTATTCAGGCATTCACATCTAAATATAAATTCTAATCAAGGTTGTGTGGATATTATAACTTACTTAATTTCATTGTATGTGAATTTTCACTTCTCAAGAACTTTTAAATTACCTGTATTGAATGGTTCAGCTTTTGTCATCTCTAAGAATTTTTTTCTACTATAATTGTTATAGAACAATCTCTAGGAGTATGTATAGATATATTTCACCACAAAAATATTACTTATTTACCTTCATGTAGAATATTTTCTTTTCATTTTATATTATACTTTTCATGTTCTTATTCTATTTTCCTCATTCTTTCCAAATATTTTTTCTCAATAACTAAAATATCATTATGAACTTTGGTAGAATGTTTGGACTTTTTAAATTGATTATTCTATGATCCATCCTTCTTATTTTTTCTTTTATATACAAAACTATTATTTAAATTCATGGATTTAGAATCTAAGGTATTCTCACTTTTGTTTATTTCTATTTTCTTCTGAGATTTTTTGTTTACAATAACTTTCTGCTTAATTCCCAAAGATGATTATTATTTCTTAACATTATTATATGGTCTTATTTTCTTAACGTATTTAGCTATATTTTGATATTTTCTTACATTATTCTTATAACCACTATCTTTTCTGACATCACAGGTATTTTCAAATATTCCAAAATCATTCTAAGATTTTAGACTCTTCATACACAGTGTATGTTTCTTCTTTATCTTGATCTTTCACCCCTTATCCTGGGATTTATTTATGAATTTTCATTTAGAGGATCATTCGAATAATCTAACACACAATTCCCAGATCTATTTCAGCAACAACATTGACTCAAAAACCTTGATCTCATTATTTCTTCAATATTTTGTTTCTATATATTCTTTACAACTTATTAGGCTATTAATGGGGAAATATATTCCACACTCTTTTTCCTATCCAACCTAACCATTGTGGTAGGATTTTTATCATTCTTTCATCCATACTTGTATACATTTATTCAAACCTATAATGTTCATGAAAAATAATTTAGAGTAATTATAACAGAATGGTAGGTATGGAACCTCTTTCTTCACGAATACAAGAGATATATCACATAATGAATTCATGATCTTATAAATACATACTAAAGGAATTTTAAAATTCTAATCCTCTAGTGATAATTTTGTAACAACTATAACTTTCATCATATTTTGACAAGTCTCAGTATGTGCCTTTTCAAAATTGGCCAACAGAACTTCCAATTCTATACATTTCATATTGAATGTATATTTTTATTATTTAATTATAATCACCTTATCTTCATATAATTTATTAATTCTATCTACTTACTCTTCATGAAACATAAATGTTTTTAAAAAAAAGATTAATGTTTCTTAATTATCTTACATTTCACATCCAATTTAAAATCCTTTTCAATAATTTTACTTTTCAACTTTTATTCAAGTGAATGGATCTTTACATCCATAGTCTTATTCACTCCATCTTTTTCTTCTACTTCCTTATTCCATTTCCATTCAAATTTATGGGAACATATTTCAATTTCCACTTTTATTTCTTTAAAGTATCTAATATGTCTGGAGAGATTTATACATTATAAAATGTTTCCTTGAAAGTCCTTCTCTAAGTTATCTTCTTCTTCTTCTAATTGGGTGATCTATTCCTACATACTTTGAAAGACTCTACAAAAAATAGAGTCTATTTCTTTGGGAATATAGTGTATAATAGCATTAAATCTATAAAATGATATAACTTGAGATGTTTTAGATTTATCATCATCACCACTTATTTAACGATCTTCTTTTTTTGGAAAATTTATTTATGACTTTCCACATAACTCATTATTTATTAATAGTATTGATTCAATTAAGGTAGGAATTTTTTCCTTATCCTTAGTAAAAACTTGAAATATAGACTCTTAAATTTCTAGGACTGATATATCTTTATTGATTAAAAAGAATGGAGAACCTGATACTTCCTATTTATTAGATAAGAAGGATCTTTATCTTTCTTTTCAATTTCTTTTTACTATTAACCAAGGTGTTAATATAAATAAAATTCTGATTATAGACAACTGAATCTTAACCAAAATTACACTTTATTGATAATATATTAATGAAATCAAAATCTTCAAAAGAAAATAACTTCACCATATAGAATCCAATAGAGGTGAACCTTATCTCTAATACCAATTGAGTAGACAACTTCGGGATATAATCAATAATAAGAATGTGGGTGAATCATTATTGGGAACTTTTTATCCAATTATAACTTTTTATCCTTTTACCTTTTATACCTGTCAGGTTCTTAATTCATCTATTCTCTTTTATCATTGTGTGCAAGTATATAGAAGATAGTAAATGATGGAACATGATATTTTTATAAGGTTCACAACTAAATAAGTGTATCTAGTTCTTTTCATGTATGGTGATGACTAGTACAAGGATTATATACAATAATTTGGTACCAAATAAATTTTTATGGATAGAAAATAATCATTAAACAATGTATGAGCCCTTTTACTTTAATAGGGGGAATGAAAACAATATTGAATCCTTAGACTGGAGATAACCTTGTCTAAATTTTAGATCATCTCTAGTTTTTTATAATACATCTAAAGATAGTCTTAAACTACTTCTAAAGATGCTTTATAACACTAATAAATTATTCAACCAGATTAGACATTTGTTGGATGTCAAAGTTCTTCTTTGTTCTTATCTTTTATATTCTTCAATTGAAACTTACATAGTAGTGGAAAGGAAACCTTTCTTCTTCTTTTACTTCATTTGGAACCTTTCTGGACAATCCTATGCCTAATATTTCTATATGATATTTCCATCTGATAATATCCTTCCATTAATAACATGCCTAGTGATTGGTCATCTGGTATTTTCTTCTTCACCTTGTATCCTGACACCGAATAATAACAAAATCTCTGTCATGTATCTTTCCAAAAGTTCATTACTATTATTGATCATTCAATACATGTTCGTCTACTATTATTTATTTATCCAAATATATTATTCTTAGTCTGATACCTATATACTTAAACCTTATTCTTTTCTTTCCATTAGTTTTTCCACTGTTTGTATGTCCAGTTTTTCTGCTCCATCTGGTACCCCCTATAGTGACCCTTGTTTTTCTTATATAACTTATTAAATAATTTTATAGAAGAAAAAAATATAATAATTACAAAACTAGGATCCAAATTTTTAGTGTATTAGAAAAATTAGCACCATACATAGCATTTAAAGCATAAACATTTATTTAATTTCTTCTTCTCTAGATTTTTATTAGCCCTCGTGATCTCCTTAGTACAAGTAATCACATGAGGATATACATCAATGAAAGGGGTGAGATTAAATCCAAATAATAGGATAAATAAGAACATGAATAAATATAGAATGGGGTGAGCATAATCATTATCACTATAACATAGGCATAGGATTATAATCATGAGAATAAACATTAATAAAAGACTTGGAATGTGGCTATATACAAAAATAAAACATCATGTCTCAGTGGTGAACTACCACACATACTGACTAAAAATTGAATATTTTTACTAAAAATGAAAGAAAAAAGAGGGGATGGATGGGGGAACCCATCCCCAAGGGAATCTAGGGGGGCCTAAAATGGTGAAGTCCAAGAGAATCCCCTAGAATAATGATATTACAATGAGTTAGAAGAGAACCCAAACCAGAAGAAATGAGGAAAGGGTCACCTTCACAACCTCTTCTCACCAGACCATTAGTTGCAAAATTCCTCTCCCTCTATATATTCCTCACAACAACCCCAAGGGATAGGTCCATCTTGCACTACCAGATCAAATACAGGAGGTCCCAAGGATCCACTTCCTTCTGCTATAGTATATTCTACAACACATATGAGTATAATTCCACCCCTTTTATTTGAATCCAGAGTCTTTTTCACAAAGCAAGGCATGCATACATATCTCTCGCTTCTACCCCCAATTAATTTCTTGGTTACAAAGACACACTAAATGCAAGGATGACTGGCCCATAACAATATCTGACCATACCACCACCCTTCATTAGGCCATTAAGGAAGGAGCCGTCAACATTGAGCTTAATACCATTGCGAGGAGGGGACCAACTCACCCACCGAACCTCGAGGCAAGGTACATCTAATAGATGGTTGAGAAAATTACAAATAATCAGGGAAACTGAACCCCCTTTTATTAAGGATAAAATATCCCTCACCCTGGATCATGTAGTAATCTGTAAGAAGATCATGGAGTGTCGAACACCCGATCTGGCCCGATTCCTTGCGTACCAGATGATCCAACAAACCGAAGAAAATATGATGCTACATATTTTTCTTTCCATATCCCCCTTTTCCACTATATAGAACCAAAAGTTGATTGCCTCTTACATGTAATCACCCTCAGAAATGAATCTAGAGCTAAAGTTCAGGCCTGACCAAAGACCTCCTTTCTAGTCACTCTTGAAGAAGACATTCAGAACAGATTCACTCCTCGGATGGTCGCAACACCAGCACCATGACGCTAGGACGATTCCCCACTTCTTAATATTGTTGTCTCTAAGAATGGTGAGATTTCTCATTCTCCATAGTAGAAATTTCATCTTATAGGGAATCTCCTTGCACCACAGAACATATGCCCAAGCCTCCCACTAACTGCCCATATGCATCATGGCCTTGAAGTCTTTTCTAGAAAACCCGTTAGAGCTCGAGACCATAAAAACACACCATTATTTCTCCTCACCGGTGATAATATTATAAAACATCTACTTCTACTCGCTAATCAGGATCACTTTTATGATAGAAAGGTGTTGGTTGGCCTTATTGAAAGAGAATTTAGGAACCGGGCACCCATGAAGTAATATTTTTTCACCAACCCTATTATCACGCCACAAATTAATATTTACTTGCCCCATAACCCATCTCGCAAAGCCCTCCAAATCCTACAAATGCATGAGAATACATCTTGCAAGGATCAAGAGCCTGCTCCTTCCAGTCCCCCAATATTCCCATAAATGTCTATATCTATCCTTGAGGAAGTCAGCCCATAAGGAATCGCCTTCCCGAAAATCCCATGAAAATAAGGAATGCATGGATCGCATCATTTCTGAAATATCATGGATTTCAACCCCGCCTTCCTCAATCGGTTTCACCAGTCTCTTCTAGGAGTCCCAGTATAAATAATGAGAAAACTTTGCATCCTAGAGGAATCTAGTGAGATTCTTCTCCATAAAACAAATTGATCCCTTGGGGGTAAATGATAGATAGAATATGGATCGATATTGACATCATAACACTATTTATAAGATAGGAACTACCTCCAAATGGGAGGAACTTGTGCTTCTAGTTAGATATTATACCTGAAATCCAATTGATAATGTCATTAAAGAACACTTTTTTGATTTTTTCCATTTGAGATCAGCGCACCAAGGTAAGTCATGGGTAGTTGTTGTCTTTGCACCCTGAGGATCTCTTGAATGTCCCTACTGCGTCTTCCAGAGTATCTCTTGGATATGAAGACCTTGCTTTTGTATTGATTTATGAATTGACCACCCAGCTGCCCGTAAGTAGACATAAGTCGCATGAATCCATTGAGAGACCTATGATATCCATTCATGAAGATAAAGATATCATCAATAAACAATAAATGGGAAATGGAAACATTCCTAGACATATTGTAGTAGGGATGAGTCCTTCCACTTTTCAGGTTATTAGTGATGTTTTGAGAGAGAGATTCATGCGCCATGATGAAGAGAAAAGGATACAATGGGTCTCCTTGTTGCACTCCTCTGGTTCTCTTGAATAAGCTGAAGCCTTTTCCCAACAACGAAATGGTAATACAAAGGGAAGAGTATAATTTGAATAAAATATCACAAAACCATTTGCTAAAGCTAAACTTTCTCATGACATGGATAATGAATCCCCAATCCAACATTTCATAAACTTTTTCAATGTAAATTTGAATAACCATGTTCGAACCCACTTCAGGATTGTTGATGTCATCAACCAGTTCTTTAGAAATACCAATGGACCCCTGGATAAGCCTTCCCTTGACAAAGTTTTGTTGTTCTCTAGAAATAAGGCATGGAATAAAAAAATTCAGTCTCCTTGCGATGAGGGAAGCAAAGATTTTTTAAGAGTAGTTGTAGAGACAAATGGGTCTAAATTGTTTAATGTTCATTGGGTCCTTCACCTTGGGAATCAACAAAACTCTAGAGGCGCACACACTCATAGTGAGGGGAGCCCCTCTGAAGTAGTCGGGCATGGCATCAAAAAATTATGTTTTAATACAATCCCAAGGAAAGACGTAAAAGGCTCTAGGGAAGCCGTTAGGACCCAGTGCACTGTTCTGGTTCATGATTAAGATAGTGGATTTAATCTCCTCCACTAAAGGCATCTCTATCAAAAAACATTTGTCAGCATTATCCACATTTCTGGGAAGGGAATCCATAAAACATTCCACTTCACTAGATTTCCTTGCCTCTAAATTACCACACTACTCAGATCCATCAAGAAATTTCTAGAAATGAGAGATTTCCATGTTCCCTTCCACCTTCACATCATAGTTATATGAGCCATCTTCCAACCTCAAGTTGATTCTCCTATAATGTGTCTTTTCTTTCAAACAAGCTTAAAAGAATGTCATGTTCTGGTCTCCTTCCTCCAACCACCGAGTTCTGGATTTATTCCTATAGGCTTTCTCAATTTCCAAGAGTTTATCAACCAAAAAGAAGAGCATATCATAGAGTTTGACAAACCTAACATCATCCTAGGATATCTACAGATCCTCTTTCAACTTCCAATGGCTGATTACAATCATTGAAGGCTGGATTTTTCCACTGAGGCAGATCTTGTAAGAGTTGATGTCCTAGAACCAATTGTTTTTACTTTTCTTACATGAATATTTAATTTATTATTACATATTGTTCATTTTTCTTCATGAATATGATTTAATAATGTCCTAGATTATTTTTTTCCTTGATAAGGTCATGGAAGTTCCCCGCTATGATGAGAACCTTGAAATGATATAACAATATTCTAAAATATAGTTTTGCAGTTGGATAACATGCTATGATGGGACACATAGCATGCAGACTGTCATGTGCAAATACTTGTAAGTAGATGAGACTTCCTCTCATGAATTTCTCACTTTGTAATCTCTAAGATAGGATATTAGGAGAATAGAACCGCTAGTTGAAATTCTACATGTTTTGGTGTCAGCGGATATTTCTATTTGGGAGCAAGTGTAATGATCCTTATAATTATAGATTATAATTAATATGCATCACTACTTAAGCACTATGATTTACTAACGAAAACTATCATGCAAATAGTTGGTGAGAAGTAGGGTATGTTGGGTGTGTCACAAGTGGCATGTGATTAATGGATAAGTCGATGAAGGATTTTTCCCTTCCATTTATGTAATTTCATATCTTATACCAATGATTGAAATAGAATCGTCGTGCAAAATTCCATGGAAATGGTGTAATGAAGAGTTAATTTCTGGTAGTCAAAGAATGACATATCAAGCATAAAGATTGATGATAGAATCCTAAAACTTAGTTGATGAGATATTATAACAAAGGGATTATATTACACAGTGACTGTTCGTATGTGGATGTCTTTGTTGCGAATTTACATTCTTTCTCTTGGGTTCCTTGACCCAGTGCTAGATAGCACTCTTGGACTTTAGGTAAGCCCACCTAAGGACAACGAGAAAGAATCATAGAGGGTCACATACTAAGTATTTTTGGTGTTCTCGGTTAAATTATATTTGAATTTAATTAATGAAATAAATATTATTCACAATACCGTGGAATAATTTTATTCATGTTAAAATTATCTCATAAATTAAATAAATTTTATTAATTTATTTTATTGAACATTTAATTAATATTTATTTACTAGCTTTTAAATAAAATATTTATATAAGAGAATAAATTATTTATTTATTTATTCGAGTGTTCAATAAATGGAATGGGAGTTCGAGCAGACCGAGGTCAGTCTGATAGTAAAATAATTATTTGCAAGATGGAAAATAATTATTTAACTAGTTGGCACAAATTAAAATAACTCTCTTATTATTTTGTGACGTGTAATTTATAATTCTGTTTTGTGAAAGTTGGAAAACCATAAATAATGACATGGTATTATTATTAAATGCATGGGTTTTCTCTAAGTTCATGAATGTATTTAATTGTTTCTATGAAATTAAATATTGTAACTGAACTTCCATTTATATAAATAGACAAGTAAACCTATTGTGCCATAGAACACACCGCATGCCTGGTGGATTGAGAACTGTTGAGCCAAAAAATTTCTCCCTTGAATCCTTTTCTCTCCCCTTTCAATATCGACAGACGTTCTTCAAGGCTGAAAAACAAGAGATCAAGAACAACCGACACAAGACACTCTCTTCATTGTGCTAGCACCCAAAGAATGAGAGAAGTCGATCAGAGGCCATTGGAGCTTGTGTGGATCACTGGTAGAGGTATTTTAGTTTGTATCCTTACAAGCGCAAGGATATAATCAGAAAGTTTCAATCCAGGTGATAAACATCATCAACAATGAAAATTACCAAAGGCACATGTATTATTTTTTTCTTTATGAAATTAATTAAATTAATTATAAACATGATGTGCAAGATCCTCTCTAAGGTTTTGGGCCTCTTTCTTATTTATCTAAATCTTTGATTATATTTCATGGAGACTGGAGTTCAACGTCATATTAGTCCCCTAATAATCATTGATCATGGTAAAAATCAAAGTTGGGTGTCATCCCAACCACGCTTCCGCTGCGTCCAAAAACTACAAGTGGTATCAGAGCGGTTACATCATAGTTTATAATTATTTAAATATTTAGTTGATGAATTACACATTTAATAATTTAGTTGTTTTAATTCAAGTTAATCATTATGCAAATCTGAATCTCGAGATCTATTCCTCCTCTTTCGTTTCTTGTTCACTTTACAGAAACGATATTTTCTTTTAATTTTGATTAAAATAAAATAGAGGATCTCATCTAGAGGTGCCAAAGCTTCCTAGCTGCACAACACCATAACACACAGCATGTATTCGGTAGTACATGTTATGTAGTCAAGATTCAATGCATCAGACTGGTCCACAAAATCGAGCCATGTGTTGGAGTCTTTCTATGTCTTAAATGACTCTGTGTGTTGACCAAGAATAGGTGGAACATAGTATCCAGATTACATGTTGTGTGGCCCAATGTACCTCGTACACAGCTTTCCCGGCTCGAGACCATGTAATGAGGAACTACATGGCGTGTGGTCCACTGGACACGTCGTTTACTCTAAATATTTCTAAAGTATACTCACATGCCATTTCCCCGAGCATGTACTTCAGATAGATGGTGGAAAATAATACACGTCATGTAGATGGAACTACATGTCGTGTACTCATCCAAATTACATAGATTTATTAAAATTTATTATTATACAAACCCTTGAGATGTGTACCATCGTGTGGTCATAAAGATAAGGCACAACATGTGATTTTTGTTTTATATATATGTGTTTAATTTAACAACTGTGTAATGTTCATTTCTACTCATTGGGTATTTATGAATAGGAATTCATCGGGTTTCCTCCAAGATAAAAGTTACATACAAAAATAATTTTAAATGAATTTATTTGTTTAAAATTATGATGAGAATCTCAAGGAAACTTCGAAAAGGGTTTAAGATAAAAGGATTGATTAATTAAATATAATAATTAACTGATTCGAGAATGATTTATCTTAAACAATAACGATTAAAGAATTGATTTCTAGTTTTATTTATATGTAAATATCGTTTCATGTGTCTATGATCATGATCTAGACCAAGACCTTTGTATATGGATGGTTTCTTTTAATTTATTTATTTGAATTAAATTTTTTGGCATGTGAGCCTTCTCCTCATTAATATATAGGGCATGTGTGCCCAAGGATTATTTTATGTAAAACCCATTTTTACCCCTCACCTACATGTGAGTTAAAAAAGGCATATGTAATGGATGGAACTCCCAATCTAGTGGAGGTGGTTCAATCTAGAGCTGAGACAAAACCAATCTCAGGAGATACAGAGGTGGACAGGTGGAAGCTGTAAACACTAACCCAAAAGGTTCAAGGTGTTTCTCGTCTAGGTTAGGGTTAGTTTATCAACCTCTAGATAAACTAACCATTAAAAAATCTCGTGATCATGCCATTTACTTTATTTTATTTCTATCAGTTGCATATTTTATCATTATGGATGTGTTGTCATGATCGCATAATTAATGAACTAAACAAGCATGCAAGATGGAACTAAAATAAACTAGACTTATGTGTAAATATTATCAAGACATTGTTAATCACTTAAGTAGGTTCCCCTTAATATTAACAAGCGTGTGATAATGATAATTATCAATTCATGTATAAGAGATAAAAATCCCTAAAATAAAATATTAAGTAAGAACAAGCCTTTTGTTACTTGATTAAGGGAAAAACTCAATAAAACTATGTGTTTGACCAAACCTTTCTGGGACACTTAATTTTATACAAGAAGACCTTATGAATGGTTTTGGGTTGACTTAACCATATTACATAAAGAAGAGTACCCCTTTCTAGACTTGGTGTAATATTTGTGGCAAGAGTTGAGGAAATCAAAAGTCATTATTTTAGGATTGGGGAGTATAATCAACATATTAAGTAGCTACAAAGACCTAACTACCTAAATACATTCTAAATTATTAACCATCCCTTGTTGGTGTTATGTGAATGGGAATATAGATCCTTTCCACTAGAATATCATGGAAACTGGATATTCCGAGTTCAATGGTGAGGGATATTGGGACTTGATAAAATAGAGGGAGACTTAATAAAATTTATTATTTCTTATAAAAGGTAATCAACAAAGTACTTATGATCTGCTCTTTTAATTTTAGAAAAAAAAATGAAAAACTCATAAACCACACTATCCCTATGATCAATTTTGGGTAAAGACAACATCATCACTAGTAGTAACTTCTAGGAATGGTTTAGATTCCTTCAGGTTATCCTACGCCATGAACGGAAGTCTTACGTGTGGGAGTCAGCATTACCTAATCTTCCTGCCAAAGAGGCAAGTGATGAGGATTTCCTGGTCTATGGGAAACAAATGAATGACACAGTCGATGTTCAATATTTGATGATATTATCAATGTCTAGTGAGATCATGAAGTCTCATGAAAACATGGATTCTTATAGCATGCTCAAGAACCTCTGTGGTTTTTACCATGAGAGAGAAATTCATGAAAGGTTTGAGATATCTAAGGCACTCTATCAGAGTAATCTTGGAGAAGTTTCCCCAGTTGGGCTTCATATAGTCAAGCTCATTGGCTACATTGAGCGCCTGGTGGTTCTAGTGTTTAAACTTTCCGAAGAACTGGGCATTGATCTCATTCTCGCATCACTCTCTCAGATCTTCTCTAACATTGTTGTCAAAAAAAATTGAAGGTAGTGCCTTGGTCAAAGACCAAAGCACAATTTATTGAATAATAAACCAACAAAGTTACAAAAGATGAAAATATAGTATTTTCTTACAATATCTATCAAAAAGATGAAATAAATCAGCTGGCAGGGCATCCATCCAAGTTACGTTCTGGTGAACACCTTCGCTGGAAAGGGAATCAGCAACAGCATTCGATTCACGGAAGGCATGAGTAGTAATGTAGTCAATCCCACAAAGTGAATTCAGGAAATTCATCCAAAGAGTGGTTAGTGGCCAAGTTAGATTAATCACACCATTCCAAATAGCTTGGACAATGGTGGGAGAATCACTTTCAATCCAAAGATTTCTCCATTCTCTTTGAAGAGAAAAATCAACAGCATGGATGACCCCCAACATTTCTACTTCCAAAGATGAAGCAAAACCACATCCACCGAAGAAACATCCATGGAACTGACCAGAAGCGTCCCTATAAATCGCTCCCTAGCTGGCAGGACCGGTATTTCCCTTTGACGCACCATCAACATTCACTCTGATCCACCCTAGCATCGGCTCTTACTAGAATACTTCAAAGGTACTTCTTGGCTTAGGATAAATACCCGCAACATGAATATGGAGAAGAATCTCCAAATCACCAACAGAATTGTTGCAGCAGTCTTTTTTGGATTGAAGCAGCCTCTTGAATCGCTATGAGAATTTGAGATTTTCCTGAATTAATACTTAATGAGTGTTTATTATGAATAATATCATTTCTAACATACCATATATCATGTAAGAGCTCCACCACTCCCACAAGAAAGATGTTTTTAATTTGTTGTGAGGCTTTTTGGCTAATACACTTTTTCAAAAGCATACAGATCAAGTCAGAGGAGGGCCACCTATAGATAAATAATTCTAAAATGTAGTTCTATAAAGCATAGGCCATAGTACAAGACAAGAAAAGATGATCAGAATCCTCCATATGTTGATTGCACAGTTGGAAATTAGAACAGAGTTGAATGCCAAAAGTTTTCAAACCAACTTCAGTTGGTAATCTATTATGAGCGATATGCCAAATAAGCGTGAGCCTTGAAGGTTTGATCCAAGTCTTGTTAAAAGAGATCACCCATTGAAAGTTGGAGTCAATTCTAGATAGGTTATTATTGTAAACAAATTGAATCAATAATGCCATTTGGGGCATGTTCCCAAACAAGGAAATCCACAGAATTAGAAAAGGGGTACTTTCCAATGATCTGGGTGATGTTGACAAGGAGGTCTTGCCTATGGAGTTGCAGAACATCTTTAATAGAGTGAATAGTATTCTCATGGGTATTATTTGGATGTAACATAGTTATCAAGGGGGTACCAGTCCAATTATCAAGCCATAAATTGATGCAATAATCAGCGCTAACCATCCATCTAGAGTTTTCTATAATCTTATGATACGATTTCCTGATGGATGGACAAATCGAGGAATTGATGAAATTAGAATTCCCCTTCAAAAGTTTATTGATAAATCTATTCTTTAAGAAATCAGTAGCCTTAGAGGTAGTGTTGATTAAATGCCAAGTGTATCTATATTGAAGAGCATCATTAAACAATTTTAAATTTTTAATACCAATACCTCCTTTGTCAGGAGGTTTATAGTAGGTAATACAAGGAATATTAAGAATTTTCTTTTCAAAAATACTTCCTGTCCAAATGAAATTTTTTATAAAGGTATTAATTTTTTTAAAGGTACCTATCGGCCACCTATAAATCATGAGGGAATAGACCATTTTAGAGATGATGGTCGATTTGACAAGGCAAATTCTACCATCCATGGAAAGGTATTTTCCCTTCCAAGTAGAGAGTTGATTAATAATTTGATCAATTATATTAGAGACGAAACTAGATTTAGGTCTCCCCCAGAATATCAGAACACCCAGATAAGTGAAATGGAACAAACCTTCTTTAATTCCAAGATTATTGGTAATAATAGATTTTCTTCGAGTGGAGAAGTTTTTTCCAAAAAAATATGATATTTGTTCCAAGAAATGGCTTAACCTGAAATATCCTCATAATGAGCAATAGCTTGTTTGAGTACTTGAATATTTCTTTGGTCCCCTTTAAGAAACAAGATGATATCAAGGGGAGGTAGATCTACGAGTAGTCAATGGAGCCAGACTTTCTGTTGTAGCTGTCAGGGACTACCACCTCACATTGCCAACTGGGATGATCTTGGTGTTAAAGGGTGGTTATTATGTGCCTTCTATTACTAAAAACATTATTTCTGTATCCATATTAGATAAAAATGGATTTTATTTGAAGATTGGAAATGAATGTTGCTTCTTTTATAAATATAGAATTTATTATGGTAGGGAACATTTATAAAATGGACTTTACGTGTTGGATTACACAAACCAAGTAATGGAAATTGATAACAAAGATACTTCACATGACTCATACCACACCCAAATTTGGCATCACCAGCTAGGTCATGTAAATGAGAAATGCTTAACAAAGTCACATAAAGATGGATATTCAGATTCTTTCAAACTAAAACAACTTGGCGTATGTCATGCATCTTTACAAGGAAAAATGACCAAATCCCCATTTAGTGGGAAAGGTGAAATGGCTAATGAACTTCTTGAATTGGTTCATACTGATGTGTGTGGACTATTTCTTGTTGAATCAAGGGGTGGTTATTCATACTTCATAACTTTTACTGATGATTTTATTAGATATGGATATATCTACTTAATGAGGAATAATTCGGATTTTTTTGATAAGTTCAAATAATACAAGAATGAATTTGAGAACCAGCTTGGTAAGAAGATTAAGAAACTCTGCTAAGACTGAGGTGGAGAATATCTTAATCAGGACTTAATTGATTACTTATGAGACTTTGGTATCTTATCCTAACTCACTCCGCCAAACACGCCCTAATGGAATGGTGTGAGAAAAAGGAGGAACTACACCTTATTGGACATGGTGAGATCAACGATGAGTCATGCGAGTCTTCCATTATCATTTTGGGTATATGCGTTACAAAAATCGGCACACATACTAAACCAAGCACCAACTAAATCGATAAATGGTATTCTATAAGAGTTATAGAGTGGAATAAAAGACATTTTATCGAATTTACATGTGTGGGGTAGCAAAGTGTTTGTTAAGGCCTCTTCAGGTAACAAACTCGCACCTCGAGGCACAAAGTGTACCATTATAGGATACCCCAAGGAAACAATGGGATATTACCTATAAAACCCCTTATACAAAATGGTTAATGTGGAAAGACATTCCATATTCCTTGAGAGGGAGCACATCTCCAAAATAGATAGTGGGAGAGAGATAGACTTCAATGAATTCAAGGCTCAAGGTACACAAGATTTGGTATAGGAACAGATTCCACAAAGCCCCGTGGAAAAAGAATCTGTTCCAGAGACAAAAGTACTGTGTAAGAGTACAAGAGAAGTTAGAGAACCAGAATGGTACATTTTTCTAGTTACTAAGGATGGTGAATCCTTATTAGTTTATAATAATGATCCTCTAACATACAAGAAAGAAGTAAGGGGCATATATGTTGACAAGTGCCAAGAAGCCTTGAATTCTGAAATGGATTCCATGTACAAAAATCAAGTCTAGATTTTTTTAGATCCTCCATTTTATGTAAATCATGTTGGTTGAAAATGGATATTCAAGAAGAAAGTTGACATAGAAGGACAATTCAATACATATAATGCACGTCTTATTTCAAAAGGTTTTAAACAGCATCAAGGAATTGACTACGATGAAACCTTCTCACAAGTTGCAATTATGAAATTCATCAGAATTATACTTTCCATGGTGGCTTACCATGGCTGAGATATTTGGAAAAATGTATTTAAAAATAGCATTCCTTAATAGGAACCTTCAAGAAGATGTCTACATGACACAACCTGAAGGGTTTGTCACTCCATAGGATGCCAATAAGGTATGCAAGTTGTAGAAATCCATTTATGGATTAAATAAAGAATCCAGTTCATAGAACATTCATTTTGATAAAGCCATAAAAGAATTTGGTTTTATCAAGAATTAATGTTAGCCTTGTGTCTACAAATGGTTTAGTGGGAGTGTAGTCATTTTCTTAATAGTATATGTTGATGGAATATTACTTATTGGAAATGAGATACTAGTCCTGCATTCTATTAAGGCATGGTTGAATCAATGCTTCTCTATGAAAGACTTAGGAGAGGTAGAATATATTCTTGGGATCAAGATCCATTGTGATAGATCCAATATATTTCTCAGCCTAAGTCAAATTACATGCATTGACAAGATACTAAATAGATTTAGTATGGAACAATCCAAGAGGGGATTGTTTCCAGCATCACATGGCATTCATCTTTCCATGAAAATGTGTCCTCACACACATGTGGAAATAAAGATAACATCAAGGACTCCATACGTATCAATGATTGGGTCAATCATGTATGACATGCTATGTACTAGGTTGGATGTCACCTCCGCATTGAGTGCAGTAGGTATATATCATGCTGACCCAGGTGACCACCATTGGATGGCAGTCAAGACTATCCTAAAGTATCTAAGGTGTAATAAGGATATGTTTATATTTTATGGAGGAGATAAATAACTAGTCATCATAGGATATGAAGATGCTAGTTTCCAAACTGATCAAGATTACATGAAGTCACAAACAGGATAAATCTTCACCTTGAATGGAGGTGCAGTGAGCTGGAAGAGCTCAAAGTAGAGTATTGTCATAGATTGAATAGCAGAGTCTGAGAATATCGTAGCTTCTGAGGTAGCTAAAGAAGTAGTTTGGATGGGAAGCTTCGTCCAGGAGCTAGATTTAATACCTAGCAGTAAAGATTCCATAACATTGTACTGTGATAATACTACAGTGGTGGCTCTCGCAAAATATCCAAGGTCACATCAGTGGATGAAGTACATACTTTGTAAGTATCATCTCTTGAGAGATTTTTCTCAAAGATGTGAAGTTGTAGTGAGCAGTATTTCTATGGATGACAACATGGAGGACCCCTTGACTAAATCCTTGACTCAGCAAAAACATGATCATCATGTGAGGTCTAGCAGATTGAAAGTCATAGGAAGTTGGCTCTAGTCCAAGTGGGAGTTTGTAAGAGTTGATTTCCTAGAACCAAATAGTTTTAATTTAAATAAATGGATATTTAATGTATTATTAAATATTTGTCATTGTTCTGTATGACTAGGATGTAATAATTTCCTAGAGTATTTTTGGCACTTATAAGGTTATGGTGGTTCCCCACAATGATGAGAACCTTTAAATGCTATAAAAAATTATTAAATAGAGTTTTGTGGTTGGAGGACATGATATGATGGGTCATATAGCATGATGACCATCAATTGAGAGTACTTGTAATAATATGAGTCTTCCTCTCATGAATTTCACACTTCGTAATCTCTAAGACAATAGATTTTGAGAACAGACCCGCTAGTAGGAATTCTGCATGTTTTGGTTTCATCGGATATTTCTATTTGTGAGCGTGTGTAATAATCCTTAGACTTTAATATTATCATTAATATGTGTCACGACTTATGCACTTTGATTTACTGAGGAAAACCATCACGTATATAGTTGGCGGGAAGTAGGGTATGTTGGGTGTGTCACGAGTGGCATGTTATTAATGGATAAGTCGAGGAAGGATTTCTCCCTTCCATTTATGGAAGTTTTTTTCTATTCCCTTTGATTGAAATAGAACCATCACATGAAATTCCATGGACATGGTGTAACGATGAGTTTATTTTAGGTAGTCAAAGAATGACATATCATGCTTAAAAGTTGATAACACAATCATGAAACCTACTTAATGAGATATTGGGATGAAGGGATTATATTACATAGTGATCATTCGTATGTGGATGTCATTGTTGCAACTTTACATTCTTTCTCTTGGGTTCCTTGACCTGTTGCTAGAGAGTACTCTTGGAATTTAGGCAAGCCCGCCTAATGCCAATGAGAAAGAATCCAATAGGGTCACACACTATGTGTTTTTGGTTGTCTCAGTTAAACTATATTTGAATTTAATTAAGGAAATAAGTATTGTTCTCAAGACCATGGAATAATTTTATTCAAGTTAAAATGATCACATAAATTAAATAAAATATATTTATTTATTTTATTGAACATTTAATAAATAGTTATTTACTAGTTTGTAAATAAAATATTTATTTAAGAGAATAAATTATTTATTTATTTATTCAAGTTTTCAATAAATGTAAGTGGAGTTTGAGTAGACCAAGGTCAGTCTGGTAGGAAAATAATTATTTACAAGATGGTAAATAATTATTTTTCTAGTTGGCAGAAATTAAAATAATGCAGCAATTATTTTTTGATGCGGAATTTATAATTCTATTTTGCACAAGTTGGCACACCATAAATAATGACATGGTATTATTATTAAATGCATGGGTTTTCTCTATGTTCATGAATATATTTAATTGTTGCTATGTAATTAAATATTTTAACTGAAATTCAATGTATATAAATAGACAAGTAGGTATATTGTGCCATAGAACACACCACACACCTAGTGGATTGAGAATTATTGAGCCAAAAAATTTCTCCCTCAAATATTCTTCTCTCCCCTCTCAATAACGAGATAGATTCTTCAAGGCCAAAGAAAAAGCGATCAAGAATGACCGACACAAGACACTTGCTTTACTGCACTGGCACCCGAAGAATGAGCGTTGTCGATCAATGGCCATCGGAGCACGTGTGGATTACCACTAGAGATATTCTAGTTTGGATCCTTACAAGTGCAACAAGAAAATTTGGAAGGTTCAATCCAGATGATCAACATCATCAATGAAGAAAAATACCAAAGACAGGTATTATTGTTTTATTTATAAAATCAATTAAAATAATTATAAACATAATGTGCAAGATCCTATCTAAGGTTTCAGGACTCTTTATTCTTTATCAAAATATTTTATTATATTCTGTGGAGACTAGAATAAATCATCGTATTGATCTCGGAATAATCATTGATCATGGTAAAAAATCAAAGTTGGGTGTCTTCCCAACCACTCTTCTGTTGTGCCCGGAACCTACAGATCCCACCCATTCCCAACGTCCTTTTTGAGGTGCCTTAGATTCCTAGAAATGCCAGCCCAAGTTCCCTCCACCTCCACTCCATCCTAGGAATTCTTCACCATTTTCATGAATCCATCCTTGGCATGCCAGGAACTAGAATAGAAAGGAGAGTTTCACTAGATCCCCTTTCCGAAGATCCACCAATAGTGGAACATGATCCAAGAGGGAGCGAGTAAGGTATGTGACTGAAGATTGAGGGAAAGAGTCGAGACCTTGAAGATATGAAAAGCACCTATCCAGTATACACCAAATGTGACTCGAACCTCTGTGATTATTAATCCATATGAACCCATTTCTTGAAAATCCTAGGTCAAGGATCCATACTGAAGAGACAAAGTCTTTGAATTTCTGCATGTTGATTTAACAGAACTCGTTTCCTCCTCTATTCTCTTCCTTATACATAATTGAGTTTAAATCCCCTATAATAAGCCATGGGGAGATTCCCATATGAAGGGAGTCTAGGTAGTTCCAAATATCTCTCCTCCCTATGGGGTCACCACTGGAATAGACCATGGAAAATAAGGCAAACTCATTCCAAAACCAAATCCTAGTAGTGATTCATTGAGGCATGGAACTCATAATATCTACTGAGAAACCATACTTCTAGCATATCCAAATATGTTTATTCGTAGGCGAGATGCGAAGATAGTTCCCACATCCCATCTTCCTAGAAAGGCCACTGATCTTGGTAGGATCCTATTTCAGCTCAAGAAAGGCAAGGATATAAGCATTATGCTTATGAGCCATAGAATAAATGAAACCACATTTAGCTTATGCCCCCAGGCCCCTTGCATTCTATATGATAAAGGAGACCATTAAAATAAAATGTATTTTACCTTCCCACGGTAAAGTACTAAGAAACACTCTGGATGAAACTCTGGAAAATCCTTGGCTTTGGAATTAGTGACCGGCCTTACCGATCCCGTCGACCAGCGCTTGGAAGTCGGAAAGGGGGGAAGAGAACCCACGGGCTCCTCCATAATAGAGAAACTTTTAATAGGGCCACACGGAGGCGAACTTAGAGTCCATGCCTCATGGAAGGAGTGTTTAGAACCCTTCTTTTAAGAGAGTTAAGGGAAACACGGATGGCCTTAAGAATAGCCTTGGGGAAATCCTTCACCAGGGAGAGATCCATTACCTACTTCATTGCCACAGAAGATAAGAAAGAAGTCATATGGACTAGTTTTGGAGGCATCTGAGACGATAATTTCATGGAAAATCAGGGTGGTAGAAGTCCCCTAGGAATACACAAAATGGAGAACTCCACTAGGATTCCAAAGCTCGTGGGAAAGGGTCGAGGGTGAGTAGCGCGGACGAGCCCCTCTGAAGGAGAATCCAATGCATGCATAGGTGACTGTTGCATGATAGATCTAGGCTACAATGGTCAGTTGTCAGAGGAGTAAAGGGACATACCAGAGGAGGGCGCATTGGAAAGCACATGAGAAAGAGAATTTGAATTTGAACATCCTGTCACAGCGTGAACATCTTCTGGTACCACCACTGGCACCACCACAGGGAGGCTTAAAGCATCGCACACCACAGCCTCAACACCTTACGGGGCCTGAGAGCAAGACTGATTGGAGCATGAAGAGTCCTCAGAGGAAGAAGAGGGATGGAGATTCATCAGGCACTTATTGAAAGACCCCTGATAGCACCAGTTCACTGAGTGCCCTTGGAGGCCGCACCCTACACAAAACTAGGGTGGATCCTTAAAGAATAGTCATTTCCACTAGACGAAATCATCATCATCTATGACCAACCCTCGGGAAGGAAGATTATTAGAAAAATACAACTCCACACAGATCTACAGGTTAGCCACCTATAGAAGACCAACCACTCTATCATCATCATGAAGAAATGAACCTAGATAATCTCCCACATAGCAGAGGATCGAAGGATTTTGAGGTGATAACGGGAGACCTAGAAGCCTAATCTAGACAAATGCTGAGCTGGAGTCCATGCCAAATTGGTTGTCCTAAGACCAACATGAGGGAGAGAACCTCCAGGAGACACACCGTCTCCCTGGTCTAGCCTAAGCCTACAAAAATTTTTCCCTGTCAGAGAAATAGATTCATAAGGCAGAACTAGAAAATTCTTACATTGTCGTGGGAAGAAGCAACCCCCAAGAATCCACAACAGCTTTGAAGAACCAAAGGAAAGGTTTATTTCTACCAAAGAGAGCCTCCAACGCTAGATCTTAGAAGGAAGACGCCTCCTGCAACTCCTTTAAAGATAGATCCACCATCGGAAAGTTGTAAACTAATGAAGAAGATCACTCCACAACACTGATCAAAGAAGCCCAGATAGGGTGTCCAGCCACAGCGGATGGTGGCTCACCAGACAATGCCTCCTTGAAATATTTATTTAGAGAAGGAGGAGAGGTGGATACAGGGGGAAACCACCTAATGCCTGTGGTGGAGTACCACCCATCGCCACTGGTGAGAAGCATGTCACGGCCAAACAAGGCGAAACCGGAGGATACACAGCACGAAAAGCCATATTCCTTCCAACTTCCACACATAATTCTAAAAAAATTCAGAATCATGTTCATGCATATTTCACTTTTTCTCATGAGAAAACCATATTACCCAATGCATTGGAGTTCTATAGAATTCTGGGTGCACCTGTCACATCATAACATTTACATTGCACTATATAATTCTTGTTTAACCTATCACATCATGACATTTACATTATCATGCATTCCACAAAGAAAATATATCCACCTTGGACATAAAAATATCCCTATAAAGGAATGGGTTTCATTTAATAAATAATACATTCAAAAACTTTCAAGTTCCCAAGATAAAAAAGGGAAGAAGATTCTTGGAATCAATGTTGATTGAAGAAGAAAACATCACTTGAGAAGTAAAAGATGTCTTTTTTTAAGAAGATTTCTTTTGGAAAAATATTTTTATTTTTTATAAAACCATATTGGTAAAATTTATATCCCTAAAAGGAAAAGATAATTATGAAAAGTTGATATAAACAGAACAATAAAGTACTATCTATACAAAAAATGGGGTTAAAGAGGTAAAACCTTAAGAAAGACAGTTGGGTTTGAGAATTCCCCTTACCTTATGTCAAAATGATTTCTTCACATTAATATCATATAAAATCACACTATATATATTAATTAAAAAATAAAGAACATTTTATACATGAATTTGATTCATTATGGTTTTACTAAGTTCATTTCTAGGATTTTTGATGAGTTATAGAGTTTAATTTCATCATTCGGGAGTGTTTGTTTTCTTGATTTTCATGATCAGTTTACTTGTATACCTGAATTAAAGTTCATATAAAATGAAGATAAAAGTAGTAAATAGTTATTATATGTTATTAATGGTCTTATAAAAGTTTAAATGATCTTATAAATAATTTGGTTTTATGATATGAGGATAAATAATTAGATAAAAGTTAATGATGATCATTTTTGGTTAATTTTCACGAATTTGCTATCACAACAAACTTGTTTTGTTTTATCATTTACTATTATGAATATATGTTTGTTCCTAAACATAAATAGGGTTTTAAAATAAATTTTAAAATATTTTGCAACCAATATAATGTTTTTATTAACATCATTGACGTATTTAAATTAAAATGAAATTGTATCCGCCATGATGTTAGAAAATTGGCACATCAAAGGCGAAGATTTTATTTTTAGAATAAGAGAGAGAGAGAGAGAGAGAGGATTTTTATGATGGATATTACATTAACATGATATCATTATATTATATCAAAAATACTAGAGTTATCATTCCATTTTGATAAGATAAGGTAAAGAGAAGAGAATAAAATAAATGAAATTGAAAAGAAATTTAAATAAAAAGGAAGAAGATTTTACCTCTTGGATTTATCCTTCTTGAGAACCTCCATTGGGAAAAGGTTTTGTTATTTTGATGAGAACAAGAGCTCCTATATGTGGGAGAGGGGCTTTGGTAATGTTTTGAGTAGAATTTTGAAAATGATAAAATCTTCAAAGGTGTGAGGATAAGTGGTGGTTTGGGGTGGTATTTATTGTGGGTAGAGGGGTTTTTTTCATTATTTTATGCATTAGTTTTTTATATTTTGATTAATACTATGAATAGTATTCTAATTGTCACTAAATATATTATAATAATGAATTGGATTTATGATTTTGGGCTTATATCATCCATACGTCATCTACAACTCTATAATTAAGTATTTATCTTTTTACATAAATTATCGTATT
The DNA here is from genome assembly GCA_963277665.1 of Viscum album. Taxonomy (NCBI): domain Eukaryota; kingdom Viridiplantae; phylum Streptophyta; class Magnoliopsida; order Santalales; family Viscaceae; genus Viscum; species Viscum album. Next base: position 387,187,741 of record OY728163.1, on the reverse strand, counting down.
TTATTGTTCATCAAAAATTCATATATTTTAGAAAAATCCCAAAAACTCACCCTTACTATTTTTTGAAATTTATAATTCAAAAATTAAATCCATTTTACGAAAATAATTATCAATATATGAGTAATTTAATTTTTAATTAAAATTTTCATTTACTTGGAAGATACAGATTTTAAAATTATAACTGATTTTTTAACATTTTAAAAAATTACTTAAGGTGTCATAAAATTATCTTTAAATCATGATAAATAAAAATATTAATTTAAGAATAAATTTTCTGAAAATAAATTTTATTTTAAATTTTTATATTAATAATAAAATTGTAATTAAATATTTATGACTTCCAAAAATGCCAACAGTTATATTAATAATTTTTAAAGAATTTATTTACTTAGAAAGTTATATAATTATACAATAATTCCATATATAGGATTCATACATTTTAATTGTACTTTTATAGGTTAAGTTACTATTCTATTGGATGGTTTACTGTTCATAAGGGTCATCTTACTATTCCTTGGGTAAAGGTTCCTTAAATTCAAGAAATACTTCTTATTTCCTTAATTATTCATTCATAAAGTTTTTATTATGGTCTATAAGTGGTTTTATATGATTTATACTATATTATATTACTATAATAAGGGAGAAATTTTATTGATAAATGTTTGTTTTGTTACATTCTTCCCCCCTTTTGAAATTTTTCCCTTGAAATTTTTTTTTACATAAATAGGTAAGGGTACTTCTCCTTCATCGCCTCCTATGATTCCCAAGTTGCTTCTTTATACTTATGGTTACTCCAAAACACTTTAAATTGATGGGTTGTCTTGTTTTGTAAAACCTTATCAGTCCAGTCCAAAATATTTACTAGATGCTCCTCATAAGAGAGATCATCTTCCAATTGTACCTCCTATGAGTTTCGTACAAGTGATGGATCTGGTACGTACTTCCTTGGGAGTGATACATTAAACACATCATGAACATTATCCTTACTCGGTGGAAGTGAAATACAATATGATAAGTCTCCTATGTGATCATAGATCTCAAAGGGGGATTGTACCTTGGTATTAGATTCCCTTTTTTCTAAATTTCATGACTCTCTTCCTTAGTGATATTCGAAGTACAATTTTATCTCCAACATCAAACTCCAATCCCTTCAATGGTTGTCATCGTAGATTTTTTATAGACTCTGAGATTATTTGATATGATTCTGGATGGCTTGAACATCTATATCATTTCTTTTACAAGATCAAGTCCAATTCTCTTTGTTTTTCGAACTAAATCCCAACAGGTTTGAGTTCTACATCTTTTTCCATACAGAGATTCATATGGAGCCATCAAAATACTTGAGTGGAATCTATTATTTTATGATAACCTAACCAATTTAATATGTTGATACCATCCGACATTGAATTCTAATGAGTATACTCTCAGCATATCTTTGAGCATCTGAATAATATTTTCTAATTCCTCATCATTTTTGGGGTGATAAACCATGCGTAAATTTAGTTCAACACTCCTAGGATATTGAAGACTCCTATAAAATTTAGATGTAAACCTGGGATCTCGATCAGAGACAATTGAGACTAAAACCCCATGCAGTCTCACCACTTCCTTAGCATATATATTTTCAGGTTTTTTCAATCAAGAGATCTTCTCAAATATAAATAAAGCGGTCATCCTTGGTGATTCGGTCCACCACAACCCTTATCACATTGTTTTATTTGGATGTATTCAGTAGACCTGTGAAAAAACTCCATAGTGACATTATCTCATTTATCCAAGGGTATAGGAAATGGTTTCATAATCCCTTTGGACTTATATCACATTGCTTTAACTTTTTGACATATCAAGCACCTAGATATATAATCTGAAATCATCTTTTCATTTTATCCCACAAGAATGTTTCTCGAAGATCACAGTACATCTTGGTACTCCCCGAATGGAAATAGAAAGTTTACCTATGTGAATTATCCAATAGTTCCATCTTTATCCAATGTGATAAAGGAACACAAATCCTAATTATGAAACGAATCACAACATCATAATTAATATAGAACTCTTGTAGCTTCCCTTCTTTTACTACATTCACATTCTTTTGTAACTCCAGATCATCTCTTAGTGCATCCTTAATCTTCTCTTGAATAGATGGTTTGGAAATAATTTCGAAAAGGTAGGATGTGTTCCTTCCATTATGATTTTTAAATCCATCCTTTGCATACCCATGAATATAGGGTATTTCTTAATCCACAATATGGATAGAGTAATAGGCTCTTTTCTGCTTAGAGAATCAACTACCTTATTTTACTTTCCAGTATGATAGTGAATAGGGAAATAATAGTCCTTGATTATCTCTAACCATCTCCTATGTCACATGTTGAGCTCATTTTTTTAATATAAAATTTAAGATCTTGTGATAAGTATATATGTCAAACTTCTCACCATAGAAGTAGTGCTGCCAGATTTTCAAGGAAAAAAATACAACAGCTAGCTCCATATCATGCGTCGGGTAGTTCTGCTCATGGATATTCAACTATTGTGAGGTGTAGGCTATCACATTATCATTTTTCATGAGTACACAACCCAATAATTTCTTTGAATAATCTCTATATATCAAAAAACTTTATCCACTTCATTGCTATGTGAGTACAGGTGTAGTGATTGGCCTCTTATTTAGCTCCATAAATCTTTCTTCACATTCTTATGTCCATTCATACTTTACCCCATTCCATGTTAGCTTTATTAGAGGACTGTAAAATCGTGATAAATTTATCAAAAAAAAGTCGGTAGTACTCTTCTAATAAAAGAAAAATATATATTTCTATGACACTAGAGGGTCTGGGCCATTCCTCTATTTCTTTTGTTTTATACGGTTCCAAAGAAATTCCCTCACTTTTGATCACATGTCCCAAGAATGTGACTTGATTCTTCTGAAAGCTGCACTTTCTAAACTTGGCGTACAACTTCTCATTTATTTATGTCACGAACAGAAAACTTTTATATTCTTCATGTTTCTCCTTTCACTTTCAGTAGATGATAATATCATCAATATTCACTACCACAAATTTATTAAGATAATTTCTAAAGACTATTCATAAAATCTATGAAGAATGAAGGGGTATTAGTCAGTCTGAAGGGAATCACTAGAAACTCATAGTTCCTATACCTTATATGGAAGGTAGTCTTATGAGTATATTCCTTCTTAACCTTTAGTCGATGATATCTAGAAAGGAGATCCACATTTGATAAGTATCGAGGTCCTCGTAGTTGATCGAACAAGTCATGAATCCTTGGAAGAGGATATTTGATCTTTATGGGGATCTTGTTGAGTTCCCAATAATAGACACACAACTTCATTGATCGATATTTTTTCATGAAAAAGAGTACTGGCATGCCCCAAGGTGATTCATTAGGTCATATGAACCCTTTGTCCAAATGCTCTAACATTTTCTTATTTAACTCCTCCAGTTCGATAGGATCCATCCTATAGGTACATTTTGAGATAGCATTAACTCTAGGCATGGGTTATATTTTGAACTCTACCTCATAGTCTAGGATAAGAACTGGTTAATAATTGGGAAATAAATCACTTTATTCCCTCACAATGGGCATTTCCCCTAGGTTTTTACCTTCCTTTGACTCAACCATCAGAGTGAGGAATGATTCTTCATAGGGAATAAACACCCAAACCATTGATGGATTTTCCAAAGGAGATTCAGGATCTTCCTTAAAATTTTAGAGGATCATGGGATGGTTTGAACTATGAAAATATATTTCCCTTTCCTATAATTTTATATGTGATCTATATAATGATTGTCAGTCCATTTCCATTATAGTGGAAAATTCCACCAAGGGAAGTTTCATGAGATTCATTGTAAGAATATTCCCACATACACCAAGAGGAGAATATTAAAACACTAGGGTGGAAAAAATCATACCACAATGTGTTTTTATAGTATCCCTACTTCAAGGTTTTGGGGATTTGATTCAAAAGTTCTAGAAAATATGCAAGATATAAATAAATGTGTAGAATGAGAGTCAAATAAGACTTCTTCAATTATTGAGTGAATAAGAAGTGTACCTTGTATGAATTATTTTTGTTGCTCCACTTCAGAAGTAGTGATGGAATAAGTATTGACTTTATCATTTATATTTGGTGGTTGGTGATGTTGATTACCCTTGAGGACTTGAGCTTTAGTGCATTGGCTTTCATATTTCCCTTTCTCCCAAAATGTGTAGCATTGGACCATGGATGATGATCTCCTTTCCTTCACCAAATTTTCCTGATTTATAATGTATTTTTGACATTCAATAGCTCGGTGGACTTCTCTCCCACACTTTAAACATTTATCCATCCCTTTAAGGTAGTTCCCATTATGCCTCTTCACACATTTTTGACATGCAGGTGGTTGATTTTTCTTTCCACCTTTATCATTAAATCCTTTGTCTTAAAAATTAAAATTCCATTTCTTATCACCATAGCCATGGGACCTTTATCCAAGCTCCATACCCAATTTGAGATCACATCTACCAGATTTTTCATAACTCCAAATGTCTAAACTTTCTAGAGCCTTTCGAAGGTGTGGATTTAAACCACTATAGAATATATCAATTTTGATGTCGTTTTTTATAACAAAACCTGAATCATACCTTGAAATCCTTGTAAAATTGTCTTCGTAGGCCATGATAGATTCTTCTTCCCTTTTATACAGTTCTATGAATTCTCTCTACATTTTTATAAAACGAGTTAGAGGGAAATACTTATTAAGAAACATTATCTTAAATCCTTTCTACTCTATCTCTTAGAATTCATCCTTCATCTTAGTGATCTAAATCAACATCAACTATTGGTAGGCCTCTCTATCAAGACAATAAACTCAAAGAGTCACCTTCTCCATATCAGAATAGTAAATTATATAAAATACCTTCTCCATTGAGTTGACCCACTATTTCTTGACTAGTGGATCTGAAGATCCACTAAAAATTGGTAGTTTTTTTCACATAAATGACGTGGTAACCAGTTTCCCCCTCTTAGGTTAAGTCGCATGTTTAACATTATTTACGTTACTATTCATAACCTGAGACACCTTAGTAACACTCGTCATGAAATTTTGAACCCCATCTCCCAAGGTATTGGGGATGTCATTTAGGAAATCAGTATGTTTTGCCTCGCATAGGTTTTCATCCAAGTTTCTCTTATTTCCCACCATTTTCTGAAATAGAAAATGTTAGAACAAAACATAAGTCAATAATTTCTGAATAAATAATTTATTCCTTTGTTAAATTTTGTCCAAATACATATCATGTGGGATCCCTATGTCTTTAAATTTCTAAAACAAATATTCTTGTGTGCTTACTTATACTTAGTCTCGTATTAAGGTTTCTAAATATTGTTCTCTAATCCCAATTCACAAATTAACAAAATTGTGCTTTGATGCCAACTATAGTGACCCTTCTTTTTCTTACATAACTTATTACATTATTTTATAAAAAAATATAAGATAATAATTACATAACCAGGATCCAAATTTTTAGTATCATGGTAAAATTAGGACAATACATAACATTTAAAACATAAAAATTTATTTAATTGCTTCTTCTCTAGCTTTATGTTGGCCCTCTTGTTATCCTTTATAAAAGTAATCACCTAAGGATCTACAATAAAGAAAGTTGTGAGATAAAATCCCAATAATAGGATACATAATAACATGAATAAAAATAACGTGGGTTTATCATAATCATTATAATAATAACATATGAATTGGATCATAATCAGGAGATGAATCATTAAGAAAAATCATGGAATGTGGCAAAGCATTAAAATAAAACATCATGTCTTAGTGGTATACTACTGCACATTCTTGTCAACAAATATGGCATCATTTTCATGCATATTTAACTTTTCCTCATGATAAAATCACATTAACCAATGAATTGGGGTGCTATATATTTTTTTCACCCATCACATCAAAATACATTATGTTATATAATTCTGGTCGCACTCGTCACATCATAAAATTTACATTATCATGCATTTCAGAAAGAACATATATCAACCTTGGACATAAAAATAGCCCATGGAAAGGAATTGGTTTCATTTCATAAAGAATAAATTAATAAAATTTGGATTTCCCAATATAAAATGGAATATGTTTCATGGTATCAATCTTGATTGAAGAAGAAACAATCACATGAGATATAAAATATGTGTTTTTTGATAGAAGAGTTATTTTGGAAAAATCTTCTCATCCTCTCATAAAACCTGATTGGAAAACTTTATATCGTATGAAGTATAATATGATGATTAATAGATGATATATAAGTAAAAATAAAGAAATATCCATACTAAAAATGGGTTGAAAGAGGGAAAACTCAAAGAAAGAGAGTTGGGTTTGAGAATTCATGTTACCTTAGGTCGGAATTTTTTATTCACATTAATATCTTATATAATGACATTATATTCATTAATTAACCAAAAAATAACCTTTATACAATAATTTGATTCATTAAGGTTTTATTAAGTTTTTTCTTGGGATTTTTGATGAGTTATAGAGTTTGATTTCATCGTTTGGGAGTGTTCATTTTTGTGACTTTAATTATCGGTTTACTTGTATACATGAATTGAAGTTCAGGTAAAATGTGGATAAATATATAGAATTTTTATTATATGTTATTAATGATATTATGGAATATTAAATTATATTTTTATGAATTTTTTTATATCGTATGAGGATGAATCATTAGATAAAAGTTAATGATGATCATTTTAGGTTTATTTTGGCAGTTTTTTGATCACAATGAATTCATTTTGTTTTTTAATTTATTACTATGTATATGTGTTAGTTATAAAACATAAATTGTATTGTAACATACATTTTAAAATATTTTTCAACAATTATAATAGTTTTATTATCATCCTTGAAGTAACTAAAGTAATATTAAACTGCATTACCTACGATGTTGGTAAAATGGCACATCACAGGCGACGATTTCATTTTTAGAATAAAAGAGAGAGATAAAAGAGATTGATGATGGATATTACATTAACATTATAGAATTATATTATCTCAAACATACTAGATTTATCATTCCATTTGTATATAGAAGGTAAGGGGAATAGAAGAAAATAAATTACAAGAAAATGGAAGAGAGATAAAGGTTTTGGTATTTTGATGATATCAAGAGATCATCGACATGGGATAGGGTCTTAGAGAGTATTTGTATCATAATTTGGGAAATTATAAAAGCTTGAAAGGTTTGAGGAGAAGAGGTGGTGGGGTGGTATTTATAGTGGATGAGAGGTGAGTAATCTAATTATTATATTCATTAGTTTATTATTTTGGCTCAAGACTATGAGTAATTTGAGATTTATCACAAAATATATTAAACTAAATGAGGAGAGTTCTATTTTTTGGGATTAAATTATCGATATATCTTTTATGACTCCATAATTCATGTATTTAACTTTTAGCATAAATTATTGTATTTTATTATTCATCAAAAATTCTAGTTTTTTTAGAAAAATCCCAGAAAATCACTCTAACAATTTTTTGATGTGTAGAATTAAAAAATTAAATCCCTTTTATGAAAATAATTTTCTATATGAGAGTAATTAAATTTATAATTGAAATCATTATTTAATTTGAAAATACATGTTTAAAAATTATAACTATTTTTATAACACTTTGAAAAAATACTTAAGGTGTCATAAAATTATCATAACATAATAAGACATAAAAATATTAATTTATGAATAAATTTTATGAAAATAAATATTCTTTTAAATTATTAAATTGATCATAAAATTGTAATTAAATATTTATTACTTAGAAAAATTTCAACACTTAATTAATAATTGTTAAGACATTTATTTACAAAGTCTATGACATAATTATACCATAATTTCATTTATTGGATTCTGACATTTTATTTGTACTTTCAGAGGTTATGTTACAATTATATTGGATGGTTTACTATTCATAAGGGTTGTGTTACTATTCCAATGGTTAATTTACTATTCCTTAATTATAGGTTCCTTAACCTCTATAAATACTTCTTATTTCATTAATTGTTCATTTATAAAGTTTTTATTATGGTATATAAGTGATTTAATGTTATTTATACTATATGACATTACTATAAGAATGGAGAAATTTCCTTGATAAAATTTTGGGTCATTACACCCCCTGATTTGTTTGGTAGTTCTTCTACCAATGCTTTAGAGTAATGACTATTTATCTCAATCTTAATGGTCAAAAAATATGATAGATCTTAAACTATAAATCATAATGCATAACTTCTTAAATCATTACTATTTTTCAATTTATCATCACCCCTTTATATGACAGATGACATTCTTCACAAAAAAAATCATCCATTATGTTTTTTTATTAATCTTCTCAATCTTCCATTTGAAAGTTAATTTATCATAATTTTATAGTGATATTCTTCCATTTGATGGGCTCTGATATGTTCATTTATTTTCCATCATCTGAAGAACCCTTGGAAGTATTCTTCACTCCTTATGTCGAATAAATTCAAAGAAAATTATCAAAATACTTTTTAATAATCAACCAAATGTCTTTATGTCACTTAGTGATTATTGAAATCTCCTATAAACATCTATTAAATGAAACTATTAATAAATCATAGCAACCTCTATCTTATCATATTGTAAGGAAACTTTAGTCTAATGAACATTTCCAAAAAACAATGTATCATTACTTCATATGGAAACATATATTCAGCACCTTAACTTAAAACCCATTAGTATCCACTTTAGATGGTCTTCATATGTTTCTTATAACACTTTTAGGAAATATTTGTTTGATGATTACAAAAAATCATCTTTTATCTACATAACCATTCTTCTATTTGATGAACTTGTTCAGTGACTCTTCTTCTTTGTCCAATGATTCAAAAACATCACTCTAATAGTTCCAAAATATTTTTATTCAATGATCATAATAAATTACTATTAACTATTGAAAATGTTATAAAACCTATGTTAGATCATTAGAGAACTTATGCCGAGTAGATTTTGTATGATGACTCACTAGGCTTGCATGTTTGACTTATTACTCTCATTCGTTAACTATAATCTCTTTACCATTTTATTTGTTTGTTCATTGTTACTTTTTCACTTTTTATCTGTTTCTTTATATAAGTATATCTATTGGACTTCATATAGTAATTCAATTTTTTTTAACCATAAATTTCTTTTTCCATTTCTAAACTTCTTTGGATTTGGAAGACTTCATGAAAGTCTGTTTGATGACACTTCCCAGGGAAACAAAAGATGTTTTTCATATAAAAATTATATTTTAAAAATAGTGATAAAGCATTGTGATGTTTGATTAATGAAGAGAACTTTACTTATCATCTAATGATAATGTTTATTTGATCACTATCAGTTCGATGTAACTATTGATTTAATTGGTCTAACATTTGTTACCCTTATGTGAGTTTTAGTTGACCCTTATGTAGCATCCATATTAGGTGTAGTGCCCATATGTGATCCATGGATTTACCCTTACATGAGACCAATCTTTATCCTTATGTGAGAGTGTAACTTAATTTATTACCCTTAAGTAGTGGGAAACCCTTATTTGATTACATCGATCGGAATGACTTTATCTGATCAGTTCCATCCCTTTGTCAATGCAATCTCTATCTAGTAATAAACATATTCAGAAAATTATTAATAAAATTCCTTATAGAAAATATCGGTCTGATTGAATCTGTTCAATCACAACCTTCTCTATCTATTTTTCTTTTTAACCTTATTAACGAAACATTATAAACTTCAAAATGTTGATATTAAACATGGATCTCCAAGTATTATATAAATTTTTGAGACATGAATAATGACTCATAAGTAATTATAAGATATCTCAAATTCGTAAAATAAATTTATTTTTATAAAAAAACTTGATTACAACCTTTCTTCATTTATATTCTATCCAAGATATATCAACTTTGTTACTAGGCTTGGAAACTTCTACCAAACATTAAAATAACTTCTTCATTATAAAATTTTCCACATATTTTCATCAATGAAATAATTCTATTTCATTAATAACCAATAAAAACCATTGATAAAAAATAAAATTCACACACAAAGTGACATCATAAATAATAAATATAAATTTATTATACAATATCTTAAGAACATATACAATGAAACATAGGACCTAAAGTAAGGGTTTATGTTATGATCCCATTTCTTTTTTGGATTGTCTATGACAAATTTACACTAAGGGAAATTTTCTCATATTTATCCTTTAAACCCCATATATTTTCTTATCCTCTGAATATTTATGTAATTTTCATGTATTGGTATCATTTCATTATCTTTGATACATAAAATGATCCTGAAACATTTTTAAAAAGATCTAACCTTATTTCTTCTCTCGTCGGTGAATTTTTTATTCCATGTATATGTTCTTCAAAATATTTTAAATAATGTTCTTTTTATTTAAAAATATATTTTACTATTTTTTTAAAAAAATTTAAAATTAATATTCTTGTAGTTTTCTTGAACGAGTTACTTTTGGACATTTTACTAAAACTTTGAAATAAATATTTTTTCTAACATTTACCAAATGAATGAATTTTCCCACCATCATAAACATTTTTTTCTTTGAAGCTTCATTTACAAGTATCCATAGTTAGATTCCAATAAAATATTTTTCTAAATATTCTATAATGTTCTAGTTTTAAAGACACTAAAAGAAAATGATATATTCCCCTATATTCAACGAAATTTTTAAATAGTTTTTAAATGTATTTTTAATCTATGGAAACATCCTTTGATGTTTCTTATTCTTATAAGGATGTTATCTAATGATATCATCCATGTTATTTATCTATATGGATTATGATTATGTGATGATGAAATTTTTTTAAACCATGTTTTTTTTCATGGGTTTCTCAATGAGGAATTATTGATTTTTTATGATCATGTGCCATACGTATGTATAGTTTTCATTATGTGGCATATGGGCCCATTAAATCTATCCAATTACTAGAGTAATGATTTATATCATGTTATATAATATGTAATGGAAAAGGGAGAGAAACCAATTTAGTATGGGTCTCTTTCCACTATGATAGTCATGGTAGTGAACCTTGACAGAGGAAATGATGGAATGGGAAGTGAAGTCAATCCACATTTGGACATTTTCCACTATAGTAGCTTTGGAAGTGAACAATGACTAATGAAATAATTTTAAATACTTATTATTTTTCCTCAATTAATTTAAAATCTTCTTATATATATATATATAATATTCTCTCTTGAATCATGATTAATTAATGATGATTCCTCATTCTTATGACTTATGTCTTTTGAAATGCTATGTTCTTATTCCATGACTCAGAATTTATGATCTATGACTTATTGGTTGTCAAATTCATAAGTTATGATCATGCTTTTATTCCCTCGTTATTATCTTATGTTTTCATATGATCATCAAAAGAGAATCTGAGGATACCATTTATTATGTTTCTGTTTTCCCCAAGTCATGTAGTATATGTTTAAGAAGGTTAACAGGAGAGAAAAACATTGTTGGAGATGTTGAATATCTTTATTTATGTAAGTTTATTATGTATCTAGTCTCTAAATACACTAAACATTTATTGTTCTATGGATTATTTTATTTTTAAATGTATTGAATATTCATCTAAAATTATTCAATATTTATGTATGTTATGTTCAGGTCACCTAAATCTATCCCTCAATTAGTATCACTTCAAATAGTATATCTAATAAATTTAAAGGTCTTTGTATCATATCATCAGGGCCCCCAAAAATATCATATCCTATCTTGTTAAACTTTTTTACAGTATGTATTATTTCTATCTAATAATGTTTCCCTACTAACTCATGCATCCTCACTAACACCTAACTCTAAACTCTATCTTATCTCTAAACCATCATATTTGATATCACTCTATCATGACCTCTCTATCTCTAAAGGTATACCTCCTTTTCTAGAAGTGAATAATGGGAGGTAATGACCCTCAATACCCACCTCCATTGGCCCATGGGTTAGAAAATATCACCTAGTGTATATAAATCACATACATTAGAGGAATTACCTTTAATATAAATTTTCAAGAATAAGTGATAAGATGTTAATTCACCAACCAAAACCATTCATATATAAATAATAAAACCTAATACATAATGTAATTTCATGCAACTAAAATAGTTTAAAGAATTTAAAGTACCAAAAGAATCATCGACAGTAACCAAAAAGATCTAAAAACTATTAAATAACATCTCAAGCTAGTAACACCCGACTCAAGAACCAAATAGATTGTATAGACCAAAAACCCAATTTATGTATATGTAGGGTGAGAATAACATTTATACTTAGTAAGATTCCCCTCAAAACATCTTGTTAAAAAGTGATGGAAATATATGAAGGCCCACTAAATAAATATATGAAACTAACTTGTCACCTATTAGGTAAAGTGAATTTCCCATCACCACCATGGCTTACTCAAAAAATACTATATATAAGTAAATAATTCTATATCAAAATCATGTGTATGTATATATAAATTGATCCTCCTTAAACTTCTACACTATTTTATCACTCTCATTCCCCAATGTCTCATGTCTTGTGATCGTCCCTTCCATAATTCATAATGCATCTCATGAAATCATAACATAGTCATTCTATATCATGTTCATCCCAGCACATCCACATTATCATCATAACCAAGTAGTAACAATGTAGTAGTTTAGAAGCCACTATAACCCATGTGTCATGAAATATACCTCAATCCATCATAGCATATGCATGAACACCTATGGGAATCCATAACCACCATGATCAGATACAAGTATGTGTTATACCTCAATCCATTACACCAAATATATAAATATATAGTAAAAACTAGATCCATTATAGTCTATATTGGAATTCACCCAATACATTAAGCCATTATAGCGTGAGATATTCCAACATTACTACAACCAATGAGAGATTGGGTGATAAGTTGAAATTATATTTTTTTTTATCATTTTAATTAAGATTATCCATGTTTTACTCGATAATTCACCATGTATGTGTTGATAATTTCAAGAAATAAGTTTCCAAGGTTTCAAATGAAATACTAGAGAAAAGGACCAAAAATGATCACTACACATCATGAAACTCACTTACGTGACGTGTAGTCATATTTCACATCACCTGAAAATTCATAAACCATGTTGTGATATAATTATAATCCATGAAGAAATTACATGATTTGATTCATCAATACACATCATGTAACATTCTAATTTCAACTCCCGCTCTGAATATCCATACCAAAGGAAGATACACATTATGAAGACCAGTTACATGTCATGATGTGATTCAATTTCCAAATTTCAAATATCTGGGATGAGATTCATGTAGGATTCACACAAGATTCAAAAATCACAAAAAAAAAATCTTGGATCATAATTACATAGTGTGAAGACTCGTTACATGTCATGTAATATCTCGATTATTTACCTTTTCTAAGCATATATAAGATATAATGTAGGAACTTCTTCATTTTCTCTCATTTTTCTATAATTATCTATTCTTCCTTCCCTCTAAAAACTCAAATTGCATCATTTTATTCTACTTTTTAAAATCTATTCAAGTTTCATTGATTAAACATTGTGAAGCTTTCATCATTATTTTACATGATTGAGATAATCTATGTGCTTTCTCCATTTCAATCATCGATCAATGAAAAACCCTTGTTGTGTCCTACCCTGTTCTTATTTAAATTTAGTGACTGTTTGATGCAATGATTGATTTGAGTTTTAAATTGCTTATTCTTTGATGTGTGATATTTAATTTTGAAAGGAAAATTTTTATTGGTAAAATCAACATGTTTTTAACTATTTACTTATTCTTGATCAATTATACCATGAGTATCTAAACCGCTTAGGGTTTATCTTGAGAGTAAGGGTGTCTGGTCTCATTAAATCTTCAATTCACCAAATGGTAACCCTATGGATATTAATTAGGTTATGAAAAAAAAATTACCTAATTGTTTTTAGTAACCCAGACCATGGGAAGTTTTATTGAATGAACCTGATTTAATTGGATTTGAATGGGTTATGAAACATAGCCTATGATATGTTCTGCCTTATAATTTGGGCCTGATACATCTAGATTGTAGCTATATCCAGACAAGTAATAGTTTATTTTAGATATATCTATTTGATTTGACTATAGTCAACTAGTGTCCCTTACTTACTTCGTAGCCAATACCTTAGGACCATACCAAGTTGGGATTGAGATTATCCTTTTACCTAAACCTCAAAATTGTTCCTGATCCCTTTTCTCTCTCTAATCTTAATCACCAATTACATAGCATTGGTTCACTCCCAAACTTAATAAAGTTGTAAGGACTCCTACACATTGGGTTCAAAGCCTCAGTTCCTACTATCCATTTCAATCCTCTTATTACTGACCTGATACTATTAACATACTACACCTTAGTATCTAGAATAGTTTGGGGAATAAGAAATATAACCCTACCATAGTCCACAAAAATTAAATGATGTGTGTGGGAATTTCAAATTTTAGTTTTGTTACTGAGGACTATAATGTTGTGATTCGCATGGAAAACTATGTCAAGTAACTTGGATTACGTCACATGTTTCCCCCTTTCTCTTTTCTTTTATTTTCTCTTTTCTTTTTCGAATGCCCCTGTGTCTTTCTATTTACAACCTAGTACAAGAATTACAGACCTTTGACTCATTCAAGGATCCTTGATGAAAAATAACATCTTACCTTTAAACCAGAAATTGAAAGGTTTATCTCTATAAGGTTATATTCAAAAATAGAAGACCGCAGCAATCTGACTGGTCCCAACCCACCAAACATACCAATCATGAAACCAGAAATACATGGAGAGTATATCATGCATCAAAAACATGCCATTATATATTATGGATTTCCATAAATTCATGGTGATACACCAAGCATTATCATCCCTCCTATTCAGGCACACACATTTGAGATCAAACATGGACTAATTCATATGATCCAGAAGATGGTTCAGTTTAGTGGACTTCAAAGTAAAGTCCCCCGTGAACATATCTCAAACTTCCTAAAATTTTGTGATAACTTTCATAAACAGGGAGTGTATTCTGATTCTATAAGACTAAAATTCATTCCCTTCTCCCTGTGTGACCAATCCATGTATTGGCTCAAAATTCAAGCTCTCTAATCCATTACAACTTGGAATAATTTATCCATAAATTCTTGTACAAGTACTTTCTAACTATCTAAACTTGGAAACATTGGAATGACATCTAGAACTTCATTCAAACTGATGGAGAGATGGCATGGTAAGTATTTTATCATTTCAAGAAACTCACTCATAAGTTCCCACATCACAGACTTGATATGTGGATACAAGTCCAAAAATTCTATCAAGTCCTCCAACCAGTCGCTCGCACTGTTGTTGAAATCACCATTAATGGAGGGATAATGTTTAAAACACTAGATGCTATCCAAGAAATTTTGGATGAAGTCTCTCATAACACCAATCTATAGAAAATAAATTTTGGACCATCCCGACGTGAAATCCACCAAGTTTAAGAACATACTCAACTAGATTCATAGGTAGATTCCTGAACCAAGAAGCTTGAATTATTTAAGATACCTATTGCACCACCTCCCCCTCAAGCTCCTATTATGGAGATCCAATCTTGTAAAATGTGCAGTGACCCGCACCTATATCAAGACTGCACAACATTTTTTGAGGAACAACTAATTCAAGATTGTAATTACCTTAATTACAGTCAACAAAATCAATAATTTCAGTAAAAGAAATAGTATTATCAGTAGAGGCCCATGAAGAAATCACAAAAAATAATTATGGATATTACATGAAAAGGAGTGGTCATGAACCATTAAATAACTAAGTACCACTAGGATATCCACCAATGAATCTGGTTCCTAGACCACTATAATAAGTAGTGCAATAACCCATCCCTCTTAGATCATAATAATAATTTCAACCACCTTCACCGAGACCTCCACATCCATCCTTTCCTCTTTAATAAAATTTGGAAAAATATACTATCATCCATCATTCAAAAGGCGGACCAGAGGATAACCCCCCCCCCCATAAAGTGAAATGAACAATCAAAGGGTGGCTCTTAGTAACCTCGAACATCAAATGGGTTATATCTCAAAGGCCTTGTCATAGAAATTTCCAGGTACTCTACCAGGTAATATGGAGACATTCCCAAGGGAAGAGGCAAAGGCAGTGGTTCTGAGGAGTTGAAAAGTGTGGTACTTTTAGAAAAAAATTTAGAGGATAATAAAAAAAATATGACGAAATAAAAATTCATATGATGGTCATAGAAGAAGAAAATTATGAAAAAAAATGAAATAGCTTAAGAGATACCTTGAGAAGAACCACCTTCTGCAAAAGCTTCGATTAAAATGACAACATAAAAAAGATTTCTACATTATTCCACCATCTTATAAACCACCTATATCTTTCTTGGAAATAATAAGGCAGGGAATAATTGAAGTTAAATACAAGAAATTTTTGGATATGTTCAAGTAATTTCACATCATCATTCCATTTTCTGAAGTAATAGCTCAAATACCTGATTATTCAAAATTTCTATAGGAACTGCTTTCCAAAAAAAATGGAATACCTCGGAGTTGTCTCACCAAATGAAGAGTTCTCTATAGTTTTTGAAAATAATATTCCACTGAAAATGAGATTTCATGGAATTTTATCAATCCCATGCACAATAGAAGAATGTTACTTCAGAAGAGCCTTATGCGGTTTTGGAGCCAGCATCAACCTCATGTTGATGATTGTATACCTCAATATGGGGCTCAAGTAAGTCAACCAAACTAGAGTATCATTTAAATTAGTTGAAAAAAATAGTAAATTATCCTTGAGTACTTCTTTAGGATGTATTAGTCAAATTTAGTAAGTTAATTTTCCAGCAGACCTCCTCATTATGGACTTGGAAGAGGAAGGACACGTTATAATCATCCTATGAAGAACAATCCTAGAAACTTGAAAGGAACTGATTGATGTTAATCAAGGAATATTGATCTTCTTAGTAGGTTATGATCAAGTTTTTTTCGACCTGGTGAATGCATAAAAATAGGTAGATGAGTCTTTTGATTGACAAAATATCATTCTCATATATAAAAGAAGAGTCTAAATAAACATTAAAAGAAAATAGTGATGAAATTCCCTCTAATAAGGATAAAGCATATTAATTTGATAAAATTAACTAAATATAACCGCTTAAAAATTTTAGTATTCCACCATTCATACACTAAGATATTCATCCACGAAAACTAGAACTAAAACCCCTCCCTGGTACATACAAGTATTATTTTCTAAAGATTGTGTCTTCATTACCAGTCATCTTTAACTCGGAATTGACATAGTCATGAGAGGAAAAAAATTAAGTCATTCAATGACATAAATAGTCTATTTACTGGGGGTGAAATATATCAAAGGCATCAGTCCTTCATTATTCACTCATTATATTTTATTAGAAGAAGGTGAAAACCCTGAATTCCATCCATAGAGGCGACTCACCTCACTAGTGAGGGAAGTATTTAAGAAAGAAGTATTGAGACTTATATAATCTAGAAAAAAATAAATCTATGATAGAAAGTGGGTGATCTCGCTATAGGTTGTTCCAAATAAAGGTCATATCATAGTTAAAAATAAATGATGGAGATGAATTAATCTCAACTTGAACCATCACTGAATTTCGAGTATTCATGGATTATAGAAACCTAAATGTGGAAAACTAGAAAGATAACTTCCCCTTTCCTCTTATGGATAAAATTTTAGAGAGAATAGTAGGACATTAAATCTATTATTTCCTAGATAGATATTCGGGATTCAAACAGATTCTAGTTGACCCAGATGATTAATCTAAAACAACATTCGCATGTCCATTTGGTACCTTCGCCTACAAGTGCATGTTGTTTGATATGTGTAATGCACCAAAAACCATTCAAAGGTGCCTGAAATATATATTCCAAGATATGGTGGATGAATTCTTAGAAATTTTAATGGATGAATTCCCTATTTATGGAAGATCTTTTGAGGGATATCAAAGAAATCTTGATTTAGTCTTACAATGTTGTGAAGAGAATTTCCTGGTTTTAAATGGGAAAAAATACCAGTTTATGGTTCAAGGAGGAATATTCCTTAGACCCAAAAATTCCAAGGATGGCACGAAAGTGGATCTCACTAAAATAAAAGTGATAAAATATTTATGTGATCCCTCAACACTCAAATTTATAAAGAGCTTTATAGGACATAATGTATTTTACCATCAATTCATTAAAGAATTTGAAAAAGATTCCCACACTATGAGAAACTTTTTATCAAAGGAAACTCTATTTGAATTCACTAAATATTGTTGGTGCTCATTCAACACTTTAAAGAAAATACTGTTTGTCGCTCCTGTAATCATTTCACTAGATTGGTAAAAAGAGTTTGCATTGATGTGCGATGTTAGTGACTTCATTATTAGAATTGTTCTATAATAGTGTGTCTGTCACATATTCGACTCCATATACTATTTCAGTCATACATTGAATGAATCACATATAAACTATACAACTTTAGAGAAGTATATCTTAGAATTTCTATTTTCTTTTGAGAAACTCCTATCATTTCTGGTTTTGTCAAATGTCATTGTATACACTGACCATTCTTCCCTTCAATATTTTAGGACTAAAAAGGATACCAAGCCAGGATTTATAAGGTTGATTATATTACTCCAAGAGTTCTACATCATTATTAAGGAGACCAAAGGAATAAAAAATGTGGTCACAGATCATATATCTTGAATTCCAATGACACTTATAGAAGATTATGATGGTCTAGATATTGAGTTTAGTGTCCCTAATGAAACTATATTTAGTATAAAACCACATATATAGTTTTTAGATATTGAAAAGTATCTGGCCATGGGATTTTTACACCAAGAACTCTCTTACCATCAAAGGATATTATTTTTAGTTGAATATTCACACTACTATCGAGACAAATTAATCCTTTGTAAGCATTGTTCTGATTGATTATTGTGATGCAACATCCCAGGAGAAAAAATACAATGTATGTTAGACATTTTTCATAATCCACCAACTGAAGGACATCATGGACCAAAACTCCCAGTAGAAAAGATCCTATAAAGTGTACTTTTATGTCCCACACTCCACCAAGATACAAGGTATTGTTTTTAAAGATGTTATTGGTGCCAACGAACTGGAACCATTGGAAAAAAAATTAAATTCCCCAAAACCCAATCACGGAAGTCAAAATATTTGATGTGTGGGAAATATATTTCATGGAACCATTGCCTACTTCACATGGAAAGTATTATATCCTCATTGGTGTTGAATAAATTTCTAAATTGGTATAATCTAAAGCTAAAGCTCATGAAACAACAATGGTGTTCGTCAATTTCTTGAATAATAATGTGTTTTCACGATTTTTATTTCCTATATTACTCATTTGTGAATGGGGAAAAAATTTACCAAAAATATATTAAAGGAATGCAAGAGAATGATGGAATCACGAATAACACAGGAAATACCTTTTATACAAAAAATATTGGTCAAGTTTAATTTTAAAATAGGGAAATTAAAATAATTCTGGAAAAGACTGTGAACACAAGAAGAATGGATTGGATTCTAAAGTTAGATGATGAACTATGGGCATACCGCACTGTGTACAAAACACCCCCTGGTACCACACCCTTCTTATTTATATATGTAAATTCATGTCATTTTCTAGTATAACTTGTGCATCACTCATATTGGGAAACTAAGAGGCTTAATATGGATTTAAAAATGTTGGGGAAGCTAGAATGATGGAATTATATGAATTATAAGAGATCTTAAATGATTATTATAAAAATTCCAAGATCTATAAATAAAAAAACCAATAAATATTGTGGTCAACGCATCATGAGATGAATTTTTGTCCTAGGGAATAAGGTCTTATTGTTCAAATAAAGATTAAAATGTTTCCCTGGGAAGCTCAAATCTATATGGTCAAGACCCTTCAAGGTCGTTCGAGTATTTCTTTATGGGACTATAAATATTTAGAAGGAATGTGGGCCACCATTCAAAGTAAATAGTCAAAGATTGAAAATCTATCAAGAACCCCTCCTTAGGGGTGTCATCGTCTTGAAATTCATATGAGCATAAAAGAGTCAAGATATAGACGTTAAAAGGAGCAATGAATGGGAGTAAAACCATGTTAGGTGACCTTAGGATAGATTAGGTTAGAGTAAGATTGAGGATATCTTGAGTCATGTTGGGAGTTAGGGAGTAGGCTTGAGTTTTTAATTCAGAAAAGGTAAGAAATTACATGTCATGTATCCATAATTCATGAAATGTAATTGTCACTATAAAAATCATATAAAATACAAAATTAAGAATCATGTAAAAAATTCAACATTTTGTAATTTCCTAATCTTTTTAAGTCACAAACCTAGGGTTCAGGTCACCCAACCCTCCCCTATCTCACTGCATGCACCTGACCCCTTCTGCCCCTCCCCTCCTCTCACCATTCTCACCCCACACTATACCATTCCTCCCAATCACTTAATCCCTCAAGCCTACCTCTTCCACACCCCTTCTTCCCACATCCTTCATCATCTTCTCCTCCCTATAGCCAACCTTGCATCTGAAATGGAATGCATAAAGACTGTCCAAACTCTCCCTACAGATCTCATGCCCAAGAGAGATGGTATGCGACTGGTGAAGCACAGATGACCAGTCTCACCTCCCACAACTCATGCATCTTCTTACTAGACTTCCGCTACATGCCATGAGAAGTCAACTATTCCAGAAGACTCTCAATCCGACTCTAGTGGGTTGTATGAGGATGAGGTCACGGTTGGTAGCCTCTACTTTAGATTAGGCGGATGACCTCATTATATTTCTTTCACAGAGTTTCACATAGGCCTCATGATTTATACTAATGATTTCACCACATTCTAGGTATTTACCCCATATCAAATTTATCCTTCCAAGTCATATTCCAAAAGGCTATAGAGGATTATTTCTCAGGATTCTTACACTGAGCATGATCCCAGGATTACAATGTCCACCGAAATCTGAGGTCCAGTGCTCTGTATCATTCATATGGAATTGATGCATGCCTAGTAAGTTCTTGCCAAGTCTCTCGGTAGTGTAATTTAGATGGGAGTCATCATCCTCACTGCATCCACAAGCAGCCCTGCCATCAATATGGCCTCCCAATTCTCCTTATATTACCAAGATCATACATAGTGGACATGATCCACACTAATGGGTGGATCTTTCATCACCCATTTATCCCGTCATCATGTAATTTTTGAAAATGCCCATCCACTCACCTCCTTTGGTCCTATGGAGTCCATTAACATCCTACTACTACACAAGATACATATGCTGACCAAGGATGGTGACACCTACTGGTGGGCACTAGGAGTATTTAAGGCTACTAATGAGTCACCCATCAATCATACAGAAGATCCCCCACCTCCATCTCAGACCCTACAACTTCCATTCATATACCTAAACCCATCCATATTCCTATATCTACAACCACCACCATCCCTAATCCTCCACCAACCCCATCATATATAGAATATCTCTCAGCTATGCACCACTACATCTTGGATAATATATGATGGATTTCCAAGAACCTTCATATCCATTTTGAAAAGTTTTCTAATTTCACTATCCCTTCCTCACCACCTTCACATACAGAAGATTATCATCCACTAACATACCCTTCTATCCCTTCATCATCAAACACCCCTACCTCAGTCACTACTGTGGCTGACCTACCATTAGAGCTGACAGACCCTACTACCCAGCAGGACTGTCTGGTAGAGCAGACCCGAAGAAGCAAGGGCCTCATAATCACCCCATCCACTGAGATTCCTTTCATTTATCCAGCTACCAAACCCATGACCACACTATAGATAGGTACCTCCCCACCACCCACCACTGCGATAGCTTCCATCACTATAGCACCTCCTTCAATAGTTGATTAGCAAGCCACTTCTACCATTTCTGCCATTGACTAGTTTGGGTAGTTGTAGCCACAAAAAATTTGGGAGTGGACTATAGATTATGTGCTTGATGATATTTATTTCTCATAGTATACCCCAAACCCCTCACCCATTTTTTGTATGTTTTCAGGGTTCTCATTTTTGTTCTATTTGTGTATCATTTCACTTCATTTATAAATGGTATACTATTTTCTCTCTCTTTTACTAGCATTATTTTTCAATTCATTGTAATATGATAGTATCCATTTCAAGATTCTATGACTCTTCTATTGTCATTGATATGATTATGACACCACCATCTACCCTTATTCTATCAATGACTCGGAGTCTGGCTAAGGTTTAGCACCAACTTTAGGAGCTCTCACTAGAAATATGTGCTCATCATCCACCACTACATACAGAAATACCTTCCCTACCACGCCATATTCAGGCTTGGTATTCTCCAAAAGTGATCAATCCTGAAAAAAATACCATGGGAGCTAGAGTATACCGACACCAGTAGATGTAGAAGATAGGGGAGATCTGAGTCGATGGATGATACTTCTGGATACACTATTCCATCTATTTGGCTAACAATTTCATCATTAGTGCTTCATAGTAGGCAACCCTATGTTCATATAATTTCCCCATTATTTGTAATTATGATATTATTTTAATTTTAGTCCTTTTATATCTTTCTAGTTTTATTCATCAATAACATTGAGTTTTATTGTATATACATGCATGAATTTATATAAAATTTCTTACATTGCAATTTATTATGAGAACATCATTGTTTTCATGTTTAAAAATTATTTAAAGCTTATGGACTACTGCTTTATCCAGTGAAAAGTTTTCCTTTCTAACCAATTCTGAAGGTAGCCTAGTTGCATAATCAAGACTGCCCAAAATTCCTCATGTCATGCCACTCATTATAGGGGAACTCAATTCCTTAGTATTAAATTTTCAAAATTGCCATTTCTATAATCTTCAATTTACCTTCCATACCCCTTTGATGGTACTTTCACAAATAGTTCATACATTGTATCATTATAATTGTGTAGAAATCTTTCTGGAGTTTAGGTATTGATATATTTTAATTGTTGATTGTTTTAATTCATCAATGATACATTCTTCATTTACAAAAAATCTTTAAACCCGAAACTCATTACACCCATTTAAATAAAATAAAAAAAATAAGTTGGTAATTATTGGAATTACATGTTTTTCTCCTATTTAGTTTTTTAGAATTACTACTGAGACTATTAATTTAATTCAAATCCAAAATCTTTGAAGTTTATTTTAATTTAACTATTACTTGATTTTATACCCTTAGTGGTTTCTAGTTTTATATTTTTACTCTCATTCTCGAGCGGATTCTGAGCCTAAGATTGCATATTCTTTCCTGATCATATTTATTAAGTGAAACATGGGACATGTAAACCTATCAGATCTTTCATTGAGATCTGATTGAGGTAATGTATAAAAAAATACAATTTTAATATGATTGAGTAAATATTTGTTGAGATACTTTTTCTTGAGACCTTCCTTAAATTTTTCATTCATTAAGCTCATAGTTTCCATGAATTATCTTAGTAGGTGTAGTTATTCCAAGTTGATTATCCCTTCCTACCCAATGCTTTGTATTTTTCATGACTCTACTTTCAACATGTGGGAGGGAAATTTTCAGCCAATGGAGAATGGATGATTTTACTAAAGAGATTTATTATGGTTCTTACTGGACTAATTTATTATAATCTATGTATAATTTTGGTATTTCACACCTATCATGTTTTCATGAAAAATAAAAAAAATTGGGTTATGTAATAAGAAGGTCAAAAATCACCATTTCCATGCCGATGAATCCCTTGAAGTACCATATGTGGTTAGGGGATGGATGTGAGATTTGGACTAGACTATAATTTATCAAAATATAAAGAATGAACAAAATAAAAGAACATGATACCCTATAGACTCACTTGATATATTCACGTATCTAACAAGAAATTTTTGTAGTATAGAATTCATTTTTTATTAGAGGTGTTCTTTCATTACATTGTTCAAGATAATCACGCAGCATACTTCGGATCATACCCTCCATTTTGATATTGTTTTTTCACTGTATACTCACCTACCCTCAGCCTCAAATCCATTTGAAACTTTTTGATGAAGTCATCATAATTGATTTTTTTATGAAGTAGAGAAGACATAATCAAAGAAAGTATATGGTTATGAACATGTATTCAGTTTATGAGAATAACTCCAGTTTCATTTTACCATGAGTAGTGAGAGAATATTCATTGTGAAGTAAATTGAATTTGGGTATATAATTTGACGAACTATTTTTAAATTGTAACCAAAAGATTAATAATTCATTTGAAGAATTGTGCTATGAGGCATGACTGATTTTATATGGAGTGATGATTCTAGAGACTGAATTTTTTTATTGACACTTTGTTTTATTTACATGGTATTAATGAATAAGTTCTATTTTAAAAATTGATTACATTTTGAAATCCCCATTGAGATATTTTTCCTTGGGGACAAGAAATTGTTCAAGTGTAGGTTAGTTTATTAAGATGAAATTTTATATAAATTCTATTGTCATTTGAATAAGGATTATTCATGTTTTACTTTATAATGAACCAAGTATTATTTGATTATTTTAGGAAGTATGATTTCAAGGTTTCAAATGAAAATCTAGATAAAATGATCAAAAATGATCATTACACGTAGTGAAACTCACTTACACGACGTGTAGTCATCTTTCACAACATATGAAAAGGCATGAACCAAGTCAAGAAAGAATTACAATCCATTGATCAATTAAAATATGTGATTCATCAATACATATTGTGTAACATTTGAATTTCAAATTCCTATTTAAAGATCTAGACTAAATGAAGATACACGTTTTGAAGGCTAGTTACATGTCGTGAAAGGAGTCAATTTCAAAATTTAAAAGATCTAGGATGAGATTTTCATGAGATTCACACAAGATTCAAAAATCAAGGAAAAAATCTTGTTTCAGAATTACACAATATGGTGGCCCAGTACATGTCATGTAATATCAAAATTATTTATCTACAACAAAGGAATAGTGGATATAATGTAGGCACTTCTTTGTTTTCTCCCATTTTTCTCTCATTCTCTCTTCTTCCTTCTCTCTCAAAAACTCAACTTGAATCCATTTATTATAATATTTTAAATCAATTAAAGCATTTTTTTATTTAACTTTATGAAGTTTTCATCATAATTTTACATCTTAAAGATGATCTACATGTGTTATCTATTTCAATTATTGATCTACGACAAACCCTTGTTATGATCTTCCCTGTTCTTATTTCAAGTAAGTGTTTGGTTGAAGTTGTGATTTCTTCAAGTTGTAAATTTATTATTCTTGAATGAATGATATTTAATTTTGTAATACCAATTATTATTGGTAAAAATAACATTTTTTAAATTCATTTCCTATTCTAGATCAATTCTATGAAAGAGTAGCTAAATTGATTATGGTAAAAATCAAGTGTAGGGGTGTCTGATCTCATTAAATCTTTAATTATAAACTTGGTAACAGTAAGGATGGTAGTTAGGTTATGACAAAAAAAAATATCTAATTGTTTTGAGAAAACCCTCCCATGAGAAGTTTGAATGAATGGCCTTAACCTGATCAGTGTCGATTATGTTATGGCCAATAGCCTATGATACTTTGTTCCTTGGAATCTAAGACAAATGCATATAGGTTATAGCTATCTCTAGACCAAAGAAATTTTTCCTCTTAGATAGATCTATTTGATTTGACCATAGTCAACTAGTGTCTATTTCTTGGTTTGTAGCCTAAACCTTAGGACTATACCAAGTAACTATTGAGATTATCATTTTACCTAAACCCCGAAATTGATCTTGATCCCTTTTATCTCTATAATCTTAATTTCCAATTCCTTATCATTATTTTATTCCCAAACTTAATCAACTTGTGAATACTCCCACACCTAGGGTTCAAATCCTCAATTCCTAACATCCATTTCAATCCTTGTGGGACCAAATCCATACTATCACTATATTACACCTTAGTAGCCAGTGTCGTTTGGGAAATAATAAATCTAATCTGACCATAGCCCACATGAATTTAACGATGTGTGTGGGAGAATCAGTGGGGTAGATGGAGAAGTCATCCATACATTACCTCGTCAATTTTTTATATTGAGAAAAACATCCCGTAAAACGTTTGGGCATTAGTTTCCTTACTGAATCGAGTGGTGTAACATATGAAATCAGAAAAATATAGAATATATCACACACTAACATGCTAAAATAAATTACCTAGCCTTATACTCATCTACCACTATCATCACACAATACACTTGACTGAAACCGCTAAGGTTGAGATCTAAAACATGTATACAAGCACCAAATTTCGCTATTAATTATTAATTAACCATTAATTATTTAATATTATCCCATATTTATTTCCAATAATAAAAATCTAATTATCCTAAACCTAATGTTTTCAGCACTATAATTTTCAATATTATATTCTAAATTAATTCGTCATTATTTATGAAAATCAAGATCCATCCTCATTTATTTGTTAATTAATTTAACATTTAATAAATTTTGGATACTCTATGACTCATCCTAAGCTACCACAACAAAGATGCACTTATCATGCATAGAGTAAAACTATATTAAGAGGTTGGAAACTAATCATATAATATATAAGAATATATCCATTTAAAAGAATCAAGAAATAATATATCAGTGAGAATGATATTATCTTGACTCATGTCAATTACCTTAGCATCATTTCTAACAAAATTTCATATAGTATATAAATAACCAATCCCACTAACACTGACATAATCCATCATTGAATTCTAGAGCATCTATCCTGGTGCTCTCCAATCATTCTTAATGTATTAAGTTTCATAAAAAATCAAGGCTTTAATTCCCTAGAGTATGAATATAAAAAAAATAGGTATTTTTAAAATGACACGATCAAATTGAAATTAAGGCTATAGACCCAAGGAATATGGGACTTTCACAAGAGGAGTGAGATAAAAAAAAGTTCAAAGTTATTATCTTTAGAGAAAAACCATTTTAATTCCTTCTAGAATTAACTAGTTTATTATGTATAGTTTTTCAGCATCAAGAAAAATATCGGTAGTAACTAAACATTGTTAGGAATAAGCATAAACATACTTGAAGCATTAATTACATAATGATACAATTTCCATGAAAAATGGTAATTAATTATCATACTTCTTCTACTATTCACCTAATATTACTATTATTACATTGCTTATTCACTTCGTACAATTAAACCATGTTAAAAACATAAATAAAAAGTAAACAAGTAGATATAAAACTATATAATAAATATCTAGAGGAAAAAATAAGAATATCCTAAAAACATGTGAGAAAAATATCCCCATTAATTGAATTTATATGAAATAATCAATCACATGCACAAATATTCTATATTTTAATTCTTTAAAATCGCATAAGATTAACTAATAAAGATAATAAACTACATGAAAGAATATTCCAAGAGTAATTCTATAATTGCATTCAACGAAACATTTTCTATCTCTTCTGATAATATATATTTGATTAATTTAATATCATATATCATAAAAAAATATGTAATTTCATTTTCTTCCACCCTTACAAATTTCCATTTTATTAAATAATCATTCTTCATACAATTATTAAGATTATTATCTCACATAAAGTTACTCGTATCTATCAATACATAGAAACTAAAGCATTATCAAATAACACCTTCACAAATTCAAAGAGAATAATTAGATCCCTCACCTGAAAAGAAGTCCAAGTCACACTACATCAAAAATAGAGTGAGAGATAGAGAGGTTTCACATTTGCTGAAACTCATAAGAAATGGCATGGATGATTGTATAAGGGTTACAATACTCCATGAGAAATGGTTGGATCGTTCGATTATGAGAGAAATAAGGAATACATAATGAGGGGAAATAAATCTCAATTTTAGGAAAAATAGATATGATTCCTGAGGTATTTCCAAAAACACTATATTGCTTTCCCCTTTATCCTAATTAAGTTAGTTTTGATTTAATTCCTTAATCATGCCCCATTTAAAACTCCCAATATTATAAAATTCAAAGATATAATCTATATTTATTTACTTGATAATTAAACCTACCTTTTCACTATAATTTATCATCATTTTAATATAAAATAAGTTTCTCATCATTCTAGAAAAATTCTAGAATTTTTGGTTAAGTAGCTGATTCACAATGAGGACTGACCATGCCAAGTGACTGCATTAACCGACTGCATGAAGTATGAAATAAACAATGAATATAGAAAACATGAATAAAATGATCTACCAAATGGATTGAACATATAGACCTACCACATAATCAAACAAGAATCTACACTGATCGACTATACTAGCAAAGGATCGACTGTATGAACAAAAAGCAGTTACACAAATTAACCACTTGAACTGTGAATCAATCATATAAGTAGAAAAGTGACCACATGGTTAGACAAGTGACTACAAAAATAAACATATGATTTCATGGTCAATCAAGTAACTATATGAACAAAAAGGTAAAATACTTTGAGCACCCTCTCAAAACCTCCATACCATAGGAGAAAACATGGTGTTTTAAAAATCCATGCCCATATAATAATAAAAATAACTCATAATGGAATTTAAATTCATTTTTAGAGAGTTTCATGACTATATTATCTCATTTTAGCATTTTTTTTTAGCACATGATCTATGTTTTAAATGATAATATTACTTATAAAATATAAACAATCACTTTTAGTCATACTAACCACATTAGTATTTGAAATGATATATAGTTTATTCCTACACGGAAAAAATGATCTACTAGTTATTGTGATGAATTTCCATTTTGTATCAATATTTTTTTATTATCTTTGATCATGTGATTCATGTTTGGAACTAAATTATCATTTTTAAATTTAAAAAAAAAATTAATCTTAGTCATATAAGTAACACCAGGAATTACAATTACGAGTGGTTCATTACTAGAAATGATTTATCAATCATTTCACTAAATTTTTTTTTCAATCTTATAACAGTTCTTCGGTTTTGAGAATGTGAAATTTATTTGGAATAAAAATATGACTTATAAATTGAAAATTTACATTTCTAGTCATACCAACCACAAAATATGCTAAAATGATGTGTGATTTGTTTCAATCAGAAAAAAAAATATTTATTGTTAATTATGGATATTTCTAAGTCAATATGAGAATTCTTTCATAGTTTTAAGCAAGTAATGCTTATCCTAAACTAAAATAAAATTTTTAAATGGAAAACACATACTTTCAAGCATCCCAACCACACTATTCATCAAAGTGATGTGTGTTAAATTCCAATATGACATAAATCAATAGATTTTCCTTTTCTTAGAGTTTCATTAAATTATGATCAATTTTTTTCTATTTTGGTATGTTTTTTCATGATTTGAATGAAAAAATGACTTCTAAATTGATAGCATGCACTTTTAACTATGTAAGGAACATCACACGTTATAATTATGCATTTCTCATTCATTAAATTCCAAATGATTCATCATCCATTGTCCTAGAGTTTTATATTAACAAAAAATATTTTTATTGGTTTCAAGAATGAAATGGATGTTTTGAACTAAAATATCATTTCAAATTGAAATTAAAAAGTTTCAGAATACTGATCGTACCAAGGGAATAAAGTAATATAATTCATTCATATGCATAAAAAAAGATTCATTAGTAATTTTACTAGAGTTTCACAAAAATCCAAGATTGTTTCATAAGTTATTAGTTTGTGACATGTGTTTGTAAGGAAATATGAATTATTGATTGAAAACAACCACATTCAGGCCTATGCCTCATGCACACATTATATTCAATTATATTTCATAATTGTTGTTAAAAACTGACTCATTGACCCTTATCACAGAGTTTCTTGAAAAATCAACAATTTTTTCTATATTTTGAGCATATTATATAATTTTTCAATTCAAATTGAATTTTAAATTGAAAAACATGTTGATAGATATTTTAAGAACATCGCGCATCTAAGTGATATTTTTTATTTTCTACTTGACTCAAATGAATCATACAAATTAATTATATATTTTCACATAAAAAAGTGTGAGTTTCTTAGATTTGAGCATGTGACATTCATTTTGAACTAAAATATGTCTTTAAATTCAAAAAATACACTTTCATTACATATAACTAAAATAAATATTATTAAATTAATAATTTTTAGATAAATAAATCAAAATATTTCCTCCTCAGGGTAAGTATCATGTTAACGTAGAGAAGTGATTTTATGCATCTTAAGTTAGAAATAAAATTATAATTCATAACATTCTTATTGAATAAAAATCATATAAATAGAACACATATTTTTTTAAAAAATAATAATGTATCAACATAAAAATATTATATAATTTTCTACTTTTCTATTTTGAACTTTATTAATTTTCCAAATTCCCTCTTTATGTTTATCTCTAATATAAAAGACATTATCTCTACAAGGAAAATCATGAAATGTTTAAGTAATCCCAAGATAAAGAACACCCTCTAATGAATTGATAATTAATTCTACATTTTCATTTATTAATAATATCATAATGGAAGAATTTTGATTTCAAAGATAATATGTATAAAAACCCTACACTGATTTTAATGACATTGTGAAGGGATTGTAATTTTATCCCTCCTTACAAAAATTGACTTTTTCAAATCCTAATTATCAACTCTTCTTCATCAGAAAAATTTCACTTGAAATATCATATAGTCCAACTGTAATATTTTATTGATGAACCAAAAGTAGTAAATATTCATGTAAGTTTAATTTACTTCCATAAAACCCAATACATGAATCACTTTATCAAAAATAATGAATATATTATCTCTAATAGTACTATGATTACCATATTCCTTTGTATAGAATATATAAAAATTAAATATGTAAATATTTTAAAATAATACATGAAACATTGATCATTTATCAACCTATTTCAATTTGAAAAAAATGGATTTAAGATTTATGTCTATTTATAAATGTGGTCATGAAACCAAATAATAAACTATTTTTTTTGTATTTGATATTCAACCATCACCCCTTAGTAGATTCAGATTCCTATGAATGTCATTATGAATTTAAATGTAAGGAATGACCTATACACTATTATAAAAAAAACATATAGGTGGCCCTTTTTCTAATCTATGGTGGATATTATCATGACATATCTTCCTAAAATTAATTTACCTTTGATGTGAACACCGTGGAGATATTTTTTAAGATCAATTCTAACCATATTGGATAGGTATTCATTAAAACAATTAATAGATCATTTCAAACTATATTACTCCATATAAAAACTTTATAACAATATTTGATTTTTTGATATCCCCTTTCAATATATTCACATAACATTAGACAAGGTATATCCATCTAAAATATATGGGGAAAATCATATCTCACTTTCCAAGTGAACCATAATGTTAAAATATTTATTAATTAATGATGGTTTTAAGACTATCTCTAACAAAAAAAATTATAGAAGAATTTGTTTCCATTATTAGAAATTAATACATGTCAATAACCTTATTGGATATTGTTTTATAAAATAAACTTAACTTAGTTATTATGTGATAAAACTTATTTTTTGAAATATTTTTCATATTTCCATGGGTGGAAAATCATAAATCAAAATATGAAAATAATATTATTTTAATCCTTTTAACTTCATATCATTTTTTGATATTTTTTCAAATTTCATGGATACTCATATGGGGTTATTACAATATTTTAAAAAAATTGAAATCAAAATCTCTCTTTCCCATAAATATTTTGATCCACTAGAGGAGGAAATGATCACTACCCCTCCTTTACTTCAACCAACTCTTCCATGATTCCAATTTCAATCATTTTTAACCTTGCATTGACAAAATATTTGATCTTTCCTATGTATTTAGTAATCTACCAATTACAAAGTCATATATATTTCTCTAGATATTCATAAAATCGTAAATATCTTTAACATATAAACTCTTTATGTAAGGTAATTTAAATATAATTTATAACCTTCTTCATCTCACTATTACAATGATTCCAAAGAAAATTTAACCAAATTCACTGATAGCATCCTTTACCTTATCATGTAGTCCTGTTAATATCACTTTGGGATATGCCCACATTGATATGAGGTGGTAAATTATTGTGGAAGTAGTTTTTAACAAATAAAACATTATCCCACTTTTACCACCTCACTTTTCATTGAATGGATTTATCTCTTTTATGTCATCTTATTTATTCTTTCGTTGGTATTTATGAATGAAAATAAGTAAAATACCTGAAACCAATGTTTGTTAATAAGTTTTACCAATAAGATGGATGATTACATCCCTATTAACATGTGGTTATTATTCCATGAACCCAAATTCCTATTAATTTTCATTAGAAGATCCTGAAAGGGTATAACCTTGGACCTGTAAAAATGTCACCAATTAGTAACACCAATTTGAGTAAAATATGTGGCTTGTTACTCTCAGAAGAATATCAACAGTGACAGTCTCATGTATCCATTATAATAAATGGTTTTTATCTCTTTACCAATCACTATGATCAATATTGGATGCCTCAATATCTTATAGACATCTACATTACATGGAATTTGTAGGTATACTATCACAACAATATAGTATTCAATGGGTTTCTTCTTTTTCTTCAAACCTCATAGTTTATGTATATACTATAGTATATATCAGTCACTACCTAGGCTTGGACATAGTATAATGGATCACAATATAACTTACTATTGTTGAATCCTTATCCTCATCCTTCTTTAGTGCAAGAGGATGTATATTCTCTACACAACGTTGTTTGTCTCTTTATTTTTCTTCAACTCAAATAAAATTCTGAAAATATATACTAAGTTGGGTTATTTCCTCTTACTTTAACACATAGAGTATATAATAGGTACATATTATTTGTTCCTTCACACTTCTCTTTCAGTTTTTCTTCTTTAACTGATAGACAAAACTCTGCCTTTAGTGTGGGAACTTCTCCTACAACTTTAAAAATATGAACACATGTCTATAGAGTTGGTTATATATTTATTTTTCATTTTTCATGAATTATTTTTGTATATATATTTTATACTATGTGGGAAAAAATCTCATGAAATTAAAATTTGAGTTTTTGGGAATCATGGTTATTCAAAATCTCATAATCTTTAGTTACCTAATTTATTTTATTTTTTCTAAACCTACTTAAAGAATAAAAATAATTCTACATGATATTTAAGATACCATGGCCTTATTTCTAATATTCTTATTGAAATTTATCCTATAAACTCAAAATTTAACAGCATCATAAATTATTCATTAATTCCATGTTTATATCATGATCACATATTGGCGATGTTTTTTAAGGAGGATTATGATTTAAAAAATAAAGGTGTAGGGTTCTCGGTATTTTAAAAACTAGGTTTAGAGAGGTGTGAACCACATTCATACTTCGCAATATTCTACCATGGAAGTGTGAACCCTATTGATGTTTCCTTTGAAATATTTACATAGGAGGCTCGAATTGGGTTTACGCTACCTCCTGATCCAAATCTACAAATAATGGCACCCCCCCCCCCCCTCCATTTTCTTCCCATATATAATTTTCTATGAAGATCTTATAAAATTCATTCTCAACATATATTTCAGGCTTTTAAAAATGTAAAATTTCTTTTAAAAAGTTTAATCATCTAATTTTATTTATTTATTTATTTTATATTATTTATTAATTTAATATGTGTGGAAGTATGAATGTATAAATTATTGTTATTTATATGATTTAACTTTTTAATGGATCATTT
The DNA here is from genome assembly GCA_963277665.1 of Viscum album. NCBI lineage: Eukaryota > Viridiplantae > Streptophyta > Magnoliopsida > Santalales > Viscaceae > Viscum > Viscum album. The sequence continues at coordinate 387,153,793 of OY728163.1, read as the reverse complement.
TTTTTATGATTTAATTTAAATTGAATAATTTAGAAAATTTAAAAATGTTGTTTACATAATTTAAATTTTATGTATAAAATATCATTTATATTTAAGGAAATATTATTATTTAAAAAATTTATATAATTTCAATTTACATGGTGAATAATTAGATTGGAATATTTTTATAAGTATATATCATTATATATTATATTTAAAGTAATATAAATTTAAATTATAATATTCCATACACATAGGTAAATAAAGTGAATCTTATTAAATAGTTTGTAAAAATTAAATTATAATTAATTATTTAAAAAATAATAATTATATTATATATCGTATTTAAATTTATTTAAATATATATATTATATAATTATATATATATAATTATTTTAATTTTATTTAATACAACATACTATTAATAATATGTTTAGTAGTTATGTATAAAATAAAAATATTTTTATTTTTGAAAATGTAGTTTTTTAAAAAATATATATATCTAATTATATTTTAAAATATCAATAAATAAGTTTTAATATATTTCAGTGTGTATATATATGTTTTATTATTTGTATATAATATTTGAAAATTAATATATTTGTAATTTAAATTGTAAATAATTAGATTTGAATATATTTATATGTAATGTTAATATATATTATATATATAGTAAAATAAATTTACATTATAATATTCAATAAAAATAGGTAAATAAATTGAATCTACTTAAATATATATATATATACCCATTGAAAATTTTAAATTTTATAAAACTTAATTAATTCAAAAAACGAATATATACTTATCTAATTTTATTATTTTGAAAGTAACATAATATTGCATTATTTTAATAGTTATTTCAGTGTAAATTAACTTACTTTTTTTAAATAAATTTTACAAAATTTTCTATTAACATTATTTTTTTGGTTATGTGTATATATTTCATTTTATTTGAATATTATATTTGAAAATTTATATTAGTAATTTGTTTAAAATTCATCATTAAATACTAAAAGTGTATCCATATATATATATACTGATATTTAAAAGTATGTAATATAATTATATGGATATATATGTAGATATTTGTTATTTATTGGATTCGGTTATAGGTAAAGTTATAATATATAGAACATAATAAGTATCCCACAAATCATGTTAAGAATATTGTGTGATGACTGGTCTTTTGATGACCGACCAATGTATGACTAAAAATGTATGTATTTTTTTTGTATGTGGTTATATTTATAATAATTTCATTTTCTTTTCATTGTTGATGAACTATGTGTCATCCCTCTCTCTATCTATGTATATAAGGACCTATGTGTCTATGTAAAAATGTTATGTATCCCAACCCCAAGTCCCCCTCACTTACATGTGAGTAACATGATAATAAAAGTGTGTTCGACTAGAGGTGTTACTATTTGAAGCTAGATTTTTACATCATGACTTAAAGGAGAAAAATGGTTGCTGAAATTTGAGATAATAGGGGCCCCAAGAGTCCCCCCCCCCTCCTATGGTTTGGTTGGTTTATCATTTAATGAAAAACTAATCCATATAAAATTCAAAAGATCAATACACGGTTTGTTTATCATAACAAATTTTAACCTGTTCAACATTTGATGATGTGGTATAAATAGATATTACTTTTTATTAAATTTAATTTCTAGGTAATAATGTATGTGTCAATAATGAAGTTATTTATATATATCGGGGTTTTAACTATAGTTATCCCTCTATAAGATTAGAAAAACTTCATGAAAGTATGAATATAAATATGTGTGTGTGTGTGTGTTTGTGTGTGTTATTAATTAGATATAGTTATAGGTAAATTTGAAAATGTATAACATAATAACTATCACAAATAAATTGTTATTTGTATTTTATAATTATTGATCTTGAGATGACTATATAATGTATGATTGAAATTACATGTCGTATTTATTTTACATCTAATTATTATATTTGTAATAATTGACTAATTGTGAGATGACCAACCAATGTATGATTTAAATTTCATGTAATTGTTTTATATATAGCTATATAATTTGTAATAATTTCATTTTCATTTCCATCTTGATGAGATTCATGTCATCCCTCTCTCTAAATATGTAAGGAACTATGTTTCCCTTTAAAAATGTAATATATCCCAAACCCCAAGTCCCCCTCACTTGAATGTGAGTAACATTGTAATAAAAGGCTGTTTGATAAGAGGTGTTGTTGTTTGAATCTGTATTTTTACAACATGATTAAAAGGAGACTGAGGGTTATTGAAATTCAAGATTATAGAGGCTCTAGGAGTTCACCCCTAGGTTTTGGTTGGTTTATCAAATAATGGTAAACCAATCCATTGAAAAATTCTCTATATCAAGTCACAATTATTTAATCATAAACAATTTAAATATTTTCAATATTTTATGATGTAGTATACAACATAATTTTAACAATTTTGTAAAGGTAATCATGAATGATTCTATATTCTATAATGGTGAGCTAATTTATACTAATTATGGTTTTAGCTAGAGTTTTACACCTACAACAGTTGAAAATATTTATGAATTTTTGACATTGGCTGAAGTTTATAGGAATATTCATAGACATTTAAAAATAATTTATAATAAATCAGTTACTTTAATTACATATCGACATCTTCAATAAATTGAGTTTCTATGACATGTTTAGTATTCTCTTCTCAGTGATGACAATTGGGTGGATATATCATCATCGTTCAATAAAAAATGAAAAAATGGTTTAAATAAATTATATGAGGTTATTTTTGATATTGATGAGGTGTAAGATACTACAATAGAACCATGTTTTGTGAGCTCTATTGAAGTTGGTCCTTCAAAACAATATCATTTATTTCCTTCAAATATGACTCTGGTAATAGAAAAAAAAATTGAATAAGATGAACAAAATTTGGAAATAACTGAAGAGAACATCTCTATTTATACTCTTGATTTAATGAATTCCAATTTATATAATGAATAATTATCATGTAATGCATCAGGAGATTATATAGTTGAGGATGATATGTGGAATTAACCTTATGTGGTTCCTTTGATAGATAGGTAATAACCAATTAGTGGTAACTATCCTACATTATTGACTTCCTTAGTTGAAGGAATGTTGTGTGCACAACATTTTTCTGGGATATCATTACATGATCTACTAAATTCCCTAGCATTATTGGTAATATTTTGGCATCGATTAATACAACCATATATTTTGGGTAGAAGTTTGACAGTAAAATTTCCTTGAAAAATGTGTTAAAACCCACATATAGTGACATGTTTCATTTGTGGTTAATGATTCTAAGAAGGAAGAATATCTAATTTTTTATGAAAAATATATGATAGAATGTAAATTTATAATGTGAACAATATATGATAAAATGTTTTCATGTTGGAGGATAACAAAATTAGAATACCTACACACTTGTGTACATCCAAGCTTGTCGTATGATCAATATTCACTTGATGTAGAGTTTATATTGACTATTATTATAGAGATGATACAAACATGTCAATAAATTCTTATGCCCCTTGTCTAGGAAGAATACAATAGTCGTTCAAAAACATGATATGCTATGAAAAATCTTGGAATGAAAAATAAAAGAAAATTGGGAAATTTTATGGTGATTGGGATGAATCATATACAGTTTTTTCTAGCTACGATGATTTTGTTCTCTTAAAAATCAAGTTATTTATCATTTGGAAACTATTGAGTATGTATCCCCAATTTAAAGAGTTTATCAAACCAAGGTGATGTCCCATAGGCTATTTTGGGAATTTAGGCAATGTCTCACTACTTTCCTAAACTTTAAACAATTAATTCAAGTCTATGAAAATTTTATTTATGATAAATATATAGGTGATCTATGTATTTCTACCACACATGATGGTAATCATACTCCTATACCACTTTCATTTTCTAATTTTGAAAAAGATAATTTTGAATCTTATAGTTGGTTTTTTGATAGTATACACATTCATGTCACACAAATCCAAGGAGTGTGTCTAATATCTAATCATCATCAAGCGATTATAGAGGCCATTAATAATGATGGAGTTTCATGGAGAGAACTGAATTCTTATCATCGATACTGCATTAGATGTATTTTCAATAACATGCATAAGAATTTAAAATATAGGTCAATAAAGAAGGTGATCATCAAATTGGTTATGTTTTCTTAAACTCATATTTTTATGAAAAAAAATAATATCATTTTAAATAAATTATTATCTTCTAGTTTCATAATATGATCCCCAGTAAGGAAATATTGGTCAATGACTTGATGAAATTTTAAGGTCTAATAAAAATTTGTATTAGTATACCTCAATTTAACATTTTTATTTTTGAACACTTTTAAGGAGAAGTGAGAACCCTCGTAGAAGAACGAATTAAGCACGAAAGGATATTAATTTTTTTTTGAAGAAAAATGAGAGCCAATTAGAATTAAACTCCCTAAACATTATCCAGGGCATAGAATTTACCTGAGTGCCCGAATAGACCCTCAAGATGTCTTCATAATGTTTTTCAAGATGTCCAAATACTGCATGTATTCCTCTGTGTTAATCTTCCCCATGTTAAAACCTCTAATAAATATGTGTTTTTTCCAATTAATCCATTCACTTTTCACCTTTTTATTTTCTATTCTAAGAATTATTCCCATCATTTGGTTGATGACTTCCTGCAATGCCTTAATATCCTGGAATTTATCCACCATTTATTCATGTGAGTGAAAAAGAAGATCAATGTGTTTCATCACCAAGGAAATCTATTTCTGAGAGTCAAAAAGAGTTCCTGCCACACACTGCTTCTCTATAGTATGTGAAACTCACACCTCCTCACACTACAGACTAGGAGGATATGAAACCTCTGATGGGGGAGGGTAAAAATCCATAAAGGGAACCTGACCAACACCTACTTTAGAAATATAATCATCTGTCACAAGTATGCCAGCACCATTACCTGCCTTCGAAAGAGTTTCACCTTTACATTTAGACCTAGTTATAGCAGGACTGGTAAAGTTAGAGTAGTCTTTCCTTGGGTGTATCCTCAGGGTATGCTTGATAAACCCTTATTAATTGGTATAGGTATTCTTGACCTGCCATAAAGAGGTTCTAAAATAATCCTCTTTAATCCCCACTTCCTTGGACTCAGTAGGGGAGTATGAATCTGAGTTCATATCTACATGATAAAACTCCCATCCTATAGTGGAATCCTCACCAAGGTTGACCTCCATCTCAATACCTTCACAAGGACAATAACCCTCACCTTCTACTAGCATAGCAACCCATTTTTGAGAATTATTGAAACTACCTCTATATTTAAGCTTCCCAGCATAGGAAGGTTGGTCCATCTTGGCCTGTATTGAAATGGATGGACCACTTGGATGTGAAAAGCCATAACCCATGTATTTAAAATTCATAGGAGTGTCATCTCTGATTGAGCTTTGTGGATCCTCACCCATGGATATATCCTCATCAACTACCTCATTCGTGGTAGCTTCATTGAGTGGAACTAGCTGTATTCCCATACCAACATCCAAGTGCACCTTCCTCTCCTTGTGCCCCTCCACTTCCTAAACTTAACATGCCTTCTTCCTAACCCCATCCCTCCCTTTTAGAGGCACACTATCAGAGAATGGAATGCCTAAATCCTTTTTTAGATGTTTGAAAATATCAAAAACTTTTGGGTTCATTTGATAATAATTTGAAGCCTTCTGGGGAGCCTCTGATCTATCCTTATTACACTCTTATACTTTCATCCTGCTAACACCCTAATCATGATTCAAATTTGCAGAGATATCCATAACCCCTAGTTATAAATTCATTGGTACTTTATCTTTCTGAAGAGGGTGATTATACACTTACTCCATATTCAAGTTAACACCTAAGGGACCTACAGGTGGTCCCAAATCTCTCTCATTAATAGGAACAACCACCCCATGGTGAGAATGGTTATAGAGGAAAATAGATGATAAGTGCCCCAAGTGTTGACATGAAGAGAAGTAGTCTGACCATGATTCAAAGATCACTGATTGTCTACATCGATACTCCTCCCCCGCTGTGATCCAAATCCAATCAACAGGTGGCTTAGAAATATCTACTTACACACATATACATAGGAAGATAGGGTGAGACACTGAGTTGGTTTGTCTATATGAGAACAAGAAAATCCTCACAAGATTTCTAAGAATTCAAATAATGGAGGGGTTTTAAAAATGAAGATTAATACTAGGAAAACTTACCCAAATAGCTGTAGTCGGAATATCCCGTTTCATATGGAAGTCATAGGACCATTGGAATAGGTATAATCGATAGTTGTTTCATGTGTGAGTATGTCTAGACCATGTAAGAATCAGATCCTCCTCTGATGAGAAGGAAACCATAATATGATGGTTGTTAATAATCCCAACGGTTGCGCATTCCTATAAACCCTAGGCACCGAACACAAACCTGTTGAAAGCATCGACCGATATACAATAGTTCCTAAAGTGATCCACCAAGGTCCTATTGAGGACCACTGAAGCTTCTAAGAACTTTGACAGTGAAAGAGAAATATTAGGGCATCACATGTGTATATTGGGAACTTTAGGAAAAATCTAAATTGTAGGGAAAGGTGAGAGTAAGTTTGGGTTAGAGAAAGGAGAGAAGGTGGGCCGGACTCTGAAGGGTCCCTCCCCCTCCAGTGGTGGAGGGACCGGATCTGTGGCCATCACTTCCTAGATCCTCTCAAATCTTCGAGTTCCCAATGCCATACTCTCTATGTGTGTATTATTATATAATGAAAATTCCAAATAAAAAATTTATCAATTGCATATGATGGTGGTAGAAGATATGGACATAAGACGAAGAGTATTTTGGAGGGCATAAATGGGGTATTCAAGGGCGTGTATAAATTTTTGATCATAGGGTTAGTATAGGAGACATTTTATAGATATGTGATTCACTTTTTTGTAATAGTATTAGTAGGCTTATCAAAGGATGAAATTAGAATATGTTTTTGTCAGAATTTCTTAATATACATTGATCAGATACAACAAGATGCATCATCATTATGTGTTAGAACATTTGATTGGGTAAAGAGTCAATTTTGTGTGAAAAAGTTCCATGAAATACCCATAGAAAATATTGGTTCAGTGATGGTTGTTGTATTCGAAAGTAGGTATTTTGATTACTTTCATTTCCAGGAATTGTGATTTCTATGTGCACATGTTATTGCAACTTGTGCATTAGTGAACAAATCATAGGACCCCTATGTTGACTCAATGTATCATGTGACCACTCTATTTGACGTTTATAATCAAATGAATATGGTTCTTAATGTTAAAAGGTTTCTTATTATGGAATTTTAATTTATGAATTATTTTATTTCTATTTTTTCATTGAGGGGTTATTTTATTTTTTGTTTGAATCATAAATAATCATTTGGTATTTTATACTTTTACCTTTCCCACACATCAACCAGTTTAGACGCTTGATATTACAAGGTTGTTCCCTTGGGGATGACCAAAGTCTACTCATATCATAAATGAGATAGGTTGGCCTCAAAAATAGGTAGAGGTAGCGTGATGGACTAATTTTTTACATAGAAGGTAATACTCATAAAAATATCACCAACAAGAATTATAGGGCTCCTATTAACATCATCCTTTATTGGATTTTTATATTTTATCATGAATGTGTACATTTTTTTCATATATAAGATTTTTAATTAATGAATCCTCTTATTTCTAACTTTATTCAATTATAGCTAATTTCATATTTAGTTTATTTTATTTCATGTTTATATCAAAGATAATTTTGTGATATTTCACCAATTAAGAAATTAAACACATAATATAAATAAATAACAAGAGGTTGAGTTGCCAATATTTTGTAGTACTTTTATCATGGTCAATATACATACACTACAAAAAATAGATGGTTAGTGGTGGTTATTTAATGGTCTTTAAGTAGTTTAAACTACCACATAATTCTTTAGCAGTGGTTCATAAAATCACAGCGTATTTCACGATCACCAGTCAATTATCTGTGGTTTTTTATTTTACTGTACTTTTTTTAAAAGTATTTTTAGGAAAATTTAGAGATAGTTTGTTTTTTAATCAACGTTAGTTATTTAATAAAAAAATTATTCATTTGGAATATAAGAAAAATAAAATTAACTACCACATATAATTTTGCAGTGGTATTTTTAGAGGCGGTTAATCAAAACTGCCGCTAAATGCCGTCAATAATATATGTTTACCAATGGTAAAAACAAACCACCACTAAATCTGTTTCGATTTTAAAAAAATATTTAATAAAAAATTATAAATATAAAAAAACTGAAATTATATAAACTAAAACATAAATATATGATAAGACCATAATTTATACATCACACATCCATAGTCATACAAACATCCACGATCATCAAAACCTAAGTCTCAGTCACCCCGTACATCAACCAATACCTCAGTCATCAATATATACATATAAAATATGTCCAAAATCAACCCATTCCCAATATAAATCCATTTTATAACCCCCACTATTTCTATCTACCTATATATCATCTATTTCAACTGAAATCAACCAAATCACTTCATCAGCTGTAAGAAAAATTAAAACAAAATGTAATAAATCAGAATTACAGAAGAATAATTGATACAATTTTAACATACCATGGAAACTAAGAACTGTCACAACTACGATCTGAAAAACTTCATGGATTGGAACGGTCAACCTCCTTTTTACTGCTGGAATCTTCCACCTACAATGAAAACTATAATATTTAGGAAAGGAAATGTGAAAGAGAAAAGACATAGAATATATTCAGAAAGTTACACATAAAATTTGTTATTTTTTTAATTGAATTGACTAAATTTTTACAGAAAACAAATAATATATGATGAAAAATACTTTTAAAACATAAATATACCTATTTAAGATAAGATACAACACTTGAAACTAAAAAAGGATAAGTAAATATTCAAATATATTTTTAATTCGACTTATGGTGTGCTTCAAATTTATTTAATAAATTGTTTTTAAATATTTTGACATCAGAGCATATCCTATAATTAATAAACCTCTAAGTGGTGGATTTCCCAAAATTTCACAACAATTTGTTATTTTTTCTATGGTTTTGACCATTCTACGCACATTTTAGTGTTTTAAAACACTAAAAATTCATTTTTGTCCATAACGGAAAAATCGTAATTCAGAATGACATGTCATCGATTCTTACATTTTATAATAAAATATATGGCCGTTTTTACATGATTTTAGGATAATATAATATATTTTTCTTAGTTTTGACCACTTTATGCATGTTTTAGTGTTTTAAAACACTAAAAATTAATTTACATTCATTACTGAAAAACCATCACTCAGAATCATGTTCCATCAGTTCATACATATTCAAATTAAATATTTGTTAGTTTTACACTAATTTTAGGATAATATACCATTTTTTTCCTAGTTTTTACCAGTTCATGCACATTTTAGTGTTTTAAAACACTAAAACACATTTACAGTCATAATGGGAAAACTGTCCTTCAGGATGATGTTTCATTAGTTCCTACATTTCATAATTTAATCTATAGTGATTTTCCTATGATTACACATCAATCTGATGTCGTTTCCCTGTTTTTTGACTATTCCATGCACAATAGTGTTTTAGTACACTAAAAATGCATTTACAACCATAATAGGAAAACCCTAATTTGGAATGATGTGTCATTAGTTCCTACATTTCAAAATTAAATCTATAGTCATTTTCCTCTAATTTACGGACAATCTGACTTTAGCTTCCTAGTTTTGACCATTCCATGCACGTTTCAGTGTTTTAAAACACTAAAAACACATTTACATTCATAATAGGAAAACTTTCATTTAGAAGGATGTTTCCTCGGTTCCTACATTCCAAAATTAAATCTATGGTGGGTTTCCCCAGGTTTCAAGACAATATGATGTCGTATGTCTAGTTTTGATAGTTCCATGAACGTTTTAGTGTTTTAAAATATTAAAAATGTGTTCATAGACATAATGGTAAAATAGCCATTTGGAATGAAATTCTAATAGTGCCTACATTTTACAATTAAATATATAGATTTTTTCTGCTAAATTGATGGAAATTTAATATCATTTCCCTAGTTTTGACCATTCCATGCACGTTTTAGTGTTTTAATGCACTAAAAACATGTTTACAGCCATAACAGAAAAACCACCATTCAGAATGAAATGTCATCATTTTTAACATTTTAAAATTAAATATTTGGTACTTTTCCTATGATTTCAGGACAATCTGACATCATTTTTCTGTTTTTGACCGTTCCACACACGTTTTAGTGTATTAAAACACTAGAAATATGTTTGCTACCATAATATAAAAATCATCACTCTGAATGATTTGTTTTCATTTTTTACATTTCATAATTAGATATATGAAGGTTTTACCCTTATTTCAATATAATATGAAATCATTTTCCTGGTATTTACTATTCCATGAATGTTTTAGTGTTTTAAAATTCTAAAATGTGTTTATATCCGTAATGGGAAAATTGTCATTCATAATGACATCCCGTTGGTTTATATATTTCAAAATTAAATATACAGTCATTTTCCCTAGATTTTAGGACAATCTAATGTTGTTTTCTTATTTTTGACCATTCCATACACGTTTTAGTGTTTTAAAACACCAAAAATGGGTTTAGGACCATAAAAGGAAAACCTTCATTCAGAATTATGTGGCATCAGTTCCTGTATTTCAAAATTAAATCTACGATCATTGACCCATGATTTTAGTGGAATATGATATCTTTTTCCTATTTTTTACCCCCCCCCCTACACTTTTTTAATGTCTTTTATATCATTCATATGTTTTTAATGATTAATTCTGATCACACCACATGTCGGATTGACGTGTGGTCTATTCATACACTTTAAAACATTTAAGTGGTTTTTGTACCTTTATTTCAGGAAAATAAAGCAGTTTTATTTTGTTTATGACTTTTTTTCACACGTTTTAGTGTTTTAAAACACTAAAAACATGTTTGCAGGCATAACGAGAAAACCGTAATTCAAGATGACATGTCATCAGTACCAAAATTTCATATTAAATTTTTTGATCATTGTCCCATGATTTTTGGAAAACTAGACATCTTTTTTCTATTTTTTTTATGTTCCATGCATGTTTTATTATTTTAGAAAACTAAAAACATGTTTCCAACCATAACAGGAAAACTGTCATTCGAAATGACATGTTGTCGGTTCTTACACTTAAAAATTAAATATATTTTCATTATACCCTAATTTTAGGGAAATACAACATCGTTTTCCTAGTTTCCCCCCCCCCCAACACCTATTTCTAAAGGATTTTTTACCTTTCATAAGTGTTTACTGATTCAAAACCAACCAAAAAGCTCAAATTATTTTTAAACTTATGGATAATGTTCTAAAATTTATTTTTGACGTGTAGGAATCAACCACATGTAAATCTAGTACAATATGTGGTTGGTATAACTTGAAATTCATGTTTTCTATATAAAACTATCATTTTAGTTTTTTTATGGATGTTGTATATGTTCATTAAAAATTCCATGGGCGTGAAATGGACTCAAGGACATCAAAATGAAAAACATCAAGAAATAAAAAACATAAAACTTTATAAGCATATTATAAATTTACTCATTTATTTTAAATTATTTATCAAGGAATATTAAATTAATATTACCTTTAGTTAATTATCAAAGACCTTGTTTTTCCAATATATAATAATATGCATCTGATCTTTATAATTAATGGGAAAGCTCGCTATCTCGCATGAAAGATGACCAAGAATCTACTCATATATTCCAATAGTGTCATTGGTAGGAACACTGAAATCATCAAATGGAATGATAATATTGATGATCTTTAGGTCTCGTACACCTATTGTGTTCATATTTGTATCCCTTATATGACTATCTTTATCTGTTTCAAAAATTCATTAATAATTTAATAAAATATAATGTTTTTTTATAAAATGACATACATACTAGTAATGGTAACCCTCTAATATCCTCAAGATGGAGGGGTATCCAACTACTCCATTATCTTAGGTAAATCAGGTGGTACGCTTGAAATAAAATATTGGGAAACGGATGCCTCGTTGGCAGTCTCGATTACAATGAAATCACTAGGATCCATAGAGGATGACGGTAGTGGTGGCATGCTCTAAGATGCTGATCGGATAAAATCTTGGAAAAAAATCTCGGTATTCGTGTATTTCAAATGGTTAAGGAATATTAAATATATAGAAAATTCAAAACTCAAATATTTTTACAAAAAAATCAAAACTAGAACAAATGTATATATGTATGAAACACTTGTTAATGATAAATTTTAATATAATTTCATCACTAATATATATATTCAATTATCTTCACCTTTATTATATTCATTGTTATCAACCTCTACTACAAGGAGTCCTTCATTTTCACCCACACTTAGAAGTTCTACCATTTCAATATTATCAGGAAAAAAGTGTTCAATAATTTTTGGTTGATGAGGTTCACTATCACAAAGCACCAATTTATCTTCACCACCCATATCATGTAAGTTTCTCTACATTAATTGAACAGTAACACTCCAACCTTCATGTATTTAAACATCCACATAATAAACCATCTTCTCTTGTGAATCCAAGATAAATGGATCATGCTCTGTATTCTCACTGGTTTCCATTAACTGATAGAAGTTGACAGAAGTAAAATGTAACGAATATTTCATTATAATCCTATCAATGATGACCCACATGAATTTGAATAAGACAATTAAAAATTGGACATAATAGTTTACTTCAATTATATCAATCATCTTCCCATAGTATCCTATCTCTACAAATGTAAATACTCCATTATTTTTTATTTTTCAAGTATTCTTCATTATAAATTGTATGAAAACTAAAACCATGAATATTGTTGGAATCGAATCTATTATCCTACCTTAGAATACCTTGAACAAAAACATCAAATCATTTTATAATTTATCTTGATTGTCAACATTCATTATCAAGGCAAAAGGATATAATTTTTTACTTTTAACATATATAAAATAACTACATGTTAATAATATGAATATGAGTATCTAATTACACGATGGGAGAACCATTCAACAAGATTTTTATTAATAGTTTTTGTTAATTCATGCGCATTTCCATATCAACCCCTTATTAACCTCTTTGTTTTCAGTTGAAATTCTTCAGTAAATGGATCTGTAATAACACTATTGAGTAATCTTTTTGCATGTAGCAACTCTAATTTTGTCAGTCAAAAATTTGACCCATTTATAATTGGTCATCCAATAGTTAGAAATACCAGTGACTCTTTTTCAAATCTAGAATTAGTGGAGATGTCGTCAGCATATCTAACATGATTGAATCTAGTCTCAATCCCAACCAAATACCTATAAAAGATGTCCAGTCACTCTTTGTCTATGTAACCTTCAGTAATAGAGATTTTTGGTTGACCTTTATTCCTCACATATGATTTCAAATGACATATGACCCTGATTAAAAAAAATAAGAAACATATTAACAAACTTTACACAATGATTTGATATAATCGAAAACATCAATGAAAATAAAAAAATATCAATGTACCTCTCAATTGGATACATCCATCGATAGTGTACTAATCAAACAAGATTAGATTATTCAACCAAATGAACAGTCAAATGAATCATGACTGTAAATAATTAAGGGATAAATAACATCTCTAAATGACATTGTGTCAAAACAATTCTTTTTTAAAGTTTATCAAGATCATTTGGATTTAGAGTTTTTCTATAAAGCTCTTTGAAATAGGTAAAAACTCAACTAGAACCACAGTTACTTTTTCAGGTAAATTATTATTCAAATATTAAGGAAAAAAATACTCCATAAAAATATATGAGTCGTGACTTTTCAATCCATGTAAATTTGAATGTTTTAAGTCAACACACCTAGATATATTATTTGAATATCTATCTAGAACTTTTACATTCCATAAAGTTTGAAGTAATATGTATTTCTCATGACTTTTCATTGTAAAAATAGTCAAAGGATACTTTCCAATCTCATTTTCCCATAAAAAATGCTTTATATTAATTGACTAAAAATCCTTGTGAGCATTAAGGCAATCCTTTGATTTACATTGCGCATTAAGCATTGTAAAAATTATATTTCCATAGACGTTCTTCTCAATATGCATTACATCAAGATTATGACGTAAAAAATTAAACTTATAATAAAAAATTTTGAAAAATATACCACTTTTCTTCCATTTATGTGTTCTATCATCTTCAGATTTTAAACCTCATACCTTTTTCCCCCTTCTTTAAACTGATGACATTTTCCAAATTCTTAAGTGGAATTCATTATCTATCCCAAGATTTTTGAACTAGATAAAACTATCAGTGACTTTCACATTTCAATATCACTATTGAATCATGTCTTGTTAAACTTTAATTTATCAGAAGCATTAATAAATTGATGATGACACATTAAACACTATTTTCTGCAATGAGGTAATTGTTGGGGTTCAAATTCAAAATTATAAAATGGACAATTCAAAGCAGTATGAGTGTCCTAAACAGATAAATTTCTTACTCCAAGAAAGTAACTAATTTTCCACATTAAAGCAGCATTCATTTTGAATATTTGTCTCCTTGATGCATCATATTTTTCCATTCCATCATCCCATAATTCTATCAATTATTTTATTGGAGGTTGAAGGTATACATCAATGTCAGTTTTTGGAATTTTTTTCTAGGAATAATCACTGAAATAATGAAATAAGTATTCTTCATACACATCCATGGAAGTAGATTATAGGGGATCAAAAAACTAGCCAAATGTTTTAAATAGTACTTAAAGTACCAAAAGGGATAAGACCATCAGAAACCAATCCCAAATAAACATTCCTAGGATCCAAATAAAAATATGGATATATTGAATAAAAAATATTGCCGGAGTTGAATCTTTTGGATATATCATCAATCCATAATTATTATCCTAAGCATGCCACTTCATGTTGTATGTAGTCTTAGATGACATGAATAATCATTGAAAGCATGGGTTTAAATGAAAGTAACACAATACATTTTCTGTAGTTTTCGTCTTATATTTGTTCTTGGGGTTACATTGATTTATACTCTCATTATTGTTTATTGACTTTCATCTTCTTGTATGAAATATTGTACATTCTTATTTATCAGAATCTTCTCCCTAGTTAAGCATGAAATCATTGGGCCATGCATGTAACTTTGTATAATCAATTCTATGTTTTTTATGACTTTATTCATCTCATATAATGATGAAAGTATCTTAGCTTCACTAAATTCATCATGAAGAAAAACTAAAATCATGGACATTTATTTATCATTAATTCTATAGGGACACTTGATATGATACAACTTAAGTAGAAAAGACAAATTCAAATACTTGGAACACCATTCATACAATTCTTGTTGTCCATCTTCAACTAATACATAAAAATCATTTTTTTTGGTCACTGATGTTCTGAGAAATATTAACCTACTCAGGATCAACTGAATATTTTTTTCATCTATTGAAATATTTGACATTGTAATTTCCAAAACCAAATGTTTCATTTAACAAATTTCGAACAAAATTCTCCTCCATTGGTTCACTTTGTATTTCATTGACAGTATAATCATTTTTTAGACTTTCCAAGACACTTAAATCACCATGGAAAATCAAACACACATATCAAGAAGGAAAAAGCTTCAATATCAAATTCTCTTATGCTTAGTTTTTATTCAACCATCACTTGAATTTACTATCAGGTAATGGGAATATTATTCTACCATCCACTGATCGGTTTGAAATTGCATAATCTAGAAATTCTTCAAAACACATGGCATATCGAGGTGTGTTTCTAGGTAAATTAATACAAATTTTATCCATAGTTATTTGATTTTAATATCCTTGTATATTCAGAAATAAAGATATAAATGTTTAATCAAACAAGTAAAATAAAAATTAAATACCACCCAACTTCGCTATTGACTCTTTCATAACAACTATAAAGTAAAATTGAATGAATATAATAATGAACTTTTTCTTACTAAAAGTCTAATATAAAAACATAAATCAAATAATTTTTTATTTCTCACAAACATAGATGAATGGAATGAATCAAATAAAAGATAATAGTGTATTTTTACATAGTGTTGTAACTAATGAGAGTTCATTCCATTGAAAAATTAGCTACATTGATCTATGTCTGAACCATTTCCCATAATATAACTAAGACCAAGAGCACCCCATTTAAAAATATGAATGAAATGTATAATTTTTTTGGATATTATGATATTTCATACATACCAAAATATTCAACTCTATATTTCTATATTATATTGAACTGGTTTAGTGTGACTTCACGTTATTCTATGAATTATATAAATCAACTTTGTTCACATAGAATTAAATGGGATGTTCCTTACATTTGAGTAGAACATAAAAACCATAACTTTAAAATAAATTTGAATAATTTCTATTGTTATATTAAAATCAATTGATAACATATTATTCATTTGACTCAAAAAAACAAACTACACACTATAATGATTTTTATTAACAATCATGTTAATTAAAATAAAATCAATGAAACTATGTTCGTTGTTCCAGTTATCGTAGTCAATAATTGATTATTGTGCATGTAAAACCTAACCCCAACTACTCTATCATTGTTCAATATATTTTATTAAACAAAATTATTCCTCACATGTGCATAAAACATGAAGCATTCTTATAAATTTAAAAAGGATCTAATATCTCATTTTCAATTCCTTTAGCCTTAGACACATTTCCATGATTGGTGATGAAACCATGTGTAACCCCAAAGCCTACCACCAATTGGTCATATGTTGGAAAATAGCCTCATGTATGTATCTATCAAAAACTGGAGGCATTAATATATATAGAACAAAGTGTAATTCAATTATATAAAATAAAACCCATAAAATTATGAATTATTTAGATTCCATAACATACATATATCATAAACAAAATTATTTTTTTAATTTAATAAAACATAATGAAAATTAATGATTATAATAACTCTAAAAAACTAACTAAAAAATACAAATAACACATTATAAACCAAAATTACATATATAATTATTGTCTAATGAATATAAATTAAATTCTATAATTTTTTTTTCAACCATGATTTTCCATCTAATTCAACTCAATAATAAAATTAGAGTGATTATAATTCAACCTTTAAGGGGTATGCATTTCCACTGAGTATGGGATCTGAGCCAAGAAGAAGGAGGTTGGAGGGGGGTATGCATCACTACTAAAGTGAGGAACTATGCTGAGGTGGGGAGGTCAGAGGGGGGTTTACATTGCTGGTGATCCGACCATGGAGGAGGTCAGAGGGGGAGGGTTGTGGGGGGAGGGGTCGAAGGGGGTCGGGGGGGTCGGGGGTTGTGGGCTCAAGGTTTTGAGTTTGAGGTCTTTTATAGGGAGAGGATAAGAGGAGGGGTTGGTAAAAGGGGTTTGTGGGCACGGGTTCACTGCCAGGGAGAGGAGATGATGATGGTTGGTGGAAATGGGTGTCTCAAGATTGTGTCGTCGCTAGAGGGAGGAGATGAGGAGGTTGGGGGAGGTGAGGGGGAAGGGGTCAGGGTCACACAGAGGGAGCGGGGAAAGGGGAGGGATTAGGGTTTTTTTAAATGTATAGTGGAGGTTTAATTGGAAATACCACTAATTAAAAACAAAAAAAATACCATGGGAGTTTTAATAATCCACAACTAAATTATATTTGTTTAGCTGGAATTATTTCGTTGCAGTTACTCGAACTACCGTGACAAAACTGCCGCTAAGGATCACTTTTTTGTAGTGATAGAATTATTTATAAATAAATTAAACATGATTGTAGACCATTAAAACAAGAAATTAGTAGAATAATCTGAAAACATCCTTCACATATTTTTTCCTCATTTTTTGTCATAATTATTAATTATGAATTCCAATTGTCTACCTCATTTTTCTTCTTTAAGTTTTTAAAAAAAATATTTGACAAATTTTATTGAATTAACTATAAAAATTAACAATGGTATCAAATATAGAGATGGCGAGCCCATAATTTATCACATTGTGGGATAGACATGTTTCACGAGTGGTCATAAATGTACATCTAGTTTTTGCTTTGAGTTTATGGAGATCTCATCATTTCAATAATGTTGTATTGCCTCCCACCATCTCCCCTCATCTTCTCTATGAGGGGTTCTATGGTATAGTAATGTGCAACTTCACATTCATTGATCATTATCTCATTACTGTTCTTTTAGAGGTATGGAGTCCCTAGAAACAAATATTTCATTTTGAAGAGGGAGATATGACTATTATGCTCGAGGATGTGTACTTTATATTGGGCCTCACCATGAATAATGTTGTAATTATAGGCTGAGTTAGTACATATTGGTTTGATCTTGTTCACAAAATGATGGGTATTGAGGCTTGGGATGGTGGGAGGTCTATCGTCGAGATCTTATTATGCACGCCATTTATAGAAGAGAACTTATTCCATCTATCTGATGATGTTGATGATATCATCATGCTGATATTTTTATATTCATATATTATAAGACTTATTAGTGGCATTATCTTCATGGACCATTCTAATAAATTTTTCCATTTTATATATTTACTATTATTGGAGGATTTGGACAAGACATGTAGGTATAGT
This sequence comes from Viscum album, assembly GCA_963277665.1. Lineage (NCBI taxonomy): Eukaryota > Viridiplantae > Streptophyta > Magnoliopsida > Santalales > Viscaceae > Viscum > Viscum album. The sequence continues at coordinate 387,135,078 of OY728163.1, read as the reverse complement.
AGGAGATCTTTGTGCTTTTCATATACATATAGAGTGTTATGCATCACGTTTTACATCAATAATATGTAGATTATATTATGCATTATTCTTATCCAAATGTGGATATGGGAGTGCATCCATCTCTTAGCTCCACATGCTCACTCACCACTGGCCGTCGATATTTTAAAAGAGTCCCTACATGGACGATGGTATGGTTTTTGTTTCTTATTTTAAAATCAAATGTATATGTTTTTATTTTGAAATATAAGTATAAAAATTTTATATACAGGTGGATTCAGGCACATCAATATTCATATACATCCAGATATGACATCCATGGTTATAAAATTATGTTTGAAAGTCTTTCATAGGATTATGTATGTGATTATTAATTATATAGGTAAATTATTATTTTATATAATACATGTCTTCATTTATTAATTGATTTTTTTTATATTTATAGTTTCATGGATTTAATATGCTGAGACTTTCATTTAGAGTCTACCACCTCACTATATGATGATGCTTTCTGCCAACTCAGGTTTCATACCGTTGATCCATTTTCATATTGTATAATGGAATCATGCTGATAGAGTTATGAGGTGGTTAATATTCTATCACCCCATTCCTACACCACTAGTTCATTTACCTTCACCTCTTTCCCAGAGGATATCAAGGAAGTGATACTTTCATTGGAGGAGATATCATGAACCATATATTGAGATATGGGACAGATGACATGAGTCCCAATTACATGGTACCGACACAATACACATGCATTTATCTTATCAGTGGTATTATGGGACATGGTACCTCATGTCCCCAGTGATATATATTCTATGACACTAAAGGGGCTATCATGATTTGGTAATAATTCTTCCTTAAACATTTTAATAGTTTTTTCATTAAATTTAGTTAACTGCATAATTTTTATTTTAAAGGATGCTCGTATCGCTCAACTCATTAACATATCATGTCCTATAAAGGGGGGAATGTTTGACCAGGCCTATTTTCATAGAGTAGTGCTAGAGTTTTTTATTCATTTGAATGAGATTTATCATGATATTTTATTTGTTGTGTTAGGTGATGTTGTGGGTGATGAGCCTAATATAGATGTTCTAGGTGTGATGGCCCTATTATGGATGCAGATGTAGCACATGAGGAGGGTGTTCGTTATGATAAGACAGATTCTCCTCTAGTTCCTATTGCATATGATCCACAACCATAATCAGAGGCACAAACATATTGAGGGTCTATTAGAAAGTAATATTTTTTTCATAGAGATAGATGCTAATTGTTCTGCATTGCAAGCATTATTTTCCACATATCCACATATATCCACTATACTACATCCATCTTATTCATATGTTTGGAAGATTTCCAGTCAAAATCCTTTATCCTTGGAGCTAGGATAGGTTACATATAGGGAGACAATAGATCCACCTCCAGGATGATGTGAAAGTAAGTGCCAGAGATGATACACAGGATTTGCGTATGCTAGAGCATGGATATTGATAGACACAACGTGGATGCAATATATACACACCTCATTATGGCATGAAGGAGAACTTGAGACACCAAAGTTGATTAGATTATTACATGTTATATTTTTTTAAAATCATTAATTGTAAATTATTTAATAACATACAAATATATTATATCCCCCCCCTCTCTGTAGCCTGTTGGGTTGGCAGGGAAGGATAGACTTGGGGGCGCTGGTCGTAGGGTCAAGTCCCTTGGCCATTTCTTTGTTTCTTTCTTGTAGTGTGCGTACCTGTAGTTACATGGTATATTTTTTTCATAAGACAACAAATTAACATAATTAGAAATTCATGCAAATTTTTTTGAATGATTAGAAAACATTAATATTAATAATTATATTGGTAATAATAATAATTAATATTTTTTATTTATATTAATACTTATTAGTATTATTATATATATTATGTATAATAAATAATCATCTTAAATTTATTATTAAATAATATTATTATTACTATTTTGAATTCAATAAATATTACCAAAATTAATAACAAGTATTATTTTATTTATTATATAATTAATTAGTTAATAATACAACATAATATATTAATAACAATATAATTATTAACTAGTAAATATTTTTTCCAATAAAAATTATTTTATTTATATTTTTATATAATAAATATTAGCTATAATACTATTAATTATATAAATAACATAATAAAATATTATTAATTAAAAATCGATAATAAAATTGATAATTAATAAATATATTAATTATTAATAAATTACTAATAATTATATCAAAAAAATAAACAAAGATTTACAATTAAAAATTTATAAATATTACTTGTTATACTATTAATTAATTAATTACATAATAATATAATATTGATTAATAATAAATAATAAATTTGATAATTAATAATTACATTACTTATTAATAAATTAAACATATTTTATATCATCAAAAAATTCTCAATTACTTATAAATAATAATCATATAAATATTATTAATATTAATAATAAATATTATATTACTAATTAGTAATAAATAATAGAATTGATAATTACTGAATATATCACTTATTAATAAATTACTAATAATTATATAAAACAAGTACATAAATATTTATAAAATATATATAAATAGAACTTATTTACTAATATTGAAAATATATATATATATATAAAACAGACGTGAATGGGGTTCGTGCCTCTTTGGTTGTGGTCAACAAGCATGAACCATGTTCATGCTTCTTCGATAAATAAAGAATCTTGAATGAGGTCTACACCTCTTTAGACTCCATTTTAAAAAAAACATCCCTTTATTTTATTTTATTTAATTGTAAATCCACTAAAACAATTCCTACATGTGTGTTTCCTTTTTCTTCATCATGTGATTATAGTATGGGTCTTTTTTCACTGTATACAAAAATATCAAGAAGGTTTGTATGACTATACCTCATAATATTCTTGAATCCTCTGTGCTTCATATCCATCTCATGTGCTTTCACTACAAAAATCTAGAATTTAGCAACATTTTTAGCCACATATTAAAACATCGCTAATTTTATATTTTGCAGTGTTTCCTGAAAAATGTCTCAAAATTGTTGATGCTTCCTGAAAATCATCACTAAATTAGCAACGTTTACTGAAAAATATTTCTCTTTTTTTACATTTAGAAACATCGCTAATTTAATGACATTTAAAAATATTATTAAATTTAAAAAAAAATCCATGGTTTCTAGAAAATTTGGCTAACTTAGTGATGTTTATAAGAAAAAATGGTTAATTTTAAATTAGCGATGTTTTTAAGAAAACATGGAAATTTTAGTGGAATTTTTTACCATTGTTTAAAAACATGGAAAATTTTATATAAGTATAATTCTATTAATTTACATATATATATTTAAAATTTAATAATTATAATTATACATATGTATATATATAAATTTATATTGATATAAAAATATATCAAGATATATTTAAATATCATATTATATATATATATATATCACACAGGGTGCAACTCAATGGTAGTTTCCTCTGTGGGTCTTAGTGAAGTCTTGAGTTCAAGTATTGTCGAGTTCTTCCATGCATTTGTGTGTTTCATGCTTTTATTTGTAATGCAGCTCATTTCTATGCATCAATGTAAATATATATTTAGATAGATATATATATATATAAACACACACATACATATAAACATATATTTATATATTAAAACACATATTCATTTTAAATTTAGCCACATTTTAATTAAAACATGGCTATTTTAGTGATATTTTTACGAGTGTTTTAAAACATGACTATATATATAATTTTATTAATTTACATATATATAAAAATAAAATTTTATAATTATAATTATATATATGTATATTTATATTTATGTTGATATAAAAATACATTAACATATATTTAAATATCACGATTTATATGTATGTATATATAATACATATATATATACATGCATACAAATATATATTTATATATATTTACACAAACACATATATAAATACACACATATGTATAAACACACACACAAATGTACACACAGACAAATATATAAATATATACACATATATATATATAATATAAACACACAATAAAATATATATATATATATATATTATTTATTAACAATGCTTGAACTCCATCCCAGATGAGAAAACCAATGTCGGTGAGGTATCACCCAATTTTTAATGTGTGTACACACACACATAGAAAGAGATATTATGTTAATATATGTACATATACATACATACATATATATATTAATTTTTTTAATAAATAATATATATATATATAGATATATATATATATATAAATGTATAAAAATATATTACTTTTTAATACTGAAATTGTAACACCCCAAGTTTTTCTAAAAATAAATATAAATGAATGGAACTTTGTTTTAAGTTGATATTTATAACTAGCCTTTTAACATAATTTTTCCACTTCTATGTTTTGAATTTAAAGAAACTGTCATCTACAATTGTGTTCAGTATGTTTTTTGGAGTCTATTGGAACCAACTTGTTTTTTTGTGAATAGTAACATACCCTAATGAATATAAATATGACCCTAATGAATTGTACATTTTATGATTATTTTATTTTCCTTAGGCTAGAAGATAATAACATCTTGGTTAATTTTTCATTGTGATAAAAAAGTGGTTATAGAATTAGAACTGTTAATTTTTGAATTAAGTATGCTTTTATTTAAATATTAAATTAATAATATTAGAAAATTATTTTCAAAAAATGGACTTTATTTTTGAAAACTACATGTCGATAAATGGTTAGGGTGAATTTTGGGAATTTTTCTGAAACATTTGATTTTTCGGTGAATAGTAAAAAATAAAGTTTTTAGTTTCGGTGTATTAATGACATCATTAATGATATAATAATGATGTCGTAAATATTTTAGAATTATGTATAGTTATATAAGGTGTGATGTGTCCCAAGTGGCTTATACCATGAGAAAATACCATGGGAAAGCCCATGGTTTTGCAAATACCACCCATGAGGTGTCCCTTGAAAATTATTAATATAATCCCTCACTTTTCCTATAAATACCAACTCATCCCTTCATTGAATTCATTCCCAATTCTCCCTCAACAAAGATCTGGCCTACTTACCTTCATAGTAGTCCTCCCAAGGTTTCCTCAAGCCCCCAAGGTCCCAAACTTCATGTTCTAAGGGTTACTCTAGAAGGTAAGAAAATTCTCAATTTCTTTCTTTTTCCTTTCAAATTCTCTTTTATGTGGTATAATTTTCAAGTTTCCATACCATGTTATTATTTACTTATTATTATTTGTCTTCAATATATTATTATTCAATTCTGTATTGGTGACCCTTGTCCCCTCTCTTTTTAATATTTTCTAAAACCATGTTGCATAGCCGTTAGGCTGCCGAATTGTTGTAAGCGATTTCACAATTTTTCTTTTATTTTGAGTTCCTTCCTTATTATTTCTTCATATATTCTTACCCAAGAGGAATGAATTATCCAGAAATAATGTATACTCTGGATTTTATCATTTTTATGAAAAATTACTCATCTTTATTCTTCTCCTCTTCCACTTATTTAAAGAATAAAAAACATTGTCCATTTGTGTCGAATTACCGACATCATGGACGATGTGATTTCAAAATCCATTAATTATTTAAAGTATGTTCATTAAACCATTTATATGGTCGAACCAAGTTATAATACATGTTTTATTACTCACCCATTTTTCTGGAATTCTTTTTTACTCATGGTTCTAATTTATAAGAAAAAATCAAGGTTGTTATTATCAAAGAACAACTAAAAGGATCTAAACGAACATCATTAATGTTCTAACTTATGAATCATCCTCATGTAATAATTCGAAATGATAAATGGAATAATTTATGTTACTGGATATATTTAAATACTACTCCATTCCAATTCTGTATTTTCACTTCCAATCAACAAGAACAATTCATCATGAACCGATCATGAAAATCATACAAGAACTCACCCAAAATAATGCAAGGAACAAAATACTAACAATTAAGGGGTGAAATGAGGTTATGAAATGACCATATAAGATATTATAAACATTAACATGTTTATTTGAAATACTAATAACAATATTTTAACAATTATACATAAGGTGTGAACAATTTTTAAGTAAGACAAACCTGAGGTAAGGGAATTCTTAACCTGATTTCCATTCTTTGGGTTAACCTTCTACTTCATTATTTATGTGCTATTTAAATTGTTTGGGTGATAGTTTCTATTTGTATTATGTTTTATTATGTGTATTTATAGTATATATACATACTCTATCCACTCTATTAAGTCTCTCTTCAATTGTAAGATATTTATAAGAGGGTTTTCTTTAAAAATCCTCTTTTAAAATTTGATTTTACGAAATTCCATTGCAATGTTTTTATGGAATCATTCATATTGTTTGATTATGTTTTGGTTCTTGGGAATTATTTATGATGAAGGGTGGGACCTATATTTCCCTCTAATGCATTGGGTATGAGTAATTTGGAGGTCGGTCGTATGGTTACTCCAAGTGTAACTGTGATGGTTACACAAAGTAAGGTAGCCGTGAGGGTTACAAATTTTAAGGTAGCCAAGATGGTTACAAGATTATGTAAGTAATTCCCCAAGATACCTATATGATTATATTTTTTTTCTCATGTTTTTGTGGATCTTGTGTAAATCTCATGTTACACTAAGTAATTATATATGGGTAAAAATCATGTCTTTTGAAAACGTTATCATACGTTATGAGTATTCATGGACTAATGTGATTTTTACTTCTTTTCCATCCCTTACTGAGATTTTGTGCTCATCCCAAGTTTTTAAATGATTTTTCACAGGTTAATGGATGTGTAATACAAGGAAGGAAGACACATTAAATGTTTAATAATTGTCAAGGAGTCTTGTTTTATGTTTTAATGTTTTATATTTTTAGGAAAAATGGAAACTGTTTTTATGGTATCCATTATGTAACAATGTGTAATGTTATGAATGTTTTGTACCAATTATCTAACGATATAAAGTTTAAAAGATCCTTAATGTAAAAGGAAGTTTTTTTTTCTTGACTAAATGCAAGATTATGTATGTAATAAGGTCGGGTCCTTATGAAAATATATTAATATATGTTTAAATATAGTATAGTATATTTTTATAAACAAAACATTTCTAGTCTAGTTGGTCATTTTCTAGGTTATCTTCCGGCAGGTCGTCGGTTTGATTCTCAGCGGGTGTTTTCCCAATGGAGGGGGTTGAAGGGGTATCTTGTGAGAATTATGTAATGGAGAGTGTCTGTTTTACCAGGGGAGTGATGTTTGTAAATGTCTCTAATTAAACATCTCTAATTTGTGATGTTTATAAATATCAATAATTAACAACACCTCATTTACCAACACTAAACCTTGATAATTGGAAATGTTTGTAAAGGTCTCTAATTCACGACTTTTCTAAACATCACCAGTTACTGACACCTCATTTCCTTATGTTTTTGGGAAATGTTAGTAAATGAATTAGTGATGTTTTAAAATGTCTCTAATGAAAAAATCACTAAATTAGGTTTTTTATAGTGTTTATCTAGAGAAACATTGAAAGTCACCTCATGAATTGTTGACTACATGTATATCATTCTAGTATGACATATAATTTCATTGTGTGTTGGTTCATGGGATTGGGGTTGGCTATCAAGCAGTTTTCCATTTTCTGGATTCTCTTTCTTTGAGAAATAAGAATCGAACAATCACCTAAAAATTCATACAAGAGGACATTATATGAGTTGTCTCCTCCCAAAAATGCATATGAGATACCTCCAATTAATTCATATGATGAGTTCACATAGAATGCACACAATCTACCTTCCTTTTCTAAATCTCTAAGAGAAACCCATTTCATAAGATAATTAATTACCTTTTCTAAAATTTAGTGCATTCTAGTCTCACCTCACAAGAAGGTAGAAAAATTACCTTTTTTAGAATTCTCAGTATTCAAAATTCATGTGAGGCTCAATTGGATTTTCCAAATATTTCTTGGGAGTCTCGAAATATAGGGGGAGGTTACAATCTAAACATCAAATGTCTTTGAACCAAAATCCTCATCTTTTTTAATTTCAACATACTCCAAATAATTGCCACCAAAATATTTCACATTTAAAAAAAATCTTCTTATTTAATAATTCATTATTAGTAACTTCCAAAACAACCTCCAATAATTACTTCATTAATGTATTTTCATGAAAAAACTTCTCTTCTATGAAAAAAATAAATACACCATAAACAAAAATTAGTTTAAAAAATATCACCCTTTTTATTTAATTCCAATACCACTTTAAAAATGGAATGCAAATATAGATAGATAAATTTAATTCTTTTTTCATATTTTATTATGTCTCTGCCACTTTTAATACAAAAATATTTGGGAGATGATGGTATAAATTCATTCATATGTAGTTTTTCATCAACTATTCCACTATAAGTCTACATGAGTCATGCTCAATGTAGAAAAAAAGGATTTTAATTAGACAAAAAATCTATCTAATGGTCAATATAAAATGATACCAACCATATTCACTTTCAAAATTACTTCATTATGGGGGGATTAAACTATTTTAGGTCGATACCACATGGTAACAACAATTTTGATAGTATTCTTTAGAATTTTTCCTCAACCTGAATTCATACACTTATTAAACACATAAAATAAATTAATTCAAGTTACTTATTTGGGGTTTATTTTCAAGCATCCTGAATATTTTCAAATTTTTATCTCTTTTGTGTCATTGAAAAATTTAATCCCCCCACCACCACCTAATATATGGAATTTTTCATGAAAATAAAGGATGATAGAGTGTCATGACATAACTTTTTTTAAATACTCATGAGCACCTTCCAGATTTAAAATTTTTTATAAATTATCAACTCTGTCAGGATTTGAATAATTATTTACTTGTCTCCCCCTAAAAGAGACACTACCTTAAATATTCATAATTCCTAAATGGCCCAAAGGCCTTCATTTTTATAGATTTTTTATAACCCCCCTTTCAAGGGATGAGGGGGAACCCTTATAAGGCCCATAGGCTCAGATATTACATGGCTCGTAGGCTTAGGAGATTGCATGACCCGAAGGTCTTAGGGAATTCAACCAGACTATCTACAAGGTACTGCGCCTCCCCAGTATCTGCATCTTGATAGTAGCTCTCCACCTTTGAATGACCGTCTGGCTAGGCTTCCCGTGCAAGCACAGGCTGGTACCGATGGTATAGTCATACCCTCTCATTCTGACAATCCATTTGGATCTGCTCTGGTGAGTGCACCTACTCTGAATCCTCATCTGGGGCTGCTCCTTTTTTGTAGTGTGTCTGGGGCCTAGATTCATGTGGCCCGAAGGCCTTGGGGTGTCCCTAATGCCTTAAGGTGACCCGAAGTCCTTGAGAATCAACTGGCCTGAAGGCCATGGGTGGCCCGAAAGCCTTGCAGGACCCGACGACCAAACTGGTGGCCCGAAGGCCCAGATGGATGAATAGTTCCGGCTGCTACAGTACCGAATAGTGCCTACTACAGTACTGCTACAGTACCCAGAAATATGCCTCCACCCGGATTTGATCTCGGGTCTCATGGATATCCAGATTTTTCAAATTCCACATCTTTACTATGGATTATTCATTCACCAAATTTTATTCAGAGTACCAAAAGAGAAACAATTCCAATATAAATTATTCCTGACTTATCTCTACACTTTTTATAAAATTCGCTCATTATTATATTCTTCCTCTGATAAAATTCTTCACATTAAATTCTATTATTACTAAAAACAAAAACAACACACAAATGTAAGAAAAATGGGTGGAAATTATTTTTCCTTAATGTGAACAATAATGTTGATAAAATTTAGTCAATCATGTTATTCTATTCTCCAGGAATTCACATATAAATTTCATAACTAGTTTTTTTCGGTGATATGGAACTCTTTTTCTTATCAATATTTTCATTGTGTGGGATTTTCCATTTGATGTGTGCTATCAGATCACATGCATCTCTTGGTGCACACTTCATGTTATTTAGTATTTCTTCATATAATGCAGTGATGTTTAAGAAATACCTTGAGGTTTTTGCGACATGTTAACATCACCCCCCCCCCCCACTAATCATGTTATAATATTGGGTTTCCATTTATTTCTAACCTCTATTTAACTTTTAAATCATTATGTGAACTTTTTTACTTTGTCTCTTGTAATATCTTATGCCTCCATTTCATTAGATATTTTTAATTCTGTTATCTAAATGAATAAATATTTTTGGGTATATATATAGTTTTTTTGGGGTTTCAACATGTATTCTTATTTTGATTGTTTTTACTCACATTAGTCTCTTTAAAAAATTTAATCATCTTGAACTTTTTTGGGATTTCTATCTAAGGATCTCTCATTTTTTTCTTTGATATATTTTTGGGATAATTCTAGTTTACATAATTCTTAATATTATTTCCCAAGGAATATTATTTCTTTTTTAAATTTTGTGGATTTATTTATTTTATTTTATTTTTTTAACATTCTTGGGTGAGCATGTAATATTTTTGTATATTATTTTTTTCAATTCTTACATAAATCCCTCGGTTTTGAAAATCTTTTTGAGACTAATAGATAGCTAATATTTATATGTAGACTCTTTATCATCCCATCATTGATACCCATTGAGTATGGAATTAATTTTAAACAATTGGTTTAAAAATCATCCCAAAAGTTCTTAAACATTTTACAACACCAAGAATTCACTACAGACATGGGTTTTCCCCTTTCAAACATTTGCTATCGGGAATTTCCATATTAAAGATCATGATATTTGTTGGAATTATCTGTTAGCATATGGACATTGTTTATGGGAAATCTCCTCATATATTTTCTTATATTCATGCTTTATATTGTGGTAATAATTTCATATCTTCTCTTAAACCATATTTGAACAGATTTTAATTTCAATCTTTCACTATCCATGAAAATAGATTTAAAATAATTTTCAAATTTATGGTTGGGTGATACCTTCTAATCAAATCATACTAAGGATTGTTCTAAGACTAACTTCAGGCCCTTATTTCCACAAAATGGAGGTCTTCCTACATAAGATCCATCCTTGTAACTAAATGTAGTATCTTAAATTATTTCAATCTTTTTTAAAGTCATAGTTTGAGTTTTCACCATATTTACAAATTTAACTTCAATCTCAAGAAATTTCAAATTGATAATGGTTTCTTCATCCTCCAGTGCCTTTAATTTATCTTCAAACTCATTTCTTAAGTTTTCATTATCATCTTAAAGCATCATGGTTTATTATTTGAATAAATTTCCAAGCTCTTTAATATTATTTTCCATCACTTCTAATTTAGAATTTTTGACATTTTTAAACTCCTTTTTCTTCACCTCTATTACCTGTAACATTGTTGGGGTTGGTGCCTTATAACCAAATTTTGTGTAAATTATGATAACATTTATTCATTGTTTTTAATATTAATAAAATCTTTATCACATCATGATTGTTATTTTGTATAACATATCATGTGATAATGCACTAAGAGTAGTTGTCACACTAAAGGGTTATAGAAATTTCTCGATATAATGAAAACCCAAAATTTCCATAATAATATTCTTAAATATATGTTCTATATCTAGATGAAATCATTTTAGGGACACAAATTATACAAGTTATTAGATTTAGAGACTCATTGAACTTTTAGGAAACTTCTCATTGTGTATACCCTTAGTAATATTCTGTGTAGGATATTATGACAATAAGACATTCAAGTAGGAAATCCAAATTTATATCTGTCATTAGATGTTCCTATTTTCAAATGTGTGTATTTTTTCTTAAAAATTAATATTATTATTCATGAGTGGTATAAGTCACTTACATTTATGTATTGATGAAAACCATGAGGGAATATGTCTGTGATGAGGTAGGATATTCCAGGTGCATCATCAGTAATATTTCATTAATAAATAAAATGAGAAAAGATTTGTACCTTCTATTATTTAAATAAGGTTCATATCTCGGTCCATTTGATAGAAATGATATAGTCTAATTAAATATATGGCCATGGTGTTCTTTAGGAAAGTTCAATTTCCAGAAATTCAATGAAAGGTAAATCGAGTATATAGGTCGATGGAACCAATATTCAACCTTCTTGATTAGAGATATCACGATAAAGTTATTACATTACATTGTAAGTGTTCATATGAGGTATTATTTCATTGCACCATTAAATTTATTCACTATTGGGGCCTTGGCGTGTTTCTAGATTCTAACCTTGGACTTTAGGTTTCCTCACCTAATTCCACTAAGAAATACGCCTAGAGGGTTACACACTAAGAATATAAAGAATCTGAATTAAATAATATATTATTATATATATTTTTTAAACATAGATAAATATTTTTCCCACATGTTGTATAATAATTATTCATGTTTTCTTGATGTTATATATTCTATCACCAGTTATTTGAGAAAATATTATGTGAGTAGAATATTTTATAAAAATTTATTTTCTATTTAGTGAATATAATATTTATTTATTTATTATGGAATAATTAATTAATATTTATTTATTAAATAAATATTCATTATTTAAGTCCTAATAAATGTTATAGAGGAATGGAGGGTTGAGTTTAATGGTTCATTTAGAAAAAATATATATTGAATATTATTTGAAGAAATGATATTTAATTTAATTCTTGAGTTTAGCACATGTCAAGAAATAATAATAATAATATTATTATTATTATTATAGACATGGGGTTCTATTGGGATTAAGGAAATGATAAAGGGTGAATGTGAAACTATTATTTTCTAACTACAGTAGTAAATAAAAATCTTTATATTATTATTTTAATAGATTCAATTCATTTTTGTTGTGAATAATGAGATATGGAGAGAACCCTCCAAAGACCTAGAGAGAACCCTCTCCTAGAATTTTCCCAAGAATGGAAAACAATATTCCTCCACCATCCACTCTCGTGTCTAGAGAGATCTAGGATAATCATTTGGAAGTGATTATCAGGGAGATCAAAGGTGAACGGTTTAACTGATAGGATCTACCATGCTAGCACCTAGAAATTCCTACAGCAACATTTATAGATTTCTAAAACACATTTGGATCACCGATTGAGGGAATCTATTCTTTATTCAAATAATGCAAGGATAGTATGACGTAGATCCTCTATCATATCCATCAATGGGGAAACAATTTCTCACAATATAATTCTTTAATTTCTTAAATTAGTTATAAATAATATATGAGGATTCTATGATTTGTTATGGCATTTATCCATTGTCTATATTATTTTATTCAATTATATTGATCACAGTGTTCAACATTGTGTAAATATCTGATTAGTCATCGATCATGACAAAAATAAAAGTTGGCCATAGCCCATCTAATGATTCAACTATGCTCGGAACCTACAAATGGTATCATAGGGGTCTCATAATTATTTATAATTATATAAATATAGTTAATTGGTTTATACATTTTTCATTAGTTTCCAGTTCCAATTTAATCGTTCTTTAATCCAAATTGTGATATATTATTTCTTCCTCTTCGTTTCTCAAAAAGATACTCAATTTGATTAATTTTATAAATGAAATAAATTTAAATATCTCATCTGGAGGTACCCATAATTCTTGCTGAATAACACAAGAGTACATGTCATGTAACCCAGAGGTACACACCATGTGCTAGTGTTCAATAAACCATGAATTAATTCATAATTATTTCAAGGAATGTACCTTTATTACACATGATGAATTTAATTAAACACCACATCTTGACTAGTTCATCCTGAAGCATGGTCAGCTAGAGTACATAGTGTGTAACTTTAATACATGACTTGTAGTTCGTTAGTCACAAACGGTCCATGTATTCTCTTATATATCCTACATAACCGGTGGTCATGTAACTCAAAGACCACACACCAAGTATCCCATGTACATTTCATGTACCCCAAAATTTTACATGGCATGGTTATATGCTGAGTCCCTAGGTGTGTGATGCGGATAGATGGAGAGAAACATATATGTCGTGTAGCTCCAATGTATATGACATATACTTTTACCTAATTACACATAAGTGAAAATTAATGTAATACATTATGAAAACCATGTCGACATGTGTTCTATGTGGTCATTAATTTGATAATACATTCCATGTGATAGGTTATATATATGAATTTCTATTTAATTTCTATATAATTTTTAGATCTACATATCTTGTATAAGTCGCAATACAGTTTTTACTCTACATGCATTGAATCCTAACAAACTCTATAAATACCATGTGTTATGTGTGGTCATTATGTTGATAGTACACACTATGAAATTTCAGGATAAGTCTTTTATGCTACACGTCACAAGATTAAATAGTATATGAGTATAGTATACATTGGGTATTTTGGATGGGTACTCACTATGTTGCCTCTAAGGTATGTTTTTTTATACACAGTTAATTTTAAATAAATTTATTTCATTTGTTTAAAACTATAATGGATGAAAATATCAAGAAAATTTTTATGATAATTAAGATAAATATAATTTATTAATTAAATAAGATAATTAATTGATTCGAATGTAATTTATCTTAAATAAGAATGATAATAGTTGAATGGTAATTTTATAAAATTCATAATTCACTACATGAATGTGTATGATCATGATCCTAGAATAGAAATTTTTATTTGATTGGTGTCATTTAATTTATTATCAAATTAAATAATTGGTATTCATGTCATTTCTCCTCTTATTATGTAAGGTATTGTGTTCCCATGGTTTCTTTTATGTAAACTCCTTAAATAATCATTTGCTTCCTGCACTTGTGTGTGACTAAAAGACTATGTAATGGATGGATATCCTAATATAGTTTAGGTGGTTCAAGTTTTCATTCTAGGAAAGACAAATACAATAGATATAAATATGTGGACAAGTGGAAATATTTAACACAAACCATAAATGGTTCACGATTTTTTTACCCTAGGTCGATAGTTAGTTTATTTTCTACTTGATAAACTGACCATTAGTAAAATATCACGATCATACCACTTTATTATTTTATTTCTATCAAGATTCATGGTTATTTCATTATGTTTGTTTTCTCGCAATCACATGAATTGATGAATTAACAAGCATGAATGATAGAACTAAAATAAATTAACTTATGCGTAAATATTGTCTAATACATGGTTATTCACTTAAGTGAATCCACTTAATTTTAGAAAAATGTAATAATGATAATAATTGGAAACTTACGTATAAATGATAAAAGCCCTCAATTATATATATTAATTTGATATATCCTTCCACTACATTAGTTAAAATCAAACCATAGTTTAAAGTGTCTGACTAGCCAAAGTTAGGGTGCTTAAAATTATCAGGGAATTATAAGTTAATGTTTTGGGTTGACTTAACATAGTTCTTATCATGGTTTGACAACCAAATGAGGACTTGGTGTTACTGGGAGGAAAAGGTTGAGGAAATATGAATTAATGATTTCAGTATTGTATATTCTACTCAATAAATTAAGGAATTGTGATTGGATGTCATTGGCATTTGGAGTTCCTACCAAAAACCCCTCAAATCTCGTAACATGCCAAAGTCGGGGTGATGAGAAGGGGGATATGGATTTTTTTCCAATATAATGTCCAATAAATTGGATATTTTTAAGCCAATGGCGAGGTATATTGGGTTTTTATAAAATATTGGGAGATTAATAAATATAGTATTTATTTATTTGTAAAAAGTTTATCGAATTTAGTTCTAAAACAATGTTAATCATATTTGTTGAAATATTAATAAAAATTACTTCAAACATATCCCTTTGATACAAACTTGAGAAGGAAAACCTTATCACTGGCATGAATTTCTACGATTGAAGAAGGCAGTTATGCATTATCCTACACCATGAAAGGAAATTGTATGTGATAGAAGAACCTATTCATGATTCACCCAGTGATGAAGATGGAAAGGAATATTTATCTCTCTATGAGAATAATTTCAATGATTCCATAGGTTTTAATTTTTCCATGCTATTAAACATGACCAATGATCTTTTGAAGAAACATGAGGACATGGATGCATATAGCACGATGTCTCACCTTTAGGATATCTATCAAGATAAGTTGAGAAAAGAGAGACATGAAATCTCAAATGATCTATTTACAACTAAGTTTGGAGAGTTAGAGCCATCTAGGCCACATGTTTTCAAGATTATTATCTACATTTAACACTTATATATGTTAGGGGATAAATTACCAGATTAATTGCACATAGATCTCATACTTTCCTCACTACCCCAGACCTTCTCTAGTTTTATTACTAATATTTACAGAATAAATAATGAGAAGATTTGTTCAAAACTTCTTACTCTAATTTTACAAGTTGATAATAACATTGGGAATGAAAATTTTGTGGTATTTATGGTGAATAAGAAGAGGAAGAACAGTGTGAAGTTTCCTAAGAATCGTAAAAAGTCTAAAGATCTAGATCATCATCCCTCCTAGAAGAGGAAGATATAGAGGTAGGGAACTGACAAAGAGGATGTATGTTTTTTATGTGGAAAGAAAGGCCACTAAAATAAAATAAAGGGGAAGCTAAAGGTTAATTCGTTACCCAGTGTAATCATTCAATATCTACACATTGGTTATTAGATATAGCTTTTGGTTCTTAAATTGGTATCCAGATGCAAGAACCAAGTAGGTTCTAAAATATTTCTAGATGAGAGGTGGATGGTGAGCTGCAAATGGATAGTGAGATGCAAATGGTGTGAGGATTTCTACTCTTTCCATTAGTTTGAACCACCTTTCATTACCAATAGAAATGATGTTGGTTTTAATGGATTGGTATTATCTGCCAATTATTACCAAGAACATAATTTCTATATCATTACTAGTTACAGATAGTTTTATTTTTAAGTTTGGAAATAAAATTTATTTCTTTTATAAATACATCATATTTTATGGTATGGAACATTAAAATAATTATCTTTAAGTATTAAATTATAAAACCCAATTATTATCAATAGATAGTTAATCAAGTTCACATGAATCATATAACATCCAGCTATGGAATCACCTTCTTGGTCATGTAATTGAGAAGAGTTTGGTAAAGATATTTCAAGATGGTTATTTTGACTCTTTTTATCTAAAAACACTTAAAATATGTCATTCTTGTTTGCAAGGAAAAATGAACAAACCACCATTAATTGGAATGGGTGAAAGATCCACAAAGATTTTAGGATTGGTACACACTAATGTGTGTAGACCATTTCTAGTATAAGCTTGAGGTGGGTATTCTTACTTTCTAACTTATACTTATGACTTGAGTATATATGGATATGTCCATGTAAGGAGGTATAATTCTGTGTCCTTTGAGAAATTCAATGAATTCAAGAATGAAGTAGAGAATCAACTTTTAAATGAGATACATAATCTTCAATCGGATTGAATTTTTGAATATATTTACCAAGGGTTATCTAAATTTATATGAAAGTTTGGGATTCTATTTCAACTCACTCCACCTTACACACTATAATGGAATGGTGATAGTTAAAGGAGGAACCATACTTTGTTAAACATAGTGATTTTGATGATGAGTCATGCAAATCTTTTATTATCCATTTTGGGATACACATTACAGACTACAACCCATACATTAAATTGAGTACTGATTAAAGTTGGAAACATAATTCCCCTTAAGTTATGGAGTGAAAAGAAACCCATTCTTTCACATACTCATGTATGGGGATGTGAGACAATTATTAAGACCATATCATGAAATAAACTAGCACCTCGGGGCATAAAGTGTATCTTTATAGTGTATCCTAAGGAAAGAAGGGTATACTACATATACAACCTATCAAACAAGAAAGTGATTGTTACCAGACAATCCATCTTTCTTGAGAAGGATAAAATCCTCCAAAAGGATAGTGGGAGAAATATTGACTTCGATGAAGTTGATACTCAAGATACAAAAGAGTTGATACATGTTCAGATTCCAAAGGTACCCATAGAAGTAGTAATCCCTAAAACACAAGTACTATGTAGAAGAACTTGAGAGGAAAAAGAACTAGAGAGATATGTTTTTCTAGTCACCGAATATGGTGACTCATTATTTGTTGACAATGATGAACCTCTATCCCACAAAGAGGTGGTAGAGAGTTTAGAATATACAATATCATAAGAATTCATGAATTATGAAATGAATTCTATGTATCAGAACCAATTTTTGGTTCTACTTTATGCACCAGGTGAAGTAAATCCTATAGGGTGATAATGGATATTCAAGGGAAAACTAGACATAGAATGTAAATTAAATACCAATAAATCAAGGCTAGTGGTTAAAGGGTGTAAACCTTGGAAATAAATTGACTATGATGAGACCTTTTCCCTAGTTTCCATGTTTAAATACATCATAATTATACTTATTATAGTAGCTTACAATGACTATGAAATTTGGATGATGGATATCAAAAAATCTTTCCTTAATGGGAACCTTCGAGAAGATGTCTATTTGACACAAATAGAAGGGTTTCTAACTCTGTATTATGCCAAAAATATTTTCAAGTTGTAGAGATCCATTTATGGATTGAAAAAAGAAACCAGGTCATTGATCATTCAATTCAATGAAGGTATAAATTTTTTTAGTTTCATTAATAACAAATATGATCCATGTGTTTACAAGAAGATTAGTGGGAATACAGTTTTTATCCTAGTAGTATATGTTGATGGATCATTACTTACTATAAATGACACACCCATCTTAAAATTTTTTAAGGACTCGTTAAACAATTATTTATATATGAAAGACTTAGGTCAATCATCCTATATTATAGGGATAAAGATCATTCTTGATAGATCCCATAGGCTTCTTGGAATAAGTCAAAGTACATACACAAACTAGATACTAAAAAGATTTAGTATCAAACAATCCAATATGGGATTGGTTTGAGTGTCTCATGTTATACATATTTCTAGTAAAATGGGTCCTTATACACAATATTTTAACGAGATAATGAGTAATATCCCATATGATTTAGTGGTATGATCAATCATATAAGTTTTGTTATGTAATATACATGATTTTTCTTATGCATTGAGCATGGTAGACAGATATCAAGTTGATCAAGGAAGATAATAATAGTTTGTTGTTAAAGATATCATTAAATATCAAAGAAGTACTAAGGATATGTTCCTATTGTATGAAGGAGATAAAAAGTTGTTCATTGGTGGTTATAATGATGCTAGTTTTCAAACTAATCATAATGATATGATGTCACATTTAGGATATGTTTTATTTATAAATGGAGGATTTGTGAGATGGAAGATTTCAAAGCCACCGGTTTTCATAGATTTTACAATGGATTCTAAGTATATATCATCTTATGATAAAGACAAGGAATTTATTTGGATATGAAAATTTTTCCAGGAACATTATGTGGTACCAATCATCAAAGACCCTATCACATTGTATTGTGATAATATTGTTGTGGTGGATCTTATAAAAGATCCAAGTTCACACCAAAATAAAAAACACATAGTTGGGAAGTATCACCTATTGAGGTATTTTTCTCATAGGTGTGAAGTTGAAGTAAGCAGAGTTACCATAGAACAAAATGTGGTAAACCCCTTGACTAAAGACCAATCATAGAAGAAGCATGAGTATCATGTGAGGGATGGTATACTGAAGTTTATTAGCTGTTGGATTTAGTGTAAGTTGGGGCCTATTGGAGTTATTTCACTAGGCCCAACTTTAGTGTGATTTATGATAACCTATATTAATGGTTTTGAATATTAATAAAACCCTTATCACATCATGATTGTTCTTCTACGTAACATATCATGTGATAATGTCTTAATAGTAGCAATCCCACTGAAAGAACATAGAATTTCTCTGATATAATAAGAACCTATAAGTTCTACAAAAGTATTATTATATATATTTTTTATATCAATATGAAATCTTTATATAGACATAAAGGATATAGGATATCAGGGGTAGAGATTTATAGGACGTTGCAGAACCTTCTCATAGTGTACAACCTTGGAAATATATAGAGTACGATATTATGAGAATGAGACCTACCAGTAGAAAATTCACATTTATATGTGTCATTGGATGTTTTACAGACAAGTTTATTGATCCTTAGACTCTAATATTATTATTAATCAGTGTTATAAGTCACATAATTTGATTTATAGATGAAAATTTTCCTGACATCTGTTCATGGTGAGGTAAGATATGTTGGGTGTTTTATGAGTAATATTTCATTATTGAACAATGTGGGAAAGGATTTATTAATTAATTTATTTAAAAAAATGATATCTCAATCCATTTGATTGAAATGATATATCCTAAATAAATCCATTTCCATGGGTCTCTATATGCAATTTTAATTTTTTGAAAGTCAAGGAAATAGAAATGGAGAATATAGGTTGATGTCATGACCTAACCCACTGAGGTATGTCCCGTGACTACACCAATTAAGAAAATCCCAAAAATGAGATGCATTATCCTAAATTACTTGTACACACACTCACATATCCAAGCCCTCACAATTACGAAATGTAAAACAACTAAACAATGCTTCCATAGATCTAAGATACTAGAACAGAGTACAACAATAAAGTACTGAAAATGAAAAAATGGTCCAAATAAAAGCCCAAACAAACACTGTAAATGGACTAACCTGCTCCAAGGGTGAAGATGAAATTCAAATTTAAGCTTTTAATTACCACCTTGGTCTGACAATCTCAATATATGATCCACCTGCTTCATGTCCTCCCAAGACACCATCAAAAGGGATGTCATCTGCATAATACACGACACGTGTGGGAAAATACCACGTAGGGGTGAGTATAACAATACACAATAGGACACCCTGGAAACACTAAACATTAATCACCAAGAATAGTCATCTCAAAACAAGATATAACAATCAATGTGTAATAGAAACACCCAGATTTACACAGGAAAGACACTACCCCACTAGGCAGTCGTAACCAACTACTAGCCACAGGATTCTTCTTGAATAAATGCTCATTCCAGGAGATTCTAGTCCATGATCCATTATATCATAAAATAAACTCAACAAAGAGTTTGATAACATTGGTCCCCACCCATGAAAGCTAAATAGTCTAATAAAACCCTGATAATCAAATAGGGGGTTACACGTCGAACCATTAGGGACACCACGAACCCAATCTGGATCAACCTACTATGTAGGGGATCGTATGTCAATTATAACAAAGACCCTACTGATACATCCTGATATATGGAGGATCGAAACCCTTCTCATTGAGGTCATTATAATTCCACAAACTTTATCTGGGGAATGAAGATGAAGGAAGATCGAACTCTAGTATCATAGAGGGACACTACAACTCAATCTGAGACTCGAACTCTAGAGGGGATCACAATCACATGATATGGATGTAATTTCACATGGTACCCTCAAGGTTAAATGCCAATGGAACACACTAAACATATACTGGTCCAAAATAAGGAAACTAAGGGCTACAAACACTCTTCAAGGGGGTACACGGCATGTAACAGAGGGTACACAGTGTGTCCAGCTATCCCACAGTCTACCCATGTGGTAAAGCCTCACACGGAATGTAAATATAAATAAACACAATCTGTAAAAGGAGTAAACAGTGTGTAGATATTACCTAACACTTGTATATGTGATGTTGTCCATGTCCCTCTACTTTATCCTACCCATTTACCATCTTATGCGTAGGTGTCCATGTCTGTATACACCTGTCAGTGTCTATGTTCGACTACATAGCATGACTCTGGCCATGTACTTGTTCTCATTTCCATGTACTTTTATAATTACATGTTAATCCACCATGGAGTTCTCACATGATGTGTGACTGATTCACATGGAATGTGATACTTAGCTCCAGAAGAAACAGTGGTTCTGCAACCAAGGGCCCTACACGGCATAGAACACTACATTACACACTGTGTAACGTGAGATCTTCTATATCCATTGGTTACTCCATCATGTCCTCCACCAATTATTTATATCCACCATCCTTTCCAAATTCTGTATATCATGGGTCATTCAATCCTATAGTCACTAGATCTCATGATTTTAGGCTCCGAATCTGCTTGGGATTCATCAACTCACACCATTTGTAGTTGTGTAATGCATCGCATGGGAAGAATAGAACTCCCTATTTGGTATCATTATCCAAAAATCCATCCATTATCATAATTTATTATCAAACTAAAACATTCATCGCATTTCATGCCCATAGTTTCAATCCGTTGTGCCATGGAACAGTTGTGTAATGATCAAGAACTGGGTATTAGAAAAACTACTGTCCAAAAGAAATACCAATGATGATCGAATGAAAGAATAGGGGAGAAATAAAAAAGTTAAAAATTTGAGGAATGAACCCTAGTTTTCTTTTTTTTCTTCAATTCATTGTTTTATAAGAAAATGAATAAAGAGGAATAAATTAAAATGAACAAATAACTATTCCATCAGTTTAATTCTACCAATGATTTTCATTTCAATTTTATTTTTGTAATTGATCTGAATTCATCAAAAAATATGAAATATGATGTGAATAAAAAAATTACCTTGAGTTTTGAATGATCATTAATGAAGAACAGTTGCGTTATTGTCATTGATGAGATCCATAAACTTTGTTGGTGAAATGATCAATGATCTAATCTCGATATTCCATTAGTCACCAAGAAATATCTCCAATGGTTGTCTGAATCTCCAGGGTTTGAGTATCCCACCCTAAGGAAATATTATAACTATATATTTAAATAGGAATCAGGTCCCTACATTGAAAAAATAAAATAAAATATTCATTTTATTTACTTTATTAATTTTTCACATGTGAAAAAAATTCAAAAACTGCCTGTTCTGACAAAGATTATGTTTCACATAGGGTAAAACTCATGTTCTAAACTCAATGGTTCCCTTTTGTTTTTGATTTGGGCCCCTTTATAAGAGTTGTTCCACTTTTTAAGGAAATTGTGCAAGTATTCTATTTAATATATTTAATATATTTCAACCATTTATTTTGGCTACATCAAGCCTTGGAATTTCATGCCATCTCAGCACCTATCTTGAAATTAATCCAAATAATATCCAAAAAAGCACACGGAAAATCCAATTCATTACATTTTCCCCACCATGGGGCTTTTCATCACAAAAATAAAAAACCTACTCAAAAAGGTGAGGGTAATGGGATTTCATCTGGGTCTCCCACTCCTAGATTCTCTCCTAAAGATTCACATGATGCCACAGAACATGCATAAGGGGAATCAATCACGCACAAATGGTCATCTCATCCTAATCACCAACCTCCACCGGGTACTTAGCAAAGGTATTTTCTTCATCAATTTCCAGATCTCCTAAGTTTATAATGTGTGAAAATTAATGCATGTATTTCATCAGTTGTGGTATATAGAAGATGTCATGTACCTGATCTAACTATGGTGGTAGATCTAAGCATTATGCCACCTCACCAACTATACACAGTAACTTGAAGGCACCAATGGATCTCGGAGATAATGTTATGTCACAATCAAATCTACTCAATCCTAGTTGAGGTGAGACACTCAAGAACACATGGTCTCCCTCCTTGAACTACATAGGTCTTAATTTTTTGTCTGTATAATACTTCTAATGGATTTTTTCAGTCCTCATTTGCTTCTGGATGATATGAACCTTCTATGTTTTATCTTGCACCAACTCTAGACCCATGAACATTGATTCTCATGGATTAGTCCAATAAAGTGGTCACCGGAAAGGTTTTCCATACAAAGTCATGAATGGTGCTAGACTAGTGTTGGAATGGTAGTTGTTGTTGTATGAAAAATTCTCCAAGGTTAATTTATCCTGACAACTATGGTAAAAGTCAAACATGAAATCCCGCAATATGTCCTCCAAGACATGGATGGGTCTCTTTGTCTATCCACCCATTTGGGGGTGAAATGTTTTCCTCAAGTGTAACTAAGTCCCAAAAGCCTCGTAAAATCCCATCTAACTGAGATGTGAAGAGAGAATCATGGTTAGTGATGATCATTAAGGAAACCTCATGGATATGGACTATCTCCTATATATAGAGTTTCCCTGAGCTCTATACTAAACTCTTCTCTCGAATGGTTAGGAAGTGGGCCGACATGGTGAGCCAGTCTAAATAACCCATATGAAATCATGTTCCCTGAATGTAGGTGGTAATCCCATAACAAAGTCTATGGATATCTCATCCCACTTCCAATCTGGCACTTCAAAGTGCTGATCTAAACATTCTAGACCCTGGTGCTCATCCTTCACCTGCTGAAAAATGAGGCATTGAGAGACAGTTGCTACAACTCCCTTATTTAGGTCTGGCCAAAAAAACTGACATTGGGGGTCTTGGTATATTTTTTCCACACCTGTATGTACTGCTAAAGGGAATTTATGAAACTCCTATATCACCTCTTCCCACAATGTCAAAGGTACCATCATATGTCCTATTAAAAGGATAGTGTGTTCCTCACCTTCAGTATATCCATCAATAGTATGTCTAGTGGATATCTAAATATGTAATGTCTCATAGTTGGTATCTCCTCACTGAAAATCCTTGAAATGTTGTAAATGCGGTGGGGTAAAAATAATATACTAAATATATGAATCAAAGTCATAGTCCTGTAGGAACATTATCCATCACCTCTATCTCAAGTTAAAATCCTTCTATGAAAAGATATACTTGAGAATCTAGTGGTTAGAGTAAACGATAAACTATTAGCCTATCAGGTAGTCTCCACATATTCAATGTGAAGACTACCACTAGTAACTCAAGATCATGGGTCCAATAGTTCTACTCAAGTGGTCTCAACGAACATGAACCATAGGAAATAACTCTCTGACTCTACATAAAAACACAACCAAGTTCATTCCCTGAATAATCGCATAATACTACGTACTTAACACCCTCCTCTGGAAATCTCAATATATAACACTCATCAACCTCTACCTCAGCTCTTTAGGTAAATTTGGGATCATTTACATCAACATAAAGGGATTACCCATCTGAGTTAAATATATCTAGGGTTCTTCCGCTTTGAATAAATTTGGTACAATCCTCTGACAGTACCCTGCTAGCCTAAAAAAACTCTACACCTTGGTAACATTCTTGGGTGGCTCCCATGCCAAAAATACCTCAACCTTCCCTAGTTCTACTGCTACTCTAGCCTGTGAGATGACATGACTTAGAAATTATACATCTTGAATCCAAAAGTGACACTTTGAGAGATTCATGTAAAGGTGGTTCTCTTGGAGTGTGTTCCATACCATCCTCAAGTGCCTCACATGCTCCTCCTTGGACTCTGAATGTACTAATATTTCATTGATGAAGACCACCAAAACCGGTCTAATAAAGGCTAAAATATATGGTTCATGAGTTTGATGAACACTACTAGGGATTTCATCATTCCAAATAGAATAACTAGGTACTAATAGTCACCGTAGTGATATCTGAATGTTGTCTTCGGTATATCTGCATCCAATACTCAATGTTGGTGATAGCCTGATCTGAGGTCAATCTTCAAGAACCACCATTCCTCACTCAACTATTGAAATATTTCATTGGTCCTTGGTAGTGTATACTTATTTTTCATAGTTACCTAATTCAATATCTGGTAATCTACACATGACCTTAGGATCTCGTCCTTCTTAGTGAACAACACTAGGGTTTCCCAAGGGGAAACATTGGGTCTCACAAATCCCTTCTCTTATATGTCCACCAACTACACCCTTAACTCTCAAAGATATGTGGGATCCATCTGATATGCAGGTGAAGATATCAGTGTCATACCAGGATGCAAGTTGATGTGGAAGTCTAGATCTCATCAAGGAGGTAAACCTGGTACGTCCTTAGGAAAGATGTCCTCATACTCTACCACCACCACAGGAAATTAATAGCTCAAAGAATCTTTTTCTCTAAGATTAAATCTATATAACTAGTGACTAATAGAATACACTCTCCTATGAATTATCTCATCCTAAAATTCCAAGGTTTCCTTTTCACCCACAAAGTAAACCCTTGTTCTGTCACTGCAGACACACCACATCCTCAACTTAAAATAGTCAATCTAGGCATGAACACTTGATAGCCAGTCCATACCAAAGATGATTTCGTAAGGCCTAATTACAGCTATAAATAGATCACATACAAAACTATCACCTCCAAGCATCATATTACATTGTCTATCCAATTTCGCAATCATTGGGTCACCGCTTGTCGGATTCTTCGACCACAGGTTTCAAGCCAATGTCTCAACTAGAATCTCTAAGTGTCAAACCAGATTAGTGCCAAGAAAGGAATGAATAAAACCTATGTCTATCAATACTACAACTATATTAGAAAATAAACTGATCATAACTCGTATCATCCCAAGAGCTTTTAGGTCGTAGGTGTTCATAGCCTATAGATAGCCACATTCCTATCCACCAACTCCCTCAGCCTGGCATGGGACACCTGGGGGTTGTGGTCGTAATAGGTCAAACATCCAACCAACTCATGCTACCCTACCATCCCCTTTTTCATGTCTTCCTTCATTTAGAACACCCTTATCTTACCTATGTATCTATCTTATCAGTCCCTCCACCATATCGCGATCAGCTATGTGACATATTGGACAATCTCGAGATAGATTTCACTGGACTTCATAGGAGAGAAACACCCATATACCTCAGCTAATTCGAGCCACCCTACAAACCCTTCACCACTGACCCTATGTATAGGGATCTCCTCCTAAATTATCTTATGTTCTTGTATCCCTATGACTATCAATGGCTACCTACTGTAGAGGTCTCTTCTTCTGGTTACCAACTACTAGCTCCCACTATTAGGCCCTACTCTTCCAGGAATCTCTCCATCACCAAGATATCTTAAGCACCCTAGTATAGGTGGGAATGAAAAGGGATACTACTAAATACCAGATGTCTTAGTGTAATCCCTTCTCAAACATATAAGCTCTTGTGAATTGATCCCAACCTATATCTAAGGAGTAACATAATAGATCAGTAAACCTCACTGAGTATTCCACCGTGGTCAAACTTCCCTACTATAGATATAGACGCTTCTATATACATACTTACCACAACATGGCTAGATAGAACTCCTCCCTAAAGAGACTCTTAAATTCTAACCGTGAGACAGATATATCATTGTGTGACTGATTCACAAAGCTCCATCCTCACCCAACTGAGCCCTAAATATGACTCACTTTGAGGATCACCATATAATGTGTAGGAATCCTCATAAGGAAAAAACATGGGTGACTACCTCTAACCAGTCCTCAGCCACCTAGGGGACTATATTTCCCCAAAACCTAGGAGGTTTCTACCTCTGGAACTCATGTAATGCACTCAACCTACATAAATCCTCAGCTGGTACTTCTAGCACTTGTTGTTTCCCAACTAGTGGTGGTATAGATGGTAAACCACCTAGTGGTGTTATCTCTAGAACAATCCCTTGTACTGATGCCTTTTCATTAGGAGGATCATCCTCATGATCACATAGTGGAATCCTATCTGGTTAGCTATGTGGAGGTATCATAAAATAAAACAAGGTATACCAAATTCAAAAGAGTATATCAAGATAGATGTCTCAAGAAGGAAA
Source organism: Viscum album (assembly GCA_963277665.1). Taxonomy (NCBI): domain Eukaryota; kingdom Viridiplantae; phylum Streptophyta; class Magnoliopsida; order Santalales; family Viscaceae; genus Viscum; species Viscum album. Next base: position 387,107,431 of record OY728163.1, on the reverse strand, counting down.
TGGAAAACACAACCATTACTATATGATGCATGTACCAAATTATTCCCTATAAGCAGTGTTTAAATGTACTAAATCAAAAGGTAGGTGATCAGAGTCCTGGTGTATGGATAGGTCAGCCACTGCACCAACATTGGAATCATTAGCCTGAATTCCAAACCCAAAATAGTAAACACTATTTCCACAAACCAATCTCCCTAACTCCAGTACTAAGGTAGAACCGTTTACCCTATAATTCCACTCTTTCACAAACCAACCCATCAAGTTCTGACCCCTAACTACCACTACCCCAACTCTAATAGGCCAGGGGATGGTAACCATCTCTAAGTAGGCATATCCCACAAATGGGAGGCATTAGTATACTGTAACTATACACAGGCCCATATATCTAAGACCACAAAATGTTGAAATGTAAAATAACTAAACAATGCATGAATACATATAAGATCCCACAACAGAGTATGACAGTAAAGTACAGAAAATAGAAAAAGGGACCCAATACATGCCCAACCAAAAACATTAATGGGTATAACCTGCTCCAAGGGAGAGGACTAAAGTCAAATAAAATCTCATGGTAACCACCTCGGTATAAAAATATCAATATATTATCCACCTTCTCCTTTTCCTCCAAGGACATCATCGAAAGGGCCATCGTCTGCATAAGACATGACATGTGTGGGAAAATCTCATATAGGAGTGAGTAAAACAATGCCCAGTAGAAACCCAAGAAACACTACACATGATGCACAAAGTATTGTTAGATCAATAAAAGATATAACAACCAATGTATAATAAGAGCACCCAAATATAATTCGGAAATACACCATGCCATTACGCGGTCAAAACCAACTACCAATAATAGGATTCTGCACTAATCAACGGTCATTCTCGTAGAGTTCCCTCCATTGTCCATTCTATCATCTGAGACACTAGATGAATATTTATAGGTCATTAGGCCCTAATCTTGAAATCTCAATGGTCTAAAAAGACCCTGATACTTAGATAGGGGGTCACACCTAGAACCGTATGGAGACGCCATGATCCCAATTTGGATCAATCGGCTAGGTAGGGGATCATATATCAATGATAACACAAACCCTACCAAAATGGCCTACTAGATGTAGAATCAATTGCTTTATTAGGGAGGTCATGTTGATTCCAAAAACCCCATCTAGGGAACAAGTATGATATAGGATTTTACACCAGTCCCATAAAGGGATGCCAAAACTCTATCTGAGACTCGGCCTCTATAGGGGTTCATAGTCATGTCATCTGTATATAATTTTACATTGTATGCTTTAGGGGGGACAAGGGAACACGCTCAAGATATGTTGGTCCAAACTAAATAAATAAAGAGCTACAAACACTCTTGAAGGTGGTACATGACATGTACTAGAGGCTACACGACATGTCCAATAACCCCCAAGTAGGCTAGTGTGGTAAAGCCTCACACGGAATGTAAATATCAATACATGTGGTGTTTAAAAGGATTAAATAGCATGTAGATCTCACCCTAAACCTATCTTTGTTCTACTAGTCGTGTCCATGTACATTAGCATGTAAGTGTACGAACTCGTGTATAAGTGGCCATGTCTGTGTTCGAGTACCTGATGTTCCTTTGGAATTGTACTTTTTCCTTTGTCATTTTACTTTCCTAAGTACATAACAAGCCACCATAGAATAGTCACATGGAATGTTACCAAGTCACATAGTGCGTGATTCTTATCTCCAGATGAAACCCTAGAGCCACATCCAGGGGTCCCACATGGCTTATAATGAAGTATTACATGTCGTGTAACATGGGATTTTAAAAATCCATTGGTTCCTCCACCGCATCATACACTAATTTTCTGAAACCTCCTTCCTCAAAGGATTCTATAGATTGGGGGTCGTCCAAGCCTCTAGTCACCAAATTCCTAGATTTTGGTCTCTTATTCCTCTTGGGAGTCACCCTCTTGCACCATTCATAGTCATGATGTGCATCACTCAGGAGGAATTAATAACACTTGATTTGATATTTTTCCCCCTTGATACATTCATCATCATCATCTATTCTCAAACTGAAATTTCCATCGTGTTCCATACCCATGGTTTCAATCTATTGTGCCAAATAACAGTCATCCAATGATTGAGAAACAGGTATTGGTTGAACTGTTGGCCAAAAGAAATACCAATGAAGATCGAGTGAATAAATTTAGTAGAAATCTATAATCTAAAAAACATGAGGAATGAACCTCAACAATTGTTTTTTTGTCCTAGATCCATTATCATAGAAGAATAATAATGAAGAGGAATAAATAAAAAAGAATAAATAAAAATTACTTCAATTTAATATTACCGATGATACGTGTATAAATTTTATTATTGGAATTGATCTGTGTTCATTTAGGATTAAGGAAAGAGATAATAATCAAAAAAAATAACATATCTAGGGTTTTTATCGTTCATTGATGAATAATGGTTGTGTTGTCATCGTTGACGTGATCCATGAACTTTACTAGTGCAATATTCCATGATCAGATCATGATCTGTCGTCGTTCACCAAGAAAGATCGCCAATGGTTGTTTGAACCTCTAGGTTTTGGGTGGTCAACCATGAGGAAATCCAATAATGATATATTTAAAGAAGAAGCAGGTAGTTTCATTTAAAAAATAAAATAAATTATTTAATTAATTTTTTTATTAACTTCACGCCAGTTATAAATTTTTCACAAATGGCACACGCTAAAAAAGATTATGTCACGCCTAAGGTAAAGACTATATTCTAGACTCAAAAGTGCCCATGTATTTCTGATTTGGGCCCTCATTCTAGAGTTTTATATATTTTTTAGGAAAAATATGTATGATATTTATTTAATATATTTAATATATTTCAAATGTTTATTCTGGGAACACCAGGCATCAGAATTACAAGTCGTCTCAGCACCAAATCTTGAAAATAATCCATATAATATCCAAAAAAATACATAGAAAATTAGATTAACTACAGATGATAGCACCATCATATATCCTGCTTGATTAGATATATTACAATAAAGGGATTATATTATATATTAAGCATTTTTATGAGGTATTATGTCCTTACAGAATTAACTTCTTTCTTTATGGGTGCCTTCGATTGTTGTTAGATGCTAACCTTGGACTCCAAGTTTCTTCGCCTAATGCCAATGAGAACGAGGCCTTGAGGGTCACACACTATGTGTATCTAGAATATCAGTTAAATAATATATTTTTATTTATTATTTAACAATTTTAATAAATATTATTCCCTCATTTGTTTTAATAATTATTTCTATTTAATTAATCTCATATATCATGTCACCAGTTATTTGATAAAATATTAAATGTGAAGAATATTTAATAAATATTCATTTTATATTTAGGGAATATAATATTTATTTATTAGTGACAAATGTAGTGATATTTATTTATTAAATAAATTTTTATTATTCAAGGATCGATAAATATTGTGGAGGAATAGTAGAACAAGTTTAATAGTCTCGTGAGAAATTATATATATTGAATATAATTTGAATAAAAAATATTTAATTTAATTCATAAGTTTGGTGAATGTTAAGAAATAATACTAATATTATTATTATTATAGACATGGTGTTCCGCCTATATTAAGGAAACAACAAATAACACATGTGCAATTTTTATTTTCTAACCCTAGCATTATATAAACCCAATTATATTATTTTATTAAGAGAGCCATAACATTTGTTTTTGTGCACAATGAGATCTGGAGAGAATACTATCAAGGCCTAGAGAGAACCCTCTCCCAAAATTATTCTAAGAATGAAGAGTGATCAACCTCCACCTTCCACTCTTGGGTTTAGATAATCATAGAGAATCCTTTAGAAGTGATTCTGTAGGTGATCAAAGGTGAAAATGCAAGTGATAGGATCTACCATGCTAGCACCCGGAGATTCCTATGTTGACATTCGGATATCCATAGAACACATGTGGATCACCACTAGATGGAATATATTCTTGATTTTTATACCCCAACAACAGTACAATGTAGATCCATTGTCAGATCCATCAAAAAAAATAATTTATCATAAGTTAATTCTTTAATTTATTAAAATAATTAGAAATAATATGTAATGATCATGTTCTTTGGTTCTGGAAATTATCAATTACCTATATTCTTTTATCCGACTCTATTGATTGTAGTGTTCATCGTCACATATATATCAAATTAATCATCTATTGTGATAAAGATAAAATTTGTGTATGACCCATCAGATGATTCTGTTGCACCCTAAACCTACAGATATTTCTTCAATAATCTCTAAAACTCCATCTTTTATAAGGATTTATTTAATACATTGTTTTATAACTTGAGAAAATATTTCTTCAAGAAACAAAATTTTTACATCTTCAGAAGTACACTATTTAATGAGATCTACACACCTCAACACTCATTGTTCTAGTAATCTCTCACTTTTTCATTTTAATCTGCAAAGTGGTGATCTTATTCAATAGAATTTTGAAATATTTAGAAATTTAAGTGACTATATATTTTAGTAATTTATGTATTATTTTCTTTCAAACAAATATAGATTCATCTATAATGTTCTGTTTCCCACTTGTGACTTGTTTATATGAAGGACACCTTTGATATGTAATATAAGTTACCTCATTTTTTCATTTATATGATTGGAATATTATGAGGTAGAAATATTAACCAACTACAAGGAATTTTATGTACCTACTATATTTTCTTATTCTATAAATGATTAATCTTAAATATATTCAGTTGTATCTTCCTCTTTTAATAAGAGGGATAATTTCATCTTCTTTTTTAACTACCTCTTCCTTTTATTCTTCTAATTCATAGAAGAAATAATAACCCGACCAGAAATTGATATGAATCCTCCATGTCTATATTCTATGTCAACCTTGTAAGAGAAATAAAAAATAAAACTATGATATTATTGGAAATTAAATTAGAGGTTTGATCCATTTCTCTAATACAAATTGTAAAGATCTCTTTGGGATGTTCTAACATATAGGGATTGAAATAGTGTGGATGGACTTCTAACTAATTAAAAGATCATAACTATTTAACCTACTCACTCTTGTAGTGAATGGATCACTCTGTTTTACTTCACCCTAGTTCTTATTTACAATACAGGGGAAATTGAAACTCACAGTGGTTTTTTAGTAGTTGTTTTAAAAATTACTGCTAAATATTGCATCAGATTTTTTAGGGGCCGTTTTAAAAAACCGCCACTGATTTTTTAAAAAAATAAATTAATTTAAAATGAATATTTTTAGAAACAACTTCGAATTAGATATAATTTTTAAAAACTATCCCAAATTATAGGTAGTTTATTAACAAACTACCACTAAAAATTAGTTTAAAAAACATAAAAGCATTCAAAAAAGTCAGATTTCACCATCAAATGACCATAACTTTTAATTTTTGTATCCATTTTAGTTCCACAACCAGTCAAATAGAATTTTATGAAATGAACTTCAATGAAAGTATATAATAATAGGGTAATAATTTATATAATAAAGTTTATTACTATTTTTAGAAAATCTAATTTCAAACTCCAGCTTTAAACAACCATAATTTTTAATCTAGGTGTCCATTTATACTATACCGTATATCTAATCGAAGCCTGTGAAGAGATCTATTCTATGTTGAATGGGGGGATAATCACTATTTTTTAGGAAATTAAAGAGCCTGAAGGCCTATAAAAATAGCTTTCTTTTTTGGATACCAAGATATTTAAACATTCAATGTGATCTAAGCTTCATTTAAGAGTGTCTTAATATGATTGTTGGTTCTTCTATGATTTTATTCCATAAATTTACATTCATATTGATTTTATGGTGTTCCAATTGTTATGGTTTTCACTCTTTTGGTGATTTATTATCTATTATATATATATATATGCATTTCTATACATTTATGAATATATATTTATAATATATATATATATTAATATTTATTTAAAAATTATATATAATTTCATTTATGAAAAGATATTTATATGTCTTTATGCATATTAGTTTATATTTATATCCATTTATATATATTTATATACATTAAGGTATATTTATATATATGATATTGGTATATATATTTATATGTATTTATTTGGTTGGTATGTGTGTGTTGATATTCTTGTATTTATATTAATTTATGTAAATTTATTTATATCTTTATATTTTTATAAGATATATATAACTACATTTATATAAATTCATATGTAATTATATATATATATATATATACCTCGAAAATCCTTGAGGCCTTAGATTTTTTTTGATTGGGGAACCCTTATATGACCCATAGGCCCAAGGTACAAGGCCCATACATGACTTGAAGGCCCAAAGGAACAAAGCCCAACACAAGACTTTGAAGGCCCAAGACCTAACTACACTTGAAACAAACCCTCCCTAGCATCTGAATCTTGAAGGCGCCTAGCTCCCCAATAGTCAAGAGGTTCAACTCCCACCCAACACATATATATATATATTAAATTTATGTACGAAATTCATTGTAGGAAAAATAAATAATAACTAAATAAATAAATAAATAATCAATTAATTATTAATTTAATTTTCAAAAAAAAACATTCAAAAAAAACATGAAACATTTAGTACTAGTTTTCAAATTTGATGCAAAATCATTTCATGATTATTTTTGTAAACCATTGATAAATGTTGTGAGATGCTTCTTTTCATGATGGTTTCAAAAAACCATTGTGAAACAATTTTACAGTGGTTTAAACCACCACTAAACCCAAAAAGGTATTCATTAAATACTATTTTTCTTATAGTGTTATTTGGTGTATATAAATGACAATAAGTAAACCACATGACATCAAAGATTCACTAGTACAAAATCACACTTATTTTTTGCTTCCCTTTATCGGTGATAAAAAATGAATTGATAAAGGGTATTCTTTTATCAGTACTAGATAAAAGTGTTGATAAAGACCCCCTTTATCAATGCTAAAAAATTTGATAAAAGAATCCCATTTATTATTATTTTTAACTGTGATAAATGATACTTTATCATCATTTTTTGGTGTTGATAAAAGGGGGATTTATCAGTGCTTTTCTTAGTATTGATAAAAGACACCCTTCAAAAAACATATATATATATAATTAAAAAAATATTTTAATATATAAATATATTTATATTTATATATATACATATTATATTTGAACAAATATGATTTATACAATAATAAATATGTATTTATAATCAAAATATAATATATCGTGTAAAAATGAATTAAAATTAATTAAAAAGAAATATTAATTAATAGTTTTATAATTAATATCAATTAATAGATGTTTGATAACAATTTAGTGATATGAATTTTTTTTAAAAATAATTGATATATTAAGATAAGTTACAATACATGACTGGAACATCAAATGACCAAAATTTTGATTTGGGTGTCTGTTTAGGCTCTACCACATATTACATTGGAGCCTGTGAAAAGATCAACATTGTGTTAACTTGGGGGACCTAAAACATTTTTTTTCAAGGCCAAAAAAGTCAAGGAGACCACCAAAATTGTGTTTCTAGTTGAGATACCCTACTTTTTTAATATCTGATGGGATTTTAGCTTTATTTAATAGGGACTTCTTGTTTTTTAGGTAGATAATGAATTTATTCCTAGGGTTTACACTCATATGGATATTATTGTATTAAAATTTACACTTTTTCATATTGTAGTGTTATTTATAATTAAATATATATATATACATATATATAAATATTTATATATATTTATATATATATATATATATTTAATTGTATAAATAAATATTTACCCATATTTACAAATAAAATATCTTTTAAAATATATAAGATGTATAGAAATAAATATTTACAATCCATTTTATTTAAACTAAAATTTTAAGCATTTTACTTACCTTATAAAAATGTAAATATATATATATACCTATTCAAATGCATATATAATTTTTATATATAAATATATATATATATGTGTGTGTGTGTGTGTGTGTGTGTGTGTTAATAAAATATATATACAGTTATCTATATATTCTAATAATATGTGTCAATAATTATTAATATATATATATACATATATATTAAAATAAATATATATTACAATATATATATATATATATGTCAATAGAAAGCAAGTAAAATCTTATAGGCTAGTGGCATTTGTAATTGATATATATGTATCTTTATACATTGTAACAAATATATATTAAAAAATATATAGATTCATATATATAGACACACACACACAAATATATATAGAGATAGATAGAGTTAACACATAGATGCATATACAAATATATATATACACACACCTGAATGTATTTTCAATAAATATTCAATTTATAAATACATTATAAAAAAAATTATATGTAAATATACAATTATATGAAAATATATAAATATAGACATGAATATATAAATATATATGTAATTATTTAATTATGTAAATATATAAATGTATATGTAAATATACAATTATAAAAAAATATAAAAATATATATGTAAATATACAAAACATATTTTATAAATATATTTAAAACTGATTATATAAGTATATATAATTATATGAATAAATATATAAATAAAGAATAATTATGTATATATATATATAACTATATAATTCATAAAATATTGGAAAAATCTTAATGATACAGTGGTAATGGCATTCCCTATGTTGAAGAAGGACCTAGGTTTAAATCCTTATAGGTTAAGGTTCATGTTGGTGGATTATCATTGGTGTATGGTAGGGTTGAGCGCTAATAAAGGGCAGTGTCATGGGCTAGAGTGGTGGCAGGGGGAGCACTAATAAAGGACACACTACTTCTTATACGAGCTTTAAAAGTGCTAAAAACTTACCTTTATTAGAGCTAAAAAGGTGATGGTTTTGTAAGAACCTTTAAAAGGGGTCACTTTTATCATTATTAAAAAGGGCGCTAAAAAGATCCCTTTTTATTAGCGCTAAAAAATTTGTGGATAAAATTTGTAAAACAATAATTTTTTTGGTAAATTCTAGAGAGATTCATAATGAGGCTACCCCTACTTTTATCAGTGCTTAACACCCCCGTCCCCTACCCCCTCTTTTATTAGTTCTCATCTGACCCTACCTCTGCCCTTTATCAGCACTGGACCACCGCACATGCCTGAACCTGGGTGCACCTTCACTTGGATTTGATCATGGGACATCCACCCTCCCACAGATGTGCCTTTACCATTTCTCTATGTTGTTTTGATCTATATTTTGTGATAGATCTATTTATTTATATTTATTTCATTACAATTTTATCCATATATTTATCCATATATTTATTTATATTTTTATTATTATTTTTAAATACATTTATATAATATGTTTCTGTATGTGTGTCTTTATAAATATATATATATATAAACATATATATATAAATATGTGGGTGTCTATATATATAATTAAACTTATTTATATTTATTTACATATATTATATATTAACAATCATACGCACATATTAGAATATATAGAAAAATATATATCTTTTTGTAAATATAGATACACAAATAAATATATTTACATATATATAAACAGTATAAATACATTTTATAGGTATATAAATATTCCTACACTTTTATTTTAAATATAATGGAAATTATTTTTTATTTAGATATGATTTATATATTTGTAAATTTATTTTATATGTAAATATGTTTACATATTTAGATATATAATTAAATTTTTTGGTTTAAATATATACAAATATGTGTATATATGTATATTTAATTATAAATATCACTATAATATGAAAATTGATAAAATTTGAACACAATAATATCCATATGAGTGTAATCCCTATGAATAAATTGAGCCTCCACTAAAAAAATATAAGAAGACCCAATTAAATGACATAGAAATTCAATCAAATGTTCAAAAAATATATTACCCTGATAAAAAATTAGTTTTATAGTCCTTTTAGAACACTTTGACCTCTTAAAAGTTGACCAGTGATTCTCTTTATTAGTATTTCGTTGATCCTTTCACAAGCTATGATTTGATATGTTGTGTACCTCAAACAGACACTCGGGTCAAAAATTATGTCTATTTGAAGTTCAAGTCTTATTTACAACTTATTTTAGATTATTAATTAATTTATTGAAATTTTCTATAATGAAATTTCTATTCCATGAGTATTAATCAATAATAATTATAAAATTTCTAATTAAAATTAATTTTTAATTATTTTATAAACCATTTTTCACTAAATATCTTATATATTTAAAGTGATTAAATATTTAGTATTATATAAATCATATTTTATAAAACATGTAATATTGTAATAAGAATAACGTTTTTTATATATTAATATACTTTTTTAGATGATATATAATTTATTTTTGAAATATACCATTTATAATTGCTAAAAACATGCATTTTAGCACTAACAAACGACATAGTTTTAACAGTTCTAAAAAAACGATGATAAATGGATACTTTTTTCCAGTGATTTTTAACACTAATAAAAGTACCTTTTGTTAGTACTTTTTGTTAGTGCTGACAAATGTACCACCTTGATAAGTTCTTTTTTTATTATTGATAAATGGTATCACTTAATAAACCAAAATATATAGTGGTGGAAAATTAGTGGGCTATTGTTATAAGGGGGGAGCCCGGATAAAGGGCAGATGTGAAGCTTAAATATTTTTGACATGATATACACGCTCTATATTAGTGGTAAAATAATTATTGATAAAGAGTTCTATGATAAAGTCCCCCTTTATAAAAACTAAAAAAATAATTGATAAATAAAGACTTTATCAATACCGATAAAGGTGTCCTTTGTCATGGCTATTTATAGCACTGATAAAAGAAACCATTTTTTAAAGGCACTTACATCAGTAATGATTTTTTAGTGCTAATAAAATTCATTTCTATTGCTAATAAAATCCTGATATGTTGTAGTTATTTTTAAAAGGTTTTACTCCATTATGGATGACTAGGTCCCCGGTGACACATGGTTATAAATTCTAATTTATTATCACAAGAATCTTGAATAAGGGTATGACTTTGGACCCATACAAGCTGGAACCAACCAGTTACACCAATATAAATATAAGATGTGTCTTTTAACTCATTGAAGTATATCATCAGTGAAGGATTTATTTATCCTCTGAATTTAATGGTTCTAATCTCTTCCTCAATCACAATAATCAATATTGGATTTTTGTTTAACCTTTTTCTAACATCGACAACATATAAAATCTATAGGAAGACTATCATAATAATGAAATAATCAAGGGGATTCTTATTATTATTATATAAACCTTTTAGATAATGCATATTCTATATTATGTATCACTCATTACCTCATTTTGGATATAGTATTATGGAGAACAATTTAAACTTTATATTTATTTAATCATTATCCTTATTATTCTTCATCATCATGCAAGGATTTATTTTCTACACCCAACACTAATGTATCTCTCTCCTTTTTTCTTAAACTAATAGAAAAATCCAATCATATATGAGGATTTGGGATTATTTCCATTAATTCAATACACTTAGTATATAATAAGAAAATGTAATCGGTCCCTTTACACTTCTCTTCCACTTATTCTTATTTATCATGCAGACATAACTCGTGTTTCAATTAAGAAACTTATACTCAAACTTTCCAGATATAAAATGATGAATGAAAATTCAGTTCTCTGTTTATTATTCTATTTTCATGAATTCTTCCAGTATATATGTTCTTTACTCTATGGGAAAATAATTCATAAAGAATTCAAAATTATGTTTCCAAATATGAATTCGGGTATTTTCATATTGAAATCACCTATTATTTTCTTCCTTCAATTTTGTGTATTATATTTCATGCATGAGAATATATAATTTATTTGGATTTAATATTATTATACTAAAATTATTTTTATATGATGGACCTTCTATGCACTAGTATTCTTTGAATCTATATGGACATTTTGTTTTGTGATGGTCTCTTTGGCCTACTGTGAGTTCTTTGGCCGGCAGCGGCAATCTCCCACTGCATGGATCCTAGCTATATATTAATCTTGTTATTCATTTCATAATAGCACTATATATATATCTATCTATGTTCAATTGTTCCACTTTATTTTCAATTTTCATAGATCTGTGGTGGTGGCTGGTTATTTGAGGTTTTTTTGAGGGTTTGTGGTTGTGAGAGGATTCATCGCCACTATATTTTGGTCACTTTAGCTCATTCACACTTCTTTCCACTTTGGTTCGACTCCCACTATGGTTTTAAAAACACTATATTTTAGTTTTTTCATCTTCTTTATAGGTAAAAATAAGTTCCTTCTATCCTATGAGTACACCACTATTGTGCTTCTTATGGTAGAGTTTTGACATCATCCTTCCTTGTAAAGAACTGTGACCTATGTGCTCAATCTAAGAACAACTAAATCTGACCAAATGATACCTTCCTTATTTTGCAATGAGCTCAAAAGTTTAGTATAGGATTCTCGATGATAGATTCAAGAGAACATGACATCCATACCCTCACATAAAACATTGTGAGTATTTTTTCCATCCTATTATTGTCATATTTATGTGTTATAAATAATATGTTGATGTTATTTTCTTGGTAAGCCTATATACTATTTTTTATCATTAATAGATTATCTTTTGGGGTTGTATTATTTCTATTAATGTTGGTACCAAAGGGATTAAAGCAAGTTAAATCCACTATGTCCACTCTTTACTACATTTTTACTTTCACATCTTGAATGTTTTGTTTCTATCAAATTGAAACCTTGTGAAATAAAATACTCAAATCAGTCTTTGTGGGTTTATGTGGAATATCCCAAGGTAGCATACCTTCCCCCAAAAAGTTGTATCATATCTAAATTAGGTCTACTATTTTTTGAATATGTTTCTTATTTCAATTTAGTTTTCATTTAATTCTACCTTTTCAATATCATCTTGATTCTCATGTTTTCTTTTATATTCTTAATTGAAATAATTTTAATATCAAATATTATTTTAATTCAAATGACTAATTTCATACACATGCATAACCATTAATCTGGGCCATTTCTTGGGGGTTTATTCTTAACATTTACCCCAAAAATAAAATATTACATCATTTGGATAAAAATGGATTCAAATAGGGTTGAAATATAAAAATTTTATGGTGATAATGATTTCAATTTATGGATAATCGTGATGAGATTCCTACTTATTCATAAAGGGATAATTGATTATTTACATGTCATGAAGAAACCTATTTTTACCATATCTCATACTGGACATACCTCTACTGTTTACCAAGATGTGTCTTATGATATTATTTTTATGTTCAATACTTCTATGATTCATTCTTTATGTGAAAAAAGTTCTGACACATGTTTCTTTTGAAAACACCGATGCTTGTATATGGCTTAAACTAGAGAAATTGTTATGACATCTTCACTTATTGGTACAATTTATAAGAAGCATCACATGTTTACTTTAAAATAAAATTTGGTGTTTCAATTAAGTCCCACAAAGATGAATTAAATAAAATAATTCTTCATTTATCCAATATAAACATGACTTTTGATAATGAATATCAATCCATGATTATTTTAATTTCTTTATAAAATTCTTACGACACATTAATATAGACAATGATGTATGAGTGAGACTCTATAACTATATAAGATGTTAAATCTACCCTACTCTCAAATGAATTTAATTGTAAAGATATAATTAAGGGTGAGGTTGATAGTCTTTTCACAAGTGGTAGGATATAGTTTAGTGGTAATAAGAACTAGTATATTAAGGATAAAATAAATAAAAATAAATAACCAAAGTATAGGTCTAATTCTAGGGAAAGAAAAATTTTGTGCTTCCATGGGGGTAAGATTGGGATCCCTAGACCAAAGTATAAAAAGATGAAACAAAACCATGAGACTAAAGAACCTACTTGATAGTTACTTTTAGTGGATTTTGGTTATGATATTGTTGATTTTCAAAATTTATCTATCCATGTAATAACCTAAGAGTGGGTTTTGGATTCTGCCTACTCATTCCACATGTGTCCCTCTAGGGAGTCTTTCCTTGAATTTTTAGAAAGGGTAGAAAGATATGTTATTTTTTGAATTAATAGGAGGGGGAAAGCCATAGAAAGAGGTTCTATTTTAATAGAACAAGTTTACCACTCTTACATTCCTTTGTTAGATGTTAGGTGGGTTCTTGACCTCCATAGAAACCTGATATATTTAGGAATTATAGACCAAAAGGTATTCACATTTAGGTGTGAATTACGTTTCCCAAAATTCTAAAAAAGCTCTAGAAATATCATCAAGGGTTCCTTTTTTAATGGGTTATATATCATGAATGGAAAGACCCTTTATAGATTGTTGGGTAGTGTGTATGTAACATATATTATTAACAAGCTGTTATGGCATTAAGATATTAGGTATGTATGGTCCAAGTGTCTTGAATAACTTAATAGACAACATATTTTAACTAACATTACACCTAGTAATCCTCATTTTTATGAAGATTATGTAATGGTTAAATCTAAGAGATTCAATTTCAATAGTTCTAGATTAAAATCAGGTTTCCCTTTGAATATATTCATTATGATTTATGGAGACCAACAAGGACTATCTCCCATGGTAGAGGGTCCTATTGTTTTAACTTTATTTATTCCTTATCTAGAAAGGTTTGGATTTACATACTAAATAAAAAATCATATGTTTTTAAACATTTAAAACATAGAAAATAATTTTTTAAAATCAAGTTGTAAAGAAAATTAAAACTATGAGAACTAATAATGGATTAGGATATGTATCTAATAATTTCATTCAGTTATTCTAATCCAAGGGAATTTCAAGATAGAATAATATAAGGGAAACCCCCAAATAGAATGGAATTTATAGAAGAATGTATATAAAGATTATTAAGAGCGTCCAAAGCTTGATTTCTTGCTTCAGTCTCCCTAAATCTATTTGGGAAGAGGCTTCCACCATGACAGTGTACCTCATAAATAGGTTCCCATCCTTTTCTAATCATTTTAAATCCCCAGAGGAACTTCTGAATAACAAACCACATTGTTAAAATAACATTATATTTTTTGGATACACTGTATATTCCCATGTTAAGTCTGATAATCTTGAACCCCAATCTCTTAGGTATACTTTTGTAGGGTACCCTGAGGGCATAAATGGTTATAAATTTTGGGTTGATAAAACCATTACTGAAAATGAATAATCTATAGAGATATTGTGTTTTAGTAATCATGTTCCAAAAAAATAAAAACATGTTACACTAGGCAGTGATAATGTAGCCATTAATGGGGATATTGATGCTCAACCATCAACCTAATTTGAGGCATATGATTAGCCTCCTCCACCAGTTCCTCTACCCATGAAATAAACTGAATCCAACTCTAGTTATAATCCAGATTTTTAAAATGAACGTCAAAATAACAATAATGATTACCAATTGACCCATTATAGAGTTAGAAGGGTCCCTAGGACTCCTTCTCAGTTTAATCAATATAATATAGCTTTATTTTCCTTTCATGTTTCCTAATATATTGTAGATAATGATCCTCGATATTATATGCAATATATTAATGATTGAGATTATAATTAGTGGGTTTCTTCCAATGATGAATAGATGAACTCCTTAAATAAAAAACACACTTTTTATATCATTCATAAACCTCCCAATTCTAAAGTGATTGTTGTAAGTGGATTTATAAATTAAAGGGGGATAATACTATTGAATATAAAATAAAATTTAAAGCTAGATTATCCACTAAGGGATTCCTCTAATGAGAGGGAATATACTATTAAAAAATCATTTTACCAATTGTGAAAATCTCTTCTATTAGGTTTATTCTTGTTTTTTCTTCCTATAATGACTTTCACATTGAACAACTAGATACTAAAATAACCTACCTTCGTGATGATCATAATCAAAAAATTTGTATGAAACATTCTAATGGTTACTCAAAAGACTTTAAATCTGACAAAATCTACCTTTTAAATAATTCATTTCATGGTTTAAAACAATAATCAAGGTAATGTTATAAGAATTTTTATTCTTTTATGCATAATGAAAATTTCAATATGATCCAATATGATTCTTGTTTGTATTTTAATTATATAAAAAACATGATTTTCCTTCTATTATACATTGAAGACATGCTGATTATATGTAATAACATGAATCCTATTATTTTTCTTGACTTACTAAAAATAAAAAATTTATTAAGAAATGGTTCCCCGATATAATAATATTATTTTGGTTAAATATTGCTTAAAATTTATTTTTTGAATGAAGGATTTAGGGGGAGAAAAAAATCTGTATAAATTTTTAAGGATAGAACCAATAAATTTTTGTCTCTATCCAATCATTTTTATGTTTTGAAATTTATTAAAAGATACTTTTTTGAATCACTCATACCAATGAATTTACAATTTAGAAATCATTTTAATCTTTCTTTGACACAAGAACCCATTGTTGCGACTAATGTAGATTATATATCCAAAATAGCCTATGCCAACATTGTTGGTAGTGTCACATAATCTATGATATGCACCGAACCTAACGTTTCCTTTGCAATATTCTCCCTTATCATATTTCTGGATAATCCAAAGAATCAACATTAGCATTACCTTAAGTTGATTTTTTGTCACCTATCATGTACTTCGTACTTATATTTGCGTTATGGTAAAAATTTTGATACAACTGGAATTATCATTGGATATGTAGATGATTACTATGCTAGTAACAATGACATCATAAAGTCATTTACTGAGTATGTATTCACTTCTTGTGGAGTCCCCATATCCTATAAATGTAATATTCAATTTTTTGTTTCTCTTTTAACCATAGAAGTTGATTATATTTCACTAAATGGTGCTATCAAGGAAGACTTATGGCTCAGGGGTTGGGATTCTGAACATAATCTATGTGATTCTGTTATTACAGTCCATTGGGATATCCAATATTCCTTACATTTTTTCCAAAAAATTATTATTTCATGTTAAATACAAAAACAAATATATTATATTACACTTTATTAGTGATGTTATTGAATCTAGAATTGTGTGTGTTAACAAGATACATAATAATAATAACACAGCTGATAGTATGAATAAATATATGGTATTATAAAAATTCAAATACTATTTAGATAGATTGAATTTGGTACCCATTCAATAACCTTGAGTATAAGAACATCCCCAATTTCAATTGAGAATGGTGGAGAATTTTGAATCATAGTGTTTTCATATTGAAATTACCTGTTATTTTCTTCCTTAAATTTCTTTGTATTCTATAACATGCAAGAAAAAAATATTTCTTTGGACTTATTATTATTATTCTCAAAATATTTTTATATGTTAGACCTTTTGTGTGTTGGGTTTATTTACTTCTTCATGAATTTTTTGTTTTAGGTTAGTCTTTTTTTCCTACCTAGAGTTCATTAGCTTGTGCTGGAGATCTTCTATAGCACTGCTCTTGACCATCGATTAATCTATTCATGCATTTCATATGATCCCTTCACATGTTGAGCTTTACATGAGTGCAAAATTTCATTTTTCAATGAGGCTATATGGCATGTGGGGCTTGGTTAGGATTGTTTTGAGGGACTGGGTTTTCAGGGGTATTCATTACCCATGAATCTCAGTCATGTTATCTCATTCACACCTCTCACTGTTATGGTTTGGATTCCACTATGGTTTTGTAAACCCCATATTTTGGTGTATTCATCGTCTTCATATATCGGCCTTAGTGCCTATTATCCTCTGAGTACATCTATAGTGTGATTCTTATGGTGTAGCGTTAATGACATACTTCATTACATAGATGTGTATCCTAAGTACTTAATCCAATAAAACCTATCTCTGACCAGACTAGACCTTCCTTCTTTTATAGTGATCTCAAAATTTTGGTACCTTTTTCTCAACAAAAACTTCAAGAGAATAGGATTGTCATACCCTTATGTCCGGTATTGTTTGTATTTTATTTTCATTATTTTTTTCTCATCTCTATGTGTTTAAAAGCTTTTATAACTATTATTTTCTTGGTAATCCTATACTCTATAAATCTTTTCTTAATAATTAATAAACTATGTGTGTGGGCGATGTTCTTGACGTGCACATATGCCCTAAAGGGACTACTGAATGTTAAATCCTTTGTGTCCACTCTTTACTGCCTTCTTACTTTCTCATCATGAATTTCCTATTTCCATTGGATTATAATATAGTGCAAAAAATAGTCAAATTGTTATTTTTAGGTTTGTACAAACTTTACCTAGGCATAACACCTTCCCCAACAATAGAAATATTAGTTATTCAAAAACTCAGAATATTGGGTTTATTTTTCTATTTCCTTTTTATAAAACCCACTTGATGAATCATAATAATACTCTATGATATTTAAAATATTTGGGCCTTCTTTAAATTATTATTCCTAAAAAATTTCTTGTAGATTAAACATTTAACAACATCATGTAATCATCATTAATTCCACAATTTCATTAGGATCGTATACATACATGATTCTTTTTTATCAATCATGTGATTCAGCATGGATCTTTTTTTGGGTATATTTAAAAATCGAGAAGGGTTATGTTCATCAACTTTATGATATTCTTGACTCATCTATGATTCTTATGCATTTTATGTGATTTTTCTCTAACTAGTAGTTGAGTCACATCATGCATTGTAGACTGCATGTATATCATACTACTATGACATGAAAAAAAACTCATGTTTTCACTCTATCAACTTCATGGAGGTCTTCTTCTCCCCTTGTTCAACATTTTATTCCTTTATAATCGTATATATTTTGAACTTATCATTCATCATAATGAATTTACAATCATAAAGGTATTTATTCAATAAATAACATCAAGACATTGTCAAAATTATAATCCTTCATATAAACTATCAATGAAATATGGAGTTCATCTATAATTTATTTTCTTCCATGTAGTGTATAGTTGGGATCATTCATGGTATAACAATACCTTTGTTCAACATAATGATCTTGTTTTTCATCACATGGTACATAACATGGAAATGGATCTTGTGTTCCAACCATTACATCAATTTCCATTTCTAGAATTCAAACCGCTCCTATCTCACCTCACTTATATGTATAAAAATTAACTTCACCTAAATATATAACATTAGAAAGTAATACAAGTATCAATATCATTTTTAAAATATTTTTGGGATTCATGAAATACAACGAAAACTTATAATTTAAACATTGGAGTCCTTAACCCCAAATTCCCCTAATTTTTAGATCTCAACACCATCCAGATAATTACAAACATATTTTTTCACTTTCAAAAAAATACTCTTATTTAATCATCCTTTCTTGGGAACTTACAAAACAACCTCTAATTATTACGTCATCAATATATTTTTATGTTCATCCTTTTTTATATATTGATAAAAAGACAACACAAACACAAACTAAGTTCATTAAGTTCTTCTCCTGCTAATAGAGGTGGTGACTAAATTTCTTTTCAAGTTCCCATAAAATATATTTCCATGACCATTATTGACGGAATAAATATGAAAAAATTTATTTCCAAAGGTATAACCATCATTATATATGTTAACTTAAATGATAATGTATCTTCTTTACACAAAGGACCCACTAACCATTAATTAATGTTGTGCTTGTATAAATTACCATAAGAAAGGAAGTTATTTATAATACTGAATAACCAAATTCATATAAAAATAATTTTCTTTCTTTTTATCATTAAACACTATAATGAATGTATCCCAGAAAAATTTCATATCATTAATAAGTTAGAACAAATAAATGTCAATGTTATTTCTAGGATTTTTTGGTCTTGAAAAAAGAAATAACAACATAATGTACATGCATTCCATGGATGATCATGGTTTTAAACTATAATTTAATATCATAACTATCTCTATGTGGTAAGTGTATCATTATTAACTATGGTGATTAATTTCATCCATAGATAATTCTAGAAAAAACTATCACTCAATCAAAAATTCAAGATACACATTGTCAATTTTCTTCTCCTAAAGATTCAACACTCTCAAATTTGTTATCAAACTATATTTTTCATTTATGTAACACTTTGAACAGTACCTAAAATTGAATTTTTCAAATCTAGTAATCTTGAGACCCTTCATATTTGGTTTATAGATTATTATATTTTATTTATGATATGATCATTATCGTTATATAATTTATGGGATTTTCATGGGAGGATATTGATGAGATATAGACACTTCTTGCTGGAGAATGCCTTAACTCATCTGTTTCTACTAAATGGAATTGTAAAATCAAGGATGACACTATGAAGAATGGGGACAAGAAAAATGGGTATGGTAATGATCAGTTGAATCAAATAATTTTTACATTATATTGATAATTAAGATTCAGGAATCATGCTTAAAAAAGGAAGCATCACCCATATCTTTGTGAGATAAGAATGTTGGATTTATAAAAAAACTCTATTATTTCCTGGACTATTCTTACAAATGGGTTAAAACCATGTAAATTAGTTGACCTAGTATTCCATTTATCCAAAATTTAGAGTTTTTTAAATTTGAAATTGATTCCAATTATTCATGGTTTCTATCTTAGTTTTTTCTATATGAAGAAACATGGAAGAGGGAATGTAGATTCGACACAGTATCCTTAATCCTTTGTAACTTTTACTTAAAGTTTGAAATTTTGATTTCAATATCTATGGGACTAGAAATTCACCTAGGTTTGGGCTCAAATTTATGGATTAAACTAGATTTTTATCATGTTTGAATTTCTCATGATTTTTCCCCATCAATAGGTGTTTCACATAAAATAGATTAAGTGTATAGACATGCTAGATATGGTTACTTCCCTTATGTTATTTTTGAATTGGATTTGAGTATGGAATTATGTGAGAAAGTTTTGTGTTGAGTTAATAAGGTTCTCTTATGACTTCTCCATTATTTATGGTTTTATGTTTTGAAAATCACAGACATTTTTTTCTTAAGTTCTGAATTTTCTTAAGTTTCAAATTTTTCATTCCATTATACTTATATATTTCTCATTCCATTATACTTATAAATTTTTCATTCTGTTATACTTACAGATTTTTCATTACATTTACTTATAGATTTTTCATTACGATATATTTTTCATTACATTTTATTGACATCTTTAACAGTATAGTGTGATTAAGGTTTCGACAAATTATTTTTACTTAAGCTTATGTGATACTATTTTTTATATGATACCGATTCTGGTAAAAATGTGATATTATTTTTAATTATACCGGTACCCAAAATCTGTGATACCGTTTTTGTCAATTTGATTGTTTTATTTTCTTAAAATCTATTTTCTTGATAATGTTAGAGTTGTTTAATGTATCATGCCAATATTATTGGATTCTAAGTTTTCTTATACTTAACATTTATCTTTATCTTAACATCATTTATTTTACATGAAATGATGTCATACAATCTATTAAAAACTAACTGTTGAATATTTGAAATGTGTCCAGGTACCTCCGAAATTTAAGGAAAATATGACCATTGGAGTGGAGCCGACCGTTGAGAAGTTTTTCCTATAAATAATAGTTCATTTGAATGTGATAACAATAATGATAGTGGATGAATTTGATGCATGTGAAAAAGATGTGAAGTGATTTATAGGGAGAGAGTATCTTATAACTCTCAGTGCTTCGTGCGGATGTTGTGAACAACTTGTTCAGACTTGCTTTATGTAGATTCTGATCGTGCTGATCATGGAGTTTCGGGTTTGGAAGATAGAGGTTTGTATTTCCTTCTAAATCGAGGGCTTGAAGGGATAGCAAGACAAATACCAATCTTTGGATTGAGGGATTACATGGGTTTGTGTAAGACATACTTTATTGAAAGTATAAATCAAGAAACCTTTATCCAAGGTTGTTGGATACCATTCTCTTTAGGTTAAAAGAATCTTATTATTACTTGTTTTCTATTTGAATTTGTTTAAATTCCACTGTAATTTTTTAACTTTGTTAAAGTTAGAGAGTATAACATTATTATACTTTCTAATTCCATTATCTAATTATATTAAAGATTATATATGCTTTAAGGTAGAATATTTCCTTTAAGAAAAACATCCTTAAGCTTTTATCCTAAGGTTGTAAAGTTTAAAAAAAGTTTTCTTTGAGAGGGTTTGT
This sequence comes from Viscum album, assembly GCA_963277665.1. NCBI lineage: Eukaryota > Viridiplantae > Streptophyta > Magnoliopsida > Santalales > Viscaceae > Viscum > Viscum album. The sequence continues at coordinate 387,085,256 of OY728163.1, read as the reverse complement.
GAATATTTGTTTTAACTTTTTTTAAAAAAATTTCTTAAAGTTAAAAAATAACCTCAAGAAATATATTTCCTTAAGGTTAAGAAACTTTATTTAAAAAAGTTATATACCAACTTTAAAGGTTACAAAGTAATTTTTAAAGTATACAATTTACCCATCTCTTGTATTTGAGAATCTCATTTTACATATTCAATCCTACAATTGGTACAGAGGAGGTATTTGAAATACTTATATTTACATATAAATTTTATTTCTCAATATTTAGTAGTTCTCAACTTATTCTTGTATTTTAAGTTTTCTTTTACTGCTAACAAGTTTTGTGGAAATAAATTTTCTTTTAGTATGACAGGCATTCATGTTGGATCTCTAGACAATCTCAATCCTACAAAACCACTGATCTTCGATGGAAATGATTATGAGTACTAGAAAGACACAAAGATAACCTTTGTGATGAACATAGGTGTTGACAACTATATTATGTTCACTAGAGATTATAAGATTCTTGATAAGGAACTTATAACCTTTATTAATCCAGAAAAGGTGTAACACCAACTAAACTTTAAGGTACGAAATACATTGCTTTGTTCCATGAATAGAAATATATATATCCAAATTTCATCTTGTGAAGATGGTAATAGTATTTGGAATAAGCTCTAATTAACTCACTTTGGAAATTTTAAAGTCATTGAAACTAGAAGAGCTATGATCAGAGCTGAGTATCATGGTTTTAGTTTCCCTTATTGAGAACCCATATGTAAGGTACAACAAATATTCATGACTAACATTAACAAATTATAATCAATGGGTGAGAAAGGTTTAAATGATGAGATTCTTGTATAAAATATTATAGACATAATGCCTAACGAATGGGAATCCAAGAGGACATCTATAGACGAGAATATGAAAGTTACTCACATTTCTCTTAATGAACTATTTGGAACTCCTCTTCAACATGAAACCAGAATGAAGAGAGATTATGATAATATTAAGAAGAAGAATGTAAATGGAAGTGTTTCTTTTACAACTACTTCAAATAATATGAAAGCCAAGACTCCTAAGAGAGTTACAAGATCTAAATCTAAAAATGTTGTTATTCAATCTGAATCTAGTGAAAGTGAAGCTTCAGAAAATGAGTTAGCCAATCTTGCTCGGAGGATGAACAAGATTTTTGTACAGAAGAACTTTCAATATAGATACAAGAAGAAATATTCAAAAGATAATAAATATAGAGAAGTGATATTTTATGAATGCATAAGAACCGGTCATATTAGACCTGATTGTCCCTTTCTTAATAAAAGATACAAGAAAGACAGAATTTCTAAGGGGAACAAGAAGAAGTTCTATATATAAAAGTATAAGAATGTCTTGAAAGCCAATGACACTTTTATTTCAAGTGGTGGAGACTCTTCTGATGAATCTTTAAAATATGAATCTTCTGAGCAAAAGAATATTGATCTAATAGCCATAGTTTCATTTCAAAATCATTGTCTTATGGCTAAGGTATAAACTAATGAGTCTCTAACCAATATATCTTTAAGTAAAAAATTTCCTGATAAAGGTTTTTCTTCTGATGAATAATCCTCTTCATTAGATAATAATAATGATTTAGCTTCCTATGAGGAAGTTTCTAGGTTTTCCAAATTGCTTGAAATGAAGAATTGTAAAGTTTCTAAAAACATAAAAGAGCACATTCTAGAGAATCTATTTTAACAAAATAAATTTTTGATCTTACAAAATATCTTAATAAGAAAAATGATGTTTAAGAAAATATATCTAAGAAACAAAAGAAAGTTAATTCTGAGAAGGATAAACATTCTAAGGATCTTAAAAATCTGTTTTTGGAAAAAATATGTTTTAGAGTTTAAAATCAACTCAAAATCTATTATCCTAGAGGATAAGAATTTAGTCCTAAGACTAAAATCTGAAATATTTTCCTTGAATAAACTTATTGCAAACTTTACTTCTTGTAAGGAAAATTTTGACAATATGTATTCTCATATCTGGCCTCATGGTAATAATCAAGGAGTAGGTTATTCTCATGAAAAAAATATAGAAATAATTATTTTGTTCCTCCAAGAGCTCCCTTTTTCACAAAATTTCAAAGTGGTGGGCATTGGAAGAATAATTTTTCTTTAAATAAAGTTTAATCCCTTGGGTTTCATAAAGCTTAATTTTCTAAAAAAATGTGGATACCCAAAATTTTATTATCTAACAATTTCGGATCCAATCATGTTTGGATTCCAAAAATCTTACTCTTTCATTTTCAATATAATGAATGAAGTTCCAACAACTTATGGTACATGGATAGTGGATGTTCCCAGAACATGACTGGTAAAAAATATTATTTCAAAAAAAATTAAATACTAAAGGTGGAAAAGTAACATTTAGAGATAATTCTCAAGGAGAAATTATTGGTATAGGTAACATTATTCTTCTTGGTAAAGACATTATTTCAAATGTTCTTTTTGTAAAAGGCCTTAAGCACAACCTCATTCTCATAAGTTAATTATGTGATGAAGGTTACCTTGTGAATTTTAGAAATGGTAAATGTTTAGTTCACAATTCCAAGGATGATTTTATTCTATCTAACCTTCTTCATGAGAATGTATAAACCTTAAACCTAGAAAACCTTAGAATTCAAGATCTACCTTTATTAAGTGCAATAGAAGATCAATCTTGGATTTGGAATAGAAGACTAGGACAATGTAACATAAGGAATCTTAGTAAACTTTCCAAGAAAGGACTTGTTAATGACCTACCGGATCTTGGATTTGATTCTTCAAAAGTCTATGATCCTTGTCAATATGGTAAGAAACATAAATCTAGATTTAAATCTATAAGTTAAGTTTCAACTTCTAATGCCTTACAGTTGGTGCACATGGACTTAATTAGTCTAACACAAACTGGAATCATTGGAAACCAATACTATATGTTTTTCTTAGTTGATGACTACACTAGATTTAGTTGGGTATAATTTATTGCAAATAAATATGAATATTTTTCTTATTTTAGAAACTTTAGAGCTCAAGTTAAAAATGAGAAAAACCTACATTTGATAACTATTCATAGTGATCAAGGTGGAGAATTTAAAAATTATTATTTTGAAACTTTTTGTAGTAAAAAAGGTATTAATCACAATTTTTCAACTCCAAAAACTCCTCAACAAAATAGTGTTGTCAAAAGAAGAAATTCTATTCTTAAAGAGATGACTAGAACCATGTTGAGTGAATTTTTAATAGCCAAACAATTTTGGGTTGAATCTATAAGTACTACTTTTTATACTATAAATCAGGTTTTAATAAGACCTTTTCTTAATAAAAACACCTCATGAGTTATGGACTAGCCAAAAACCAAAAGTTTCTTACTTCAATGTTTTTGTTTGAAAAGTATTCATCTTGAATACTAAGGATAACTTACATAATTTTTCACCCAAATCCGATGAAGTAATTTTCTTAGGTTACTCTACTAACTCTAAATCATATAGAGTTTTTAATAAAAACACTTGTATTGTGCAAGAAAAAGTACATGTTAAATTTGATAAAATTGATCCTTTTGTTTTCAAACAACCTGAACTTATTTCTGATATATTTTCTAAAACTGATCACCAACCTTTGATAGAATATCCTTCAGATAAGTAAATTTTTTAGGAAAATATTTCTGAAACATTTACCCCTGAATATTTTCTACCCTATGTTGATGAACAAGTTTTTCAAAACCCAAGTCAGTTGTTAATTAGGAATCATTCTAGTGATAATATCATTTTTAATGTTAATCAACCAGTAATAACTAGAAGTTCTTTAAGGAATAAAGTTGAATATGTTGTATTTCTTTCCCAATTTGAACCAAAGACTCATGAAGAATACTTGGGAGATGAATATTGGATAAAGGTTATGCAAGATGAACTCAATTAATTCGTAAGGAATCAAGTTTGGACCTTGGTTGAAAAACCTAACAAAACTTATATTATTTGTGTAAAATGGGTTTTTTAAAACAAATGAGATAAAAATGGAATTAATGTTATAAATAAAGCAATATTAGTTGCTAAAGTCTATAACCAACAAGAATACATAGACTATAGAGAAACCTATACTCATGTAGCAATATTTGAATCTATCTGTATCCTTTTATACTTTACAGCATGCTTTAATTTAAAACTTTATCAAATAGATATAAATTTTTCTTTTCTTAATGGTTATGTACTGGAGGAAGTCTATGTAGACCAACTCCCTGCCTTTGAAGATACAAAATATCCTAATCATGTTTACAAACTTACCAAAGCTTTATATGGACTTAAACATTCCCTTAGAGCTTCGTATGAAAGACTTTCAGGATTTTTGCTTTAAAAAAACAATGTTAAAGGAACCGCTGATCCAACACTTTTTATTAATAAAGTTAATAAAGATTTTTTGATTGTTCAAATTTATGTTCATCACATAATTTTTAGATCAACTCAGTAATCCTTAACTGAATCCTTTGGGAATCTTATGAAATCTGAGTTTGAGATGAGTATGATGGGTGAGTTAACTTTTATTCTTGGTTATAAAATTTCTCAAAAACCAGAAGGAACTTACATATCTCAACATAATTATATCAAATATATTCTTAATAATTTTGGATATGACAACACTAAGAGTATAAGTACTCCAATAGGAACCTATAATACTCTTGATATTGATGAAGCAGGGAAACCTGTGGATCAAACATATTATAGAGGAATGATGGGAAGTTTAATTTACTTAACCGCTAGTCATCCTGACTTAATATTTTCAGTATGATTACATGCAAGATAACAAGAAAATCCTAAAGAGTATCATTTAAAATCTGTGAAAATAATTTTTCGATATTTAAAAGGGAACTTTAGATTTGGTACTATTCTATTCTTCTAGAAATTCTTTTGAAATTAAAAGTTTTTCAGATGTTGACTTTGGTGGTTGTAAAATAGATAGGAAAAAAATCTCAACTAGTACTAGAACCCCAAGTTTTTCAAAAGAAATTGGTTTCCACTCGGTAAATCCATAAATCCAAGAAAGTATTAACTTTATCAGAACTTTTTCAAGAAATGGAAGACCAGATCATTAAATAAGAAAATGATTATGTTTTAATGGAAGTGAAAGATTATATTAAAACTCCTCAGAGTTAAACATCTAAATTTGTTTATAAAGAACAAGAGATTTAAGTTGAAGTTAAAGAACAAGTTGAAGCTGAAGCAGAATAAGAAGAGAAAGAAGAGGTTAAACAATAAAGTGATGAAGGGAAAGAAATCCAGGAAGAAGAAATCCAAGAAGTATCTCAATATCAAGAGCTTCAAGGGGAAGAAGATGAATAGGGAGATCTTGATGTTAGCCAAGTATCCGATGAAAAAACCCAGTTCGAAATCCTGTCAAAGTCAAGAGTGTTTTGGTTGCCTCATCTGATAAGGAAATGCCTCAGAAGTCTACGAAAAGGTTAGAGAAACCATTTTTGTTGACTATAAGAGGAACTGAGAAAGGAAAAGATGTTTCAGGTTCTGAATCCTCATCCTCTTTTGAGAATGACTTTTTCAAGTAATCTTTTAGGAAGTTGGTAGCACCATTATGGTTCTTGAAAATATATATTCTCAGAGTCAAATAATTCAAGTGACCTAGAATAAAAAGATAGAATCGACCAATATTCTTATGAAAATAGTGGTCAAGAAAGAAGTGGACTTAAGTAATCATTTGATTGGTTATAAAGCTCAGAAGGTGACTCGTAAGAAAGTCTCTAACCGCACCAGAACCATCAATGAAGAGCTTAGAGAGTTCAGTGACTTCATGGATTCAAAAAACATAGCTTTCAATACTTGTGAATCTAATTTCAACAAGTTCAAGGCATCAATTTCTGAGAAAGTTAGTCAACTAAATTCCATTTCCTGGTCTATAAGCAGCAAAAAAGAAGTCAGAGCTGAATTAGTGAAAAAGGTGGTTGCTCAAGAAGAGTTCATTATAAATCAAGATGATAGAATCAAATATCAAGAAGAAATGATCTTTTCCTTAGAAAAGAAGAACTAGGATCAGGATATCTTGTTTAAGAAACTTTAAGAAGATCATAAGGAATTGAATAAACTTAAAGAATTGATAAAGAAAATAATGTCTGAGCGGAAGAAGGATGTATGTCTTTTTTATTACATTATGATGTTTTGTTCTAATCTAAACTTTATCTAAAAAATTTCTTTAATAATTATCTTTCATATCTTTCTTTTGTTTTTGAATTTATGTTTTCTTAACCTTACAAGTACATCCTATACTTCTCCATTCCTTTTTTGAAAATCAAAAATGGGGAGAATTTATTTAAAGGAAGAATTTAATGAAGACTCCAAAGGGGGGTGTCTATTAAGGGGGGTATGGTAAGAAGAGATAATGCCTAAGTAAGGGGGAATTTCTTTTAAGTAGATATGTTTGTCTAAGGGGGGGGATATTTCCATAGGAAAGAAAACCGGATATTAAAGATCAAGAATACGATCCTTGGGAAATATAACTGAAGGGGGAGTTATTTGTATTCATCCTAAGTCTCATTAAAAGGGGTAGATAAGTTCATTCGTACTTATTTAGAAAATTCAATATATTCTTCCTTAACAAAGTTGTTTGTTCTTTCCAAAAAGGGGGAGATTGTTGAGTCGATAAGGTTCTCTTATGAATTCTCCATTCCTTATGGTTTTATGTTTTTAAAATCACAAACATTTTTCTCTTACGTTCTAAATTTTCTTAAGTTCTAAATTTATCATTCATTTATACTTACAGAATTATCATTCCATTATACTTATAGAATTTTCATTCTGTTATACTTACAGATTTTTCATTACATTTACTTAAAGATTTTTCATTATGATATATTTGTCATTACATTTTACTATTATCTTTAACAGTATGGTGTACTTAAGGTTTCGATGTATTGTTTTTACCTAAGATTATGTGATACCGTTTTTTTATGATACTCATTCTAGTACAAATGTGATACTATTTTTCATGATATCGATACCCAAAAACCATGATACCATTTTTCTCAATCCGATTATTTTATTTTCTTAAAATTTGTTTTCTTGATAATTTAAGAGTTGTTTAATGTATCATTCTAATATTATCGGATTCTAAGTTTTCTTACACTTAACATTTATCTTTAACTTAACATCATCTCTTTTACATGAAATGATTTCATACAATCTATTACAAACTAACTATTTTCATTTTAACACGTGTCCAGGTCCCTCTAAAATTTAATGAAAATATGACTGTTGGAGTGGAGCCAACTGTTGAGAAGTTTTGACTATAAATATGAGTTCATTTGAATGTGCTAACAACAATGACAGCGAATGAATTTGATGCATGTGAAAAATATGTGAAGTGATTTCTAGTGAGAGAGGCTCTTACAACTCTTAGTGCTTCATGCGGATGTTGTGAACAACTTATTTAGGATTGAACAACATGTTTAGAATTTCTTTGTGAAAAATCGGATCATGTTGATCGTGGCCTTTTGGGTTTAGAAAACAGAGTTTCTGATTTCCTTCTAAATAGAGGGCTTGCGATGATAGAAAGATAGATATCGGTCTTCGGATTGAGGGATTACCTGGGTTTGGGTAAGAAAGACTTTATTGAAAGTATAAATCAAGAAACCTTTATCCAAGTTTATTGGATACCCTTCTCTTTGGATTAAAAAATCTTATTGTTTCTTGTTTTCTATTTCAAGTTGTTTTAATTCTGCTATAATTTTTTAACTTTGTTAAAGTTAGAGAGTATAACTTTCTTATACTTTATAATTATGTTCTCTAATTATATTAAAGATTCTATACGCTTTAAGATAGAATATTTCCTTTAATAAAAACTTCCTTAATATTTTATCTTAAGGTTGTAAAGTTTAAGAAAAGGTTTCTTTGAGAGGGTTTTTGAATATTTTTTTAACTTTGTTAAACTAAGTTTTCTTATAGTTAAAAACTAACCTTAAGAAACAGATTTCCATAAGGTTAAGAAACATTCTTTAAGAGATTTCTATACCATATTTAAAGTTTCCAAAGGAATTTTTAAAGTATACAATTCACCCCCCTCTTGTATTTGAGCATCTCATTTTACTTATTCAATCCTACATTATGTTGACCACTATAAAGATGACTTAAATCTTATGATTTTCTATAAAAATCTATGTGCCAATTGTTTAGAGTGTAAACTAATTAGACATACCAAGTAAAACTATTTGAAAGTGAATATATTCACATTCTATTTTTTAAAAGGTCACATTACTAAAAATTTATGGAAAAGTAGATCAAGACATGTTTATAACAGTGTTAATACTACCACTAGAGTTGAATTCCTGAGTAATGGTTCTACTTCATAGGTTAGTGTTTATTCGGTTCAGATTTCCTTAATAATTATATAGTATAATGAATAAAGTAACACCATCAATCATGAAAAATTACAAATTTTTTATTTTAATACTGATGTTGTTGGGTCTGAAGTCATGGGTAGGGTGTGGTGTGCTAGCCTAAAATAGTGTGAATATAATAAAGTAACAATTTTCTATAGGGAATCTAATTACCCAATTACTAGGAATAGTTAAGTACTCTTACCTACTATTAAATGAATGTACAATAAGGAAACTGATAAAATGTGCACATAGGAATGATGCAATATGGGCTCCTAGATCAGAAATAGAATGTGAACCCTCAATTAGCTAGAAACGATTTGGGTTCATTTGATCGTTCATGAATTAGAGTGTAAGGGCACTCCTTAGATGGTTCAAAAATCATATTCACTTATTATAATTATTTTCATCTGCTAGTTGATAGGGAATGGTCTAGAATCCCTGACCAGGTTTAGTTAGTGAGAGATACACCTTTATTGGGAGAAAATTCTTAAATATAAGGAATAATTAAATAGGTTTAATCCCTTTCTTCTCAAATAAAAGAAGAAAATAATTATCAAATTATTTTGAATAGGATCAAAAGTATTTATATAGACCTAGAGGATGATAATTCATCACATAAGGGAACTTCAAACAAGAAATTACTTGAAAATATATATAAAGGATTCTTATCAAAGATGAAATTTCTATAAGATTGAAAATTAAGATGATTTATTAAATGATAAGTAGATTTATGGTCATCCCACTTTCAAAGATGATTTTATTCATAATGAATAATAAAAATGTTTATAGTGAAATATTCACAACTATACCTTGTAAAATTATGTAACATAAATATTATTCTTGTGTTCCTAGGAACATGTACATAAGATATTTCTTAAAATAATCCAAAACCCTCACCTTGAAGAAGAAAATAAAGACACATGATCTTCTTAAGTTTATTCATCATATAAATTCATAGTCTAAATGGGAGATGGAGACCGACATTTACTCACTTTTATATCAAGACTAAGATTTATTGATCACGGGTTCTAAATTTCATTTTTTGGATTTTACTTGTATCACAACTAACACCATTACCTCTTATACTGGTGTGTGTTTGTTTTTCGATATATAATTTGTGAATTATGATTTTTAGGCCCATGGATCATTCTATATTTTATTACCATTAAATTAATTCATTTATGAATATATGTGTTTAATTGGTGGTTCTATAAGAAACGTGACGAATTAATTGAACATCATAACTCTAAAAAAAATTGAAAATAATAAAATTATTATTATTATTATTTTAGGATCATCTAGTTTCTGATTGGTTCAACCAAGTATTTTTTTCACATCCAAATTTGAAGTAACAGCCCCAAATAACTTCTTTATAGAGTGTTTATTTTAGATTTTTCTCATGGTTTATGATGTTTTTCTAAATTGATGTAGGTGAGAGTGATCAAAGGTTATATGGAAAGGTATCCAATTTTATTTAAGGTTGGAACACAAGGAGGTGGGTGTGTAATATATTTGTCTACTTAGTAGATATGGGGAATTACACTAGTGGGGGTGGTAATTTTATTCACTCTGGAACACATTTTCCTCATTTCTAGATAATGAGGCCTATATTATTTAAAGACAAGGCATGCATCACACTAGAACATAGAAGAAAATGGATAGATAACTTTTTTAAATCATCGAATTAGAGATGGAAATGGAATGAGGTTGGAAGACACTAATAATAATAAAATTATAATTTTGTCCTTGCATGTATATTTAATATATATATATATATAATAAATAATTATGGTCTATATGGGTGTTTGTTAACCTTGTAGGGAGGGATGAGGCTTGGACCACATTAGTTAATTGTCTGTGTTCATTTTTATGGTTTGTAATCAACTCTTACTAATAAAAATTATTATTATTAGTCATATATTGAAATATAAAAATGTGCAATTCATATTACATTTTTATAGAAGAAAGGGGTAATAATTATATTTCTCTATTATTATTGTTTATTTTCAAATTAAAATTTTTATCACCCTCTTTCCCCCCTCATTATGTCAATATTGTATGAGGATAAGTCTCATAAATCCCTTTTCCCCCAATATTGTATTCTCCTTGGTGACATCTCCTTGATTTCAATGGGAAATATCTAAGGTAAGGTTATTTCTCTCCTATTTACTCAAACCTTCTTCATACCTTTTCTTATATTATGAATTTATTTAATCTAGTGTTTATATAGAGTTTGAGTTTTTCTATGGAAGGAAAAACTTATGAATCCCATGGGGTTTTTGGTTTAAAATGGATATTCTCCTATAATATTGCTCTAATTTACCTTTTTTTATCAAAGAAAACATAGTTTTTTCAATTATGAGTAGGTGAAGATATTCATTCCCCTTTCTTTGGTTAAGCCATGATTACTTGACTATTATAATATTTTATTTTCCATAAAATTATACTATATGATATTCAAAATTGATTTATAATTTTTTTGTCATTTTTTATTTATCAAATTGACATAATTTCAAAATAGTTTTTTATAAAAAAAACACAAACTTATTCACTTGTAAGGCTATCGATATAAGGTGTTTAATTAAATAAAACTATTTTTTTCTTAATAAATTACTAATATTTAGTCTCTAAAATGATTTCTTATAAACTATAAAGGATGAAAATAGTGTTTTTGAGGGATTCTCTACTAATAAAAGTGTGTTTAGATTTAATAAAGTTGGTATTATATGTGTATAATTTTTAAATAGTCCTTGTATATTTTTCAAAAAAAATTATATATATATATATATATTAATAAAATGTTTTAAAGGATTATCTCGATATTTTTTATAAGGAATTATAGTATGGTTTCATTAAAAAGATTCTATGAGTAAAGTAGTATTTCACTTATTTACAATTATTTATAACTTGGATCAACCCCTTGTTTTAAATGAACTTTATTTTAATTGAATAGTTATTAGTTTTTGTTGTCAGATGATTTTAGGATGTTGCAAAAAGTATTGAATCCACCTAGTATGTTTTGGATGTTTCAAACCACGTATTATTTTAAAAAAACATCATGAGGGAAGCATTGTGTGATTATTGGGGTTCCAAGGAGAATAACCGAGCTAGGTTATGAGGTAATTGTCCCAAAATTGTTCTCTCTTTGTCATGATGAGACTCTATCTAGGGTGTCTATCCCTGATAAGACTATTGGTATTCTATTATGGGCATCACTGCTATTTTATGATTATGATTAAGATAATGTATTGAACACATTTTGGTGTGCATATGATTATGGTTATGGTGATAGATATGTTCTTTAAAATCCCTGATATCCCTACCATAGTTCCACAATTGATCTCCTCATGATTCATATACACACCTTTTATTATAAATTATTCCTCATTTATTCTTTCTTAATAAACTTTTATATATTTTTTATTTCATGTGTTTAAATGTTATCTTTTGAAAGTATGTTTAAAATTGAATCCCATGTTAAATGATTTCATGAAAAATAAAAAAAATAGGTAATTATATATTTTTATTTCAAACTAGAATTCATGGTTTTTCAAAAAAAAAGAATGTATAAAATATTTGGTGAAATCCTAATGGGATTTATCTCACACTCAACAAACATAACAATTTTTGTATGTTAATTTTAATTTCTTATCTTACATTGTAGGTTTGATTAGTTTTATAATTCCATCAAAGTGGGAAATAGCTAAGGTTCAAGACTATGGAAAAGGTTTCATGCATATTAGTCATGTGTCACATGGAATAAGATGTTTATCTCATTATGAGTATAATGTGTTGGCCAGAGTAGATGGAAAGAGGGGGTGAATTGATCATTTTATAATTAATGAAAATGGAAAATATAAATTCATAATTAAATGATTTTAAAATTATAAAGTGATAGATAGATAAAGATGATAAAGATCTAAATTGATAAATTTAATATATATTATAAATTCAATTTCAATCATGTTAAGTTATTGTTCACATCATAAAATGGATGAATCAAATTTATGCAATTATTTGTATCAAATTTGGATGATGTGATGCATAAATTAAAAGATAAATAAAACAAAGTTTGATAAAGGATTTTAGGAATAGCTCAGTGTGAGCCCCTACATCTCCTCCCCTCAGGGTTATAGGTTTATGCTAATTCGAAATTGATCTTGGAGGTGATAAATACACCCATACTTCATAATTATGGTTAGTGAGAACCCTTTTGAGCTTCACTGGTAGCTAATAAACTCATCCCTCACATTTATGATGCTTAGAACCCATGATGAAGGATGTGAGAAAAGAGAGGTTTGCTTGGTGAAACCCCATTACCACTCCCTAATATCTTATAAGGATTAGGAAAATACAAAATATATATAGGGAGATAATGGTAGAAGTGAGCCTATGAGATTAATGAATAAATGGATTTTGGATTTAGATATTTGAGGGGGTCCACTAAAGCTTCACCTTTAGAGATCCAAATTTGAATCAAAGATCGAAGAGGAATTATTGAAAACTGGTAAATCTTATAACCCTACATAGAACTCTATTTATAGTTTCAAAAATGTTTGGGAATATTTTTAAATTCATCAAGGAAATTGAATCTAAATAAAACCTTATTTATGTAATTTTGACCATCATTAAAAGAATCCTTGGACCTTGTCTACCAACACAACCGGAGACTTAATGCACCACACTACCAATTCGGTGGGTCTGATAGAGCCTTTTAGGTATCAAAAATCACCACTGGCTAGAATGTGGTCTTATGTTGCTTCATAATCCTCTATCTGTATATAATCGGCTAGCTAGCTCCCTATGCTGACGACCAGGTGCAGCCTACATTACATCATCTTTAAGTGGAGCCTCCTCAACTTCCTTCTAAAACCATTTATATTTCTTCCAACTTAATACCAATGTTTCATGAAATTCATTAATACTTCCAAAAGATACATAAAACCCTTAAAATATCATCAAGTTTCATTTTAATTGATATTAAATACATGACTTAAAGTTTAAAATATATAATAGAAAAATAGTCAATGAAATTCTAGAAATATAATTGAGTGTTTGTGATCGGGAAAAAACCATGACAGATGGAGGTGTAATACCCACCCCATGTTTTATAATCACAAACACTTAACGAAATAATATATATTAAATATAAATAAAGAATGAAAGATTTATAAATGAATTCAGTATATCAACATAAGATATACAATATTCTCAAGGTATAAAAACAAACATATCATAAACAAGAGTAAAATAATAAACTCAAATTTTAATAACCCTCAATTTGTATAAAAATTAATCAATAACACGCAAATAAATATTTAATATAAATTTACCCATTTTTAAGATCAAATAAAATAAAATTCCCCCTTTTTGGAAAATAAAATTCTCCCCATTCAAAGTCTAATAAATTCAATAACCCCACCCCCCCCCCCCCCTTATGATTATCAAAATGAAAGACATGGAGGGGAAGTATAATTTATGAAAAAATAAATAAATATTTTATAATATTTTGAAGAACTAAAAAATAGATATTAGAAATAGTGTTCAAAAGATATTGAAAATGAGAACTAAAAATACTAAAAAAGGATTTCAAAACATATCTTTGCTTCCAAATCCCCCCTTAAAAAAAGGCATTAGAGAGATAGGGGAAAGATAAAAATAAGTTTTAATAGAGAAACTAAAAAATATTTGGAAATGAGAAAAAGGGTATAAAATGGAAAATTAATAAAGAAAGAAAGATAAATAGAAGAAAATTAGATAAGAAGGAGAAAGTTATAGAGAAAAGGATAAAAATAAGTTAAAATTGGTACATACCATTACCAAGGCCCTAATTCCTTTATTTAAAACGTGGTTTTTCCAACATCAAAAGATTTATTCATTGAAAGATCTAAAAAACGTTTCATTAAATGTGAAAACATGCCTCAAAAGTTTCCTTAGATTTTTATTTCATCAAAGACAACTAAAAAATATTGGTAGAGAGATAAGTATAAAAATAGTTTTCACTCATCCTTAATCTTCCTTTAAGGGAGATATAAATAAAAAAAATTGGAAAATAATTAGAGAATATAAATAGTTTCTCTTTTTTTGAAAAAAAACATTAAAAACTAGTATTAATATTTTAAGAAGTATTATTTTTATAAAATATTATTTTGAAGTTTGAAAATAAGAGAGAACCTTTTTCAATTTAAAAAGTAATTTTAATTTAGAAGTCTCTCTTATAAAAAAAATTAGAATTAATAGATAACAATTCCCATTAAATGATAGAATAGGTGATATAAAGGGATCATATATAATAGATAATAAATAGAAAATAAATAATTGATAAGATAATAAAAATATTAATATAAAAAGAAAAATATTTAAAAATTGATATTTTTAAAATTTTGGATCAAAAAAGATGAGGATAAATATTTTCCTAAAATATTACTCAATTTGGCCATTTTAAAATGAAAAGAATCATAATCCTACTTTTCCTAGATCACCTTTAATGAAAATAAACCTATCCATAGATAAATGTTTTGTAAAAATATAAGTTATTTTATATTCTATCTTGATAAAGTCTAATAAGTTATCACCATTTTGGAAATGATATCTTAACAAATGGTGCCTAAGATCAATGTGCCTAGTGAGATAGTACAGGATAGTATTTTTAAAAATATTTATGGAACTAGTGTTTTCATACTTAATTGGGATAAGTTCATATTTGAACTCAAAGTATAAGAGATTCTATTTCATCTATATTATTTAGGTTCAAAAACTCCTAACAACTATGTATTCTACTTTATCTATAGAAAGAGAAACAAAGTTTTGATTCATAGTACTCCATGAGACACGGGGTTCTCCAATTATATGTAAATACCACTTGTTCTATTCCTATCTAGTTATCATCCTCCCAAATTAGCATTTAAAAAAATAATTAATTCCAAATAAGTTCCTATTGGATAAAAAACCAAGTTTTCTAGTTAATTTTAAATAGAAAAAAAATATTTTAACATATTTAAGATGAGATTCCTTTGGATTTTATTGGAAATGAGCATAGATTAAACATTGAACAAAATTTTAGGCTGGGTTGTGGTATGATAAAGTATACTACCAATCATGGGCATATTGATTTCCTTTGCATGATCCATTTCTAATTTATTTAAGAGTTCATTAATTTATTTTACTTGGTTTATAAAAATACCATAAATTAGTTTAAAGATTTGGAAACCAAAAAATAATTTGAGTTTATGCATAGATATCAGTTCAAAATAATTTTTCATTAAATCAAAAAATCAAAATAAATAGATTCATTGGTTGACATAAAAATCACATCATCAACATAAATTAGGATAAGTAACAAATCATTTCAATTATGTTTCAGTAAAATATTTGAATCATAGTTTCCAATTTTAAAATAATTTTATAAAATAAAATTATAAATACATTCAAACCAAGACTGAGGGGATTGTTTTAAACTATAAATAGATTTATCTAATTTGAAAAAAATGATTTGGAAAATGGTATTTGCAAAACCATGTGGTCATTATGAAAAACAATTTTCATTAATAAATACATTTTAAAAAGGTTATTTTTTACATCCATTGGAATGATTTTTAAATTAAGGTGAGATTTTAATTATAAAAAGAATATAATAGATTCTAACTATGCAACAAGTGAAATGGTTTTACCATATTCAATTCATTCATCATGGTTATAACATTTAGAAAGAATATGAGCTTTATTTTTAGAGATATTACCATGATCATCTATCTTATTACTAAAAACCCAATTATATCCTATGATGGTTTGATTAGTATGACTTTATATGAGAGTCCATATATAATTTTTAGTGAATTAATTTAGTTCCACTTATATAGAAAGAAACCAATTTTTATTATTAAGGTAATAATTAGTATTTTAAGTTTTTAAGTGAGAGATAAAGGAAATGTGTTTAACCTCATTTTCGAATAATCTTCAAGTACAATTTCCCTCTTTAAAAATATAATAACATTATAAAGGGGATTTTACTTCAGATTTTTTAAAAAATTTAGGAAAATAATTTGAAGGATGTTCTTATTCTACTTCAAATTATTTAGATTGAAAAGGTTCATTTAAAACATCATTTTCAAAAAAAAATTAGAAAGATATTTTGGAAAATTTTCATTAAAAAACAAGGATTAATTTTTATAATTTTTTAGTCCTTTTGTTGATGATTTGTTATAGATTTTTTC
This sequence comes from Viscum album, assembly GCA_963277665.1. NCBI lineage: Eukaryota > Viridiplantae > Streptophyta > Magnoliopsida > Santalales > Viscaceae > Viscum > Viscum album. The sequence goes on along the minus strand of OY728163.1, from coordinate 387,068,676 downwards.
ATTTTGGAGTACCCATAAAAGATGCCTTCATTTGATTTTGAATAAAATACTCCAAGATTGTCTTTAGTGTTGAGAATAAAACTTATAGAACTAAAAACTTCAAATAATCCCAATTTAGGTTTTTTATTTATATAGATTTAATAAAGGGTATTTTTTAACAAAGGTCTTATGAGAAAATAATTAATGATAAAATATGCAATAATTATATCATCGATGCAAAAATATTTAGGTAAATTAAATTTTTTTGAAAGAGTTTGAGTGAATTCTTGGATAGTTTGATTTTTACTCATTAATAAACTATTTTTTTAGGGGTTTGAGGACCATAAAGATAATGATTATAGCCTTGGGAAGATTATAATATATCAAATTACTTGTTTTAAAATTATTCACTGTATGACTTCAAATAGAAATAATTTTAAAACCACTTTTATTTTCCATTTTTTTAGAAAACATGATGAATTATTTACTAGATTCACTTTATGAGATAACAAGTATGACCAAGTGAATCTTTAGAAGTCATCAAAAAATATAAAAAAATATACTATTCAGATTCTATACTTTTGAGTTAAGAAGATATGAATAAATCAAGATGAATTAATTTAATATATTTTGAAGAATAAAATCATTTTTTATTTAAAATATGATAATTGCTACTTATCATATTATCATGATTAACAAATCATTATACACTACTACAAAATCGGGCTTTATCAGTGCTCAAAATGAGCTTTAACAGCACTAAAAAATCGTTGTAATTCTCAACACTGATAAAGGGATCCTTTATCAGCACTAAAAAGGCGCTAATAAAGGGATCGTTTATCAGCGCTTCTTTAGCACTGATAAAGAGATCCTTTATTAGTGATTATTTAGTGCTGATAAAGGATCCCTTTATCAGTGCAAAAAAAAGGACTGATAACTACCCTTCCTGCTATAACATAAAATTCTGCAGCAGCACACCCAAACAAGACATGCAAAAAAATCAGTATATCAACATGTATACCCATACAAAATTAACACATAATTCACAAGGTAATTACGGTAATAATACACATACAAAAAGTATACCCATATAATAAGTATACCCATACACCATTAGCACATAATTCAAAAGTTAATTCAATACATAAAGAATTCAATTCATAATTCAGGGGGGTGAGGGCTGTTCAGGGGTTTGGGGTGGCTGTCCAAGGGGGGTAGGGGGTGTCTGGGGGTGGGGTGTCTAGGGGGGATGGGGGTGTCCAGGGGGTGGGGGATGTCTAGGGTGGGGGGATATCCATGGTGGTGTCCAGGGGGTTGGGGGGCTTTCCAGGGGGTGGGGTTTCTAGGGGTGGGGGTGTCTACGGGGTGGGGTTGTGTCCAGGGGGTGGGGGTGGCTGTCCATGGGGTGGGGGTGTCTAGGTGGTGGGGTGGTGTCTATGAGGGGGGGCATCCAGAGGTGGGGGGGATGTCCAGGGGGTTGGGGGTGTCCAGGGTGGGTGGGGGATGGGTGTCCAAGGGGTTGGGGGCTTTTCAGAGGGTGGGGTGTCTAGGGGTGGGGGTATAGGGGGTGGGGTGGTGTCCAGGGGGTGGGGTAGTGTCTAGGGGGTGGGGTGGTGTCCAAGGGGTGGGGGTGGTCCATGAGGTTGGAGGGTTGTCCAAGGGGGGTGGGGTGGTGTCCAGGGGGTGGGGGTGGCTGTCCATGGGGGTGGGGGTGTCTAGGGGGTGGCGATGTTCAGGTGGTGGGGTGGTGTCTAGGAGGGGTGGGGGTCATCTAGGGGGTTGGGGTGTCTAGGGGTGGGGGCTGTCTAGGGGGTTAGGATGGTGTCCAGGTGGTTATGGGGCTTTCCAGGGGGTGGGGTGTCCAGGGGTGTGGGGGTTTCTAGGGGTGGGGGTGTCCTGGGGTGTGGGGGTGTCCAGGGGTGGGGGTGTCCAGGGGGTGGGGTGGTGTCCAGGGGTGGGGGTGGCTGTCCATGGGGGTGGGGTGTCCAGGGGGAGGGCGCGTCCAAGTGGTGGGGTGGTGTCTCGAATGGGTGGGGGTCATCCAGGGGTGGGGGTCATCCAAGAGGTTTGGGGTGACTAGGGTGGGGGGGTTGTCCAGGGGGTGTGGGGTTGTCCATGGGGGTGTCCAGGGGGTGGGGGGTCCAGGGGGTGGGGTGGTGTCCCGGGGGTGGGGGCTTTAATGGTTTTAATGGAATGAATTTCATTGATTTTAAGATCAATGGTATTTTTAAAATTGTTTTATAATAGTTTTTATTTTAATATTATGTGTTTCTTTAGGAAAAAACTAATACTTTTGGTGTATATGGTTGGAAGGGGGATTTCCGTACATCAGTTGTTGTTTTCACTTAAAATTCTATCCATTTTAAACAAAAGAGACACACTTTGAGTGATATCGGCCACACTGGGCCTCATATTGAGGCAGGGTTGAACCTTACACATCACAAATGACCCACGTATCATTCTCCTAAAGTATAAACACAATCCGAATTCATTTGGTCAATTTTCCGTACGTCAGTTGTTGTTTTCACTTAAAATTCAGTCCATTTTTAAAAAAAGAGATACACTTTGGGTGATATCGACCACAATTTTCCTCAGATTGAAGTGGGTTTGACTCATAGACATCACATATGACCCATGTATCATTATCTTAAATTACCAATACAATTTGAATGCGTTTGGTCGGTTTTCTGTACGTCAGTTGTTGTTTTCACTTAAAATTTTGTCCATTTTAAATAAAATAGAGACACTTTGTGTGATACTGGCCACACTGTGCCTCGGATTGAGGAAGGGTTGACTCTTACATGTCAAAAATTACCCATGGATCATTCTCCTAAAGTATCAACACAATTCGAATGTTTTTGGTCAGTTTTCAGTACGTTAGTTGTTGTTTTCACTTAAAATTATGTCCATTTTGAACAAAAGAGAGACACTTTGAGTAATACCGGGCACATCATGCCTCGGATTGAATATGGGTTGACTCGTACATGTCCAAAATGACCCATTTATTTTTCTCCTAAAGTATCAATATAATCATAATGCATTTGGTCAGTTTTCCGTATGTCAGTTGTTGTTTTCACTTAAAATTCTGTCCATTTTAAACAAAAGAGAGACACTTTGAGTGATACCCACAAAATTGTGCATCATATTTAGGCAGGGTTGACTCTTACACATCAAAAATAACCCATGGATTATTCTCTTATATTATAAACATGGTCCGAATGCGTTTAGTCAGTTTTCCGTATGTTAGTTGTTGTTTTCACTTAAAATTTTGTCCATTTTAAACAAAAGAGAGACACTTTGAGTGATACCAGCCACAATGTGCCTTGTATTGGGTAGGGATTGACTCGTAAACATCAAAAATGAATCATGGATAGTTCCCCTAAAGTATCAACACAATCTGAATGTGTTTGGTCAATTTTCTATATGTCTGTTGTTGTTTTCACTTAAAATTTTGTCTATTTTAAACAAAAGAGAGACACTTTGGGTGATACTGGCCATACTATGCCTTTTTTGAGGCGTATTTTACTATTACATGTCACAAATTACACATGGATCGTTATCCTGATGTTTCAACACAATATGAATGTGTTTGGTTGGTTTTACATATGTCAGTTGTTGTTTTCACTTAAAATTTTGTCCATTTTAAACAAAAGAGAGACACTTTTAGTGATACCGGCCACATCGTGCCTTTTATTAAGGCGGGGTTGACTCGTACAAGTCACACATGACCCATTTATCTTTATCTTAAAGTATCAACACAATCCAAATGCATTTGGTTTTTTTCCGTATGTTAGTTGTTGTTTTCACTAAAAATTCTATCCATTTTAAACAAAAGAGAGACACTTTAAGTGATACCAGCCACACCGTGCCTCATATTGAGGCGGGGTTGACTCGTACACATCAAAAATGACCCATGGATAGTTATCCTAAAGTATCAACATAGTTTTAATGCATTTTGTCAGTTTTCCATACGTCAGTTGTTGTTTTCACTTAAAATTATGTCCATTTTAAACAAAAGAGAAACACTTTGAGTGATAACGGCCAGACCATGCCTCGAATTAAGGAAAGGTTAGGTCATAAACTTTATAAATGACCCAGGAATCATTCTTCTAAAGTATCACCAAAATCCAAATGCGTTTGGTTATTTTTTCATACGTCAGTTGTTGTTTTCACTTAAAATTATGTCCATTTTGAACAAAAGAGAGATACTTTGAGTGATATCGGCCACACCATGCCTCAAATTGATAGAAAGTTTAATCTTACATGTCAAAAATGACCCATGGATCATTATCTTAAAGTATTAACACAATACAAATGCGTTTGGTCGGTTTTTTGTACATCAGTTGTTGTTTTCACTTAAAATTTTGTCCATTTTAAACAAAAGAGAGACACTTTGAGTGATACCAGCCACACCATGCCTCATATTGAGGCGAGTTTGACTTGTACACATCAAAAATGAACCATGGATCATTCTCCTAAGGTATTAACACAATCCGAATGCATTTGGTCAGTTTTCCGTACGTCAGTTGTGGTTTTCACTTAAAATTCTATCCATTTTAAACAAAATAGAGACACTTGGAGTGACACTATGCCTCATATTGAGGCGGGGTTGACTCATACACATCACACATGACCCATTAATTATTCTCCTAAAGTATCAACACATTCTGAATGCGTTTGGTCAGTTTTTTGTACGTCAGTTATTGTTTTCACTTAAAATTTTGTCCATTTTAAACAAAACAGAGACACTATGAGTTATACCTGCCACTTTGTACCACGGATTGAGGTGGGGTTAACTCTTACACATCATAAATGAACCATTGATAATTCTCCTAATGTACCAACACAATACAAATGTGTTTTGTCTTATATAAAGGTATTTTGGATATTTTACTATTTTTTCTTATTCAAAGCCCAAAGAAAAGTGGTTCACCATTCTTGCATGTTGCTGATGCATTTAATCTGTTAAAATAGAAAATGACTCATTAGAGAAAGGTTATTTTATTTACTAAAAATTACAGTTTTCCTACAAATATTTACATACAACAATGTTTCATCTTTGGATCTTCTTAACCCCTCTCAAAAAGGGTCTCTAATTGTACACATCTCCAAGTTAGATCTTCATGCTATTTGTGTACAATCTTCCATTAGGTATGCGGCCCACTCATTTATGAATAAATATATATCTTCTTGTGAATATGAGTCTTTTCGAAAGTCATATTAGTACTGTGAAATATATAAATAAAGAATTAATAATTAATTTAAATGAAATAGTTGTTGTTTTTTAAAATACCTCTTTAGGGATGCTAGTTTGTTGATGGAAAACAATCTCTCTAATAAATTTACAAACATAATAACCACAATCATTATCATTTATTTGTTTTTGACACTGCAAAAAACTTTGATCATTACGAGAATAAGTAACTTTTTTGATATGCATTTGGATGGTGAAATTTTATTATATATACCCTGATATCGGTACAGATGTAGTATTTGCTCACCTCCTTATACTTATCCCTTGTCCTCATTCCTTTTTTTAGAAGATATTGATACACCAACATATCATAAAATAATCCTCAGTAAAAGGTAATATAAATTATATAACTTGATGTTTAGACCTAAAATATAGGATGTATTGTCTTACAGATTCACAAATTCCATCATGTGTGGTCAGTTTGTTGGATATCCTTTCATTGAATCCAGAAAATAAATCTTTGGAGTATCCAAGTTCACTACAATTAGTGTTCAATGTTTCCTAAAAACAAAAAAAAGGAATAAGTAATAAAATAAGTGAAAATATAATTGATATACTTTAATCGTAGAGTTTTACCCGTGCATGGTTGGTATTAGGAAGAGTCTATCATCTTTAATCTTGCTTTCAAATGTTTTTACAAAGACTTTCACTACTTCATCTTTTTTTGATGGATCTAATTTTGTTAGTTGTGTTGATGTGATATGAGGACTAACGAGTCCAGATTTTGGCTCATGGGAAAATCCCTTCAACTGTTTTTCATATATACGCCTTCCAATAATATAAAATGCATTTAGAAAATCAATTCAGGAAAACATACCTCATATATAAATTTACAACTATGACGCCTAGCCAACCATATTCAAGGATATCATTTACATTTTCATCAGCAACAAAATCTTGAATTTCTTCTCCATATATATTCTTTTCAAAAACAACTATATTCCTACTACCATTTTTTAGCTTTGTATCCACATGAGTCTTCAATGCTAGTAAATGTAGATAGAGAACATGTGGTGTTATTATGATTTCAGTAGCTCTTTGGGATCGGTTGGTCAATCCTTTATATGATTTTGAGCCCACGTTTCTTGTCACCCCCTTCCCTTTCTCCATCTATAAATACATTTATTCATTCAGACCTTTTTTTCAATAATTGTTAAAGGTTTAGCTTGAAAAATAATGGAAATAAATACCTCTTTGTCCAGATGTACTCTTACAATTTGTGACGGCCATGAAATGAATGTCCCAGTAGTCTTTTTGACAGTATGAATATCATCATCAAGTGGAATAGGTAGCTTTTCATTTAGCTCATCAGCTAAAGTAATTGTCACTTTTAGATGATATTTTGGAAGTGGTCTATTATGCAACCTATCCTCTATTATATTAAACACCATAGCCCTCGCTACAAGGTGATAGGTGGCTGTTGACAGATATAAATCACAGTCATTATCACCCTGTAGAAGATCAGTACAGGAAAAGTATCAGTGTTTGTCTGATTCAAATTTCATGGAAACAATTATTGGAATATTGATTACCACGTCTAAGAAAGCTCTTTGAGGGGAATGGCTGGCCTAAAAGCTGGTAGGGGTGGGGTGGGATCTTCACGCACTGGTTGTTCCTGAGTTGTGTCTTCTCATTGCTTCCCACCCATAAAATTTGCTAGCAACTCTCCCTACCATTGAAATAATTTTCCAAGAGTTTCTAGTCTTTTTCTCATTCATTTCATTTCTTCATCTCTATCATCCGTTTGTTTTTTTCTCAAAATATACTCAGGGTGTCACCCCAAACCCCATACCTCTGACACGACCCCATTGTTCTGGCTGCTTCAAAGCCATCGATAATAGGTCTACATCCGATATAGGAGTAGCTGATTCCTATGACTATCATATATAGAAAAATATGTAATTATTATTATGTAATATTAATTTAAAACAAAACTTTTTATCATGTCATACTTACACATATTTCCCACACTTTTTTCATGTTTTCATCTACTAGATTCCCTTATTTATCCACATGTGCCTCCTTCCATAGAACATGGAGTGGTATGGAAGTTTCTTTGGATTTATACTCATCAATCTATATATAAATATAGAAAGATAATTATGATGTCGTTTCTTGGGACCTAACAATTTTACTGTAAATTTAAAATACATACCATTTTCTTTTCTAGTGAAGTGTACCCCATCCTTGCTTTACGATAGGGGTATATTGGTTTTGATGCTCGTTCCTTATTTTTAGTACTGAGTTGTTATTTCATAAATGAAATATTGAAAATCAAAGTGATGAATACACATATCTTTAAACAACCTATTATCAGCCACAATGTACCAGAAACTTCTCATCCCCACAGCGGCCAATAAATGCATCACATGCTTCTTGGGATATCAAGTGAGCGTAAACAATGGATGGGTGTGGGTTTATTTTACCTTTGGAATCTTTCAGGTGAAATTTTGTTAGAATAGTGCGAAAACCTCTGTGAATCCTTCCTATAATCCTTAGTACATAATTATTGTGTGAATCATCTACTATAAATGTACTATGCAAGAGATTGGGAAGAGTAAGACAATGTTTCATTATTTTATTTGCTAGTAAATTAAATAAATAATATAATAATGTTACCATAATTTCTTCCTAGATCACAACCTTCATCCCGGACACAACATGGTGCCATGAATCTATGTGAATCTTCACGGACTGTTGATTGAAAATCCTAATGTAACTACAAAACATAGCCTTGTTGGGATTCACATATTCACCTCGTGCATTCCATCTGACATCAAATTTGATGCCTTTGAATTTCACCTTAAGAACTTTGGCTAACACCATCAAACTACGATGCACATGTGTTTTCTACAATGCCATTCCTTTATCCCTGACCATTTCATTGATATCAACATCATCAATATGTTCATTTGAAATGGTAGCAATGGCATATACTGATGGTTGTTGAACCTCAACACTAGGAGCAGAAACAGGTTTAGAAACTTTTTGTTGCTCTGTACTGTGAGTAGCAGTAGCAGTTGTTGCTTGAGAGAATTATTCAGCCTCGAGGTTAGGAGCACCAGAATGTGCAGAAGTCATTATCTACAAAATTGGTTGAACAATTAATTTAGATTACATAACCTAGGTTTATCCAAAATTACTATCGAATATCATAGGTTTTGTTACCCAAATTAATATAAGAAATATAAAATTAAGGTTAGTAAACATAAATTCCCTCATGATCATCTAAAGGATATGCAATAAATCTCCCTCACCTTCCCCAAACTCATACCTAAAACCACACTCGAAGCCTCTATGAGATATTATTTCTTGGAACACATCCTTTTCATTTCACACTAGTTAACTAAAAACAGATATTTCTATGACACCTTAGCATATAAAAAGGGCCTCAAACACACAATTAAAAGGACCCCGTCTACAACACCTATATAGTAACAACTTTAGGATTCCCTGACTTGCCCACATGTTTTTGGATCACCTCTCAAGAACATATCTCTATGGGGGAACTGTACTTATTCCTTTCAAGTCCAAATTCATATCAAACATCACTAACATGGGGCTCTACCAATGCCTACCATATACCTAGAAAATAATTGAAAAATTAGGAAAAATAGTTTCTTGTACATATTTCTAATAGTAATACAAGAAAAGTATAAAAAACATAGATCATACCTCCAAACACTCCTGGAGCCTCCTGGTAACAAGACTCTAGTGACTACAACTATCCAAGATTCTAACTAATAACTTCCCAATATAGGAGTGTTCTACTTAGGGATAGTATTATTAGAATCAAACTAAAGTTCCATCCACCTCATGCTACTCCCCAATCTCCTCCATAATTTTAGTGTTTTACAGACCTCCTTTCTCTAGTTCCTTCCTCTTCCTAGGCCATTCGTCGACTACCTCTCTGACTGTAGCATGAATGTTAAGAAAATTCAATGTGATATGTCTATACCCATCACAATAATATTAAATTACTTGGAGTAATGGGATATCATTGAGGTACCTATGAATGATAGTGCCTCCTGAGATGAGACTTTCATCACACACCTAATATGGGTGGGTGATGTTAACCCTACATTCCAGAAGATCACTACCTAAAAATATTATGATATGAACTCAGACCATAGGGATAATCATAGAACACTAATATAGACATCTAAATCTTAGTATTACATGTTGAATTCCCCCAAACCATTAGAGGTCGTTCTATGAATTGAACGACATAAATTAATGTATTTAATAAAAAATAGATGATATACAATCCAACAAAAAATGGAAAATAGTGTATTCCCTATGTAGAAGGAGGGGACATATGTTAATTCACCATTGGTATACACCTCAGTCTATGTATCCCAAACTAATCTCTACCATATCGTAGTCTACCAAGGGCTCTGTGAAATTTTCCATCGTTTGTATAAGACATGACATGTATGGGAAGATCCCTTGTAGGGATGAGTATTATAATACCCAATAGAACACCCCAAAAACACCTTAAATAAAGCATTGATAGTATTCATGTCACTAAACACAGGTATTCCAAACAAGATATGAGACATAATGATAACCAATGATATCTCAAATATATTCATAAAAGACTCTGAGTCAAAAAATGACTCAACCACTTCTAGTTGTAGATCCACTCAGGGTTTCAAGGTAACACTCTTACGAGAGGAAATGATACCCAAGCTATAATTCCAATGATGACACTCATCCTAGAGGTCACACTCATCTGATCTAGCCAAGAAGAATCACATAGGAAATTGAGAGTGTTCACTCGAGATATACACTCCATCAGACTAATACCCCATCATAAATATCATCTCATGATATAAATATAGGGGTTCAATGCCCAAGGCTTGATGGGGGGATACTAGAATCTACTATAATAATCCTCCAAGATAGGGGATAGACACTTGTATAAGTGTTGGTCATGCAACTTCAAAAAACCCAAAATAGGGAAAACACATTGGAAATAAGGTTTTCTTCTGGCCTCTATGAGGGATACAAGCTCCAGGTCACTAAGTGACTTATGGTCTATTGCTCAGGATCACATTCCATACAAGCCCCCATAAAAGTGAACTAAGACCACTCACTATAGAATAAGTATATTGAAAACTGAGAGGATTCATTTAATATACATGCTCTATCAGACTAATACGCCATCTGGAATATCATATCTCTATACAAAGAGAGGGGGTTAATTCCTAAGGCTTGTTGGGGGACAATAGACCCTACTTGAAACATCCTTTAATATAGGGGATCAATGCCCATGTAAGTGTTGGTGATTCCAATTATACAAACCCAATATAGGAACAACATGAATTAAATTAGGATCGATCTAGGTCCCTTGAATTGATACATGCTCCAAGTCACTAAGGGGTATGAGTTCCAATGAACAGGACCTAATTCCATAATAACCCTAATTTAAGTGGACTAAGACAACTCAATTAAGAATAATGGAACTCACCAACACTACCCTGATCATTAAAAAGATATAGAGGGGCCAACATCCTTGTATGAGGTCATGAAGCCGCATCAAGCCCTCATAGGAATGGACCAAGGGAGCACAATCCACTAATAATATTCTATGGAAGTTCATAAATCTCACAACAAAACTGAAATAAAAGGAAATAGATCTCAAAAATATCCTCAAAAGAGGACATGATGTGTCCCTAGGGGTATATGGTGTGTCAATAAAATACTAGCACTGCCCATGTCTAATTATCACATGAAGTGATCTGTGATTCCAACTATGGAATGTGCAATGACCATTCACCAATTATTCATTGAATCATTGTCCAAATGAGAATTAAAGAGATGAACACATGTAGAGCAGGGAGATAAATTACCAAAAATAAACCTAAAAGGGGAAGTGGGAGACTTACCTAGAGTAGATCACACCCACAATGGAGCAAGAGAATAAGCATTGAGGGGTCAAGAAGCCTTCTATGCTACGTAGGGAGGAGAAGGCGTGACCTCTAGAGGGAAAGGTTCATGGGAGGAGCCGCCAACTATTGAGAAATAGAGGAGTAGGGTTTGCGGGGAGTAGGATCCAGCAGGGAGGAAGAGAAGTAGGGTTCACGGGGAGGAGGATCTACAGAAGGGGTTCGAGGGGGAGGGTAAGGAGTAGATCAATTAGGGGAGTAGGTCTAGCGGTGGAGGTTTGGCAAAGAGAATATCGGGGAGAGGGGAGTTGTCGTAGGGGTACAATACCGCAAGAGCTTGAGGGCGCAATAAACAGAGGATATAGTGAACATGATTTTATAAAATATGGGACTATGGTTTTATCATTGCTTTTCTAGCGATGATAAAGGATCCCTTTATTAGATCTGATAAAGAATCCCTTTATAAGAGCTTAAAAAGCACTGATAAAGAATCCCTTTATAAGAACTTAGATTTTAGCACTTATAAAGGGTTCCTTTATCAGCACCTTTTTAGCACTGATAAAGGGTTTCTTTATTAGCGCTAGAAGAGCACTAATAAAGGGATCCATTGTCAATGCTTTTAATTATCACTGATAAATATTTACCTTTATTAGCACTTTTTTCTTAGCACCGATAAAATGTGGTGCTTCCCTTGCCCGTTTTGGTAGTAGTGATATCTTTGAAATATAATTTGGGTATATATCGTTCTATTTGATAAGAATTTAGTTGTATGAGTTTTTTCTATAGTAAAAAAGGCATCTATAAGAAATACATGACTCACTAAGTTGTAAACTCAATCATTTTTCATTTTTGGATGGTGATATATTTTAAATTGATTGTATAAATATTTTTAAATCAAGAAGTAGTAAATAAATTATTTCCATTAGAGTAAAAAACATTACAAAATAATTTTCAAAAAGAAATTTTAAAATATTTATCACATAACTAGATAATTCTTAGCAAATTTTGTTTCAATCCAATGAAAAATAAAACATTTTTAACAAGAGTGGATTTAGAAAAACGGATGGTACCTCATCAATTATCTTGCCCTTAGAGTTTTCACTCATGGTGACACGACTTCCTTCAAGTTTTTTTATTTGATTGAATTTAGAGAGGTGTCCAAACATGTTTCTTATGAATCAAATATCTATGTTCTATAGTGCTTCTAATATTTTTCTCAAAATACACTTTTCCTACAAAATCAAATGATTGATGTTTTTGGTACCCAAATATACTTGGGTCCACCAATGTTAGCCATTAAAAATTTATATATCTATATTTGTTTAGTATAAGATTTTAATTGGGAAATATTGGATAAAATATGGATATTTTTTCTCTCCTATATTATGGTTTATTGAAATCACAATCATAGATTGGATGACTAATTATTTTACAACAATTGAAAAATTTATCTTATGAAAAACCTTTAATAAAAGTAGATCTTGATGGATTTTTAGAGGTACTAGATTGATTTGAGAAACTAAACCAACCTATTATTTTTTATGCATTTAGTAGCCCAAAATTTTATTCATGTTATCTTCACCTTGGTTGAATTTTTAAAGAGACATTTTTACGTTTTTAATGGTATATTTGAGTTTATTAACATCTAGATGATTCTTAGTTTTCACATATAATTATTCCTTTTCCTTGAAGAATTATTACTTTTGTTTTATAATTTATTCTTTCTAATTATTCGCTTATATGTATTTCTTATCAAGTTCCTTGTATAATGAATGAAGTTCATGAAAAATATTTTCAACCTGATCAAGGGAATTTTTTTCATAATTCGTTTGACTTGAGGAGAAAGGGGAAGAATAATTATGGGAAGAATTAGGATAAGAGGAGAAAGATGAGGAAATGGTAAGAGGGGTACTAACCATGATGTCTTCATCAACATGTTCCATAAGTAACTAAGTAATCAAGTCACACAAATAGATTAAGGTATTTGATCCCATGGAGTCATCACTTACACTCCATGTTGTAACTTTGAGATCCTTCTTACCTTATATCATTTCTTTAACCTTTTTTTATAGACATGTATTTCTGGATTGATAGGATCTTTTTCCTTACATTCATATCATGTTACTTCCAATTCCACTTTTTTATTTACCATCATGATTTGATTATTTTTCTTGAAGAATTTTTTCATTTTCTTGGAAATTTGATAAAAATATTGAACTTCCCCTCTAGGTAAATCATCATTTGTAGATTTTAAGGTTATTATTTTATTTATATCTCTAGATTTATTGGCTTCCATCTTAGATTATTGATTCATAGTTATTTCATACATCATTAGAGATATGAAAAATTAGTCTATAACCATTTTATTCACATCATTTTCTTCTTGTATGGTTGTGAATTTGTGTGCCAAATTTCTTGGTAGGACCCACAGTATCTTTTTCACTTGTTTTTTGAAAGACAATTCATCACCGAGAGACTTTTGACAATTTAAAATTTACATAAACCATGTAAAAATACTATTTATGGATACATTAGGATGGATAGGAAATATTTCAAAATCATTCCTATACATGTCAAATATATTATATTTAACTTTATTGGTTCCTACATGTGTAACTTCTAGAAATTTCTAAATTTCATGATCAAATTTACATGTATAAACATGATTAAATTCACTTTGATATATACAATGTTATAAAGTTTTGATAAATTTTCTATTAATTTTAATTTTTTTAACATCATTGAGAGTCCAAATATCTTTTGGTTCTTTAGTTAGAATATATTAGTGCATAAATATTTTCTGAATTGGGTAACTAATTCTAAAAAGAATGGTTTACATTTGTTTTTATTCAACAAGAATAATCCATGCCATCCAAAATAGGAACATGTGAATAATAATTATATTTCATCATTAAAAGGTCTAAATTTGATATTAGTTAAGATTTAGAATTAATATTCATGAAAATAAAGGTAAATTCCACATTAAAATATTTTGAAATGATAAAGTGATAAATTTGAGAAAGTGACAAATTCATAAATTCGATTCATATTATCAAGTTGGTTTCAATAATGATTAAGTGAGTATGCATAGGAGAAAATGGATGAATTAAATTTATGTAATTATGAATATCATGGTTTAATTATACAATTAATAAAAGAAAGGTGATATAAAATTCATTTTGATAAAGGATTTTGAAAATAGCTCGGTGTGAGCCCCTAAATATCCTCCCCTCAGGTTATGAGTTTTATGTTATTAGTCTCTTGATCTTAGTGGTGATCAAGAAACATGTCCCTCCAAAATATGATTTGTAACCACCGTCCTAAGATTTACTGTTATTAAATAACCCATCCCCCACTTTTACAGTATTGAGAACCCATTGAATAAGATGATGATAAAAGAGAGGTTTTCATAGTGCAAACCCATTAATATTATACTCCATGATCTTTTGTAAGTATGAGTGTAATTGAGAATATAGATAAGAATATTATGGTAGAATATAGACTTTGAGATTAATGGATAAATGGATATTGAATTTGGATCTTTGAGAGGATATGCTAGGGCTTTGCCTCTGGAGGGAAAAACATAAATCAATGATGAGAGAGGTGTTTCTAGAAACCGTTAGGTCTTCCACACCTCCATAAGACTATATTTGTGGGATCTAAATGTTTTGGGAAGATTATATAATTCACCAAGTCCAATTAAGCTGAAGAATAATTCATTAATTGCATTTTGACCATCCTTAAAATCATCCTTAGACATGTTTTCCCAACACCACCATCTACTTGATACCCCTCAACACAGACCAGTGGTTCACTTTGAGTCTTCAAGATCTGTAAATTCACTGGTGGCTATCCACCACTAGTGAATGGCTGGATGGTGGCCTTAATATAGAATATAACAATAATTTAATTTCTAGCGGTTTTCTAATGGTATTCTACTGTGTTGGGTGTGACTTTCTATATAGAATCGGTTGGAAAGTTCCATGTATCGGCTACCTAGTGCTACATGCACTACTCTATCGTCAAGTGGAGCCTTGTCAACTTCTTTCTAAGGTATTTTAAAGTTATTATAACTTCATAAAAATATCTCATGACATCCATTAATACTTCAAAAAAATATTTTTAAGTCCTCAAAGATCATCAAGTTACCTTTGAATAGACATTAATGACATGACATGTAGTTTACATGATATAACTGAAAACTTCTCAATGAAATTGTTATAAAAAATGAATGTTTATGATCATGAAAATACAATGAGAGAGATAGGTATAATTTTATTTTATTTTTATGTAGAACTAATTTATATTTTTAATTGTATATTATAATATCATGGTTAATTGTTAGTTTTCTTTGTAGTATTATTGTGATTATATTTATTCTTGATAATCTTAGCATACTTTTTTATACCATGGTGATCATGAATGTGATTTGAAATTTATGGTAGTATATTTCATGTATAATGTCTAGGAATTTAGGATAGTATATTACAAATGAGTATATAGTATGTGTTGTAGTTTAGTGTCATTTTTTCTTCAATACATATTTCACACCAATTTACATGTAGTCCCTATACATCAATACAGTTGTTAAAATCATGGAATGACTAGAAATAACCACACAAATTTTTATGAACATGATTTATTTTTCTTATTTTGAGATGCATCACACTTCGAACTTTTTTGTAGAGATTAATTCATTTTTCAAAATAATATGTAGTTGTTAAGGAAAACATATGTTTTTTATAGCTCATAACTAAAGAGTATAACATTCATTCATCTTTTTTATGCTTAATAAAAACATCATTTTTATTTGAAATCATATCCTTAAATAGAGAAATAATTTACATGAAACTATCCTTACTCGTTCTATTACCCACTTTCAGGTTATATTATTTTAGTAATTCTAATAATGTTGTATATTAAATATAAAAATTAAATAATTTCTAAAAAATCAGACAACCTCTAAGATCATCTTCAACCACCATTGTCATTTACTCAATATGATTTATATCACAATAGACAACTATAAACCTATCTAGTGATTTGAAAAATGTATTGTCATTCCACATTACTAATATATTTACTACTTCTATATGATTAGTTTGACACTTACAACTCAAATAAATTCAATAAAAAATCATACGTTATTCATATTCAGTTGAAAAATTTCACTTTGAACAATAAATACATAGACATAGACACATGATTTGAGAAGTGAAATTTACATTGTCTTCTATAAATTTATTGATCTCTTTTTAACCTTCCTTATAATCTATGGTCATTCAATTAGAAACTATCCACTTTTGATTAATATTCATCATAATTAAGTCAATAACAAATTATTAATATAACTAATAAATACTTCCATAGACAATTAAAAAAACATATGTGTTTGTGTGTGTACATAATAAAACATGTATAAAATTATTATATAAATAATATATGTATATAAACAATATAAATAAACATAGACACATACTATAAAAAATATACATAGGAATGCACCTAAAAATAAGAAAAATTATACAATACATAAATATATTATTGGAAATTAACTAGAAAAAGGGTTATAGTATTTTATGATATCCCTTGAATCGAATGTTGTGATATTCTGGAGAATATAACAAGATATGATGTGATCATTTCTTAAGAGTAATATAATGACATTGTTAACCATTACTATAGTGTACAATAAGGCTTATGATATGGATGAGAGTTCATGAACATTATATCATCTTTCTACATGGTTTCATCAGCTATAAACCAATTAGATTGATTCATTCATGGCATGAAAAAAAATTAATCACTTAAATGGTAACATACTAGTCCAATGGGATGTGCATTATTGTATCGCATAATGAATATCAGGATATATAATATAATATACTAAATTACATTATGTAATGCATATAGTTTATATAAGTGATGAGATCCCCCCCCCCATTTATGATATTTCTCTTCATGAAAGCTAATATGAAGTTCTCTTTAGTTATTGGTTCTTCATTCATCATCATTAAGAAAAGTTCAAGAACACATATAATTGACATGATTCCTCTCATTAAAAATAAGGATCCAAGGTTGGTGTAAATCCCTTGGAGGATGGATTTTTTTTGTTTAATTTGTGTACCTAATCAAGCACACACTAAGACATTTATCATATATGTAGTTCACAGAAATAGAGATACACTTGTTTTATGTTCTTTGTTTTTAGAATATTGGTTTTGTTGATGATACATCAAAAACATCATGGGGATTTCCACTTCTAAGGTCATTTGATGATCACCCAAATCCCATAATTTTTATCAAATTCACTTAGATCAATATATATATATTCTTTTACACTCATTTTTTTAATATAATGTATGTATTAATGTGTTTGAGGCCATATTATAGCATATGATATGTAAGATTACTTATATTTGGATTAATCATATTCTTTGGATACCATATATTTTTGGGTAAAAATATATTTAAATCTTAGGGATTTGTATTATGTTATAAGATATGATATTGAATATCATAACTTATGATTTAATCCTATATTTCATAAAAATAGATCCTCTATTCATATTTTTGGGTAAAACTCCATTAAGGTAACATTGTAGTTTTTCTAGGTTGATTGTAATTTTTGAAAAAGAGGATTCCATGGTCAGATGTAGAGATCCTAATAGATTTTTTTAATGGTATGTAGACAAAGATCTAAGATAGAGGAATGGATTCCCTAGAAGTGGTATAGAAAATTCTGTATACAATGTGTCATTGTTTCCCAGTTTGTTCCAAATTTTTGGGGTCCAAAATTTGAATAATAGATCAATCGTCCTAGAAGTTTGACTTCTATTAAATCCTCAAAGAAAAATGGTAAAGGAATGAGTTTCACAAAGACTTAGTTTCCTAAAGTGATTTCATAAAGGTTTTGATCATCATAAATGATAATCATGAATGCATGATGGTTTGATGGTAATCTCTGTGACTACAGGAAGTGGAGCATTGTGAATGTATGAAGGTTTTATTGTAATCTTTGTGACAATAAAAAGTGGATCATCATGAATGTGATAAGGGTTGATGGTGAATCTTAGGGATAATGAGAATTGGTGTATCGTGAATGCATGAAGGGTTGACGGTGAATCTATGTGACTATGAGAAGCTTCAAAAATGGGTAAATTTTTTTGGTGATTTGTAAAAATAAAGAGTTTCAAGAATGGGATTTGATAGCTTCATGAAAAGGTGATGATGTGGATAGAATCTTTTGGAATGGGAGATAAATCCTATAAATATGCCTCTATCCCCCTCAGAAAAGTATATCAATGATTAACAAAGATTCTAAGGCTCTAAATTCACAATGGTGATTCATGAAGGTTTTTATTATGAAATTGTTCATTAATAAAGGGTGTTTTTGAAGGCTATGAAATCCAACCAAAATTTTTAATCATCGAGAAAGTATTGATTTTCAAAAAGGACATGAAAAAACAACCAAAATTTGTGAGCTTCGTGAAGGCTACATGAGAAATTCAAAAGTGTTTTAGCTTCATGAAAGGAGGTTGCTTTGTGAAGGATGCTTGAGCTTTAAAAAAGAGGTGATCATTGTGAATGTTTCTGGGTTATTGAAAGCAGTATATACTTGTGAATAATTGACCAGTTTCATGAAGATTTTGTGTGCTTCACAAAGGTAGTGAGCATCATGACAGGGTTGAAAATGGATTGCATAGTTAAACTGTGGTAAAGTGATATTCATGAAGTGGATAAAATTATGACATCAATAGAGTATCTACCTAAAATTTATGATTCATTCATTATTTATAATGAAGGGAACTACATGTCCATAAACTGTGTGTGAATCCTTTTCAGATCAGTGAGAAAAGGAATAGTAAAGAGGTGATCCTTTCCATTATAAGTGATCCATAGAAGAGAATATTGAGTGATTGCCACTTGGGAAGTAGTAAGTTGTCCCTAAACATTGTAAAGGCAATGAGTCTGGCCATAGAAGTGATTTATCCCAACCTCATCTTTCAATTGAGCCTTGGTGTATTTGGTAAATCAGTACATTATCGTTGTATACTTCTTAAATATATCCCACTGAGGGTGAACCAAGTAAAAATATTTGTGTCCTTATGCATTCTATCCCACTTTAATTTCAATGCATCATCATCAGATAAATAAGTATTTAATAAGATCAGCATAAAAATTAAGATAAAATAAAGTGACCCTTATAATAAAGAGTTCAATAACAAATGGGTCTGGAAGAATATTGAAAATAATATCCATACCATAATTCACACCCCCGCCCCACCCCTCTCTGGGTATCTAAGCCCCTTTTGATCCTAACATGAATCAGTAATATAGGTGATATCATCAAATACAACTCGACCCTTACAATAGTGTCAATATTATGCTATGATATTAATTATAGATTATGAATTATAAACCCATTATATATCATAAAATAAGATATAACCTTAAATTATTAAAAATTTAATATTTTTTTAGAAATTAATATAGTTTATATTTTATTTATAAATGATAAGTGTTTGGTAGTTCCAAAATGATATTTTTTATGTCTAAATTAAATATATAATTTTTATATTTATATCTCATGTTTGGAAAATAGTTAAAGTGTTATGTAATGTTTATGTTTTTTCTATATAAGACTTTGGAATATTCCTATGAAAAAAATTTAGAGTCAGGATCTAGTACGGTGTGAGATTCTGGGGCCTAGTGTTCTTGGAATTATTTTATAGAAATATTAAATGTATTTTTATCACACTTGGGTAGTTTTCCTAAAAAAGTTTCATAACTCCCAAATGGAGTCTTGGATTAAAAATACGATGTCACTAATGAGTTTAGAATACGAGTTTTACCCTTGTAATGACATAATATTTTTTGGTGTTGGGCAGTTAGTTAAAATCCATGGTGGGCACAAATAATGAAATAAATTAATTTTATTTATTTATTTTTTATATTGACGTTGTGACCTAGTTTTTCCTCTATAATTATTTTGTTATAAGTAATTCACATGGTTAGCCTTATAACCTTGATAATCGATAGAAGAGTGTGGATGAATGTTGGTAGACATAGGGATAATAGATTGATGATCAGAGTACCATAAGGAATAACAACAACTACATGACTTGTGGATATAGTCAATGACAACGCTGTGTAATTTTTTCTGTTAGAGATTGATCAAAATTGGGGTAGGGGTTTTGATTTGTGAGGATTTATCTCATTTTGATTTATCCATAATGAACATGAATTGATCATCTAACAAATTAATTTTCAGATCGATTTTTTATTTCAGGTAATAGCTTTATATTCTTGTGTTATAGGAATTGATATTGTTTTGGTTTATTTATTTCTCTTCATTAATCTCCCTACGATAATGAATCATGGCCAGCACGAACATTGTATGAGGTCCTTTATATTTTAGTAAGTTGTCTCGGTCTATTTCGACTAGACCCCTCAATATCTTGGAGCATATATCCCTCCGAGAGGCCTGGAGCTGTCCTCAGGTCCTTATTTTTTCTCTAGGTAGGTTTTTTGGAATTTTCATGACCAACACTTACACATTCATCAATAGTCTATATAAGATGTTGTTTCCAAATGGTTCTAGTGTCCTCCCAATGAGACTTAGTCATTGACCCCCTTTCTTTCTATCGATATCTAATCTTTCTAATGAGGTTAAATCTGATTGAGTGTGTTTCTTGAATGAAACATATCAGTATCCTTTATGCTTATAATTGGATAGTCTTGATGAGAGTTACCTAAAATAATAATACTTTTTATATAATTATTAATATTCTAAAATATTTATACCTTTTGGATATTGATAGTACTATTTATAATATCCATAATAATAAATTTAAGGTTGATTCGAATCCCACTTACCTTTGGCATCATCATTGTGAAATCCAAACCCTATCCATTGTCTTGGAAATATTCTAGGTTCCTCTAACCTTAGGTGAAATCCCATAGAAACTAAATTCTAACATATAATTATATAGTATTATTAAATTTTTTGGGGGTGATTTCCCCCAAAACATACACAACTTTTCAAGACAACAATAAAAACAACCAAACCAAATATATATGTTTCGTGAAATGTAAACAATACAAATCAAAATCCAATCTAAAAAATCATAGTATGAGTAAAATCAGAAAAAAAACACCCAAAAATAATTAACATACATCTTGATGTAGAAACACCAATATGGAATCACTCTATTCAGACTATATAAATATCTCAAAGATCTAATTTCGATCCTAAGAAAGTAGAATCATGATGATCAACTAGAAAAGTAAGATACTTTTCCTTTTCCTATGTCATGATACACAATATATGTACACATACCAAGGTGCATATATAGGTGTGATAATACAAGCTATTAGATAAACCCCAATAGTCTTTTTAAATCATGCCACTAGGACCTGAACAAGTTATAAAATAGTTCAAAATACATGTAAAAAATATGATATAAAAACCAAATAAATTTAGCAAATAATTTCAATTAATTTAAATAGTCAACCCATTAATTAAATCCATTTGGAATACCCAATTCCAGAACACACACATATAACTACATGCTTGCATCCAGCTTGGAGTATTCTAAACTCAGGAGAAGAATATTGCCCTACCAGTCAATTCATTACTTGGTTGTGAATCCAAGGTACCCCAAAATCACCAACCCCTTATCTAAATTCAACAAGTCATATTCCAAGGATATATAAACTCGTAATATTCCATGTGTATTCTAAGGTCTCATGCCAATTTATTTATGTAAATCAATAAATCATTTAAAACTTTTAATCAAACATATTACATGATTTAAACTAAAAACACAATTTAAAACAATGTAATAAAAAGGGCGTTATAATAACCTAGTCTTGAAGTACATAGACATTACATCTCTTTTTTGTAATACTTTAAACATTACAAAAACAAATTCCCAAAGAACAAATTATTTTTGTGACTTTTGAAACTTGGAACAAAAAACTTTTAACTCAATGAAATATTTTCAATGTTTCCCAAACAGATCTTCCCCCTTAGTAATTCTACTTCGAAACCTTCCTTAATAACTTGGGGAAGGTAAAAAACATAAATGGGTAATATCAAATTCTCATTAAGGGTAAATAATGTAAATGTGTAACTATATCATGAGCATAAGTGTATTAAAACATTATCATGATCATTAGAATATCACACACTGCATATAAAAGATCATGAATATGAATCATGGAATAATGATATGTAGTTCATAATACATGAATCATAAGGAAATCAATATCATAATCAATGAATGTATAACATATGAATAAGACATGGAATTGTGGCATACAAATAAACATGTAATATCATTCCCTATAAATCAAGATGTGTTGCACGTACTTTTCAAGGCACTTCATGGGGACTATACCTACTGGGCAGGACACACCACCATCCCTAGTCTCATTCCTTTGCTTTAAAGGGATTAGGTTTCCCCATATTCCCATAATGGATCAAGTTTCCCCATCTTCCCATACTGTATCGGGTTTCCCCATCTTACCATAGTAGATCAACCCCTTCGACTTGATTCTCATCATTGTCTCATGAGATATAAATGTTTACCCAATTCATTATAGGGAGATATAGGTCTCACCCATAACATAATTAAAACCATACATATGTGTTCTATAATAATATAAATCATTTATAATATTATAATTGGTGGAATGAAATGGGTTTCAAAAACATCATTCAATCATAACATAATCCATGGAAAAGAAATAGGTTTCAAAAATATCATCCCATAATAAATATAGATTATTCATAGAAATAATAATAATATAATACTTGAATAATAACATCAATAAAGCATAATTAACATCAAATAATTCTATCATATATAGAAAATGGTTTTGTAAGATCATTGGAAATATTTCTTGAGGAAAATATCCTTTTCACTATGATATATGATTTTTAAATCATAAAACAATTATAAAACATTTTACATTGAAAATAAAATTGAAAACTTATAAGTAATCTTTGAAAACAATTTGAAACATCTCTGAAGTCATTTTTCCTTGAAAAAACATAAAACATTATTAAAAAACTTTTAAAACATTTTTAGAAAACATTATTTTGTAGAAACACATATTTCTGATTGAAGAGACAATAACATTACATGAAACTTATAGTATCTTGAGAAGAATTATATCATTTATAAAACATGTAAAAGGATAGTATATACACATTATAAAATAATATAGGTGCACAACATAATATGTGTCTCAAATAAGGAAAATTGAGATAAATCTACCTTACATATTTGGTAACTTTTTATCTGTAAACCCCATGAAAAAAAGATAATAAAATGGATATATAAATACCCATAAATTTAATTATAATAATAATAAAATAAATTTATATGTATTATATACACTAAACAAAAATAAACTTGTAGTGAATATGTAATAATTTCTTCTGAAATAAAAGTGAGACTATAAATCCCCTTACCACTTTGTAATCAGAATTGTATGCCCTGTGAAAGAAAAAAAAATTATCGATATTTAAATACCATAATATTCAGGATAAAACTCATAAAATACATTAATGGGATGTATATACACCACATATAATAAATATGTGTTGAACATTGATAGTATCTCATGGAAAATAAAAGTGAGCGGAAATCCCTTACCTTATGTCTTGACTCTCATCGTACTCATGAAAACCGACTGTATAATAAATATAAATTTATTACTTTTTAATCATAATCTTATACCCCATGAAAGAAAAAAAATTATATGGATATGTAAATATCATATTATTCAGGATAAGACTCATAAAATACATTCACAGGATGTATATACACCATATATAATAAATAGGTAGTGAACATGGGTTGTATCTCACGGAAAATATAAGTGAGATGGAAATCCCATACCTTATTTATTGACTCTAATAATACTCAAAGAAACCTCTGGTATAATAAATATAAATTTATTATAAATATATTATTGAACAATATTAATATATATAATTCCATATATGATTTACTTATGACTTTATATTACTCACTTATTAAAACTTCCATGTTAAAGTTATGTTTCAGGTAATAAACTCTTTGTTTTTCATACATGTTTTGACTTTTTATTCTTGGTACTCATACTTAGAAAATGAATTAATCATATAGATAATGATACTTTTGATATAAATATTAAATATATTTAGTATATATTTATTCATGGTGATTAATAAAATTTAGAGATAGAAAATAAAATAAACCGTTCATGGTGACGTTAGGTCGTATGTACGCATGAACGTTATTTTTATTTTATTATCATATTAAAAGGAAAGAAATTTATATGATATATTGTCATTACATAGTCATATTTTTGTTATATATATCATATATATTAATTAAATTCATCTTTATTACCATCTATGTGAAATATAGATGAGAAACGAATCACATCACATCTTGGAGGAGGTAAGTCATACTTAAGCATGGCCGATGTTATCATTTCCCAAATTATTAGGTGGTAAAAAGGTAGATACAATATTATCATTAAAGAAGTATAATTATTTCATAAATATTATATAAAAACATATTTTTTATCATAATTACCAACCATGATAGGTGGTAAAGGAAAAACGAACAACATCGTTTCGTGAGGCGGTAGTTCGTTGTACATAAGAATGGTAAGTTCGTTACACATTAGATGGAAGTGTGTGTGAGTGTAGGTAGAATCATTAATATAAAAACATAACATTATATTTTGGATACTTAGGTTATTATATAAACAAAAAATAAAAAAATTAATTGGTTTATGGAATAAATAAAATAGAAATACTCAATGATGAACATTGCCTCTTTTTTGGGTATCTTTTTTTGACTTTCACAAAAAGACTTCTTCGGTTGGATTTATTCCAAAAAGAATGATTATATGATAAATTGAGGAAAGTTGGGAGGATAATTGGATAGATATTTTCCAAACCAAATAGGTTCTTAAGTGTGAGGAGAATAGAATTAGAGGTTCCCTTTTATAAGAGAGGGAAAGTCCACTTTTGTAATTTCCCATAAGATTAATATACAATAAAATCAATATCAATCCAAATACCTCTAAAATTACATTTATTAGAATTAAATATATTAAAAGGTTTTAATATAATCATACAATATATTTTTTATAAGGTTTTAAGTTATTTTAAACCTTATCATTTTAATTAACCCTTAGTTAAGCCATTTTACTTTTAACTATGGTAACAAAGTTTTTAATATTAAGAAGATGTAATCTTTACATATAAAGATTCAATTGGATAATAAATGGAAAATTAAAGATAATTTAGACCATATATCATCCCCTTGTTCATATTTAATATTTTTATGATTTTTAAATAATTTAATAACACATTATTTTCATAAAATATCATAAGTGTCAATTTTGAAACTATTCATAACTTTAACTTTAAGAAAATACATGCAATAATATAAGTATAAAAAATTTACTTAACACACCACTAACATGTCATATTAATCAATAAAATTTATTAATCGCCTTAATTAAGTAAAATTATATTTATTTTAATATTTATAATATCATTTCATTGATTGTTTCATTAATTGAGTAATTACTGCATCATCATTTTGTAATTATTTATGATAATTGTTACTTCCCTAAAAATTAAAAATAAAATTATATGATGTATATAAAAATTTTATATTTCATAATAAGATATATATTCATGCATAAATTCTATTTATATCCATATTAAAAATATTATTCATAATAAAAGTAAGAGTGACATTTTGTCAATCCCTTTGAGTTTAATAATATTTAAGTCATTTTCAAGGCTAAGTGTCCATTAAAATATTAAATTTAGATAATTTTTTATTAATTATCAGATTATATTCATAAAATATATTTTTATCAAGTTTTATAGTAGTTTTCTAATATTTATTAAATAATTTTTACCCTTAATTACACGATTTACCCTTAACTATGGTTTTAAAAATTACTAAAGTTACTATTCATATTGTCCAAAAATAAGAAAGAAGTATTTAATAAATTTGGACCTTATGATTCCAAATATGAAATCCATTTTTCATAATTCAAACCCAAAATTTTCTAAAATTTATTTAAAATTAATCCCATTGACAGAACGAGAAAACATGTTTTTAAAGTGAAAACATCCAAAACATTAACATGTTTTTATATAAAAATTCAATGTAAAATTGATTCCAATAACCTTAATTGGATTTAATAATAATAAAAAAATATATAATTATACTTTATAAACTATTAAATATATAATTAAACACTATAAATTATTTTAATGAAAAAGTTGTTTTCAATTAAAATTCAGAATTTTTAACTATTCATCAAAACTTGAAACTTGTCAGAAAAAAGAGGAAAAATTAAACCAAAAGAGATTTTGATATACCAATTTCAAATAATAAGTTTTTTTCATATATAAATTCAAAAGGTTTCAAAAATAAGATTTAAAATGGGTTCTTCATTAAAAGGTGGTAAACTTAGCCTTTTGAAAAAATATAGGGTTTAATGCGTAAAATTGGGTTTGTTCTTATCTTTTGCCTATAACATCTATTGGATGAATATAGAAAATATTTTATCTCATATATAAAATTTATAGTTCATTAATATCATTCACTAATTTTAATTAATTTAATTTATTAAGAAAAAAATGTGTTTGGGAGCATAAAAATAAAACTATTTTCTTTATAATCAATTGGTATATAATTTCATTTATAATTAATTAGTAATAAATGAATTCATATTATAAACCATATATTTTCATAAGTTAGTTAAAACTATCCATAACTAATAATTTAACTTCTACCTAATATCTTATAATAATATTTAAATAATATACTATTGTTCGGTATAACTCAGTCTTGCATGTAATTCAAGCTACCAAAATAACTCGATATTATGTGTAACACAAGCTAGGCATAGTGTTTTGTATACCCTAATCTAATATAAGTGTGGTTTTTAGTGAAATATTGACTTGGTTTTTCATATAATACAATACAAACATATTTTTTCATATAATAAAAATTATATTCAGTATTTTATAAAATGAAAAATATCGAACAGATTAAATTAATTCAAAAAAAATATTTCACAAAATCTCAGGGTGTTACATTATACCCCCATTAAAATGATTTTTTACCTAAAAATTAGTCTAGGTTATCAAAGGTTTAATACTTGAAAGTTATATTCATGGAATCACACATCATAAAAATGAATAATAAAACTCCCTTTTAAAAAGGAAATGTAGAAACATAATAGTTACCCAAAGTAACTTATAACTAATTTTCCACATATGAGAACATAGGTGGGAATTGAAAACATTGTAATGGAATAGAAATATAAACATCATGTTCTGATGTATATTTATAGAGAACATGGTTAGGATAAAGTTAACAATCACAAATCTATAAATCTACGATGATCTATGGATCCATTTGATCCATCAAAAAAGAAGGTACTAGAATATTCTTTTCGGTTTTGAGATCTTTTCCCTAGAGTTGAAGAATTTTCATGAGAAGAAATGATAACTTCATTTTAGGTCAACCTCACCCTTTTCTTTTCCTTAATCAATATTCAAAAAAGATGAATTTGTTTTTCCTAAATCATTAGCTGGTCATGAGATTCGTAAATAGAATGATCAGTCATTCTATATATCTTTATCACAATAAAAAGGTTAGTAAAAGTTATCTAATATGAATAAATCCTCATATGATTATATAATACTTTAATCTCTAAAACCTCATCTAAATTTTATCATAAACCATTCTAAAAATGGTTACTCTTATAACACTTCTGAAAGATAAAACTCCAAAACCTTAGAATAAAGTGCACTAAATCATCTTAAAATCTAACCCCCACATATCATAAGGTAGATCTTGGTTGTATCATTATAAACGTGTGAATATATTCATCAAGTATTCTTAAAACATGGTAATTACCATAAATAATTATTTAAAACATGCATGTTTTCTTATTCTAAATTTTATTAAATATATTCCTTAAGTACAAAAGGTTGTAAAATTCATCCATAATAGCATAAACCACTTCTCAAAAAATCTTTAATCAAATTCAAGGAAATTAGTATCATCCAATTTTCTTATTCGTATCCAAAAAATCTTTGTCCAAATATCATAATCTCAAAATCAAGCACATATTAAGGGTTATCCTTCCCTTAATCATGTTTTTTTGAAAAATATCAGTTTATTACCTCAATCAATCTTGATGGTTACCAGTACCATTCAAAATATTCTATTAAATCATTATAAAACAACTATAGTGGACTAATACATAGATGCTTCATTATTCCATAATACTATAAAAGTACTTCTAAAACATTATTCTTGAATTCAATTATAGAATTAAATGATCATTACTAAACTTCATTGTCCTGCTCCATATTTCCAATAGTGATCACATGAGATTTCCCTTTGTCTTTGGCATTAAGAAGTTACTAATGAGGATCATCATCATTAACCCTTGGATTTGGGAATTGATTAGCACAATTCCCATTCTCCTTAAACTTTAAGAACTTGATTATGGGAGGTTCATCATGTACAGATTTACCTCTATTTACATCATTGGACAACTTCTTCTTCCAATCAATTTGAAAATCAATTGCCCAATATCCTTCCCTTCTTCACTTAAAACACTTATTAGACCCCATAAGATAATTAACTACATGATTCTTTCTACACTTAGATCATAAATAAAGGCTCGTATTCTTATATCCATAGTTTTTAGATTTTACTTTGAACTTAATCATCCTTTTCTTGTTAAAACCATGAGATTTATATTTAACACCAACCATCATTTCATCTTTTCTTGTACAATGCAAAACCTCTTCGTAACTACTAAAGTCTCTTATAACTAAATCCCTTTTGAGACTTGTCTTTAAGACACTGAAGAACCTATCAACCTTAATTTGGGTTGTATTATAATGCCATAAGTGTACCTTGCAAGTCTTGTAAAATTAGACTTGTAGATACCAAGAGATTTATCATCCTTTTGTTTCAAATCAAGAAAATATTTTCCCATGTTCGTATGAAGAACATGATTAAAGTAATTATTGAATAACAATTTCATGAAGTCATACCAATCCATTGGTTCAATTTCATCTTGCTTCCCCATATTCTTGATTAGATTCCACCACTGGTATAATTCACCTTCCAACCAATAATCATCTAGAATGACATTCTCATGTTCCAAACACTGAAGAATGAAGAATATATTTTTAGTGGTATTGATCCAATGTTCAGAAAAAAATGGATCATAAGACCAATAGAAATAAGTTGGTTGTTGCCTCATAAAGGACTCAATGGAACATTTTACCCTCATTTTCTCGTTTGGAAGCTCGGAATGATTCATAGTTTGAGAGATATGTGTGAGTATAGAAATGAGGTTTTTCATTACAACTCTCAGAGCATTCGGATGATCAGTAGAATGATCGTTGCATTGTCAATCTCAATCACCATTAACACAGTTCCTTCAGGTTGAATCTATTGCCTAAAACTAAAAATCATAGAGTAATAAACAATTATTATAGTGAGGAACCACATAATCATTAAAAATAACTTATAAGATGTCTAAATTTTAAAACCTTATTTAATCTATAATTCCTTAGTTTTATCCTAGGTTATTCGTAGCTAACTTTAATTTAAATCGTTCATGGTCATCCATAAAGAGTTATTGAATTTACAAGGCATATCCCATGAGAGTGTCAAACTAGGTGTGCAGTAAGGCCCATTATCGTGAACCAGGTTATGATCGAGTCAGGCCCAACACACCTTGTTGGAGTTTTTACCCCTATGTACATCTATGCTAGATCCACATCCACTTTTTGTATCTAAACAGGTATGTAATTCTAAGTAACCACTCACTCTATCCTTTACCAAAATTCCAAGGCATTTTCCTAAACACTAACTCATCCTTAGGATTGTCCTCAGAGATTCCCCTAGACATATCCTTATAAATATACCTAAGGATATCACAAAATATTTCTCATCCTATTTTCCAAAGGTTGAATAAACCTTTTCTATGATACCAATTATATTGACCTAATCTTGACGTACATAGACACTACATCACTTGTTCATAATACATAAAACATTACAAAAAAATTTCCCAAAGACCGTATTAGTTGATTTCCTTTAAAAACTTGGAATAAAAATATTCTAACTCAGTGAAATATATTCATTGTTTCCCATAAAGATATTCCTACTTGTTAATTCTAATTATAAACCTTCCTTCATAACCTAAGGAATGGAAACATAAGAAAGTGGAGAACTCAAATTCTTAGTAAGGGTAAATAATGTAAATGTGTAATCATATAATGAATATAAGGGTATGAGAACATGATCATGATCATTAGAAGATCATACCCTTAATATCAACTATCATAAACATGAATCATGGAATAATTATTTTTAGTTCATAAGACATGAATTATAAGGAAATCAAGAGCATAATACATGAAATTATAACATATGAATAAGACATGGAATTTTAGAATACACATAAACATTTAATATCATTCCCTATAAGTTAATACACATTGCCAGTACTTTTCAAGTCATTTCATGGAAACTATACCTACTGGGAGGGATACACCACCATCCCCAGTTGTAGTTTTTTTCCTTGTAAGGGAATGAGTTTTCCCATCTTCCCATAGTGGATCAGGTTTCCCCATCTTCCCATAGTGGATCGGGTTTCCCCATCTTATCATAGTGGATTGGGTTTCCCCATATTCCCATAGTGGATCAAGATCTTCGACTTGATTCCCATATTTATCTCATGAGATATAAATCATTACCCAATTAATCGGAGGACGATATAGGTCCCATCTATCACATAATGAAAACCATATGTATATGTGCCACAAGAACATAAATCATTCATAATATTAGAACTTATGGAATGAAATGGGTTTCATAAACATAATTAAATCATAACAAAATCTATGGAAAAGAAATAGATTTCATAAATACCATTCCATCATAAACAAAAAATATTCAGAGAAAAAATAATAATATAATCATTGAATAATAACCTCAATAAATCATAAGTAACATCAAATAACACTATCATATATGGAAAATGGTTTTGAAAGATCATTTGAAATATTTATTGAGGAAAATATAATTTCTTATTTATAATAAAATTTCTAAATCATAAAAAATTTAGAAAACTGAAAATCATTTTACATATCTCTGAAATCCTTTTTCTTTAAAAATTCATAAAATATTATTTAAAAAACTTTTAAAACATTTTTATAAAACATTTTTTATAGGAAAACAGATTTCAGAACGAAGAGATAATAACATTACATGAAACTTAAAATATCATGAGAATAATTATATCCATGATAAAATATGTAAAATATTATTATATTTAACTCATAAAATAATATAGGTGCATAACATAACATGTGTCTCAAATAAGTCAAATTGAGACAAAATTAGCTTATCGGTTTGGTAAATTTTTATCCGTAAACCCCATGAAATAAATATAATCATAAGGATATGTAAATTTAAATAAATTTAATTATAATATTCATATAATACATTTATGGTCATTATATACACCACACAAAAACAAATATGTGGTGAATATGGCATAAGTCTTGCAGAAATAAAAGTTAGATGAGTAATCCCCTTACCACTTTGTAATCCGTTGAATCATATGCCCCGTGAAAGAAATAAACTTATATGGATATGTAAATACCATAATATTTAGGATAAGTCTCATAAAATACATTCACATGAATTATATACCCCACATATAATAAATAGGTGGTGAACATGGCCAGTATCTCATGAAAAATAAAAGTGAGATGAAAATCTCTTACCTTATGTCTTGACTCTCATAATACTCATGAAAAAAACCTATATAATAACTATAAATGTATTAAATATATATTATATAACCATATTCATATATAAAATATCATATATGATTTACTTATGACTTTATATTATTCATTTGTTAACAATTTCATGTTAAAGTTATGTTTCATGTAATAACCTCTTTATTTTTCATACATGTTTTGAATTGTTATTATTGGTACTTATACTTAGATAATGACTTAATAATATACATAATGATAAAAATAATATTATATATATATATATATTCATTATATATGTATTCATGGTGATTAATAAAAGTTATATATAGAAAATAAAATACATTGTTCATAGAGATGGTGGGTCGTACGTACGCATGAACTTTGTTCTCATTTTCTTGTCATATTAAAAGGAAATAAAATTATATGATATATTTTCATTAAATAATAATATTTATGTTATATATATCATATATATTCATTAAATTCATCCTTATTATAATCCATGTGAAATATAGATGATAAGTGAATCACATCGCACCGTGGAGATGGTAAGTCATACGTACACATGAGCGACGTTATCATTTCCCAAATAATTAGGTGGTAAAAAGGTATATATGATATTATCACCCTATAAGTATTATTATTTCATAAATATAATATGAAAACAGTTTATCCACCATAATTCTCATCCATGGGAGGTGGTGAAGGAAAAATGAACAACATCATTTTGTGAGCTTGTAGTTCCCCGTACACAAGAATGGTAAGTTTGTTGCCCATTAAATGGATGTGTCTATGAGTGTAATTACAAACCTTAATAAAAAACATGATAGTATATGTATGATAATTATTTTATTATATAAACATGAAATAAAATAATAATTTAAGTCTTTTAAGGAATAAATAAAATAGAAACATTCTTTGATGAACGTTACCTCTACTTTGGGTATCTTCATTTGATTCACACAAAAGGACTTCTTTGGTTGGATTTATGACCAAAGGAATGATTCTATTATGAAGGGAGAGAATTTGGGAGTATAATTGGATAGATTTTGTCCAAACAAAATAGGTTATGATGTGTGAGGAAAAGAGAAGAAGAAGTACCCTTTAATAAGAGAGGGAATGGGTACTTTTGGAATTTTTTAGGAGATTAATTTATAATAAAATAAATATCAATAAAAATACCTCTAAAATTACATTTATTATTATAAAAGATATTATAAGTTTTTAAGATAATCAACCAATAGATTTTTGACAAGTTTTTAGGTTATTTTAGACCATATCATTTTGATTAACCCTTAGTTAAGCCATTTTAATTTTAATTATGGTAACAATGTTTTTAATATTAAAATGATATAATTTTTACCTATAAAGTGTAAATTGAACCATAAATGGAACATTTAAGATATTTTAGATCATATATCATCCCATTTCCCCTATTTAATATTTTTATTATTTTTAAATAATTTAATAACATATTATTTTCATAAAATATCATAAGTGTCAATTATGACAATATTCATAACATTGACTTTAAGTAAATACATACAGTAAAGATAACTTCAAAAAAATTCACTTAACATGCCCCTAAAATTTCATATTGTCCTATTAATTTATGAATCACCATAATTAATTAAAATTATATTTATTTTCATATTTATAATATCATTTAATTGATTGTTTCAATAATTGATAAATTACTCCATCATTATTTTGTAATTATGTATGATAATTATTTATACACTATAAATTTCAAATAAAATTATATGGTGTATATAAAACTTTTAAATTTCATAATAATATATATAGTCATGAATAACTTTTATTTATATTCATATTCAAAATATTATACATATTAAAAGTAAGAGTGTGACATTTTGTCACTCCCTATTGAGTTTAATAATATTTAAGTCATTTTAACAACCAAGTTTCCATTAAATTATTAAATTTTGATCCTTATGTGTTAATGTTAAAATTATCTTCATAAAATATCTTTTTTTAAAGTGTTATAGTCGTTTTATAATATTTATTATATCATTTTTACCCTTAACTACCTGATTTACCCTTAACCGTGGCATTAAAAATTACTAAAGTTACTATTAATATTGTCTAAAAATAAAAGGGAAATATTTAATAAATTTGGAACTTTTGATTCCAAATATTAAATCCATTTTTCATAATTCAAAAAACAAAAATTTCTAAAATTTATTTAAAATTGATCCCATTGATAGAATGAGAAAATATGTTTTTAATATGAAAACGTCCAAAAGATTAACGTGTTTTTATATCCAAATTCAATGTGAAATTGATTCTAATAAACAAAATTAGATTAAATGATAAAAATATTATCTAATTATACTTTAAAACTGATCATATATATAATTAAACACTATGAATTATTTTAATGAAAAAAATTGTTTTCAATTAAAATTCATTATTTTTCACTATTCATAAAATCGTGAAATTTATGGGAAAAATATAACAAATTCACACAAAGTAAATTTTTCTATCTTTCTATCAAATAATAAGTTTATTTTTCCATATAAAAATTCTAAAAGTTTCAAAAATTATATTTAAAATGGGCTCTCCATTAAAAGGTGGTAAAACTACACTTTTGAAAAAATATAGGGTTTTATAAGTGAAATTGGGTTTCTTCTTATCTTATGCCAATAAAATCTATTGTATGAATATAAAAAATATTTATGGCATATATAAAATATATATTTCATTAATATCATTCACTAATTGTAATTAATTTAATTTATTAAAACAAAATGACTTTAGGATCATAAAAATAAAAGTATTTCCTTTATAATCAATTGGTATACATTTTCATTTATAATTTATTATTAATCAAATAATTAATATTATAAACCTTATATTTTCATAAGTTATTTAATACTATCAATAACTCCGAATTTAATGACTATGTTATATCTTATAATAATATTTCAATAATATACTATTATTCGGTAAAACTTGGTCTTGTTTGTAATGTAAGCTATTAAAAGAACTCAGTGTTGTGTGTAACACAAGACAATCATAGTATTGTGTATACTAAAAAATAATCTATGTGTTTTGAGTTAGTGAAATCTTAACGTGGTGTTTCATATAAAATAATCCAAACGTAGTGTTTTTTATATAACTAAAACTATATTTTTTATTTTATTAAATAAAAAATATTGAAAAGATTAAATTAATTGGAAAAAATGTATTTCACAAAATCTCAGGGTATTATAGGGGTTTTCTAAAAAAACATTCAAAATAAAAAATAAAAAATTCATAAATTGAAAGGGTTTTCTAAAAAGAAATCATCCCAATTTTCTTTTTCAAATCTAGGAAAATCATTTGAGAAAAATTATGCCTCTAAATTTTTGAACACGTGGATAAAACATAGAAAACACCTACCACTTATGATAATCATCAATAATAAATAGGTCAGCCTTATCCATAACACTAATCACACAAAAAAATTAATTAAGAAACTTTATCTTAGGGGGAAGTTCCATCTAGAATTTCCTTCAAGAATACCTAAATCAAGAACCAAATTATAAGTGAAGAGAAAAAATGTTAATTAGAGGTAAAAATAGATTGAAATTTTAATTTAATATCCCTACAATATAAGATGTGATCTCCCTTAAAATAATATAACTTACCTCTCAAAAATCAGCACATAAATTGGCCATTAAAAAATTATTTTGATCAATAACATGACGTGGTGTGTCCACCACACTCATGGTTCTCTTCAATCCAATCTCATCATGGTGACCACATGATGGCATATTGAAAAAAATACAATATATTTCAGACCCACCACTTCATGTACCATGACATGGTTAGGTCTATTTGATTGTATTCCATATGTAACATCCCAGGTAAATAAAAAAATAATACATTTTCTTTTTAATTAATATTTTTTGAATTAAATATTAATTTTACCTTAAAGGGGTTGCTATATTTGATGGTGTACCAGATACGCAACAAAGGGTTTCTTTGAAATCTTACATTGCATAACAATAATATAATATTATGATTTTAAATTGTAGTTAACGCCTAGTCATTGTATTGGCGGGAATGAACAGAACTAACTACAATATGATTATACATATTTTTTAAAAAAATTTACATTTATCTAATAAAATTTAGAGGCTTAAAATGTGAATGAAACCAATTTTAAGCATAAATACTCTAATATTCTTTAAAAGGTCGATTTATCACCTTTTGATGGTGAACCCTTTTTTAAATCTAGTTTTTGTCATTTTTATATGATATATTTGAAAAAAAAAATATTATTCTTTAGAATTGATAAATCAAAATATAATTTGGATGAAATTTTGGTATTTTTTTGATAAATTTCATTTTTTAATGAATAGTGAAAAATATTGTATTTTAATTCAAAACTGCCTTTTAATCTAATTTATTTTTATGGTTACATTATCTTTTTAATTGGTTTTAAAGTGTAATTAGATTATATTTTTATAATTTAATACAATGTTGGTTATTGGAATTAATTTCACTTTGAAATTCGATATAAACAAGTGTCAATCTTTTGATTGTTATTATTTCTTAAAAACATGCCTTTTGTTTTTGACAGCGGAAATTAATTTTAAATTAATTTCTACCACTTCTGTGTTTTGAATTTGGAAAAATGGATTCCATATTTTGAATTAGGAGGTCAAAATTTTTTAAATAGGTAAATTTTATTTTTAGACATTATGAATATTTACTTCAATAAATATTTTTTTTACCATGGTTAAAGGGAAAATCTGGTAAATAAGGGTAAACAAATATTACTATAATAATATAAAATTACCCCAAAATGTATCCTAATCCTATTCGTTGATACAGTTCCAACCGTGGGCATCCTTGGGTCGATTTTGGGACCTCATGAGGCCACTTGGGAGTGATAATGAAACTTTATTTTAATTAACTTAAAGTAAAGACAAAAATGACATAAACAAATATCTTTTAGTAAGTTAATTTTTACATAGAGTTATATAGGTTATCCTTTCAACTAAAAATATTCTTTGGAAATATAAAACTATTTCCTATATCATGGTATTTTTTTATAATTTTTAAACATTAAATAAATTAAATTATTTATGACACAATAATGATGTAGTGTTTAGATCATTAATAAATGATTTAAATAAATAAGATTATAAAGATTAAAATAATATCCAAAACCTATCCAGTTATTATTTGATGATTTTATTTCTACCATGAGTAATCTTATCTTTGACTTTAATAAGTTTTGGACATTTAGAAACCGAAAATCATTTTGTAATAAAATAATATTTTCATGCTTTTGTTAAGATCCCCTCCTCACCCATGTAAAAATCCCTCACCTATAACCCCTTCCTCACACCTCTAAATCCCCTTGGCTCAGCCAACCTCTGCCCAATTCATCACCTTACATCCCTATCCTTCTCCTAGAAGCCTTAAATTAGGCATAAGGCACTTTAACAAACCCTTTTAGTTCAAACCAAAGAGAGTTACCCGATTTAAAGGTAACGTCTTCTCTTAAGTTCTTTTGGTTTATTTTACTTCTCCAACCCATTGAACTCTTTTTATTACTATATTTTATAACAACACCACTATAATCAATATACTAGGGTGTTTTTATGAGAAGTATTCAAACTACACTTACACATACCTCCAGCTAATGGGTAAAGAACATATTGTTTCTGTTGATGGCAAACTAATGCCTCACGAAACGATGATTGTTCAATTATCTCCTAACACCTATCATGGTGGACATTATGATGGTAATATTTTTATATATGATATATATTATGTTTATGTTTTCTTTTTTCTTCTGTATTTTCCATTTATAGCATACCTTTATGGTTTCCATTATGGGTAAACGCGATAATTTCATTTGAGGAAGTACGGACTACCGCCCACTCAAAGTGATATGACTCGTTAATGCCATATGTGGGATGTATAAAGGATGGATTTAATGATATTATATATGATATTATACTGGAATTAAATTATACCTATCTATCATTACATTTTAATTCCATTAAAATAAGAAATAGAAATGAATGTAACGTTCATGCGTACGTACGGCTTACTATCTCCATGAACGGTGCATTTCATTTCTTATCTCAAAATGTTATGTACAATTATAAATACATAAATATAATGGATATATATGATATATATTATATCTATATCACGAATATAATTCTGTAGATAATGGATATTTGACCACATAAACGACTTGTAATTATAAGAAGTTCATTTTTAACTCAAGTACCAAATATCAACAAAACGACTGTTATTAACTTAAATGATTACATAATGTTTATAACATTGTAATAAGTGATATAAAAGGAATAATAAACTTGAAAAAGGATCTTAAGAAATTATAAATTATCTTTAGTTTATTGTTCAGGAGATTAAAGAACGAACGGGTCAAATCAGACATGAGGTACGAGACTTCATCTCAATCTCCTTTTATTGAGGCATATTTTTTTTAATACATGACTTTATTTTATATTCTATATAAACACCTTTGACTTTTCATTTCATTAAAAGGGAATATTTTTCTATGAATTGTTTTACTAAATGACAAAAAAAATAATGTTATTTTAATGTAAGCGGTGACAATGACCTTTTCTGCCGCCACGAGTATTATTTGATCTATGGCTTCCTTAACAAGTCATAATATTTTTAAAAGGAAAATAAATACCATATAATCTTTTAAATATTTTGGTATTGAAAATGGTTTTGATAATGGTTTTGTTATGTCAATATATTTAAATGATATATTGTGATCGCAATGTGGAAATGTTATATTTCCTTTATGTTTGTTTTATGTGCTATGAATATGTTATAGTTCTTAGGAATTGTTTACGTATACAGGTGGTTCCATGATAAACCTAGGGAGGGTGAGCCCGAGATATCTCTCCAATGCATTGGGTAACGTGACGGAGGTATACGTGAATGTTCCTCCTAAGATATTTAAAGAATATACAGTGATGGGTATTCCAAATGTAACTCCCTGTGTATTTGTGATAGCTAAAATGTATGTATGATATGGATTCCACAAGTTACCTTTATGATTTAGGATTTATATGTGTTATTCATAAATATTATGATTTCATGAGGTATCTTAAAGAGATTATGTTATGTATGTAATGATGAGCTAATGTTTTCTTTCTTTGTTTTATAACCCTTACTAAGATTTTTATGCTCATACCAAGTTTTGAAATGTTTTTCACAGGACTTAAAGATGAATAGTGTCAATGATGGGATCAAGTAAAATTCATGCTATTTAAAACATGGAACTAGACATGACTCTTTTTTTTCAAGAGTTTTTATTTTTGTGAAAAAAATGGAAACTGAGTAGAAGTGTCTAATTTGTAATACATGAGATGCAATGTAATATTTATGGCCTAATTCTCTAAAAATATAAACTTGAAAAGATCCTCAATGTGAATTATTCATTTAATTCAAGATTATGTAATGTTTTAAGGTCAGGTCCTTATAGTTGGTATCAGAGGTTTGTTTAGATAACTTTAGAAGTTCGGATATTGTTAA
This sequence comes from Viscum album, assembly GCA_963277665.1. Lineage (NCBI taxonomy): Eukaryota > Viridiplantae > Streptophyta > Magnoliopsida > Santalales > Viscaceae > Viscum > Viscum album. The sequence continues at coordinate 387,029,135 of OY728163.1, read as the reverse complement.
ATTAATGTCCATAAATTAATTTATGGTAAGATTGAAGTGATATAGCCTTTACAAATTACCATGTTTCTTTGACTAAGATATTTATGTGTTTAGGATGGTTTTCCATAGAGGAAATAGGGAATCTATGTTGGGACGACATCAGGAGGAAGATAACCTTCCAAATCAGTAACCTAATATGGTCAGAATCGGAACTAAACAGTTTGTTGCAGTGATGGCACAGTTGACCCATGCTATAAATGGTTGTGGAATCCATGCACAAGATCAGCCAGATCAACCACATAGGAACATGTTAGTAGTGGATCATTTCATGAGGTAACATCCCCCATCATTCAGAGGAACATATGACCCTGTGCTATCATAAGGGTGGATTAAAGCACTGGAGAAGATTTTTTATGTTATGGGGTGTTCATAAAATCAAAAGGTTAGTCTCGTTGTTTACCATTTTGAAGGTGAAGCTGATAAGTGGTGGTCAATGGTGAAAAATATCAGGTATAGTGAGGATATTAATGCTCTTTATTGGGATGAATTCAAAGGTATGTTTCAAAAGAAATATTTTCCTAAGGTGGTTTGTCTTAGGATGGAAAATAAATTATTGGAATTGAGGCAGGAGTATGACTCAGTGGATGCTTATGAAGAAAAATTCACTCGACTATCAACGTATGCTCCAAATTTCATACGATATATTGATAGTAAAATCATCCATTTTAACTCAGGACTAAAGACAATATATCGAAGGGATTTATCTTCTCATGAGTTCAAAAGTTATGAAAAAACTTGTTCGATGTACGGAGAAGGTGGAAATGGAGTTTACCGATGATCAGGTGTTCTTTGACAAACAACATAATGAGAGGTCATGGTGGCAGGAGAAAGGGAAAAACTCTTCAAAAAAGTCTGATGGTAAGAAACTTAAGTTTACAGTTTGTGAAAATTGTGGTAAAAAGCATGTGGGGGAATTTCTTTGGAATTATGGTAAGTGCTGTCAATGTGGTAAAGTGGGAAATAAAGCTCATAATTTCACTGAAAAAGATTAGGGTAACGGTAATACAAAATCTGATTTACAATTAGTAAAATGTTTTAAGTGTAATGAAATGGGTCATTATGCAAATGAGTGTCTAACGAAGAACTCAACTGAGGGAAAGCATCCAGACTACAATTAGAAAGGGATGGTGAAATCCTTTGCAACTACTTCAGTAGATGTTGGGCCATCAAATGAAGTAGTATCAGGTACACTGTTTGTTTGTTCAGATTATGCCAATGTGTTGTTTGATTTGAGGTCTACACATTCATTCATTTCTAAGAAGTTTTCTAGTAAATTGGGAATTCCATCTCAAGATATGAATCCAGAACTTATGGTAAAAAAAACCTAGAGGAAATGTTCAAACAAAAAGAAATTATAAGATCTTTTATGTCCTTGTGTGTGTAAAGAATCTACCTACAAATCTTATTGTTTTTCCTCTAGTAGAGTTTGATGTTTATTTGGGTATGGATTGGATTTCTGTTTATCATGCTAAGATTTAATTCAGAGCTAAAGAGGTTTATTTTCAAAAAAAAATTCAGTTTTTGTATAAGAATTAACCCTTACTTTAGATAACATATTAGGAAGTTGAGAAATTGGTAAAATATGGAAATGAATGTTACCTTGCACGTATTTTTGAAAACAAAGGAACTATTCAGATTAATGATGTGACAGTGCTAAATGGGTATCTTGATGTTTTTTCTGATGAGTTTCCTGGTATTATAACTGATTGGGAAGTTGAATTTACTATTGACTTAGTTCGTGATGTTAATCCAATTTCAAAACCCCCTTATCGCATGGCTCAAATTGAACTTTTAGAGTTAAAGAAGAAATTGCATGAGTTATTAGATAAAGGATTCATTTGACCTAGCACATCACCATGGGGTTCTTATGTCTTATTTGTTAAAAAGAAATATGGTTCAATGAGACTTTTCATTGATTATAGAGCATTGAATAGCATTACTACTATGAACAAGTATCATTTTCCTCATATCGATGATTTGTTTGATCAGCTCCAGAGAGCTTATTATTTTTGGAAGATTGATTTGAGGTCGGGGTACCATCATTTGAAAGTAAAGGAAGAAAATATTCCAAAGACAGTGTTTCGTACTAGATATGGACATTATGAATTTGTAGTTATGCCTTTTTGTTTAACCAATTCACCTGCTGTATTCATGGATTTTATGAATATAATTTTCTGTGAATTCTTAGATAAGATTGTGGTTGTGTTCATTGATGATATTTTGGTTTATTCTAAAAGTAAATAGGATCATGAAAGTCATTTAAGGGTTTTCTTGCAAACATTAAAAGTAAATAAACTATTTGGGAAACTCATCAAGTGTGAGTTTTGGTTACAAAAAATTTCATTCCTTGGTCACATTGTTTCAAAAACTGGAATAACTATTGATACTATTAAAAAAAGTAGTTAAAGAATGGACAAGACCCACAAATATAACTGAGATCCTTAGTTTTCTTGGTTTGGTAGGTTATTACCGGAGGTTTGTTGAAAACTTTTCACAGTTATCTAGTCTAATGACTAAGTTAACTTGAAAAGGTGTTAATTTCGTTTGGAAAAAATAATGTGATAATTGTTTTCAGAAATTGAAAAGAAGATTGGTGAATGCACCAGTTTTGGCACTACCTTCCAAAAATGGTGAGTTTGTTATTTATAGTGATTCTTTATTAAAAGGACTTGCTTGTGTCCTTATGTAGAATGATCAGGTAATTTATTATGCTTTACTTCATTTGAAACCTCATGAGTTAAATTACCCTACACATGATTTGGAATTAGTTGCTGTTGTTTTTGATTTGAAAATTTGGAGGCATCATTTGTATGGATTAAAATGTGAAATATATACTGACCATAAAAGTTTGAAGTATATATTCACTTAGAAAGAATTAAACATGATACAGAGGAGATGGTTGGAATTAATCAAGGATTATGATTGTACGATCCTTTACCATCTGGGAAAATAAAATAAATTGGATGATGTTTTGATTTGAAAAAGTAATGATTCATTAACCTTTCTATGTTTGGAATGAGATCCTTCGGTTTCTAATTTGATGAACTTTGTCATAGAAGTTGTTAGTGTAGAAAATTCTTCTGTTTTGTTTCAGGTGTTAGTGAAATCATCTCTATCAGATAGAATAAACCAAGTATAGAAGGAAGACAGTGAGTTTCAAAAAAAGGTAGAGTTGGTTTAGAAGGGTAATTTGACCGAATTTAATATTGATAATGATTGTGTTTTGAGGTTTGGGAAAAGATTATGTGTGCCTTGTAATTCATGGTTGAAGAATTTTTTTTTATGTGAAGCTCATTGTTCCCTATTTTCAATTCATCTAGGCAGTACTAAGATGTACAGAGATCTTAGGGAGTATTACTGGTGGGATAGAATGAAAAGAGATATTGCTGAATTTACTGTGAAGTGTTTGACTTGTCAATAGGTTAAAGAAGAGAGGTAGTTACTGAAAGGGATGCTTCAGTCTTTACTTATGCTAGGGTGGAAATGTTAAAATATATCCATGGAATTTGTTGTGGGATTACCAAAGACATATCGAGGTAATAATGCAATCTGTGTTATTGTTGATCGACTGACTAAATCTTCTCATTTCCTTCCTATTCCAGATATTTTGTCTCTAGATCAACCTTCTTGGTTTTATATTAAAGTGATAGTCAGGTTTCATGGTTTTCCCCTCTCCATTGTATCTGATCGTGATCTTAGGTTTACCTCCAACTTTTGGAATGGCCATCCGAAGCCATTGGGTACTAAATTAAATTTTATTATAGCTTTTCATCCTCAATAAAATGGGTGGTCAGAATGAATAATTCAGACCTTGGAGGATATACTACATGCTTGTTCACTGGATTACCAAGGAAGTTGGGGCAAACATCTTTCTTTGGTTGAATGTTCCTATAATAACAGGTTTCATTCCAGTATATAGATGGCTCTATTTGAGGCATTATATGGGAAGCGGTGTCAAACTCCAGCTTTTTGGGATGAAGTAGCTGAAAGGAAGCTTATGGGAAAAAAATTGGTAGAATAGATGGCAGAAATGGTTCAGCAGATTCTGAAGCACATGTGAACAGATCAGAGTATGCAGAAAAGTTATGTAGATAATCGGAGGAAAGATATTTCTTTTGAGGTATAGGATCATGTCTTTCTCAAAGTTTCTCCATGGAAGAGTGTGATGTGTTTTGGTAAGAAAGGAAAGTTGATTCTGAGGTTCATTGGAACTTATGAAATCCTAGAGAAATTTGGATCAGTTGCGTATAGAGTGGCTTTACCTCCAAGTTTATCCCAGGTACATAATGTTTTCATGTTTCAATGCTGATAAAGAATATTCCAGATCCATCTCATGTTTTAAGTCTAGACGTAGTTCAGTTGGAAGATAATCTCTCTTATGAGGAACAGCCAGTCCAGATTCTTGACCGAAGAGCAAAAGTATTACAGAATAAGATAATTTACCAGGTAAAGGTTTTGTGGAAAAACCATACGGTTGAAGAGGAAATGTGGGAATCTAAAAATTCTATGAGGGATAAATACCCCAATTATTTGATAAGTGAATAAAATTTTGATGACGCAACTTCCAAAAGGGGGGAAGGATGTAACATCCCAAGTAAATAAAGAAATAATACATTTTTTTTAATTAATATTTTCTGAATTAAATATTAATTTTACCTTAAAGGGGTTTCAATGTTCGATGGCGTACCTGATACGCAACAACGGGTTTCTTTGAAATCTTACGTTGCACAATAATAATCTAATATTATTATTTTAAATGGTAGTTAACACCTAGCCATTGTATTGGTGGGAATTAACAGAACTAACTAAAATATGATTATACATGTTTGTTAAATGTTTTTATATTTAACCAATAAAATTTAGAGGCTTAAAATGTAAATGAATCTAATTTTAAACACAAATACTCTAATATTCTTTAAAAGGTCGATTTACTGCCTTTTGATGGAGAACCCTTTTTAAATCTAGTTTTTTTCACTTTTATATGATCTATTTGAAAAAAATATCATTCTTTAGAATCAGGAAATCAAAATATAATTTGGATGAAATTTTGGTATTTTTCTGATAAAGTTCATTTTTTAATGAATAGTGAAAAATGATGTATTTTAATTCAAAATTTCCTTTTAATCTAATTTATTTATATGGTTAAATTATATTTTTAATTGGTTTTAAAGTGTAATTAGATTATATTTTTACCATTTAATCCAATTTTGTTTATTGGAATTAATTTCTCTTTGAAATTGGACATAAACAAGTATCAATCTTTTGATAGTTACTATTTCTTAAAAACACGCCTTTTGTTTTAACAGTGGAAATTAATTTCAAATTAATTTCTACCACTTCTGTGTTTAGAATTTGGAAAAATGGATTCCATATTTGTAATTAGGAAGTCCAAATTGTGTAAATAAGTAAATTTTATTTTTATACATTATGAATATTTACTTTGATAAATATTTTATTTACCATGGTTAAAGGGTAAATCTGGTAAATAAGGGTAAACAAATATTACTATAATAATATAAAATTACCCTAACATGTGTATTAATCCTAATTTTTGATACACTTCTGACCATGGGCATCCTTGGGTAGATTTTGGGACCTCATGGGGCCACTTGGTAGTGATAATGACACTTTATTTTAATTAACTTAAAGTAAAGACAAAAATGATATAAACAAATATCTTTTAGTAAATTAATTTTTATGTAGAATTAAATAATTTATATTTTCAAATATAAATATTATTTGGAAATATAAAAATATTTCCTACATCCTGGTATTTTTTTATAATTTTTAGACATTAAATAAATTAAATTATTTATGGCACAATAATGATGTAGTGTTTACCTCATTAATAAGTGATTTAAATAAATAAGATTATAAAGATTAAAATAATATCTGAAACCTATCCAATTCTTATTGGATGATTTAATTCGACCATGATTCATCGTATCTTCGACTCTAATAAGTTTTGTACATTTTCAAACCTTAAATCATTAAGTAATAAAATAATATTTTCACACTTTTCTAAAGAGCCACCCCTCCCCCTTTTAAAAATCCCTCTCCTATAACCCATTCCTCACACCTCTAAAGACCCTTGGATCATCTAACCTCTTCCCAATTAATCTCCCTATATCCCTATCCTCCTTCTATAATCCTTAACTTTGGAATAATTCCCTTCAACAAACCCTTTTGGTTCAAACCAAAGGTAGTTACCCGATTTAAAGGTAAGTTCTTCTCTTAAGTTCTTTTGTTTTATTTTACTTCTCCAACCCTCTAAACTATTTTTATTACTTTTTTTTATAAAAACACTAGTATCATAAATATACTATTATGTTTTTATGATAATTAGTTGAGCTACACTTACATGCACCTCCATCTAATGGGTAAAGAACTTATTGTTTATGTGGATGACAAACTAACGCCTCACGAAACGATGATTGTTCAATTATATCCTACTGCCTCTCATGGTAGCCATTATGATGGGACTGTATCTATATATAATATATATTATGTTTATGTTTTCTATATGCTTCTGTATTTTCAATTTATAGCATACCTTTATGGTTTCCATTATGGTTAAACATTATAATTTCATTTAAGGAAGTGCAGACTACCGCCCCCTCAAAGTGATATGAATCATTAATGCCATATGTGGGACATATAAAGGATGTAGTTAATGATATTATATATAATATTATACTATAATTTTAATATACCAATGTATAATTATGTTTTAATTCTATTAAAATAAGAAATATAAATGAAAGTAGCATTCATGAGTACGTACGGCTTACCGTCTCCATGAACGGTGCATTTCATTTCTTATATCCAAAGGTTATATAATATTATAAATAAATAAATATAATAGATATATATATGATATATTTTATATCTACATAATGAATATCATTCTGGATATAATGTATATTTGACCACATGAACAACTTGTAATTATAAGAAGTTCATTTTTGACTCAAGTACCAAATATCGACAAAATGACCGTTATTAACTTAAATGATTACATAATGTTTATAACATTGTAATAAGTTATATAAAAGGAATAATAAACTTGAAAAATGATCTTAATCAAGTATAAATTAACTTTAGTTTATTATTTAGGAGATTAAAGAACGAACGGGTCAAATTGGACACGAGGTAAGGGACTTCGTCTCAATCTCCTTTAATTGAGGCGTATTTTGTTTAAATACATGAATTTATTTTATACGTTGTATAAACACCTTTGAATATTCATTTAATTCAAAGGTAATCTTTTTCTATGAATCTTTTTACTAAACAACAAAAATAAATAATGTTTCTTTTTAATGTAAGCGGTGACAATGACCTTTTTTGCCGTCGTGAGTATTATTTGATCTATAGCTTCCTTAACAAGTCATACTGTTTTTAAAAGAAAAATAAATACCATATACTCTTTTACGTATTTTGGTATTGAAAATGGTTTTGATAATGGTTTTGTTATGTCAATATATTTAAATGATATATTGTGATTGCAATGTGGAAATGTTATCTTTCCTTTCTGTTTGTTTTATATGATATGAATATGTTATGGTTCTTGGGCATTGTTTATGTATACGGGTGGTTCCATGATAAACCTAGAGCAGGTGAGCCCGAGATAGCTCTCTAATGCATTGGGTAACGTGATGGAGGTAAACATGATTGTTTCTCCTAAGAGATTTAGGGAATATACTGTGATGGGTATTCTAAATGTAACTCCCTACGTAGCTATGATAGCTACAATATAAGTATGATATGGATTCCACAAGTTAACTTTATGATTTATGATTTCTATGTGTTATTCATAAATCTTATGATTTCATGAGGTATGTTAAAGAGATTATGTTATGTATGTAATGATAAACTAATGTTCTCTTTCTCTTTTTTATAACCCTTACTAATATTTTTATTGTCATCCTAAGTTTTGAAATGTTTTTCACAGGACTTAAAGATGAATAGGGTTAATGATGGGATCAAGGAAAAGTCATGTTGTCTAAAACATGGAACTAGACATGACACTTTTTTTCAAGAGTTTTTATTTTTGCGAAAAAATGGAAACTGAGAAGAAGTGTATACTTTGTAATACTTGAGATGTAATGTAATAGTTATGGCCTAATTATCTAAAACTATAAACCTAAAAAGATCATCAATGTAAATTATTCATTTAATTCAAGATTATGAAATGTTTTAAGGTCGGGTCTGTATACCATATACAGACACTCAATGCACCATAGCCAAGGCCACTGAGTAACCACGAACTCCCTTGAGAAGTTTGTTATTCTGATGTTGTATATGTTCACTCCCAGCACACCACACCCTCCACTATAGTGTGTTCTTGGCTGGGGTTCTCTTAAAAAATCTAAAACACTCCAAACCACTTTGAGTAAAATACCAAATATAATCAAAACCAAATAAATTTCTAAACTGCCTAAAAATACTTAATAAAACACATAAATTACATCAAAATGAGGGTGTTACATTCTACCTTCCATTAGGATTTCCATCCTTATAAAGTTATAGTTTGGAAGTGTCTTTGAAGTGTTGTATCCATTACTCCATATTTAATTTCTCTCATTCCTAGGTTTTTTCTTTAATCTGACCATACTTCCATAACAATCATATAAAAAAATGGATCTTCCTTTCAATGTATTTTCCAACCTCTCCTGTATCTAAATTGGTTCATGAATAAATGTTGCATCAAGTTCAAGAGTAACATGGTCCAAACTAATCACCTGACTAGATTCAACCGGCACTTCTTCAATTGAGAGACATGGAAAATATTATGAAAAATACTGAATCTTAGTGGTAAATCTAATCAATATGAAATTGTGTTGAGGCGTCCACGTATCTAAAATTTTCCCACTTATCAAGGATCTAATTTAGCTTAATTTACCAAATGATGATGACCCAATCACAATGATACTTTCAAAAATATGTTCTCACCTATGTCAAAAGATAATAGGTGATTAAGATGATTTGAAAATGATTTATATCATCTCTAGGTTATAGCCATTTGTTTCCTAATCATATAAATATTTTTTAGTCTATTAGATAAGATTATATCAAATTAGTAAAGTTTCTCCCACTTTCACTAAAAAATTGGAGAATGATAAGGACTATAATAAAATTATTCTAATAGAGACATATGTAGGATGGCATAATAATTTTTATAATAATATAAAACCACTAAAGGAATATAATCTTCCCATTAGACTCCAAAGTCTATACCACAATATCTAATCATATATTTCAATTTCTAAATCATACATTATAATAGATCATCCATCTAAGGATATTATTCCATGTTCATATTTAACTTGGTTTCATGAGCCAATTATAAATAGAACCAAAATAGAGAAGTAAATCTTGGATATCTTATAGAGGTGATAAATATTGGCACTCCCTAAAACCTAACCACTTATTAAATATACATATTATTTGGACCCTTTACCATTTTATACCCTTGAATTGGGAGAAAATATTCTGAATTTATAAGTAGATTTACAATTAACCAAATAACATAAAGTTTTAAAATAATCCATTGTATATCTATGATAAATTCCAAGAAAATATTCTCTCATTTGCAAATAGGTATAAGGATTGATTCAAAAATACCAGCTGGGTGTTGATGATTAGAATTTACCTATTTAAAATTGATACATTTAATGACATAATCTATAATATTTTTTTTATACATGTAAACTAGAAATGAGATTCCTTTACCTTGTACATTTATTGAGTTCCTAGGTGAATAACCTATTTCAAATAGTGGTATGAAAAAAGAATTTATTATTAGAAATACTGGGGTACCACAATTTAGTTCTAAAAACACAAGGCCAAGTTTTCATCCTCTATCCAACTATACATGGTCACCCCCACCATTTATGTTTTACCTAATGGTTATGCAATCAGGATCATATTGTTGAGCCTCTTTAAATAAATCCACCAAATCAGAAATAAGAGTGACTAGGAATAAAATAAAATTTTCATTATACTTGACATAGTCTAGATGCATGTTAGTAATAATTTCCATCAAATTCCATTGTTTAAGATCTCCTTTGATGATTTCATGTCATGACTTCCAACTCAAGTCATCGACCACAATATTTATTTTATCATGTGTATACACCAAGTTAAATTCAAACATTCGGAGATACTTCATCCAATGTGGTTGCCTTAGGTTATAATATCTATAAGAGAATATATATTTCAAATTTTTTTGATTGGTGAAGATAATAAGCATCTAATTAAATAGATAATGATTCTATTTTTTTCAATCATGAACCATCACATCTAATTCCAACTGATGGGTTGTATAATTCCTTTGATAAATTTTAAATTTTAATGATCTATAAGTTGTGAAATGGTCTCATTGCATGATAAAAAAACTATGTCTAGACCCAAATTCAATATAATTGGAAACATAGCCACATCCTAGTTCTATAAATATGATTATAGGTACTAAAGAGATCTGAGATTTAACATCCTGAAATGATTTATAGTAGTTGTTATTACTTTCAAACGGAATACATTACCTTGTCAATATAATCATATGATAAGAAATCCTTGAGAAATTCTAAACAAATCAGAGATGGTATATTTATAATCCTATAAAAATAAATATCTAAAATTCATTCTTATATGGATTCCAAGGAATTACTTCTTTAATCTTCCTTAGTTCAATTGATATTCCTTTCTCAGAAATGACATGTCTGAGAAAAAAAACTTCTTATAACAAGAAGTCTCACTTTGAAAATTTAACATAAATTTAGTGACCATGCAATATTCCCAAAGAAATATCCAATTGTTTTTCATGATCATTCCTACTTTGAGAGTAAACCAAAATATCATCAACAAATACCATAAAAAAGTAATTATGATACTTATGGAAGATACATTTTATCAAGGCCATGAAAACTGTGGGTGAATTTTTTATCCAGAAGGGTATGAAAATGAATTCATAATGGCCACATCAACTCTAAAATGTTGTGTTTTTAATATCCTTTTTCTTGACTAAAAGTTAGTGATATTAGAATAGTATACATTCTTAAAGAACCATTAAGATCCTTTCAATTGATCAAACATATCATCATTCATAGAAGAGGATATCTATTATTTATTAAAAGTTATTTCAGTTTATTATAATCAATACATTGTCATAGAAAAAATATATCTTTTTATAGAGAGAACTAGAGAATCCCAAGTTGATTCACTCGATCTTATGGAACCTTAACTTTCCAATTCCTTCAAATGAAAATTCAATTCCCTCAATTCATATAGTTTCATTCTATATGATGGAAGTTAAATATTATTTGTCCCTATAATGAGATAAATAGATAATTCAACATCTCTTTTGGATAGAAAACCAAATAAATTTTCAAGAAATACTTTAGGATACTGATCTACAATGGTAAGAAAATTTCTAGTTATAATTATTTCATTAGTCCCCGAAGTGCTTCTTCCAATTAAAAAAAAACCATCCATAAGCACTAATGGTGCTACTCATCCAACATTTATAGACCAGTCTCCTTAAATCGATGTACTATTTCATGCAGATATGAAAAATTTACTCATCATACATAAAAATCGATATGAACCTTGAAAGAAACTAAAAAATCTATTCCTGGAATTAAATAAAATATATCCATTTCTAGAATAGAAAAGTCCCAAACAAAATATAATATATCTATAGTTATAGAAAAATATACACACATAAATCCTATAAACTCTCACTAAACAAGAGGTGTATGGATAATCATCACGTGTGGAATCATCTTGACATGTGACCCCATTTTATTAATGATACATGAAACATTTAAAGAGTGGGATTTACTAAAATAAAATATAACTGGAATAAGAGTCGAGTTAATAATAATTGTACCATGTATAGATGAAGGAACAAATTTATCCTCCATGATCATCTACTCAGCAACATATAACTGCTTATTAATTCATCCTTGTTTCTTTCTTCCCAACTATGGTTGTATTTCCTAAAAAGTTAGGGTGTTTCTAGAATCCCCCCAGCTTGCTCAGTTCTGAGGATGAGAATTATTCTAACATGATGTACTAATCGGATCATAAGATGTGTGAGTCACATGAAATCTATTCCCAAAAACTAAATTTGGATAATTTGAGAAATAACATCAAAGATGTACCATGTGATTACAATTGTGGAATGCTTTAGGTGGTTTTGTACATTCCCACTTATTATGCTTGAGTGAACCACTTTGGAAAGATAAATTCTTATTACTAGATAGTGGAGGAAAGAAAAGTAATATAGTGGATTGGTTTTTTGATACACTACCTTCTTGTAAATAGGTGTCCCTCATCGAATTGTTTTCAGTATTAGAGTACCCACCTATACCCATATAGAGGAATTTGTTTTTTCTAGTAGAATTCCAAATAATATATCATCCCACCAATATTACTCTATTAAACATGTTTTTATATTCACTATTGTAGCACACAACTATCTTATAATTAATTTTGGGTCACAATACATACTCGAATATATGTGCCTTTAGGAACTTTCTAGTAGCCACTACTAAAGAAAAATGATTTAACTTCAACAAAATAGCTTCATATTCCATCACTAAAATATTGTATTGCCTTAAGACTAAAAAATTAATTTTCTTTTCTATCTAGATGGTGTGTGGAAAATATTTATCATTGAATAATTATTTAAATACCTCCCACATAAACCATGCTCGAGTTTATCTTGGACAGCTAAATCCCATAATTAGTTTGTGTGCTCATATATCATGTTAACTATAAGATTAAATTTTATATCAGTTTGGGTTCCATGGAAATTGAATATTCATTTGATTTTATTAATCCATACTTCTTTGTTTTTAGGGATTTAATCCCCCTTAAATATTGGTAGATTCTATTTTTAAAACTATATATAATGGTCCATCTATTATGGTTAATAATTTCAATTCCCTTTATTAATATCTTGAAATGATTTTACAATTTTTTGGACAATAAATTGGTTCATTAGTGGTTCAAGTGCAACCACATTCTCTATAGCCTCTTATTGTAGGTTTTTAGGTCATCTAACATGTTCAATTTCTCTACATTCAGAAAACAAAGAACCACTTTGTAACCACATAAATAGTAAACTAAAATCTTAGGATATTCCAAATCCTTAAAATAATAATAATTAAAAATAGTTTCCAAGAAACTTCAAAAAGAATAAGAAAATTTACAGAATTTTGGGAATTCTCGTTATTAATTCATGATACACTACACTCATCAACTAAACCAATGATGATGAGGTGTAAATACTCATATAGGTGTCTAAAACATCTTTTTTAACTCAAAACACCCTATTAACTTGAATTTAAGTATAAATAAGATATATTTGTCTTTTTATGTTATACATTTCAATTTTAAACATGGAATATCTTCTTAATTCAATTCCAACCCAATTGACTGACCAAAATGATACCATTTTTAGCATCCCAATCCTAATCATTGGCTTGGAAAGAGACAAGGTGCCACTAACATTAGGTGACATCCCCATAACACCAAAGGCTATAAATAAATTCTAAGGACTTTCTAAATTGTCAGAAGATGATTTTCCCTTAAACCATACAAAATTGTTCAATAAAAAAATAAAAAACAAACAAACAAAATATATATGATGCACAAAATGTAACCAATAAAACTCAAAATCCAAACTAAATAAAATTGAAGTAGATGAAAAGGTAGAATAAAACACCCAAAAAAACAAAATTCAACCTAAAGCATCAACTCTAATTTGGCATCACTCAAACCAATCCACAGAGACATCTTCAAGCTCCAACCACTATCCCAAGAATGTAGCATCATAATGGTCCATTAGAGAAGTAACGCACTTTTCCTTTGCCTATATCATGATAAACAACATTTTTATACACACCAAGGTGCATATATAATGGGTGAGTATATATCCTAGTATATAATTCCCAAGATACATGTTAGGTCCACAAGGCTGAATACCCTGAGAGGGGGGGGTGAATCAGGGTATGACTAATTTAAAATTAATGCCCGTTCTGATCTTGTTTCGTTGTTGAGCAAAACTCTCTTCTCTCTTTTTCCTGTTGTACAAAGTAAATAGAAAGCAAAGTATGCACAGGTTACAGCAATTTTACTTGGTTCACCGCAAAGGGCTACGTCCAAGGAGAATACGCCGACAAGTTGCCGGTCGTACCAAATTCCACTAATCTTCACTAGCTGTGGATTACACGGTTTGGGCTAGATCACTTCTAAGCCCAGGCTCACTGCCTTTACAAGTTTAGTGTCAGCTCACTGTTTTCCCAAGGATCACTCCCTGTTTCTCTCTCTCTCTGGCTCACTGCCGGTGGAGAGGATCACATTCTTCCTCTTCCTAAGCTCACTGCTCTTGGAAGGAATCCACTCACAGTTTATAGACCTTTAGGTCTCTTCATTTGCATGAATGAATGCATCTTCCTCTGTGTGTAGATGCTCTGTTGAAGTACAACTTTCACCCGTAGATGAATATCTCTTTGCAACGAAGGTATCGGGCAATGTACCAGCTTCCACGCAGTCCGAGAAGCACCGCTGGAACAAAACCTTACTTGGCGCGCAAGTCAATCTTGGCACGCAAGTATTGGTGCGCAAGTCACAACGGGCGTGCAAGTCCTCCACAGACACTTGTGCGACTCAAGCTTACTCAACTCCAAACTAGCGCGACTCTCTTCCTTTTACGCCCAAACCAATATTGGCGCGCAACTGCCAACCAGCGCGCAACTTCTAACACCGGCACACAACTACAACTACTGGCGCGCAAATTCACCTGTGCGGCCCACACTCACCACTTGCGTGACCACCACACCTGCGCGACGGGAGCTATTATTTCTCAAAGTGTTGAACTCCGTTCAAAATGAGGAGGGGTGGTCCAGTATTTATAGGCAATCTGACCACCCTGCGCGACGGCGCGCAAGTCACCTGCGCGACCCGTTTCGGCGCGCAAGTCCCCTATCATTTTAGACACTTGCGCGACCAACTCCCAAAATTGCGCGAACCTCTTTTCTTTTCCATATTTTGATCTTCTGATCTTGAAAAACATATGGTGCACAAGTTTCCTATACTCCAATTCCTCGGCGCGCAAGTCGTTTTTCCAAAAAAACTTTTCTTCATTTGCCGATTTTCAGGCCCTAAAATTTGGCAAACACTGGAAAACGGTGCCACCTTATATCTGTTCTTTTGTACCACCTCCAGATCATCCATTCATTATATCGACGTTCATGAATCAAACATGGATCGTTGACCTCATCTCTTGAACTTGACATTCCACCATGAAATCCTCTTTGTCAACAAATTTGTATGTCATTGTTTTGCTTTGTCAACAATCACTACTCAGATGTCCACTTTGTCAACAAACACAATCACCTCAAAAATGCTTCAATGATACCTTGAGGGATTTTTTCCCAACAATCTCCCCCTTTGGGTTTGTTGACAACTCTTCCAAAACAAAGATACGTCGTTGATTCTTCAGCCTCTATTCGCCTCATTACGATTCTGATAGCGATCAAGGATTTACTCAACACATACTATAAGCCCACATGAGCAATGCTCGTCGTGATAAACAAGAGTAAATGAAAATTTCATCAATGAATCACATTATCTATAACATCCACTGTTGACACCAAACTGATACCAATTTGTACTAAACTGATACCAATTATTGATGGATTTGTTGGAAGACCAATGTTTGGTTTGGAAATAGTCTTACCACTTTCCAACACCACTCTTCTACTTTTATCACGATCCTCAGCTGTCATGATATCTATTCTTTGATCGATCACTTCTAGCATCGTCAGATTTAATACACTCCCCCTTTCTCATTGCTCCCCCTTTCTGGATGCTCCACCTGTCAGCTTCTCCCCGTATCAATTATGATTTATCAAATCTCCACACTGTCTCCCCCTTGAACAATCACTATTTTCTCCTCCTTTAACAAACACTTTTCTCCCCCTTTGTCAACGAACCCAAAGGGAAGTCCTTTGTAGTTTGTAACATAGTAGAAAACACATATCAGCATATTAGGGAAAAACACATCATACCTCGGGGAGGGGGGGTCCCACATCCACACTATTTCAAGTGCGGGGAATCGACTGAACTCCCAGAGCCAGTCGATGCCTCTCAAAAGCTTCCTTGGGTAAGGCCTTTGTCAGAATGTCTGCAACCTGTAGCTCTGTAAGGAAATACTCCAACTTCACGATGCCCTGCTCAACCTTCTCCTTGATGAAATGATACTCGATCTCAATGTGCTTTGTCCTGGAATGATGGAACGGATTTTTTCTATGATTTATAGCACTTGAGTTGTCACACTGGATTCCGATCGGAGACTTCACTTCAACTCCCATATCTTCAAGCTGTTGCTTCATCCACAATAACTGTGTGCATGCTTGAGTGGCTGCAATATACTCAGCTTCTGCGGTGCTTAATGAAATGCAATCCTGCTTCTTGCTCAACCAAGCAATACATAGTCCTCCAAGATAAAATGCACCTCCAGATGTTGATTTACTGTCATCTGCTGAACCGGCCCAGTCTGCATCAGTATATCCCAATAATTCTGTCTGAGACTTGTCATTATATGTCAGCCCGAAGTCCAATGTGCCCTTGATATACCGAAGTATTCTTTTCACTGCAAGCATGTGACTTTCCTTGGGATTACTTTGATATCTCGCTGCTTGGCATGTGGCAAAAACAATATCAGGCCTTGTCGCGGTCAAGTACAACAGACTTCCGATAATTTGTCTATATTCTGTGATATTAACTGCCTTGCCATCCTCATCTTTTGATAATCTCATCCGGGTAGCAACCGGAGTCTTCATCTCCTTGGAATTATCCATTTAAAACCTTCTTAGAACCTCCTTGGCATATTTGGATTGAGAAATAAAAGTTACATTACTTCCTTGTATCACCTGTAAACCAAGGAAAAATGTTAGCTCTCCAATCATTGACATTTCAAACTCATTTTTCATGAATTCGGAGAACTGTCTGCATTGAGCTTCATCTGATCCGCCGAATATTATGTCATCAACATAAACAAGCACCATCATCCGTTGATTACTTTCATTACTAAAATAGAGATTGTAATCAACTCCTCCACGCTGAAAACCAAGCTTCTTCAAATACTGATCAAGCCTTGAGTACCATGCTCGTGGTGCTTGTTTCAGCCCATACAATGCCTTCTTCAGCCTGCAAACTTTGTTCTCATCCTTATGAATAAGAAAACCATCGAGCTGCTCAATGTACACCTCTTCTTCCAGAACCCCATTCAAGAATGAGGATTTGACATCCATCTGGAACACTTTAAACTTTCTTTGCACTGCTATGGCCAAGAATAATCTGATTGTCTCCAGCCTTGCAACTGGTGCAAATGTCTCATCAACATCTATTCCTTCGATCTGGGAGTACCCCTTGCACACTAGTTGTGCTTTGTTTCGAATCACAGTTCCATCTTCATTCATCTTGTTGTGATAGACCCATTTAGTCCCAATGACATTCTTGTCTGCTGGTCTCGAAACAATCTCCCACGTCTGGTTCTTCTCAATCTGATCAAACTCTTCATTCATAGCTTGAACCCAGTTTTCATCTTCAGCTGCATCGGAAAAACATTTCGGCTCCACCTAAGATAAAAACGATGTCTGCTATAATGACTTCATTCTTCGAGTCTGAACTGGTGCAGTCTGGTCACCAATGATATTCTGCCTATCAATTTCAGCTCGACTCTTTGGCTTCCTTGCAGATATAGACTTGACACTTTCTTGTTCATCATCAGTATTTTCTTCTGAGTCAGCCTCTGCAACTTCTTCCCCCCCCCCCCTGTGTTGCCTTCCTCATCATCACTTTCATCCAAGAACTGTTCACTGGATCGTTGAGTATTCTATTCATTTTCAACTACAGTGATATCATTGCTCTCAACGATTTTTCCCAACCTCTTGTTGAAGCATTTATATGTTTTACTTTTCCCTGAGTAGCCAAGGAATATCCCTTCATCTCCTCATGCCTCAAACTTTCTATGATTTTCTTTGTTGAGAATGAAACACTTACTTCCAAAGATTCGAAAGTATTTCAACGTTGGCTTCTTTCCGTACCATAGTTCATACAGAGTCTTCCCTTGCTTCGGACACAACAGAGACCTATTTGAAACATAGACCGATGTTAAAACGGCTTCCTTCCAAAATTTCTCTGGTAGGTCCTTATCAATAAGCATTGTTCTGGCCATGTTGTTGATGATCCGATTTCTTATTTCAACCACTCCATTCTGTTGGGGAGTTCTTACTGATGATACTCGATGCCTTATCCCATGTTTTTGAGATAGTTTTCAGCCTGACTGTTTGTAAATTCTGTACAGTTATCAGTACGAAATTTCAGGATTTTCTGCCCAAGCATCTTTTCTGATTCCCTCCTATACTGCTTTATACAACTAAACACCTCTGTCTTATGGGTAATGATGAATACCCAGGCCATTCTGCTATAATCATCAATGAAAAGAACATAGTACCTTTTCCCATTTATAGCTCGTGGTGAAATAGGTCCACATACATCAGCATGAACCAATTCGAGCACTCTAGTTGATTTCTGTTCCTTTGGACTGTATGTCTTTATGATGATCTTCCCTTGTTGGCAAGCATCACACGTATGAGTGTGATCACGTGATAGTTTGGGAAGGTCTCTAGCAGCATCACATTTTAAGAGATCCTCCATAGATGGTTGGGATAGATGACCAAGTCGCTTATGCCACAGCTGGTTTTCTTCCTCTCTGGATAAAAGACAAGTACCTTCTTCCCCACCTACAAGGTAGAGATTTCCCTTTGACCTTTTTCCCTGCAGAACAGCTGCTCCATCTTTTCCTTTCACAACACACATCTTCTTGGTAAATTGGATAGAGTTCCCAGAGTCACATAGTTGACTGACACTGAGTAAGTTATGACTGAGACCCTCTACTACCAAGACATCAGCACGTCTCATCTCTTTGCCCCCAAACTTGGCTTTCCCTGAGCCAACAATCTTCAGGCCTTCATCATTTCCAAATTTGACAATTCCTTATTTGTCATATTTGATGCTTGTAACAAGATCCTTATTACCCGTCATGTGGGATGTACAACCACTATCAAGGATCCAAACACCAGATCGATCTGATTCTTTAAGGGCAATCTCCGCCACCACAGCCTTCTCATTTTTCTTCTTCTTGGTCCATACTTTTTCTTTCACACTCGGCATGGATTGAGACTTCTGTTCTTTCTCAAAGTATGATGGAACACCCTCATCTTGCAGAGCTGCAAATCTGTTCTGAACTTTTAACTCACTTGTTGGTTTATTGATCTGCTGCTTGCGAACATTTTGATTTTGCTTTGACACATTTCTCTGAATGGTTGAAGTGAAATACCTAGCCATGTGTCCAAATCCTCCGCACCAAAAACAGTGTCCTTCAAAATGTGTTCTAGAAAACCATTCTCTGTTTGGCTGCCATCTCTGTTCATGTTCCCTTATGTATCTCTTGGATATGGAACACACATACTGTGAATGTCCCATTTTCCCACACCAATAACACCTGATATAGGATGCATTCCCTCATGATATTTCAGCACTACGATTTTCCCTTTGAGATCTCTGAATATTCTGATTCTGTTTTGTGCCCAAATCAAACTTCACTTTTGGGATGAGTGCTTGCGGTCTGACTGCAATTGTCACAAATTTTTTTTCTTGACTAAGCCCAGAAACAACCTTAACATCTGAGCTCAATTGCTTCTTCTTCCCTACTGAACTTCTAGGCTCTGCTTTCATCTTCTCTGTCTTCTGAATGGCCTGCTTTTCGGATATCACATTGGGGGTCAAGAGTTTATCTTGATCCTTAAGTTTTTTTCGCAGACTGACCACTTCTTCTTCAGGCTCTTTGATACGTCAATCCTAATATTTTCCTGTGTTGGTCAAACAATCAATTTCCTTCTTTTGTTCCTCAACTTTAATCTTATACTCAACAATATTTTCTGAGTTCTCTGGTGTTGAGGATTTTAGTCTTTCAATTTCTTCTAACAGCTCATACTTTTCTTCATCCTGTTGTTGCATATAGAGTTTGGCATCACGAACCACTTTATTGGCTTTCTTAGTTTTGGCTCTCCAAACGTCTATCTGCTCAAGAGGTGCTTCCAATTCGGCTTCCATATCAACTCTCCCTTCAATTTCTTCTTCTTCTTTAGCATCAGCTTCTTCTCCCTTTTGAGAACTACCAACAATCGCCACCAAGGCATTTACCCCACGATCTCTGCAATTTTCAATTTCCTCAACCTCTTCATCCTCAGACTCATCTGAACTTTCAAGTTCTTGTGAGAGAAGATTCTTTTTCTTGATGAAATTTCTCTTGAATTGCTTCTTCCCTTTCACAAAAGCTGAAGTTTTCTTCTTGGGAATTTCAAATTCATCATCATCATCATCATCTTGAAACTTCTTTGGGCATCTTGCCGCAAGATGACCAACCTTTCCGCATCGAAAACATGCTAGTGGAAGTTTACCTTTAAATTTTCCTCTTCCTCTTTGTAGATTTGAAGAAAGAAATGACATCACCTCATCTGTCTCTTCTTCTTCATTAGAATCTTCAATGGTGAGCTTCTTCATGGCCTTAAATGTCACCTCTTTAGACTTCCCCTTTTCCACAGCCTCATTATCATCATTCCTCATTTCATATGCAACCAAGGTACTGTGCAAATTGTCCAATGTCAACTCTTTTGGATCTTTATCTTCTAGTACTGAAACTTTCGGATTGAACCGAGGTGGAAGTTTCCTCAAGATGCGCTTTACAATCTTTATGTCTTCAATGGATTCTCCAAGACCTCTCATATCTTCCACAACAATGTTTACCCTATCAAAGAATGCGTCAACAGACTCATTCGGGTTTGTTTTCAGATCTTCATATTTGTTCCACAACACCTGCAGCTTTGCCTCTCTGACTTTTGTGTCCCCTTCATATATATTCAAAATCTTTTCCCACATGGCATGTGATGTTTTACATGACATCACCTTCGTGTAGATGGGATTGGAAAGGGCTCCCCCTAAGGCATTGATTGCTTTGGAATCAGCATCCAACTCTCTATGCTCAGCTTCTAATAAAGCACCACTATTAATATCAACTGTGATACCATGCAGAGCTGCTGAAAACACATCCATTCCCAAGGATCAGAAATAGTGTTGCATCTGATTCTTCCATATCTAAAAATTATATCCGTCGAATATCGAAATCCCTTTATGATTGGTGACCTCCATTGAGATAAGAACAACTTTCAACCTCCCTCTGATACCAATTGGTAGGTCCACAAGTCTGAATACCCTGAGAGGGGGGTGGTGAATCAGGGTATGACTAATTTAAAATTAATGCCCGTTCTGATCTTGTTTCGCTGTTGAGAAAAACTCTCTTCTCTCTTTTTCCTGTTGCACAAAGTAAATAGAAAGAGAAGTATGCATAGGACACAGCAATTTTACTTGGTTCACCGCAAAGGGCTACGTCCAAATATCATACGTCGACAAGTTGCCGGTCGTACCAAATTCCACTAATCTTCACTAGCTGTGGATTACAAGGTTTGGGCTAGATCACTTCTAAGCCCAGGCTCACTGCCTTTACAAGTTTAGGGTCAGCTCACTACTTTCCCAAGGATCACTCCCTGTTTATCTCTCTCTCTGGCTCACTGCCAGTGGAGAGGATCACATTCTTCCTCTTCCTAAGCTCACTGCTCTTGGAAGGAATCCACTCATAGTTTATAGACCTGTAGGTCTCTTCATTTGCATGAATGAATGCATCTTCCTCTGTGTGTAGATGCTCTGTTGAAGTAAAACTTTCACCCGTAGATGAATATCTCTTTTCACCAAAGGTATCGGGCAACGTACCAGCTTCCACGCAGTCCGAGAAGCACCGCTGGAACAAAACCTTACTTGGCGCGCAAGTCAATCTTGGCGCGCAAGTATCGGCGCGCAAGTCACAACGGGCGCGCAAGTCCTCCTCAGACACTTGTGCGACTCAAGTTTCCTCAACTCCAAACTTGCGCGACTCTCTTCCTTTTATGCCCAAACCAATATTGGCGCGCAACTGCCAACCGGCGCGCAACTTCTAACACCGGAGCACAACTTCAACTACTGGCGCGTAAATTCACATGCGCGGCCCACACTCACCCCTTGCGCGACCACCACACCTGCGCGACGGGAGATCTGATTTCTCAAAGTGTTGAACTCCGTTGAAAATGAGGAGGGGTGGTCCAGTATTTATAGGCAATCTGACCACCCTGCGCGACGGCGCGCAAGTCACCTGCGCGACCCGTATCGGCGCGCAAGTCCCCTATCATTTTAGACACTTGCGCGACCAACTCCCAAACTTGCGCGAACCTCTTTTCTTTTCCATATTTTGATCTTCTAATCATGAAAAACATATGGCGCGCAAGTTTCCTATACTCCAAGTCCTCGGCGCGCAAGTCCTTTTGCCAAAAACACTTTTCTTCATTTGCCGATTTTCAGGCCCTAAAATTTGGCAAACACTGGAAAACGGCGCCACCTTGTATCTGTTCTTTTGTACCGCCTCCAGATCATCCATTCCTTTTATCGAAGTTCTTGAATCAAACATGGATCGTTGACCTCAGCTCTTGAACTCGACATTCCACTATGAAATCCTCTTTGTCAACAAATTTGTATGTCATTTTTTTGCTTTGTCAACAATCACTACTCAGATGTACACTTTGTCAACAAACGCAATCACCTCAAAAATGATTCAATGATACCTTGAGGGATTTTTGCCCAACAATATCCCCCTTTGGGTTTGTTGAAAACTCTTCCAAAACAAAGATACGTCGTTGATTCTTCAGCCTCTATTCGCCTCATTGCGATTCTGATAGCGAACAAGGATTTACTCAACACATACTCTAAGCCCACATGAGCAATGCTCGGCGTGAGAAACAATAGTAAATGAAAAGTTCATCAATGAATCACATTATCTCTGACATCCACTGTTGACACCAAACTGATACCAATTTGTACTAAACTGACACCAATTGTTGATGGATTTGTTGGAAGACCAATGTTTGGTTTGGAAATAGTCTTACCACTTTCCAACACCACTCTTCTTCTTTTATCATGATCCTCAGCTGTCGTGATATCTATTCTTTGATCGATCACTTCTAGCATCATCAGATTTAATACACTCCCCCTTTCTCATTACTCCCCCTTTCTGGCTGCTCCACCTGTCAGCTTCTCCCTGTATCAATTATGATTTATCAAATCTCTGCATTGTCTCCCCCTTGAACAATCACTATTTTCTCCTCCTTTAACAAACACTTTTCTCCCCCTTTGTCAACGAACCCAAAGGACAGTCCTTTGTAGTCTGTAACATAGTAGAGAACACATATCAGCATATTAGGGAAAAACACATCATACCTCGGGGAGAGGGGGGTCCCAAATCCACACTATTTCAAGTGCGGGGAATCGACTGAACTCCCAGAGCCAGTTGATGCCTCTCAAAAGCTTCCTTGGGTAAGGCCTTTTCCAGAATGTCTGCAACCTATAGCTCTGTAGGTACATACTCCAACTTCACGATGCCCTGCTCAACCTTCTCCTTGATGAAATGATACTTGATCTCAATGTGCTTTGTCCTGGAATGATGGACAGTATTTTTGCTAAGATTTATATCACTTGAGTTGTCACACTGGATTTCGATCGGAGACTTCACTTCAACTCCCATATCTTCAACCTATTGCTTCATCCACAATAACTGTGTTCATGCTTGAGTGGCTGCAATATAATCAGCTTTTGCGGTGCTTAATGAAATGCAATCCTGCTTCTTTCTCAACCAAGCAATACATAGTCCACCAAGATAAAATGCACCTCCAGATGTTGATTTCCTGTCATCTGCTGAACTGGCCCAGTCTGCATCAGTATATCCCAATAATTTTGTCTGAGACTTGTCATTATATGTCAGCCCGAAGTCCAATGTGCCCTTGATATACCGAAGTATTCTTTTCACTGCAATCATGTGACTTTCCTGGGATTATTTTGATATCTCGCTGCTTGGCATGTGGCGAAAACAATATCAGGCCTTGTCGCGGTCAAGTACAATAGACTTCCGATAATTTGTCTATATTCTGTGATATTAACTGTCTTGCCATCCTCATCTTTTGATAATCTCATCCGGGTAGCAACCGGATTCTTAATCTCCTTGGATTTATCCATTCCAAACCTTCTTAGAACCTCCTTGGCATATTTGGATTGAGAAATAAAAGTGTCATTACTTCCTTGTGTCACCTGTAAACCAAGGAAAAATGTTAGCTCTCCAATCATTGACATTTCAAACTCATTTTTCATGAATTCGGAGAACTGTCTGCATTGAGCTTCATCTGATCCGCCGAATATTATGTCATCAACATAAACCAACACCATCATCCGTTGATTACTTTCATTACTAAAATAGAGATTGTAATCAACTCCTCCATGCTGAAAACCAAGCTTCTTCAAATACTGATCAAGCCTTGAGTACCATGCTCGTGGTGCTTGTTTCAGCCCATACAATGCCTTCTTCAGCCTGCAAACTTTTTTCTCATCCTCATGAATAAGAAAACCATCCGGCTGCTCAATGTACACCTCTTCTTCCAGAACCCCATTCAAGAATGAGGATTTGACATCCATCTGGAACACTTTAAACTTTCTTTGCACTGCTATGGCCAAGAATAATCTGATTGTCTCCAGCCTTACAACTGGTGCAAATGTCTCATCAACATCTATTCCTTCGATCTGGTAGTACCCCTTGCACACTAGTCGTGCTTTGTTTCGAATCACAGTTTCATCTTCATTCATCTTGTTGCGATAGACCCATTTAGTCCCAATGACATTCTTGTTTACTGGTCTCGAAACAATCTCCCACGTCTGGTTCTTCTCAATCTGATCAAGCTCTTCATTCATATCTTGAACCCAGTTTTCATCTTCAGCTGCATCGGAAAAACATTTTGTCTCCACCTGAGATAAAAACGATGTCTGCTGTAATGACTTCATTCTTCGAGTCTGAACTGGTGCTGTCTGGTCACCAATGATATTGTGCCTATCAATTTCAGCTCGACTCTTTGGATTCCTTGCAGATATAGACTTGACACTTTCTTGTTCATCATCAGTATCTTCTTCTGAGTCAGCCTCTGCAACTTCTTCCCCCCCCCCCTGTGTTGCTTTCCTCATCATCACTTTCATCCAAGAACTGTTCACTGGATCGTTGAGTATTCTGTTCATTTTCAACTATAGTGACATCATTGCTCTCAACGATTTTTCCCAGCCTCTTGTTGAAGCATTTATATGCTTTACTTTTCCCTGAGTAGCCAAGGAATATCCCTTCATCTCCTCGTGCCTCAAACTTTCTATGATTTTCTTTGTTGAGAATGAAACACTTACTTCCAAAGATTCGAAAGTATTTCAATGTTGGCTTATTTCCGTACCATAGTTCATACGGAGTCTTCCCTTGCTTCGGACACAACAGAGACCTATTTGAAACATAGACCGATGTTAAAACGGCTTCCTTCCAAAATTTCTCTGGTAGGTCCTTATCAATAAGCATTGTTCTGGCCATGTTGTTGATGATCCGATTTCTTCTTTCAACCACTCCATTATGTTGGGGATTTCTTAATGATGATACTTGATGCCTTATCCCATGTTTCTTGAGATAGTTTTCAACCTGACTGTTTGTAAATTATGTACCGTTATCAGTACGAAATTTCAGGATTTTCTGCCCAAGCATCTTTTCTGATTCCCTCCTATACTGCTTTATACAACTGAACACCTCTGTCTTATGGGTAATGATGAATACCTAGGCCATTATTCTATAATCATCAATGAAAAGAACATAGTACCTTTTCCCATTTATAGCTCGTGGTGAAATAGGTCGACATACATCAGCATGAACCAATTCGAGCACTCTAGTTGATTTCTGTTCCTTTGGCCTGTATGTCTTTCTGATGATCTTCCCTTGTTGGCAAGCATCACACGTATGAGTGCGATCATGTGATAGTTTGGGAAGGTCTCTAGCAGCATCACATTTTACGAGATCCTCCATAGATGGTTGGCATAGATGACCAAGTCGCTTATGCCACAGCTGGTTTTCTTCCTCTCTAGATAAAAGACAAGTACCTTCTTCCCCACCTACAAAGTAGAGATTTCCCTTTGACCTTTTTCCCTGCAAAACAGCTGCTCCATCTTTTCTTTTCACAACACACACCTTCTTGGTAAATTGGATAGAGTGCCCAGAGTCACATAGTTGACTGACACTAAGTAATTTATGACTGAGACCCTCTACTACCAAGACATTTGCACGTCTCATCTCTTTGCCCCCAAACTTGTCTTTCCCTGAGCCAACAATCTTCAGGCCTTCATCATTTCCAAATTTGACAATTCCTTCTTTGTCATATTTGATGCCTGTAACAAGATCCTTATTACCCGTCATGTGGGATGTGCTACCACTATCAAGGATCCAAACACCAGATCGATCTGATTCTTTAAGGGCAATCTTCGCCACCACAGCCTTCTCATTTTTCTTCTTCTTGGTCCATACATTTTCTTTCACACTCGGCATGGATTGAGACTTCTATTCTTTCTCAGAGTATGATGGACCACCCTCATCTTGCAGAGCTGCAAATCTGTTCTGAACTTTTAACTCACTTGTTGGTTTATTGATCTGCTGCTTGCGAACATTTTGATTTTGCTTTGACACATTTCTCTGAATGGTTGAAGTGCAATACCTAGCCATGTGTCCAAATCCTCCGCACCAAAAACAGTGTCCTTCAAAATGTGTTCTGGAAAACCATTCTCTGTTTGGCTTCCATCTCTGTTCATGTTCCAGTCTGTATCTCTTGGTTGTGGAACACACATACTGTGAATGTCCCATTTTCCCACAGCAATAACACCTGATATAGGATGCATTCCCTCATGATATTTCAGCACTACGATTTTCCCTTTTAGATCTCTGAATATTCTGATTCTGTTTTGTGCCCAAATCAACCTTCACTTTCGGGATGAGTGCTTGCGGTCTGACTGCAATTGTCGCAAATTTTTGTTCTTGACTAAGCCCAGAAACGACCTTAACATCTGAGCTCAATTGCAGCTTCTTCCCTACTGAACTGCTAGGCTCTGCTTTCATCTTCTCTGTCTTCTGAATGGCCTACTTTTCGGATATCACATTGGGGGTCAAGAGTTTATCTTGATCCTTAAGTTTTTGTCGCAGACTGACCACTTCTTCTTCAAGCTCTTTGATATGTCTATCCTGATCTTTTCCTGTTTTGGTCAAACAATCAATTTCCTTCTTTTGTTCCTCAACTTTAAGCTTATACTCAACAATATTTTCTGAGTTCTCTGGTGTTGAGGATTTTAGTCTTTCAATTTCTTCTAACAGCTCAAACTTTTCTTCATCCTATTGTTTCATATAGAGTTTGGCATCACGAACCACTTTATTGGCTTTCTTCATTTTGTCTCTCCAAACGTCTATCTCCTCAAGAGCTGCTTCCAATTCGGCTTCCATATCAACTCTCCCTTCAATTTCTTCTTCTTCTTTAGCATCAGCTTCTTTTCCCTTTTGAGAACTACCAACAATCGCCACCAAGTCATTTACCCCACGATCTCTGCAATTTTCAATTTCCTCAACCTCTTCATCCTCAGACTCATCTGAACTTTCAAGTTCTTGTGAGAGAAGATTCTTTTTCTTAAAGAAATTTCTCTTGAATTGCTTCTTCCCTTTCACAAAAGCTGAAGTTTTCTTCTTGGGAATTTCAACTTCATCATCATCATCATCATCTTGAAACTTCTTTGGGCATCTTGACGCAAGATGACCAACCTTTCCACATCGAAAACATGCTAGTGAAATTTTACCTTTAAATTTTCCTCTTCCTCTTTGTAGATTTGAAGAAAGAAATGACATCACCTCATCTGTCTCTTCTTATTCATTAGAACCTTCAATGGTGAGCTTCTTCATGGCCTTAAATGTCACCTCTTTAGACTTCCCCTTTTCCACAGCCTCATTATCATCGTTCCTCATTTCATATGCAACCAAGGTACTGTGCAAATTGTCCAATGTCAGCTCTTTTGGATCTTTATCTTCTAGTATTGAAACTTTCGGATTGAACCGAGGTGGAAGTTTCCTCAAGATGCGCTTTACAATCTTTATGTCTTCAATGGATTCTCCAAGACCTCGCATATCTTCCACAACAATGTTTACCCTGTCAAAGAATGTGTCAACAGACTCATTCGGCTTCATTTTCAGATCTTCATATTTGTTCCACAACACCTGCAGCTTTGCCTCTCTGACTTTTGTGTCCCCTTCATATATATTCAAAAGCTTTTCCCACATGGCATGTGATGTTTTGCATGACATCACCTTCCTGTAGATGGGATTGGAAAGGGATCCCCCTAAGGCATTGATTGCTTTGGAATCAGCATCCAAATCTCTATGCTCATCTTCTGATAAAGAACCACTATTAATATCAGCTGTGATACCATGCAGAGCTGCTGAAAACACATCCATTCCCAAGGATCGGAAATAGTGTTGCATCCGATTCTTCCATATCTAAAAATTATATCCGTCGAAGATCGGAATCCCTTTATGATTGGTGACCTCCATTGAGAGAAGAACAACTTTCAACCTCCCTCTGATACCAATTGTTAGGTCCACAAGGCTGAATACCCTGAGAGGGGGGGTGAATCAGGGTATGACTAATTTAAAATTAATGCCCGTTCTGATCTTGTTTCGCTGTTGAGAAAAACTCTCTTCTCTCTTTTTCATGTTGCACAAAGTAAATAGAAAGCGAAGTATGCACAGGACACAGCAATTTTACTTGGTTCACCGCAAAGGGCTACGTCCAAGGAGCATACGCCGACAAGTTGTCGGTCGTACCAAATTCCACTAATCTTCACTAGCTGTGGATTACAAGGTTTGGGCTAGATCACTTCTAAACCCAGGCTCACTGCCTTTATAAGTTTAGGGTCAGCTCACTACTTTCCCAAGGATCACTCCCTGTTTCTCTCTCTATCTGGCTCACTGCCGGTGGAGAGGATCACATTCTTCCTCTTCCTAAGCTCACTGCTCTTGGAAGGAATCCACTCACGGTTTATAGACCTGTAGGTCTCTTCATTTGCATGAATGAATGCATCTTCCTCTGTGTGTAGATGCTCTGTTGAAGTACAAGTTTCACCTGTAGACGAATATCTCTTTGCACTGAAGGTATCAGGAAACGTACCAGCTTCCACGCAGTCCGAGAACCACCGCTGGAACAAAACCTTACTTGGCGCTCAAGTCAATCTTGGCGCGCAAGTATCGGCGCGCAAGTCACAACGGGCGCGCAAGTCCTCCTCAGACACTTGCGCGACTCAAGCTTACTCAACTCCAAACTTGTGCGACTCTCTTCCTTTTACGCCCAAACCAATATTGGCGTGCAACTGCCAACCGGCGCGCAACTTCTAACACTGGCGCACAACTTCAACTACTGGCCCGCAAATTCACCTGCGCGGCCCACACTCACCACTTGCGCGACCACCACACCTGCGCGACGGGAGCTCTGATTTCTCAAAGTGTTGAACTCTGTTGAAAATGAGGAGGGGTGGTCCAGTATTTATAGGTAATCTGACCACCCTGCGCGACAGCGCGCAAGTCACCTGCGCGACCCGTTTTGGCGCGCAAGTCCCCTATCATTTTAGACACTTGCGCGACCAACTCCCAAACTTGCGCGAACCTCTTTTATTTACCATATTTTTATCTTCTGATCGTGAAAAACATATGGCGCGCAAGTTTCCTATACTCCAAGTCCTCAGCGCGCAAGTCCTTTTGCCAAAAACACTTTTCTTCATTTGCCGATTTTCAGGCCCTAAAATTTGGCAAACACTGGAAAACGGCGCCAACTTGTATCTGTTCTTTTGTACCGCCTCCAGATCATCCATTCCTTTTATCGAAGTTCTTGAATCAAACATGGATCGTTGACCTCATCTCTTGAACTCGACATTCCACCATGAAATCCTCTTTGTCAACAAATTTGTATGTCATTGTTTTGCTTTGTCAACAATCACTACTCAGATGTCCACTTTCTCAACAAACACAATCACCTCAAAAATGCTTCAATGATACCTTGAGGGATTTTTGCCCAAAAATACATCCCAACTCATTCCACTGGTACAAGAATAAGTTAGCTAACAATTAAAAATACATGTAAAATAAGAAATATAAAAAACAAAGAAGTTTCATAAATAATTTTAATTAATATAAACATATGATCTATTAATTTCACCCACCTAGCTTTCCCAATTACAAAACAAACACACATACCCACATGCATGTGTCTAACTAGGAGAAATTATAAGTTTCTAGATGAATCCTTCCCTACAAGTCATGTCATCACTTGAACATTAATCCAAGGTACCCTGACGATACCGAACCCTTTTCCAAACCCAAAAAAGGTGTATTTCAATGAAATCTACAATTAAAAAATACATTTTTATTCCACAGTCTCACACTAATTCATTTATTCGATTCAATTAATCTTTTTAAAAATTTAATCAAATATCTTGTATGTGTTAAACCAAAACCGCAATTTAAAACTGTTTATTGAAAAGGGGTATTTTTAAACCCATTCAAAATCCAACATTTCCAATTCATAAACCAAAATGGGTTTTCAAAAATAAATCATCTGAAGTATCCTTTTCAAATCTATGAAAATATATTAAGAAAAAACAAACCTTCAAATCTTTGAAAAAGTGGAGAAAATAGAGAATTCGATTACCTATTATGGTTAGAAATAATAACCAAGAAGAAGGATCATCTATGATACTAATTATACAATGGATTTCGAATGAATAATATTCATTGGGGGAGGGATTTTATTCAAGAATATCTTTTAAGAATCCCTAAATCGAGAAACATACTAGGAATTAAGATAATTTATACTAATTTGGGGTAAAAATAGATAAAAAATTGAATTTAATATCTCCATAATCTCAGATGTGATCTCCCTTCAAATCCCAAAACTCCCTTCCCTAAAATCATCTATCTAATAGAAAATTTTTTATAAAAGAATCATTATTCACCAACACCATGATGTAGTGTTTCCACCTCACCCATGCTGCACTCTGATCCGAGCTCACCATAGCGAACACACTATGACATGTTGCAAAAAAACATTCCATTTTGGACCTACCATGACCTATACTATGGTTTGGTTAGGTCTATCTTCTCATGTTCCATATTTAATCCCCCAGTCATGCCATGCCTAAGGTCACAAAGTGACCATGACCTCCCTTGGTCATATTTTCTAGTTGTGTTGCATAGGTGAACTCCCAACACACTATTCCCGCTACCACAGTTTGTTTCTTCCTATAGTATACAAATAAAATCCCAAATACTCCCAACCTCTTTGAACAACCTATTAATGCTCTTCAAACCCAAATAAAACTATAAATTCCTTAAAATAATTAATATAACATAGAAAGTTCCCAAAACTAGGGATATTATTATCACCTATGATATATAAATGATACATTCACCCAAAGAATCTATAGAGATATAATATTAGACTCATTAAATTATGAATAATTTGATAATTATGAATCTTGTATATTAGTAAATATGGCCAAATAATTTTTGAGTAGAAAAAGTGAAAGGGCTAGTGGACTATTGGATATTATACATAGTTATGTATGTGTTCCAATGAGCACTCACACAATTAGTGATTTTAGGTACATTGTTACTTTGAAAAAGTCCTTTAGTCAGTATGGTTATGTGTTTCTTATGATAAATAGGTATGAAAGTTTTTAAAAGATAAAAAAAAATTCAAAACTAAGTACAAAATCAACTGGGAAACTTATTAAGATGCCCTTATCGGATCTGGGTGGTGAATACATGATCCAGTAATTCACTAATCATCTTAGATATTATGGAATAATTCCATATCTCACTCCTATTAGAATACCATAATGGAATGATATGTCTCATAGGGGGAATCATACCTTATTTTATTTGGTTCATCAATGATGAGTTAGTGTGATATTATTATTTAATTTTACAGATATTCTATTGAGTTGATTTCAATACAACATAGTTGTGACATATCTAAAGCAGTCATAAAGACATCATATGAGACACAGACTGAGAAATGTCACAAAATTCATTTTCTGAAAATTTGGTATTGTGAAGCACATGAATGATGATTTTTTATGATAAATATAACCCTAAATAAGATAAAATGTACTTTTTTGGTTATCCCAGGGAAACTATGAGATTTTATTTCTATAATCTTACTTAACACCAAGTTTTTTGGGTCTAAAGTTCTATATTTACTAAAAAGGAATATATATATTGATGATTAAGTGGGAGAAAATTGATCTTATAGAATTTTGAGACCAATAAACATAAAGTGTTATTAATAGGTAATTTGAGTCTATTAGAAAGAGTTATGAAAGAAGAAACAACTCGGGTTACATAAGAACCTAAAAGGTATAATAGGATTTTTCAGAAGTATGAGAGATATAAATTTATTATGGTGAATGATAATGAAGTAATGTTTATAGGTAGTGATCAGAATACCTATAAAGAATCCATTATGAGTTTTTATTCAAGGTAATATTTAAAATAAATAGAATCTAAAATTGACTCTATATACACTAACCAAGATTGGAACTTGGTAGATACAGCTAAAGGGGTGAGACACATAATGTGAAATTTGGTTTATTACAATAAAAATGATATGGATGGTATAGTTTTTATATATAAATCTCTTCCATTAGAAAAGGGTTATTAAAAAAATCATGTATTTACTATGAATATAACTTCTAAATTATAGGGATGATAAAGTCCATTAAGATATTTATTATAATAAAAACTCATTTTGATTATGATATCTATCAAATGGATGTAAAAATATATTTCCTTAACATGAATTTATATGAGGATGTGTATTTGAAAAAAATCAAAGGTTTTGAAATGTTAACTATGTCTATTTGGATTTTCAAGTTACAATGGTCCATTTATGGTTTGAATCAATCTTATCATAGTTGGAATAGCCAATTTTATTATATAATAAAAGAGTTTTATTTCATCAGGAATGTGGATGAATATTTTCTAAACAATAGGATTACATGGAGCATGGTTTCATTTCTAATATTTTTTGTGTATGACATATTTCTTATTATCAACAATGTCCCTAAATTACATTTTGTAAATATTTGGTCTGGTTAATTCTTATTAATGAAATACATAGGTGAATAGACCTACATATTGGGAATTAAAAACTATAGATATTGATATAATATTTTTCTTATACTGAGTTAAACAAATTATATGGGTAAAGTTATAAAGTGGTTTAGTATGTAGAACTAAAAAAAGTGGTCTTTTCCAATGTTACATGGAATGGATCTTAAGAAGATTAAAGATTATTTTAAATTGTTAGAAAGGATGCATAAAATTCCTTATGCGTCATTCGTAGGATTTATCATGTACTTCATGTTGTGTACTAGACCTAATGTCTCTTATGATTTGAGAATAATAAGTAGATACCATTTTAATCATAGAGGGAGTCACTACATTACTTTTAATAATATCATTAATTACTTGAGAGAAACTATGTATATTTTCTTAATATTTTGAGGAGAGGATGAGTTGTGGGTAAAGGGTTATAATGATTCTAGTTTCCAATGTGTAAAATTTGACCTAAAATATCAATCAAGTTTCATGTTTTTCTTGAATGATGTAGCTAATAGTTGGAAGAGTTCCAAACAAGTGAACTTAAAAGCCTTGAAATTTAAGGAAGAGTAGATCACTACATCATATTATCTTAAGGATGATGTTTGTATTAAGAATTTATTTTTTGAATATAGGTTGGTTCCTATCATTGAGGGTGTAATTAATATTTACTATGACAACAATGGATTAACTACTCAGGATGGGGACCTCGGTCTCACCAAAGGACCGAACACATCCTTCATAAATATAATCTCATTCAAGAGATCATTGATATGGATGATACAAATATCTATAATGTGGATACATAGGAGAATATATCAAATCCATTTATAAAAACATTACTGAAATAAAATCATGAAGGTCATATTTAATCTCTTAGTATAAGATACATTAGAGATTGGAAGTAATGGTTGTAAAAGATATCATTATTTTATAATAAAGTAAATATTTATTTATCATTAATTAATGTGTATTGTAATATATATTTCATTTAATATCCCGTCAATGTATGAATTTGAGTTCTCCCTAACAGATGATTTATATATAATATTTTGGTTTGTGATTATATGTTAATATTATCATGAGTAGTGGACTCGTTAGATAATAAGTGAAGACTTATTATTTAGATTGGTCTAAAAATGTATATCTCATGGAATGTCAAATAGTCAAAGATATAATTATGGCCAGAATCTATTTTTTGTATTTTCAAATGACACTTTTAAAGGGTAAGTGTGAACCCTGGCAACTTCACCTAATAAAAACCATTAAAATGAAAGACAACCCAGATAAAGACTACAAGAAACGCCCCTTCCCAGCAATTACATCATTATGTCAAACCTCCACCAATGTAAGGCCACTCAGCAAACTGTCCCATGCAGGGTTGCAATCAAATATATAATTATGGATATATGATTATTATGAATACTTTTTATGTGATTTTGATGAGATACCTAGCATGAGAACCTTCATACATTGATTCCTTTACTACACAAGAATTTAAGATTAGTTAATCAAGGGATTCTTGGGAATTTTGTTGATTATGTTGTCAGTTGGAGATCAACCAAGAAGGGACTTTCCACTTGTATAACAAGAAAATGCATTTGGTAACTTTATATAATTAAATTGATTAAATAAACATCCATGAGTGGCTGAGTGATATGTGATGTTATTAGTGATATGGATATAATTTGATGCATTTTACAAAATCTTGTTTGTTATTTTTTATGTATATTTAATGCTAAAAGAATTATTTAAGTGGTTAATTATAGTACTATTATTTATTTATGGATAATTAGCAAAATTTTTATTATTGTGTAAAAAAATTAATTTAATTCTTTTATAGTGTTATTTTGATGAGCTTCATTTATTTTATTTTATTTGTTTCTATATAATACAATATCCATGTAAGATATCGACATCATATTTTTTAGAGAATATAAAATGCATAAAAGAATTTACATCCACGTAAGACAAATGTTTTATAGTAAGATAATTAAATTTATCATAAGAGAATCATGGGTAAAATAAATTGTGTCTACTTAAGATAATTTCAATAAAAGATGTAAGAGAAAAAATACTCCAACTTAAGATAATTGGTGGAACTATATGGTAAAAATAATCCTTGCGTGAGATAATTTCTTTAAGATAATGGTTTGTACGCATAATAGAGAATTTATCTTATGAATTGTATAAGATAAATTCACTAACACTAAAAAATACCAAGATCAGCAGATGAAATATTGGTTTTGGGGTTGTCGGTCTGGAAGCTAGAAAATAGGAAAGAGCCTGAGTCAAGTCTAATGAAGCAATAAGTTTTATAACTGAGACAGAATGAAGAGAAAAAACTAGGATTTTTAAATAGGGAAGGACTGGATTATGAATAATGGTTGAAGCTAAAGGAGCCCATTTTTTAACTATAATCCAGCTGAGTCTCTAGATGAAGAACTAGTTTCTCAACATGAGCTATGATGAATCCCACCACTAATAAAATGTCAAGTCGAAGGCTCAGATCAGATGAAATCAAATTGAACCAGATATTTCTTCTTTGTTCTAGAATGTGATGATGACCAAGTTCAGATGGGTTAGAATTTC
This sequence comes from Viscum album, assembly GCA_963277665.1. NCBI lineage: Eukaryota > Viridiplantae > Streptophyta > Magnoliopsida > Santalales > Viscaceae > Viscum > Viscum album. The sequence goes on along the minus strand of OY728163.1, from coordinate 386,993,260 downwards.
TATGATTGGTAATAATTCATGTTCAACATTTCAATAATAAAAATTGAGATGATGGTATTTGAATAGGGTTTCACTGGGGAGATATTGTTGATGCTTGAGAACAACCTTTCTTGGCTGAAACTTTTAGATATTTGATGAAGAAGATGATCAACTAATGTTTGAACCACTACCACAAAAACGGATTTATGCAATGCCACCCATTAATAGTACTAAAAAAAGAACTAATAAAGGGGTTACCTTTATCAAAGCTAAAAAAGCTGATAAATGGTACTTTTAATAGAACAAAAAAAGTGTTGATAAAGGATTTTTTTAGTGCTAATAAAAGTTTTTATCACTGATAAAATGATTTTTTTAGCGCTGATAAAGGATTTTATAGCACTGATAAAAGAGGTCAATTTTTAGCACTAAAGAAGCACTCATAATCAAGGTTCTATTAAAGGGGGTCCCTTTTATCAGTGGTAAAAAAAGGGTTGATAAAGTCCCCTTTTATCAGGGCTAAAAAAACACTGATAAAAGTCAAAAAATCTACAAATTGGATGGTAGACCCACCACCCTTTCAATAGTTCTTGATCCCCCCTTTCAAAAGTGCTTAGAACCCCCCCCCCCCCCAAACCCACCCCTTTACCTATAACGCACCACTTTAATAGAGCTAGGAAGCCCCCACCCCCCACCCCCCCCCCCCCCCCCCGCTTTAACATAGTTAGGGCCTGTTTCACTCGCATGTGCGCACCCATGCTATTTTTGGGTTTTGAACCTTGGACCTCCCCTTCATGTGCGTTCACCTCTTTCACTCACCTGCATTATTCAGTTTCTTATATTATGATATATCTATATATTTATATTTTTTTTTTTGCGTTTTTATCTATATATATATATATATTTATATTTAAATACATATTTAAAATATGTTTTCTGTGTGTGTTTATAAATACATACATATATATATATTTATATATGTGTGTGAATCTATAAATATAATTATACATATTAATATTTATTTACATATATTATATATTTATATTTATTTACATATATTATATATTTATATTTATATACATATATTAGAATATATATATAAACATATTTAGGTTTATCAATACACACACAAATATATTTATATATATAAAGATTATATATACATTATTGTATATGTATATATATATAAATATTCATACATTTTTATTTTAAATAAAATGGATATTGTATTTTATTTAGATAATGTTTATATATTGAGAAATATATTTTATATGTAAATATGTTTAATTATTTATTTATAAAATTAAATTTTTATGGGTGAATATATAAAAAATATGTATATATTGTTATATATTTGATTATAAATAACATTATATTATGAAACATGATAAAATTTGAAAACCATAATATCAATATGAATGTATTCCCTAGGAATAAATTTAATCTTCACTGAAAACAGGCAAAAATACCCCCTTAAAAGTGGTTCTAATTTCATTGAATGCTAAAAAATTGGGGTACCCCAACTTAAAACTCGGTTTTGGAGAAATTATAGGCCATTTTTTACTAAAATATTGTGATATAGGTTCCTTTGTGTCACTAGTGTGTAGATGTCGTCATAGCCTTCGATTTGATATGTGGTAAAACACAAAAGGACACCTGGATCAAAAGTTATGGTTGTTTGAAGTTTGTGTTACATTTTCAACTTATTTTTGATATTATTTTGATTTTTTGATTTTTTTTATATTCAAATTTCTTATTAAAGAACTATTACTCGATAATAATTATTAAATTATAAATTTAAAGAAATATTTTTTTAATTATTTTATAATTCATTTCCACTAATTATCTTATATATTAAGTGTAAATTTCTATTTAGCCTTATCTAAAACATATTTAAAATATATATATTATATTTATATCAATATATTTATATTTATATATTTATATATTTATATATTTATATATTTATATATTATTTTTAATGAAATATATATTTTTTAAATATACCATTTATCAGTGATAGTAAAAAAAGTGCTTATAAAGGGGAGTCTTTATCAGCGCTTATAAAAAATCACTGATAAAAGGGGTCCATTTAACAGTGCTAAAAAAAGAACTGATAAAGAGGTATCTTTATCAACACTTTTTTAGTCCTATTATAAGGTGGCGTGGCATAAATCCATTTTTTGGTAATCGAAGAAACTCTTCGCCTATAATGAATTTGTATTTTTAAATCCTTCCAGTTGTAGAAAACTGTTCAAACCTATTCTTTGGGATTTCTCTTTGAGTGCATGGTGATGTCTGAAAAACACAAAATAACATCATAATTAGTCATATTGTTAGATAAAATTATTAATTTACAATTCAATTTTCAGAATCTGATGCAGAGACTTATTAGAGTTACTAGGTAGTGACAGAATGAACGAAGAAAATAACACTGTCAGTTACGATCGACATACAAACTTAGAAAATTTAGTAGGTGTCTTCAGAAAAATATAAAAGGTGTTCTCTACCATATTTTTTATGCTCATATATTTAAAGATGGGAGTGGATAGATAAAACTAATAATCTAGATTCGAGAGTAGGAACAGTTTTTGGCAAACATGAGTTAGACATCAGTGAGGGGAAAAGTTAAAGATGAAGTGGGATAAGATTGATTTTGACTCGACAGAGAAGAACCTCTCTCTCTCACTATCATTCCTTTTTCTTCTGTATCTATAATTAATTTTTCTTGTTCTTGTTTCTTGAACTAAATTTTCACAATTAATTATGTTCTTGAAGAATAAAATTGTTAGGTTTCATTTTTACTTCTTCATGTAGATTTTTTATTTTAGTTGAATCATTCTGTGAGATCGATTTAGGTTATCATATTGTTGTGCTTCTTGCAATTTTATTTTTTTCATTAGAATGTTTTGATGATATTTATTCAGACAAAGTTTATTCAAATTATTCAGTTGGATGAATCCAATTGCTGTAGATTTATATGAATCATTCTTATTTTTTGTTACTATATTGGTGAGGGAGGTTAATTCAATAGTTTCTTTTTTTATTGCAAATAAAATTAATTTCTCTATCAAGAAAAAATTAATTTAAAACCAAATAGTTTCAATTTCTATAGGAGTATCTAATCCCTATTTGTACTCTTAATTTTAACATAGTTTATGTCTTAATATATTTTAACATTGCTTCCTTCATCACCATTTTCACACATGTTCACTCTTTCAATCATCAATTTCACTCTGTGTTTTCAGCAGTTTATATCAAATATATAACCCTTAGAACATTTCACTAGCCTTCTATGTGGTTCAACCCTACTTACCACTATCTCAGTGTGTAGTAGGATTTTATAAATTTCAAATTTGATCATCACGTCAACGATCACACCATGATCAAATTTTGGTGTCATTGCTGGGGAGGGGTTGCACCAAGTTTATATGGATTTAAAACAAATAAAAATCATTTAAAAAATTTAAAAAAATAAATAAATTTTTGGAAGAATATGATGCTTGAGATGTTTTGAAATTTATTTTATTTATTGTGAGTTTGTTTATATTTTAAATCATAACTGCTACTCACTGCTATTATTTTTTGTGTTTTGTGTTGTTTAGTGTTTTCTCATACTGGTTTTTATGTTGAAGGCAAAAATATATTGTTTTTGTTAATTGTGAATTAAAAAAAATGAAACATCAAAGGGGATTAGATAAAAAAATTACTATGGTTTTTGGAGCTACTATAGGAACACTTCTTGGTAATGTATCTATTATCTTCCACAACATCTTGATAAATAAGAAGAAAACATTGAATTTTCTAAAAATGAACCCAAATTTTATTCAAACTTGAAAAAATAATGCAAAATATTTTTTCAAAATTTGATGAATTTTGTGTAGCACATAATGACAAAATGAAAAAATTACAAACTGAATCATGTGAATCATATAAAAAGGAGGAAGATCAAAAAAATGGATTTTGTGATGAGGAATATGACTTTGAAAAATTTGAAAAATGAAATTTTGGGGGAGAGTGAGGCTGAAACTAAGCAACAAACCAATTATTTGGAAGAATATGAAACTGCCTAAGAACAAAAAATAGAAATAACCAACCCTATAGATGAAGAAAATAACACTAAATAATTTTTTAAGAACTTAAGGGGAATTGAGTTAGAAATTTTTCAAAAACAACTGATGAATATTGAAGAGGAATTCTCCATTCTTTACATGATTCCTAAAATTGAATCGACATATTGTTTTAGGAGTTTTCATATTGTGATTTCTCAAGTTAAAGGGAAACTAGAAAATTAGAATTTTAATGTTAATAACTCTTCACCCTATCTTTCTAAAATTTTGAATACATAACTTATAAATTTAATTTGGGACATTTTGGAAGAGAATGACAACCTGGAAATCAATGATTATGAAATTCTTAAACATAATTTGAAAACTGATCTTCCATGTTTTAAATATTTAAAACCAAATTTCACTCAACTATTTCTTGATGAAAATGATGAATAAATGTTCTTTTAAGAGTAATTTATTGTTTAATTTTTACTCCCTTATTCTCTCATTTTTGAATCCTCTAATTAATTGTTCAATAAAATGGTTAATATTGTTTACCAACCTAGGGAAACTTGTTTAAATCTAAAATTTATTGAATCTAATTTTCTTATAACTTAATTAAATAATTCTCCCCATGAAATTGAATTATAACACTCAGTAGATGTTGATTTAGGGGATTAACTCCTGGAATTAAATCTTAACTAAAAGTTTGATCACACACTTAATGGTATAAGTGGAAATAATTTTTCTAAAGCAATGGTAGATGATTTTCTATTTTCAGATTAGGAACTATTGGAAGAGATTTATAATATGGTGAAACCTGGTTTTGTGGATGATCAAAAAAATTATATTCCCTATTTTTCACACCATTCCTCTACTGATATGGGTGTCTAATGTTATTTTAATGTTGGTATTAGTTTAGAAGAGGAAACCTTTATTATTGTTAATTCAAAAATTGCTTAAATCACTTTTAAAACCCCCTTCTTGAATCTATTTCTATAAACTCATACTTGTGCACCCTTATTTTCAAAAAAAATGATGTTATTTTTTAGAGATAAATCTTTGGGTTTAATTCCACACATATCTAAGTTTCTATTTCACTATTTTCCCTTCAATAAATATCTAATTTTTTCAAATCCAAATTAATATCAAAAGTGGATCGCACAAATTCCAAGAGTGACCCTGGTGATTTTTTTTCATGTTTGTGAGCTTAGTAGCTTCCTAGAATAGATTTAAGGAGTTTCTTATTTTTAACCTAAGTCTTAAGCTCTTGAAAACACAAGGAATATAATCTTGGTGATGTATTTTCTTCTCTATTTGGATATATCTTCAAGTAGTCCCTTGATGATAAATAGTGCCTCATGGGGATTTTTACAGCAAATGAGAATTTTGTTTCAGTTTTCATAAGTCATGGTGCCCATAAATATCAGTTAAATGTAAAAAATAAATGGAAAATCACATGTTGAGGTTCCTACCTCAGAAACCACATCCTCCTAATGACAACGATTAGTTTTTAGGAAAGTCCAACTAGGGGATTTAAATCTAGTAAAGCATGGGTGGAAACCTATGATTTAATAAAAACATTTTTTTATTTTCTTTGTAATAAAATTCCTCATCGACATGGTAAGTGAACAATCACGTTTTTTATCCTGCTTATGAGGATTGGTATTAACTGACACTCTCACTATAATCTTGATCTCGTTTTTTTATTCTCAATATATGAGTTCAATGTTTTTTATTTTTGAATTTTTAAGGTACTTCTGATGGAAAGATTAAGTGTAGCTGACATGATTAAGGAGGGTGATTTTTTTTTGAACTGTGAAGAAACAATGAAACAATATTTAGGGGAGTTAATTCTTTACTCTACTTGAATATTTAGTTTTCGAAATCGTTGTCTACTTCACGAAAATTTTATTTTTAATTATTCTCATTCTTATAAATTATGTTATGGGGAAATGTTTTGATGTTTGAAATTTATTTTGTGATTTTGTTAAGAAATGTTGCGTGTTTATCTTGGTGTAATCTACTTTGTTGAAAACTAGTTTGAACCAATTTCTTAAAATATTACTTGGAACCCTTTAAAATAAAGTTTGACTCCATTTTATTCTTTAAGTGAAATAACTTATTAACATTATAAATGTTTTCTCTTATTTGTAATAATTTATTCTATAACTATGTCAAAGCATAAACATTTTTAAATTCTATTTTGTATAGTGCTGAAAGTTTATGAAAAAAATATTATTAAACTGTATTGTTTCCTTTAAAAATGTCATTGAATTACTTAATTGAAAATTTTTTATGAACCAAAATGCTTAATAATTTTCTTTGATGTTGATATTCAACTTTAAAGATAAATTTGAGTTTTATGTGTGGGGGATAGGACCTTTTTTAATGAGTTTAACTATTCTTTAATGAAAATCCCATCAAAATCCATAATTTTAAAATAAAATGAGTTTCTTAATATTATATTTATATTTTCAGTGGTTCAAATTCTTTATTAAGATTAAAAATTTTGATTCCACTTTGAGGCGGTGAATTTGTATTACTCAATGAATTTAATTAAGCAAATTATTTTTATTTCTCTTTTGAAAAGTTTTCATCATAGTAAAATTTTTGTGGAATGTTTTAAAACTTTAATTTGATTATAACTTTTTGGTTTGAATCAAACTCATAACATACACATCCAAATAGACTATTAAATAAAAATCCAGATACTGATTAAGCTTATAATCTTTTGTTATTTCATTCTTTAATTCTTGAATATGATGGATGGATTATTTATTCTCCTTATAAATATTAAACTCGCTCATCCAAAGAGAGTGTATATTTATTATTCCTTTTATTTATGTGTGTCGGTTGAATAGGAGGTAAAGAGAAGTTTGAACTTCTAGTTGGATGTAAATTGAATTTTGTTTAATTATTTTCAATATTTTCAATTTCAATCACTTTTATAAAATAGAAACCCAATTTTGCACTAAAATTATTTGATTTAAAAGTGGGAATTAAAATTTTTAAGATAAGAGAGTCCATAGAGGAAAATTTATTTGAAAACTAATTCATTGTGCAATTTCAATTTATCACTTTTAAGATTTAAGTTTCTCTACTAAAATTTTCTATTTAATTTATTGATGAAAAGATATGCTTATGTGTGGGGGAATTTTATTTGGCTCTTATTTGATGCATTTTTTTCACATCATTTTTGTTGTTTTTTATGTATATTTAATGTTAAAACAAGTATTTTGGTGATTAATTATAATATTATGATTTATATACTAAAAATTAGTTAATTTTTTATTATTTTGAAAAATATTTTTAATTTAATTCTTGTATAGTGTTACTATGATGATCTTAATTTATTTTATTTTTCTATTTTTTTACTATGTGATAGAGGATTCGTGTAGAGATTATCGTCGCAGGTTTTTTGAGAAGAGAAATTTCATAACAAAATTAGCAGTCATATATGATAAGTATTTTCTAGTATGATAATTTAATGTCACATAAGAGAATCATGGGTAAAATAAATTGATTAAACATAAGATAATTTTAGGTAAAATTGTAAGAAAAATATACTCTTTCTTATGATAATTAGTGGATCTATGCAGTAAAATGATCCTCGTATAAGATAATTTCCATTACATAATGGTTTGTATGTAGTGTAGGGAATTTATCTTACGCATTGCTTAAGATAAATTCCCCTACCCTAAAAACTAATAAGATCAATAAAAGGAAGACTTATTTTGGGTTTATTAATATGGAAGATGGAAAACTTGAACAAGCTCAATCTGAGACTGTTGAAGGAATAAGTTTTTGGAGAGAGATAAAAATAAGATAAAGAACTAGGGTTCTTAAATAGGGAAGCAACTAAGTATGAAGAATGTTTGTATCCAAATGAGCTGATTTTTCAACTGAGCCAGCCAAGTCTCCTAATGTTGAACCACTTTCTTGACGTATGCTACAATGAATCCCATCGCCCATAAAATGTCAAGCTAAAGGGTCAGATATGATGAAATCAACTCAAACCTAAAAAAAATTCTTTTTTAAAGAATCTAATGATGATTGGGTTCAAATGGGTCAAATTATTTATGAGTTACACTAAGTTAGCTTTGATTTTTTAGGAATAAAAATCAATTTGATGGTTTTCGAAGGGGGTTTCATCAAGGAGATGCTGATGATACCCAAAAAAAAACTTGTGTGGATGAAACCTTTATATCTTTTATAAATAAGATGATTGGATAAAGTTTATACTATCAAAGACATACAAAATCCAACTAATTTTATGTTGCCATTGATTTTTTATTGATATTGGTTGAGAATGATGATTTTACCCACTGATGTATATCAAATTTTTGGTTGAAGTTTTGGGTGAGTATCCATATTGGGAAGGCCGCAAGTGAACAAGACGATGAATATATGATCTAACTTTGATTTTGAAGCAACTCATTATTATAGATAAGGGTTTCCCTGATGCATCACTAGTAATGAATTTTTCTTTTCAAAGCCTTCCATTTATTGAAAACTCCTCAAACCAATGCTCTGGGATTTCTCTTAGAGGTCATGGTAAAGGCTAATGAAGAGATGACGACATTTGAAGTATTCATTGTGTCAAATTAAATAATTAATTTCTAGTGAAGTTTTTATAACTGGATGTAGATACTTGTTAGAGTAACCAGGTAGTGACAGAATTTAAGAATAATATAAAACTATCAATGGTGACCACCATGTAAACTTATAAAATTAAGTTGGTATCTTCAGGAAAAAAAAAAGGAGGACTCCACCATTCTTTTTATGATCACATATACAAAGGCAGAAGTGGATAGCTAACACTACCCCAGAGTCAAGAGTAGGATAACTTCTTGGTGATCATGAGATTGACTTCAATGAGGTGAAATGTTGAAGATAAAGTAAGAAGTGATTATTTTCAACTTGATAGAGAAGAACCTATCTTTGTCTCTCTTTCCTTTTTCATATATATATCTAATTCATTTAATGAGTGTTTTCTTGAACCAAAAATTCACAATTAATTCTATTCTTTAGGAATAAAATTGTTAAGTTTTAGTTTTAATTATTCACATAAATTTTTCTATTCATATGAATCTTTCGGTGAGATAGATTAAGATTAACATAATGTTTTTCTTCATCCAATTTGATTTTTCTTAATTAGAATCTTTTAGTGAGATCGATTCTGATGAATTTTATTCAAATTATTCAGTTGTATGAATCCTGTTAGTGGCAACATATGGTAATCATTCTTATTTTTGGTTAAAATCCTAGCAAGGGAGGTTAATTCAATAATTTATTTTATTATTTCACATATAATTAATTTCTACATAAAGAAGAAATTCATTTAAAACAAAATAGTTTTAATTCCTCTTGTACAACATAATCCTTGTTTTCTCTCTACTTCTTAACATAGTTTAACTCTTAATAGATTTTAACATGGATTCCTTCATCATAATTTTCACACATGTTCACTCTTTTAATCATCAATTTCACTCTATGTTTTTAGTATTTTAGGTTAAATATAAATCCCTTTGAACATTTCACCATCCTTCTCTATGGTTTGACCCTACTGTCTACTATCCTAGTGTCTAGTAGGAGTTTATAAATTTCTAATTTGACTGGTGCATCAACGGTCACAATATTATCACTTAACTACTTGGACTTGAAGGTTCTAAGGTGTAGTGGAAGTAGTTTGTTCAATGCCCAAAAATGTTTTTCATCGATTTAAATGGATAAAATCCAAAGAAAAATACAATGCATCCCTAAAATATTCATTGATAGGTTCCTTTTTCATTTAATTTATGATTAATTTAAATCAATAATTTCCTCCACTTTTTAATTATTCTTATTATTGATGAATTTGGTTTTTTTCTTTTATCACGTAATCAGAGTGGTTTAGAATACAAACCAAAATTCCTCTGGTGGTATTAATATGTGCTCCATGAATCTCCAAACATTTATCTTGGTATTCCAGGTGTTATCATGGAGTAACCAATCATATTTCACCATTTTTTATTGATTACAAAAAATATTATCTCTCGTTCCCTCATTCACGAGATAAAAGAGGGCAATTATTTGCTTGTTCTTGAGAGTTATTTTTAAATTTATCTTAATAATGAGAGAATTTTCTTTGAGACAATATGTTATGAAAATAATTAATTTATCCTCTTAAACTGATATAAATCTGATTATATACTTAGGGTTAAATAATTAGTAATTTTCCAAAGTTCTGTTATCAAATTATTAATTCTAAGAAAACCCTCGGTCAAATAATAATAATAATATTATTATTATTATTATATTATCATGATATGTATTAAACTCATTGATTAATATATTATCTTTTTTGTACCTTTAATTTAGTCCATTAGTCCTCCTCAGTACTTTTCAAACCTTGTATAATAAATATTTATTTATATATATATCCTTATATTATTCATTCAATAGTTAAGTAAATATTATACTCACTAAACTTATGAATAACTATTCATTTTAAAATTAACTTAACTAATTAAAAATTTATAGTGATTTATTCACTAAACATGTGAATTAATAAATATTTATTAATACCTTTCGAAAAATAAACAAGAGAAAAAATATTATTATATTGAATAACATGTTAGTAAATATGTATTTAATATTCAACTCACATATATTCTAAAATCAAATAAATAGTGATTGAATTTATGTTATCAACATAACTTTAATAAATATTTTTCCACAACCTAAAAATAACATTTATTCTTAATATTAAATTCAAACCGAATGTTACTATGATTCTGAATACATTTAGTGTGTGACTCTCTAGGCCACTTTCTCAAGAGAATTGGGAAAACAATATTAAAATAGAAGATTAACATCAAGAAACACATCTAGGGACCCATAGAGAAAGTAGTAAATTTCATAACAACAACAACCTCATAAAACACCAACTGTGTAATATAATCCTTTTGTCTTGATATCTCATCAAGTCAGTTTCATACTTCTATCATCAACTTAAATGCTTGATTTAAATTCCTTGACTCTTTAAAATGAACTCATTGATGAACTACCATAGACATGGATTAAATAAGACATTTCTATTTTAATGAAGGGTATAGAGATATCTTCATTAATTAATTTGGAGTATCCAAATCCTTTTTTGACTTATTCAATTAATGCCATGTCACTTATGAATTACCTAATTCATCCTACAAATCTGAAATCATTTTTCATCATAGTATTAATGAATATATCAAAATATGTGACTCATGATAAACGTTAATAAAAATATCAAGGTAAAGGACCAATACATATATATGTAAATAGGAATATCCAATGACACGTATGATATTTGGAATTCCTATTAGGGGGTTTGTCCTCGTAATCTTCTCTCTTGGAGATTACTAAGTTCTAACATCATGATAAAAGGTCTCAATTTATTATGAGCCTTCAACGCCTAATAGTTAAACATAATCTATAGTCCATCAGACTAATGTTATTTATGTCATATTGCATGAATAAAAGAATTTTACAACATTTCAAGCCTCTCATTATAGAAAGGAACTGATATAACCATTCGATGAGATAAATAATCTAAGTAAATTATCATATTTATGTCATACTGAATAAAAATCATCATGTTATAAGATATTTAATAATATTCTTGTAATTGAAAGTACAAGTTTAGTTGGTTTCAAGGTACCAACTTAAATATAATCTCACTATCACTATATCCAATTTCTAAATAACAAATTATTATCTCTCACATGATAAACATTCTTATTATAAGTTATTTCTATAAATTCTTGGTCTTACACATTACCTTGAAGTTATTTTTCATAATATGACTTCACCCATTTGATAAAATACCTTAAGAAGTGATATTGTAACATCCTGACCCAAAATCCACTCAATCAGTACCTTGGTCTAATGGTATCGTGTAACCTTAGGTGCACCTCTCTATACGCTAGATGTTGTCGACCAGTAGTGAGGTTCAATTAGAAGTCTATGGGGATATTATACCCTCTGGTCAGAGTGAAAACACAATAGAAGTAAAGTAAATATCATACTAAACATAATATCAAATATAAACATATAGGAAAGTGACAAATACCTAATAATAATTAATCAATAACCATGATGATACAAAACAAATGTTAGTTCCATGCATACATGCCCAATATAACCAATAGTTAATAAAAGTATACAAAAGTAAAAAGACCCAAAATTGCATGAATCTCCAAAAGTGGTTTGATCTCTTATGAGACTCCCATATCCCCACTCCATCCTAACTAATAAATCAAATATCTATCATAGGTTTCTTTCTTTTTTCTTGGATTTCAATTATGAATTCTTCTTGAGTACTAAAATGAGGTCTAAGTAAGGTGTGAGGACAACTCAGTAGGCCACCACCAATGATGTCCCTAAATAAATATAGTCTGAAGAAAAAGTGTGTGTGTTATTTATTTAATTAAATAATTTAAAATATTATTAAAATAAATAAAAAGAAGCTCTAAATTCATCCTCCACAGTGACACCTGAGGTTAGACCTACTTGTTTCGGCTAGTCACATATGTCTCTTAGCATGCCGCGATGACCATTGAAACCCATATACCCATGGAGTATCACAACCACACATAAGCGTGTTTATTTTAGGTATCATAAGCCACCCAATAATGGTTGTTTTCATAGTTATCAAATACCACCCAGGAATGGGTGTTTTTATATTTATCATGGACCACCCAAGAATGGGTGTTTTCATAGTTATCACAGACCACTCAACAATGGGTGTTTTCATAGTTATCACATACCACCCAAGAATGGTTGTTTTCATAATTATCATAGACCACCAAAGAATGGGTGTTTTTATAGTTATAATAGACCACCCAATAATTTTTTTTGTCATACTTATCATAGATCACCTAAGAATGGGTGTTTTCATATTTATCACGGACCTCTCAAAACATGGTGTTTTCTTAGTTCTAGACATGATCTCTCAATTACATTTCATAAGCTACCATTTTATAAAAAACATATAAAACTATGGAATATTTCCTTATTCACTAACTTAAAAAATTAAATTATGTCCAAACACGTTTCATCATAGTCCATTTCTAATTACCACTCTCAATTATAACACAACCACTCTGATTTTAATTTTCTAAAACAATTTCATAAGTATACTAACTAATTCAAGGTATTCCCATGTAATCACCATACCATTTTCAATTATCAAATTAGGGTAGTATGTATCAAAGAATTATTATGTTTTAAAATAAGAATCAAATTATGAGGTAATTCATACAATGTCGGCATGACACAAAATGCAAGAACTAAAGAAAGGTAGGCAAGACTATGGAAGAAAGTTAGGGACCACCTACCTTAGTCCTAAAGAAGTCCACTCATCCAGTATTAGACTTTGGTTTGGATTGAAATTGGATAAATTTGGGAATTAAATAAAAGGTCTAAAAAATATTTAATATTATAAAAACATGTCAAAAGATCTCTTAGTAGTGAAATAAATAAATAATGGACACAATAGGACTCATATTAATACCTATAGATCTTTATTTCACTTGGAGGAAAAAATGAACCAATTGTGCAAGAGATCCATTAAGTATTTTAAAGGAGGGGTAAGAGGCAATGAGAGGTGTATAATAGTAGAATAAGTTCCAAAAATCTCAAGGAAGGGGTTAAAAGGTCCAAGGGGAAATGTACCAAACTACGCCATTTAAAAAATACCAGGATACCTCCATCGAGTCATTGACCTCATCCAGTGAGCTGGTGGAATAGTGGCTAGCCAGTGATCCCAATACCCATATGGGGATGTTGGTTTTCAATTGGATTAATGATGGTTCTGTACAAGCTAGTATGTGGTAGTATAATGTTTTTCTGTATCCCCCTACCTCATCTGAATCACCCGAATGCTTTTGAGATCCATAAAACCCTTTAAACACTCATGAAAAATCCAAGATTCTCAAAGAACACCTCATTTATAAGTCCTTACTCAAGTCTTATAAAAATTTAAATATATTCATACCTATATAAAGGTTCAGGATCTTACAACCTTCCCACTATATAACAGTTCATCCCCAATCTGTATCATTAAGCATCACTGGTCCAAATCACTGATCCTTTTCAAAATTTCAACTATCCCCACCTATAGGCATATACATCCCTTGTTTCTAAACATGATAGTGTAATATCCTTGGTGACACCTATAATAATACACAACCATCCACCTTAAACTCAAGTCATTGAAGAAGTTTTTTCTTATATGACCTCTTCCTACCCCGGGTAGTTGTCATTTATTTTCAACATTAACAAAACCCACTCCAAGGTCTCTCATAAGAGAATTATTCTAATGTTTTTTATTTTCTCACCCTCTCATTAGTTATGGTCATGCCAAAATACTTATGAATAATATCTATTTCTAAACACCTCAATGACCTTGGAATCATGGTGCTAATTATCAAACCAACTCAACCATGATTCCCCACTTCCAATGGCATTCCAGAGTTCTTTATTTACTAGCATCACACCTCATAGATTGATTTAATTGGCCTAAACCAGATAATTATCACCAAAAACGAAATATAAAAGAATATTATCACCTCTAGACTAATTATAACATGATTATTTTCCTCCATGTCCACATATATGTGGCCCTTAAGAACATTAAAGTCTTAAGGACTTGATCACCTATTTTAAATTGTTTCCTGATGAGAAATTTTGATTGTAACACCTTCCCATCATTCCAAAAAAAAAAAGTGGTAATCAAGTACCGATCATACATATTCTACCTAAAACTATACAACTGACACCTATACTTATATTTTCTTCTATAAAACTGAATAATCTCTAGGCAGGGTTCAACAACATGTCACTTCCAACATTCATCAAAAACTGGTCAAGAAAGCACCATGCGTTCAATTAGCCCATGGTGTCCTCCTTTCCATAAGACTTCCTTATTACTGATCTATGAGAATGATCCTTCTTTAAATATTCCATCATCCCAACAATATCATTCCCATGATTAATTTGATTCTCATACTCCATCAATAACATGGTGCCTCATGCAACCTCTCTCTAGTTTTATTAACAATCCACCATCATACACCTGGTCACAAAGGGTTTACTCCTAGATCAAAGACTAGTCTCATTACAACCACGACCCTATATACATAGATTTTACACTTTATATAGGTGATACAATACTCCCCACTATAGGCATGTCCTCATTATCACTTCAATAGAATCAAAATTCTAATCTCCATAGCCCATGATCCGTTTATTTCCAACCAAAAAACTAAATGTAGCGATTGTTCTCATAATACAAGAACCACCATAACACATCATTACCCCATTCCCACTCATGGGTATTTATCCTCAACATCTTCTTGATTCCCATTAATAATGAGGGTCATTCTCTCAAATGGAAGTGGTTCACTCCCCACCATAAAACTTTACTTATAACACCCCTTGAGAGCTACCTTAACCGGTTCGATATTAGCATATATTGGTTTCCCCAAGACACAATCAACACTTTCTAAAACACCTATCACTACTTCCAAGTTCAACCTATGTCAAATGCACTGCAACACCTTCATCGATTCATAAGTTCACTAAAAATTTCACCAGTCACATCACTTCAAAAGGAATTCACTAAATGAAACTCATATGTACATATGACTCTCTACCAAGTAGTCATGAACTAATTCTACCTATGAAAATAACACCATTGAACTGCTCGAGTTATTCTAAGGACATTAAGGATACTGAACAAAACTAAACATGACCAATTTTACTAATCCAAAACCCAGTATTCCTCACACGTAATCAGCATATATCCCCTTGAATCTATTTAAAAGAAACATTACTCACACTTTCCACCTAATTACATGACTCGATGGTACCATGCTTATCCAGTACTCACTTTCCACCTCTATCACATTGACACCTAGGGGGCACACACTCCCACTATTACCAATTATGGAACCCAAATAAAGATTCCATGAGTCCTATATTACCAATCCAAGGCTCAAAATCCTAATCAAACATCTAACTATAACTCTATGACTATAAATATTATCTACCTAAAAAACCCTTGTCACTCCTTTAAAATATTATTCACCACATCATACCCTAATTCACTACATGATCGCCTGTCACTTATGTGTCATTCCAAAACCAAATAAGTCTACCCATGATTCAACTATCGTGGACCAAATAATTTGTGTTAAACACTAACTATCACATAAAAACCACACCATAAACCAATAGGGCCATAAATCAAAATGATCTCACCCCTCACTCAGCCATAAAACCAAAACATAATTACTTAGGGTTTTTCCATGACCATTATTTCACCATTAACTTGATATCACCTACCGTGAATCGATCCCATATACTGAATAATACTCACAAGATTCATGTATCTAAAGTATCCATTACACTAGGCTAACCTCTCTCAAGGTTCACCCTCAATCACCAATGTATCGAATCACCCCCTATATCAGGTCACATCCTAATGACCACTAGGATCTCACACCTAGCCCCTTATATTAGGTCTTACACAAGACACCGCTCATAGGTAGCACTGATACCCCCATTTCAAAACACATGACATATAACATGATAAAACCAACCACTTACTCTAGGGGATCACACACCCACAAATTAAATTATCGTCACTATAATCACATAAAAAATCATCCTCTACAGAGTCTTACACCTATCCTAGTTTAAGATTAACCCATACTACCCACTCTATGATTAAGAAAAAACCAATACGGGGTCACAATAGTCATGATTTATTAAGGCGTAACACACTTATCAAGATCAAAACCCAATTGAAGACACGAATATTATATAATTTTTCTATTTAATACATCATCCATCTATAAAGGTCTTATAGATCGGGTTCTCTCTCTACCCCCATTCACCCATTCCCAAGTCAGGTCATGCATAATATGAATATTTTTAAACATCATGATATAAATAAAGTGATAAAAAACCTAAGACCTACTTTTCCTTATATCACATATAACAATAAAATTGATCTCATAACTTAGAACTATTAATAGCCCCACTACCCATACACAAGTTCAATTCAAGTACATAATGCTTGTATGTCATCATGTTCATTTAAGGTTCATTATTTCCTTAATCCATTTAAAATTTCACCATTTATCTTTATTTTACTTTAATTAAAGATTTATTAATTTAAGTGAAATTATATATAAATTAAAATATATGTTTTTATGTAACATGTTATCTTTTAGGACCCGTTGTTTATTAAATATCGTATATCATTATTCCCCATAGGATTCACATTTTAAATATTTCTTTTATTTATAAAAATTCCATGTATCTAACCATTCATTATTTATTTGGATATCACATTCTAGGTTCTATTCAAAAGTTATAAGGTAAAACACCTTATAAGTTTATGACTAACACTTTATTTAACCAATAACATCATTTAACAAATCATTTATAGCTACATAATTAAAACATGACACTATGGGAGTTGGTGAAGTAAGATTATATCGTAGACTTATATGGGAAAACACCATATAAATCAATATTAACACATTAAATAACCAACCCTCTCAACCATTTTATCGCATAGGTAGATATAAGCTACTGGTAGATATAAATTATAGGTGGTATATAAAACACCAACATATATAAATCATAGGCGACTTTGAATCACAGGAAAACTATGGATTACATATAAATCCTACATGCCTAGCATGATGCATGAACTTACACACCCACTTGTCATAGAGGCCAAGAGTAAAAATATCATAAATCTTAATCAACACTATGTGCATCCCTTTTTGTTAAAATAAAATAAAATTGTAACAAAAAAATCCAATTATAATTATTCCATCCCATAGAAACTTGATTCTTCCCCCATATGTGGGTTAGCTACTCCTTGGAACATTCCCATCAACAAGCCCAAAAATGTTCAATTTTCTTTTCTATCATTCAAAAATATTAGAAAAAAAATAAAAGGATCCTTTGATACCACTTTTTAATATTTCATCCTACAATTCACTCAATTAGTTCCCCATACTGGTGGTACTATATAACCTCAGGCACACCTCCCTATATGCTAAAGGTTTTTGACCAAATATGAGGGTTTATGAGAAGGAATTAGGGAGACAATACCCACTATTTAGAGTTAAAACACAACAGAATTAAATGAAATATCATATACCACATCACATTATAGATAAATGTCTAGGAAAGTTCCAAATACTAGATCATAATAAAGTGATAACCATGATGATACAAAATAAAAGTCAATTCCATACATATATTCCTAATATAACCAATAAGAAACAAAATTATACAAAAGGAAAACAATCGAAATCTATAAGAATATTAAAAAAAATCTAAGATACATCTTGTTGACGCTCCTTTCGTCACAGAATCTAAAGATCGGAAAAGGTGAATATCTGAGCTCAAAGTGATTCAACCTTTGAAGAAAACATCAAAAATCGACAAAGGCATGAACAAAGGATCAAAAGCAACTGCATCGCGCAAGTTATATCACTGTCGCGCAAGTACACTTGCGCGACGCCCTTGGTCGCGCAAGTGACTTGCGCGCCCTAAGTGATAACCGCCCGGTAACCGCCCAGGGCCTTCTTTTTCCTATAAATAGACCCTGTGGGCCCCCCATTCGAGAGGATCTTTTTCCAGAAACTCGGATTGAAGCTCCCAACTCCCAAGTCTCTTCTCAAAGATTCCGGAACACTTTTAAGGTAGTTTCTTACCTAGAACGGAAGATCTAAAGAGAAGGAGGAAGGCCTAAGTGTTGAAACTCAT
This sequence comes from Viscum album, assembly GCA_963277665.1. Lineage (NCBI taxonomy): Eukaryota > Viridiplantae > Streptophyta > Magnoliopsida > Santalales > Viscaceae > Viscum > Viscum album. The sequence continues at coordinate 386,974,415 of OY728163.1, read as the reverse complement.
CAACACGTGCGCGCCTGAGTGGTCACCCCTTAAGGGAAGTGACCACACTTGCGCGCCGCCTTATTCCTTCAATAGAACTTGCACGTCCCTTTTCTGGAAGAACCACAAGAGGATTCTAAAGGGATTAATAAAGAGTCGCTCAAGTATTCTAATGCTGGTTGAAAATCGCGCAAGTACCCCACATGTCGCGCAGGTATACCTGTGCGACCAAAACTTGCGCGCCCACGCAAGACTTGCGCGCCTTTCAAGACTTGCGCGCCCCTAACTTTTTTGGGTGCCCATCTTGCCCATTTTACCCCTCTTAAGCCATTTCACCTTTCCTATTCAAGATTTAGTCTTCAAGATACTCTTCAAATCCATTTATGGCATGATTTCTTGATTTGACTTCCTTATTTGAAAGGAATTCTGTGGAATATCTCTAAAAACATAGTGATTTATACATATTTATGTCACCAAAGATTGAGAGTTCATTCATTCAACCTAATACTTTAAGATGACAGAATCCTTAACCTGGGTCTCCTTTTTTAGGAATAATCCCCAGTTATAAGTCCTTTAATCTGGGCATCTTCCTCAGGAGTAAGTCCCAAATTCTTAAAGTTCCCAAATCTGGGCATCCTCCTCAGGAGTAAGCCCCAAACCTTAATTCCTTAACTTGGGTATCCTCCTCAGGAGTAAGCCCCAATCATAATCCTTTAATATGGGCATCCTTCTTAGGAGTAAGCCCCAAGTCCTCTAATTTTGGGCATCCTTCTTTGGAGTAAGCCCCAATCTCAAATATGGGCATCCTTCTTAGGAGTAAGCCCCAAGTCCCTTAATTTGGGCATCCTTCTTAGGAGTAAGCCCCAATCTCAAATATGGGCATCCTCCTCAGGAGTAAGCCCCAAACCTTAATCCCTAACCTGGGTCTCCTTTTCAGGAATAAGTCCCAATCATAATCTTGGGTTTCCTTTTCAGGAGTAAGCCCCAAGTCCCCTAATTTCTCTTTAACCAGTCCTAATTTATGTTTGATCTGGGATTCCTTCTCAGGAGTAAAACCCAGTTATCAATCCTCTCCTAATTTGGGTTTCCTCTTCAGGAATAAGTCCCAAATTAGAGGATTCAAATCTCCATGAAGAACATATACCTTTATGGACCTTGTTCCTGGATTTTCTCCCTAAAGTAAATCCTCTGGGCAGTCATACATACATAAGCCCCAAACCATTTCTTATGATTGCATCTTTCATGGCACAATTGTCTAAATTTTACTAATACCTCTTGTTTCTCACACCGAGCATGACTCACGTGAGCTTAGAGTGTAAAAGTAATTGTGACATCCTGCTTTGAGCCATCAATCATAAACATCATACCCTTATTCAAACTACGTGGGTTCTGATTCCTTTTTCAAAACAAAGGATACGTAGGTAGCCCATCTATGGGTTCAATCCCAACTCTGAAATAATTCATTGTCCTTCTGAATGACAATAAACTTCAAGTGCCCCACTGAGTGGCTTTAAAACTAGCCTGGTCATCATAATGACCAAGAGACTTTTATATGAATGTTTTGAAGGTTACCATTGATCAAGAATCTCTAAATAGATATAGATGATTCTCTATTGATGAAGAACCTCGAATACATATAAAAGATTCTCTAAATTTATTACATATTTAATCATTGATTGTCAAAACTAAAGGAAAATCTCATTTTATACTTGGTAATGTAATAAGGATTCACGAAGATAACTTAAATCTATAAAGAGAGTCCCGGAATAGACAATAATTCCCCTCAAAAAGGTGTGATGAGTCCGACCTCCCATCCTCTCGACCAATGCAGATTCCTAAGCCTCATCATTCCACAAGCTAATGAGCGCCTACCTTTGGAAACTAGGTCCAAACGGATGTGGAATCATTGGATGTTTCCAGTTCTACGAACAAACCCGCTAGAAACTGATCGGAACGTTTGAATCTCCCATCCAGGAGGTCATCCCCGAATTCCGTGCGAAACAAAAATGGTGAACCCGACGTGAATACTTAACCAAGTTAAAATGATGTTTTACCTATTTGTTAAGCCCCTATTTAAAACTCAATAAGAGGGCTAACAAAAACAATCATTGACATATGTGCTCGTCCAAAGGATGAAGTAGCTGAGTTTATCTTGATTACATCTGTTATATCAAAAAGGCACTCTTTTCCAAGATTTTCTGTATTTTCATAAATGGTTGCTCGCAAATTCACATCTATTAATACTGCTGCTGCAAATACCACTGCTGCTATTCCTACTGGATCGTCATCCTCTCTGAGGATGACATCACCTACTCAGCGTCTTCAATGCTGGGTATCAAATGCGCTGGTTAAGGAGTACCGTCAACACGGTACCATCCCAGCTCTGGAGGCTGCCCGACAGGCCCTCCAAGTAAATAACTCACACAGGTCGTCCGGACAACGATGACCAGTGATTAAGAAGAAGGCGGTGCTGACTACCGTCTCCAACCGTTTCGGGTCGTTATCCCCGGAACGCAATTTTCATTCACTCCCTTACTCTGAGGAAGTGAATGAGCAGGTCCCGTAGGGCCTTAATTCAAAAAGACAGGAGTCCTTCCCGAGGGCTCCCATCAACAATCGTCGCCAGACTCGTGCGGTAGTGCACCCTCAACATGATGAGGGTACCGACTCCAGGCATTCATCTCAGGTTCCTCGAACCCGAGCAGGCAAGATAAACTGCCAGAGACGGAATCCGGTTGACAATGGGTAGGTTGTCATCCCTGCCATCTCCCGAGAAGTCCACCAATCTAACTTGGTGTCAAATAACGAGCAAGCACACACACCTGTCCTTTTTAATTCCGCTGTCTAGAAGACTCGTCTGGCAGCATCACGCCAATCCCGCTAGGCAATTCCGGCGGAGTACTATAGGCAGGAACATACACCTGCTTATGCATCACCAGTTAGTCAGCAGGCTCTTCTGACTACATATGATGGATCTCGTCAACCGCGTTTGGTGAAGTGTAATCAGCAGGCACATACACCTGCTAATACTAATCAAGCCTACCAACAGTCTCGCTTGGTAGCGCACGGAGAAGTCAGTCGGAAAGCTCCAATGACAAACAGGAGGCAGACTCAACTCTCTGCCTCCACACTTGAGTACTGTCAGGATTCACTGACAGGAAAAGGAGGACAGGAGCAGGCACATACACCTACTCCAAACCCGAAATGGACGTATATTCTCGTTCCGGTGGCTGAAGTCACCAAGCATATTTTGTCAATGGTGAAAGAGCAGAAGAAAATTCATGTTCATATTTTGGATGCTTGCCAGGATATCATAACAGCTTCAGCATCATCTCAGGGATAGACACATAAATCTATCCCTAGCAGTGGAGTGACACATCAACGATTCACTCCGGAACAGACAAACACATCTGTTCCAGTCCACGAGGGTCATGGGGAATACTCCCCCATATCATACGGACAACCAAGTCAGGCACATACACCTGATTTGAGTGGAAATCGTCAGCCTAACCTGACCATCTTTCCTGATCAGGCACATACACCTGCTCAGAGTAACCACTTTCATCAACAAGTGGTTTCCAAAGCGAGTAAGAAGGCATCTAAGAAAAAGATTCGCCCAGCACAGTCAGGAGATCAAAGGCCAATCTATAATAAGGCCTTGCTCGATGCTGGAGTTCTTGAAGCCCTCAGACATTTATCTGTCGGAATTCAAGATTCTACTCCCTCAGTTCCCAATAATGGGAACATTAATTCTGAAGGTCTTCAACAGACACTTCCTCATGAAGGCTTGCTTCATGAAAATTCGGTCAATCTTGAAGTTTCTTCTTCAGATGAGAGCCACAAGAACCCTCTGTGTGGTCAGAAGACCAAGGATCAAGAGATCTCATCTTTTGTTGTAACCCATTATGGTGGTCCTCCCCATGATGATGAATTTCGCTGTGAAAGTCCTCTCCGCAGTAGTGATTCACATTGCCTGGAAAATACTCCAGTGGACAATGTAGTGCCGAGGAAGCCCTCTTATCTTGAGGCACTTGCAAATGCGAAACCAGTCATGTCTGATGCTTTATCGCTAGCAAGTGAAATACTTTCTCAATCAGAATATAGCCCAGGGTGTAGGTAATTCTCCGAACCACCCCTAAGTCATGAATCTTCTAGTTTGATCAATGATCTCTCTATCAATCTTGTTGAATCCGATGAAGCAACAAGGAAACACCAACTCTGGTCAAAACAGGTAGAAGAATATTCATTTAATGATAAAGAGGAAATGCTGAACATGAGGAAAAAACTGGCAAAAGGTGAGGTACCATTCATGTTTTGGCCTTTGGCTGACTCCCAGTATGATATTCCAAAGATGTTGACGGATGATGGAATCCATGATATTCGTCTCAACATATGGAAAACTCTTTTTCAATTGAAGAAGAAGGTATTATCTTATGATGAATATGAAAATCATCTTAAGATAATAGAAGGGCTACAACGTCAGATTGATTTGGCATCTCTATCAGTCTCTCGGTATCCGAAGGCTGAAAAACAGCAGAGAACCCTTCAACGTTCATGCCTTGGTGCACTAAGAAAATTGTGTCAGTTAATTGCCAATGCTCCATCTGATGTTCGTATCAGAGGATGGGGTATTCACGGAGCACCACATTTCACAGTGCTTTCCAGTCAGCAAAGACCACCGAAAATGGTCTCATGCAATGTTATTTCCCATGGCCGGCCACAGTCAATGGGCTTTGTTCATAATCAAAATCTTGCTCAAGAACAGGCTTCAACTAGTTCCTCTCAAAATCAATCATATAGAGAACAAGTTGTTGAATTGCTCCTACATCAAGCAGGTGAGAATATTGCACAAGCATCTCGTATGGAGCAAACACGTCATCAAATGACAGAAGTCTCGGAAATCATCCAACGGTCTGTTGAACCAGGTGATAAAAGTGGATACAGGATAATGCATCCAGCTAATTTCCGAACTAAGATTCGCAAGATCAAGAGATAGTTTAAGAAGATATCAGACATAGCATGTCAAGAGACACCCCAGATTGTCAGACTGGGGACTTCTTTAACCCAACCCTCAGATTCAACAAATGGGATTCGAGGAGTTGAGCGGAAAAAGCAGGAACATCCTCAGTTCACAAGACTGGGGACTCTTTCAAATCATCAATCCCCTACTCAGAGAATGTCGGTCTTTTCTCGATTAGGGAAGAAGCCCCAAGAGGAACGAAGAGCCAAATTATTAGAAGATTCCCTCCAAATTATAGCTCGTCAAGAAGTTCCTAAAGGATTGAACCAACAAAAGGCAATGTCTCATCAAAGACATGAAATAAGACAATATCACAGAAATGTTGATAGAAGGGATGTGATACATTATGCATCAATCAATGTCATCAATGCCGTTGTTGCTAATCCACCAGAGGAGGTTCACTCAGGGGACTCAGATGAAGAACGTCATGCTCAAGAAAATGTACGCACCGATACAAATGAAGAAGGTGTACATACACGAAGTCAAAGGATTACTCATAACCTAGGTAATACACTTCCTTCTCTCCAAAAATTATCCAACAAAGGGAAGGGAAAGAATCAGGTTACATATCCTTCCTCTGGATAAGGTCAATCACTCTCATTAGAGCAAAGGTTTGCACAACAAGAGGAAGAAATGAAAGAATTAAGAAGGTTGAATGCAGAACTACTTCAGAGTAGTCTTCTTCTTAAGAATGCTGAAGTCCGACAGCCGAAGGAATTTGTTGCAGTTACTGAGATGGATCAGGAATATCCTCCTTTATCAATACACCCTCAGAGGTCTAATCCTACGGGTTAAGCGCAACAACGGTTGGCAGCACTACCATCAGTTGTAGTACCAACCACCACGTCTTTCCAAGCTCCATTCATTGCACCAACCCAAAACCAAGTTCAACCTGATGTTTCTCAAAAGTTAATAACTACTATTGAGTCATTAACAGCTCAGTTAGAAACTGTGGAAGGGAAATGGGCACAAGTTCAACTTGAAAAGAAAGTTTACCCTGAATGGGTAGATTCAATTTCTCCTCCATCCAGTTTTGGAAACCCTGTTTTCCCTACTTTCAATGGATCAGGCGACCCTAAACAACATTTGACACATTACGTGTCCTGTTGTGATCCTATGATGGGAACTCCAGAGCAGAAAGAAGCAGTTAAACTCAGATGCTTCGTGCGAACCTTGCAAGGACCATCTTTTGTCTGGTATACAAGCTTGCAATCCCGGTCAATCATCGGATGGGAGGATCTTCGTCAAAAATTCATTCTTCAGTTCATCTCAACTTTACCAAAAACGAAAGTTTTCGATCTTATAAACTGCAAGCAAAGGGAGAATGAAAGAGTCTCTGATTTTATTGCTCGCTGGAAGGGATTAACGTATTCCCTGAGTTTAGCACTCCCTCAGGAAGAGCTGTTGCCAATCTGTGTGGCAAATTTGCATGACGAATTACGCACGCCATTGATCCCTGTGAAATACACAGGAGGGTTTCGAGACCTTACTTCAATCGCTCAGCAGATTGAAGATTCCCTTATACAGGCTAAGGTTAAATCTTGTGTAATTCCATCAGCTCCAGGAAGAAGAATGGGTAAAGCAGAAACTGCTACAGTTATGCTTAAACAAGCACCTGTACCTATTTCTACTTCAAAACCATCATCTTCTCGAAGGACTCCACCTCCTGAACGCCAACAACAAAGGTTGTTTCGTCCAAATGATCAAAAAGATCAATGAAAAAAACAATTTGAGGATTTGAAGAGTAAAACATACTCTTTCCGAAGTGAGCAAGTTCCTGGTTACTTCATTTCAGCTCTGGAAAATAATTTGGTTCAATTACCAGTGCCCAAGAGGCCAAACAAGGAAAGAGATGAAGACCGTCCCAATTATTTTCCCTTTCATCAAATGTTGGGGCATCCCATCCAGGAGTGTTTTGTCTTTAAATACCTCCTGCAAAATATGGTCGACTTGGGACAAGTCAAATTGAAGGTTTCTTCAGCTCATGTAGCGTGTGTTACCGCTACAGATCCAGAGGAAGGAGGCGAGTGGCAGGAAGTCAAAAGCAAAACTGCGCAAAAATATGATGATTGGATGGTCAGAAAGACAATCAATCGGACCCATGCCATTTTGCAAACACAATTGAAGAAGCCAATTGTGTCTCCTACAAAAGCTACAGTGAATCCTCCATCAAAAGACAAATCCTCAAAAGGGCAGCGCAATTCAAAGAAGAAATAGGAATCAGAAGAAGATGAGTATGTATCGAGGCCTAAGTTGTCTTTGACTCTGGTAGATTTCATGACATCTACTTCAAAGCCACGGGCACTGCCCCACCAAACGGCACAGCCTAAACAGGCTAACCAGGCAGAGTCTTTATCAGACGAAGAGTTAATCTTTGGTTCTGTTAATATGATTCAATTAACAGATCCATACTCCAGTCGTAATTTCAATTTTGATAAGCCTGAATTCCCTGTATCAAATAAGGGAATCCGAGGAAGTTCTAGAGGTTCAGGATACAGGGGAAGACGTGGATATTTCTGAAGCCACTACTCCAATTCTACCCCTGCTAGCACTGTGTATGCAGCAGAAACTCGTGGTAGATCCCTTCAGCGAGCTCAAAAAGAACAAGCAGGTTCTTCTGCTAATGGCCAACTCAGTCTTGGAACAAGTATTTTGGAAGACCGATTGAAGGTTTCATCTTCTTTATCTCAGCAAGTAAATGGATCTAATTGGTCTAATCTTCCAAAACCAAGGATGTTGCCAACTTCTATCCCAATACAAGATGCATCAGCTTCCAAAGCATCTGCTTCCAAGGTACCTGCTAAACCGCATATTCCTGTTGGGAAACGCATACCTCTAGATCAAAAGTATGATATATTGAAACACTTGGATCAAGTACCAGCCAAGTTATCAATTTTGGATGCTTTGAATCTGTCAAAAGATCTTCGGGAAGCACTCATCGAAGCTTTGTCAAGTCCTCAGGAGTTTGAAGCTGAAATTGCTGCAGCTGAAGTCTATCACATAGAGAATAATCCTGCAGAATGCCATGCAGTGATATCTTTTACTGATAAAGATGAAGATGATGTTGTGCATGGTCACATAAAACCTCTCTACTTATCTAGCAAAGTCAATGGTGTAGATATCCTAAGAGCTTTCATTGACAATGGTTCAAGAGTCAACCTCATGCCCATTCGTACACTTCATCGATTGAGCCTCACGGAATCTGATTTATCTCCTTCTACCATGATGTTACAAGGATATGATAAAAATGAACAAGAACCACTGGGAAAAGTTACACTCAGAACCCAGTTTGGAGATCTTGTATCCAATTCGGATTTCATGATTGTTGATCAAGACTCATCTTTCAACGTCTTGCTTGGAAGACCCTGGCTACATCAGCATGCGGCTATCCCTTCATCATACCATCAATGTCTCAAATACTGTTTCAATGGTCAAGTTGGAACATTTTATGGTGATAAGGCCCCGTTCAAGACATGTGAGTCTCAATACACTGAGGCATAATTTTATCACATGAAGGGAAGAGAAAAATCTACAATGAAGGAAATTACCAAAGTTAATGCTCCATATGGTTTGGAGAAAATTCTAATAAATCCATTTACACATGTGAGTATATATTATGTGTTACCTATCAGTCAAATTGACAAAATGGGCCCAAATCAAAATACTCTTATGGAAATATCCATAATGTCAATTACGGCAGTTGAGCCAGAAAACATGGGAGAAATTGGTAACCTACCAAACAGTGATGAAAGCACAAGTGGTGATGTTTTCATTTCATCTGCTGAAATCCAACAGGTCTATACTTCGTCAATCAGGCCAGAAGAAGTTATAGCAACATCAGAGGTGAATAATGATGTCAATTCTCAATCCATCATCTCCTCTTTATTTCCCAAAGAAGGCCCTTTATCATCAATAGGGTCGGAAATGGAAGCGTCTTCTTCAAAATGTGCAAATTTTGAAATCTCTTATGATCATGAAAATTTCGTTTTGTCATCTACTATGCAAGTAGAAACGGAAGAAATAGCACATGATGAAGAAGAAGAGGAAGATCTTAGAGATGCTCCTCCAGCATTTGAAGAGGGTATCTCTACCACTGTGGATGAACTCAGAGAAACAAATCTGGGTACGGAGAAAGATCCATGCCCCACTTTAATTAGTGCGGCCATGACCCTTGAAGATCAAGAGATGTATATTTCTTTTCTAAAGAAAAATAAAGATATTTTCGCTTGGAATTATACAGAAATGCCTGGGCTTGATCCTGATATTGCTACTCATCATTTGGGTTTACCAAAAGAACATCGAGGATTTAAGCAACCCGCGAGAAGAACACACCCAACCTATGCTTCCAAAATTGAAGCTGAAGTGGATAAGCTGATCAAAGCTAACTTCGTCAGAGAAGTTCAATATCCCAAGTGGTTGGCTAATATTGTCCCTGTAAAGAAGAAGAACGGACAAATTAGGGTTTGCATCGATTTCAGAGATCTTAATCGGTATTGTCCTAAAGATGATTTCCCAGTTCCGATTACAGAACTCTTAATTGATGCGACGGATGGCTATGAAGTACTTTCCTTCATGTATAGATATTCCAGATATAATCAGATCTGAATGGCCACAGAAGATGAGGAATCTACAGCTTTCAGAGCCCCTCAAGACGATTTGGTGGTTAAATCCAAACAACGTTCTAATCACTTGGCTGATTTGGAAGTCATATTCCACAAGCTTCGACAACATAATTTGAAGATGAACCCCTTAAAATGTGCTTTTGGGGTAACCTCAGGAAAATTCCTCGGCTTTGTTGTACGCTATCGTGGTATTGAAGTCGATCCTGAGAAGACCAAATCAATCCTTGGTATGTCACCTCCTCATAATTTGAAAGAATTAAGAGGACTTCAAGGAAACTTAGCCTATATTCGGCATTTCATCGCCAATTTGGCAGGAAAAAGTTTACCCTTTACCAAATTATTGAAAAAAGGAGTCACTTACCAGTGGACTGAAGAATGTCAAGAAGCATTTGAAGTTCTCAAGAAATACCTCTTGAGTCCACCAGTACTCATTCCACCTGTCGAAGGTATACCACTTATCCTCTATGTGACAGCTCTAGAGCGATCATTGGGTGCCTTTCTAGCTCAAAAGAATGGTGCTAGGAATGAATATAGCCTCTACTATCTCAGTAGAACTATTCTTAAAGCAGAAACCCGGTATTCAAGTATTGAGAAGTGCTGCCTGGAATTAATCTTTGCAGTTCAGAAACTGAGACACTACCTGCAACATCACGAGGTCCAATTGGTATCTCACAATAATCCTCTCAAATTCATCCTTAGTCGTCCAATGCTTACAGGACGTCTAGCAAGGTGGGCAGTTATTTTGCAGCAGTTCGACATTCAGTATGTGTCTCAAAAAGGAATAAAGGTCCAAGCTCTGGCTGATTTCCTGGCTGAACATCCTTCAGTGGAAGACACATCTTCAGATATTGAACTCCCTGATGAGGAAGTTTTCTCTATTCAAGAGAGTCCTCAAACATCGGAAATGTATTTTGATGGTGCTTCCAGAAGTCCAACAGGGAAGAAAATGGAAAATCCTAAATTCAACAAAGTTGGTTTAGGAATTGTACTCATTTCTCCAGATAAGGCATTGTTACCTTATTCATTTTTATTATGGGAAGGTGGTACCAATAATGAAGCCGAATACCAAGATCTCATTACAGGCTTGGAGTTAGCGCTCCAAGAACAAGTGAATCACTTAAAGGTGAAAGGTGATTCAGACCTGGTAATCAAACAAGTCAATGGGGATTATTCCATCAGAAAAGAAGAATTAATCCCTTTGTATGATTACGTCAGAGAATTAATGGCGGAATTCCCTTCAGAACCAACATTTTCTTATGTCCCAAGATCATAAAATGCTCAAGCTGATGCACTGGCTAATATAGCCACAGCTCTAGAAGATCCAAATCGGGACGAGACAACCGTCAGTATTGCCCACCGTCGTGCAATTTCACCTTATGTTCAAGCCAGAACAGAGGAAATTAATGAAATTAGTCCCATTCCTGAACCATATGGTCATACTACAGGATGGATATCACCTATCAGGGAATACCTTCAAAATGGAACACTTCCACCTGATAGAGCCGAGAAAGAACAAATCTGGCGACGTGTGGTCAATTTTACTCTTTATGATAGCCGAAACCACTTAGAGAAAATTCTCTACAAACGTGGTTTTGATGGAGTTCTCTTCAGATGCATTGATGGTGAAGAGACAATGGCTGTCATGAAAGAAGTGTATGCAGGAGTCTGTGGTGCCCACCAGTCTGGACATAGACTGTCTGATCAAATTCGAAGGCTTGGATACTTTTGGCCTTCAATGATACAAGATTGTGTTAATTTCACAAAGAAGTTTCATTCATGCCAAGTATATGCCAACTTCATTCATCAACCTCCAGAGTTTCTTCATACATCTAAATACTCGTGGCCATTTTCCACATGGGGAATGGATGTGGTGGGACCTTACCCTTCAGCTACGGCCAAGCAGTTTAAGTACATTCTTACTGCTACTGATTTCTTTTCCAAAAGGGCAGAGGCAGTACCTCTCAAAGAAGTCAGTTCTAAATGCATTGTTAGCTTCATCAAGTCTAACATCATTACTAGATTTGGTGTCCCTCATACCATATTGACGGAAAACGGCACCAACTTTTGTTCTTCTGAGGTGAAGAAATTGTATCAAGAATACAACATTAAATCCAACCATTCATCTCGGTATCATGCGGCAGCCAATGGCCAAATAGAAGCCTTTAACAAGACTCTTTCAAATATACTGCAAAAGATGGCGGATAAAGATAAGAGATCATGGCCTGATAAACGTTTTCATGCTTTATGGGCTTATCGGACTACCACCTGCAATGCAATGCGGTCAACTCCATATTCGTTGGTATATGGAACAGAAGCAGTCTTGCCAATTGAAGTTCAATTGCCCTCACTCAGAGTAGCCATTTGTGATCAGTTATCTACAGATGAGCAATCCCAAAAGCGATTGAATGAATTGGAAAAGTTAGATGAGAAAAGATTGTGCACTTTGCACCACTTGGAAATCTATCAGAATCGAATAGCACAAGCTTTTAACAAAAAAGTTCGTCTTCGTTCATTCATTCAGGGAGAATTGGTATTAGTTCTCAGAACTCCAATGATACCAGGAAAGAAACCTCCCAAGCTTGATCCAAAATGGGAAGGACCTTATTCAATACATAGGGTCTACTCCAATGGAGCTTATTCATTAATCTCAATGGATGGAGAACTCATCACGACTCCAACCAATGCCAGATTTCTGAAGAAATATTTTGTATAAACACAAAATATGGTCCCCAGAACCAAGACTCTTACAATTGGTTCATACAGCAATGGTCCAGTATGACCTTAAACTGCAACTACATCCAACATGATGTTAAACTATAGAAATCATATGTCCCCGCAACATGACACTAAACTGTGCGGCACCAGTTCGTCCTTGCTATATGACGTTAAACTATACAGCAACGGTCTAAGCATATGACCCTAAACTATTTGCACATACGTCCAACATGATGTTAAACTGTGTCACCTTCATATGTCCCCGCAACATGACACTAAACTGTGCGGCACCATTTCGTCCTTGCTATATGACGTTAAACTATACAAAAATGGTCCAGTATGACCTTAAACTGCAACTACGTCCAACATGACGTTAAACTATAGAAAAGATGTCCCTGCAACATGACACTAAACTATGCAGCACCAGTTCATCCTTGTTATATGATGTTAAACTATACAGCAATGGTCCAGTATGACCTTAAACTGCAACTTCATCCAACATGACATTAAACTATAGAAAAGATGTCCCTGCAACATGACACTAAACTGTGCAGCACCAGTTCGTCCTTGCTATATGACGTTAAACTATACAGTAACGGTCTAAGCATGACCTTAAACTGCAACTTCGTCCCACACGACGTTAAAAATGTGAAAAAGTTCCCTAAATGGTCCAGTATGACCTTAAACTGCATCATCAACGGTCCATGCATATGACCCTAAACTATTTTCAAGTCCCTTACGTCTAGCAAGACGTTAAACTGTGACGTCCTAACTACATATGCTAAACTGTATAAAAGTCCATTACGTCCAGAAATACGTTAAACTACATAACCATCCACGGTCCATGCATATGACCTTAAACTATTCGCCCTTTCGTCCAACATGACGTTAAACTGTGGGAAAAAAATCCCCAATGCGTCCAACATGACGTAAATGGTGTGTTATTTTGTCCTTACTGCATGACATTAAACTGCATAGTCCCCCTTTCGTCCAACATGACGTTAAACTCTATTGTCCCCATCGTCCTAACTACATGACGCTAAACTGTACAGAAAATTCATGATATGTCCTACATGACATTAAACTGTATTTTTTCCCTGCTACATGACACTAAACTGTGCAGCACCAATAGTCCTAACTGCAATACTTTAAACTGCATAGTCCCTTTATATGTCCTACATGACATTAAACTATGAATTGTTAAGGTTGTTGTTTCCTCTTGTTTCTCACACCGAGTATGACTCACGTGAGCTTAGAGAAAACCTCAACTGTAACACTCTCTTTGGGCAGCTAACCATGTATAAGTCCCAACAACATTTTTTTTTATTAGATCGTTGTCCCCAAGAACAACTTGATCATTAATTAATTCTTTAATTGAACTACATAGACTTTGATCCTTTCCATCCAAGCTGGGTATGTAGCCAACCTCCCAGGGAGCAATCCCAAAAACAATCTCTTCACATCGATTCACCACCATCTCATATGATGTTGATTCGTGAAACTGCCCCTAGAATCAATATCTTTACATTGATTCACTTTCGTCCTTGTTATATGATGTTAAACTATGAAAAACTTTTGTCTGGTACGACAATAAACTACAATACTCTTTGATTTCCTCATTTGAGAGAGAAATATTATTGACATTGATTTTTCAATCATGTTTTCATTTTCAAAAGACTACGTGCATACATGGTAATACCTAAACTTTTTGTCTCAGGTTAAACCATCATTGCACTAAAGTCCCCTTTCACCCGTACGAACCAAATTTGTACAAAGGGCATTTCTAGAACTACGTGGAATTGATTCCCATCCTTATGGGATACGTAGGAACATTCGAGTATCCCTCGAATTCAGTCCCAAGTCTTTTGGGCCTAACCCCAAATTTCACTTTTAGTCCCTTGGATGAAAAGTACTCATGAAAACACACACTGTGTATTCATTATTATGGTCCGAATTCTATGACCCTAAACTAAGATCTCTCATACTTTCATCCTGCACGACGTTAAACTGCATTTCAAGAACTACGTATGGATTGATTCTCATTCTTATGAGATACGTAGTGAAGTCCAAAATTTTAATTCAGGACCCATCCACAACATGATTATGGTTATCATTGACCTATGTATCTCTATATACATTAGACAATACCCATCTTTATGTGTTATAATCCTAACCTTAAGTATTTTCAGATCTTCATAACCCTTTTCATGACTTCTAGTCACAAAAATGTCAAACTTCTGAGAATTCTTTTGCCTGACTATGTAGCACGTGCCCATAGGTGGCCTTGCATAAACAGTCCACATAACAGACTTTTCAGCTAAAAGATGCTATTTATTTGACCATGCATCCAATGCCCTTAGGTGGCCCTGCATATTTCAACCCCCTAACGGGTTTGTTGGATAATAGTAACTTCATTCTTGGGGAGAATGCCTCTTTTGTCCTTATTTGTCTTAAATGATGGTATGTAGGGATCTGCAAAAAATACCCATCCTTAACATATTTGTCCCATGTCCCTTTTCATGATCTGAAAGTATTCAAGTATATGGTTTATACTCTCCATATTCTATTTCCCTACGTTTGGGTCAGACCTTCGTAGGAGTGATATTCATTCAATTATCTGATATTCTTGTTTGGAAATATCTTCTCCATATTCAAGTACCTCTTTACATACAACAAACTCTATACTTTAGAAAATTTGAATCTCCATAAACTTTCACTGGCTTTTAGCACTAGGAAAGTAAATTTCTGAGAGTTCTTTTGCCTGACTATGCAGCACGTGCCCATAGGTGGCCTTGCATAAATAGTCAACATAACAGACTTGTCAGCCGAAAGATGCTATTTATTTGACCATGCAGCCAATGCCCTTAGGTGGCCCTGCATAATTCAACCCCCTAACGGGTTTTTGTCAAATAATAGTAACTTCATTCTTGAAAACTACTTCTTTTAATGCCTTTTAGCTCTTTTTCATATCATTCCTCAGATTCAAAAATTCTTAAGTCATAGCTTACATATTTTACCTCATAATTGAGTATGGTAATATGTTTTCAGATAAATTGTCAAGGAATTGAATCAATTTTTAATCCATTTTGGTCAAAGCTATTTTCAACCTTAAACATTAGCCTTTGTATGTCCGACATGCATGACTTTAAACTGCCAGATTTCTTGTTTTTCTTTTCACCTCAGAGTCAAATCCTCTTTTCTCTCCAGATCCAACTCTGAGGGGGGACTTTTGTTGACGCTCCTTTCTGTCACAGAGTCTAACGACTAAAAAAAATGAAATACCTTAGTCCAAAGTGATTCATCCTTTCAAGAAACATCAAAAATCGACAAAGGGATGAACAAGGAGAAAATTTCCCATAGGTCGTGCAAGTTCCCTCATGGTCACGCAAGTACACTTGCGCGCCGCCTAGTGGTCGTGCAAGTCTACTTGCGCGACGCCTTATGGTCGTGCAAGTGACTTGCGCGACCTAAAGTGATAACCGCCCGGTAACCACCCAGGGTCTTCTTTTTCCTATAAATAGACCATGTGGGTCCCCCATTCGAGAGGATCTTTTTTCTAGAAACTCGGATTGAAGCTCCTGACGCCCAAGTCTCTTCTCAAAGCTTCCGGAACACTTCTAAGGTAATTTCTTACCTAGAACGGAAGATCTAAAGATAAGGAGGAAGGCCTAAGTGTTGAAACTCATCAACACTTCCGCGCCTGAGTGGTCAGCCCTTAAGGGAAGTGACCACACCTGCGCGCCGCCTTATTCCTTCAATAGAACTTGTGCGTCCCTTTTCTGGAAGAACATCGAGAGGATTCTAAAGGGATTAATAAAGAGTCGCTCAAGTATTCTAATGTTGGTTGAAAATCGCGCAAGTACCCCACATGTCGCGCAGGTATACCTGCGCGACCAATACTTGCGCGCCCACGTAAGACTTGCGCGCCTTTCAAGACTTATGTGCCCCTACCTTTTTGGGTGCCCATCTTTCCCATTTTACCCCTCTTAAGCTATTTCACCTTTCCTATTCAAGATTTAGTCTTCAAGATACTCTTCAAAGCCATTTATGGCATGATTTCTTGATTTGACTTCCTTATTTGAAAGGAATTCTGTGGAATATCTCTCAAAACCTAGTGATTTAAATATCATTATGTCACTAAATATAGAGATTTCATTCATTAAATCTCATCCTTTAAGATGAGAGAATCCTTAACTTGGGTCTCCTTTTCAAGAATAATCCCCAGTTATAAGACCTTTAATCTGGGCATCCTCCTCAGGAGTAAGCCCCAAACCTTAATTCCTTAACTTGGGCATCCTCCTCAGGAGTAAGCCCCAATCTCAAATATGGGCATCCTCCTCATGAGTAAGCCCCAAACCTTAATCCCTAACCTGGGTCTCCTTTTCAGGAATAAGACCCAGTCATAATCATGGGCATCCTTCTTAGGATTAAGCCCCAATCTCAAATATGGGCATCCTTCTTAGGAGTAAGCCCCGAGTCCCTTAACTTGGGCATCCTCCTCAAGAGTAAGCCCCAATCTCAAATATGGGCATCCTCCTCAGGAGTAAGCCCCAAACCTTAATCCCTAACCTGGGTCTCCTTTTCAGGAATAAGACCCAGTCATAATCTTGGGTTTCCTTTTCAGGAGTAAGCCCCAAGTCCCCTAATTTCTCTTTAACCAGTCCTAATTTACGTTTGATCTGGGATTCCTTCTCAGGAGTAAAACCCAGTTATCAATACTCTCCTAATTTGGGTTTCCTCTTCAGGAATAAGTCCCAAGTTAGAGTATTCAAATCTCCATGAAGCACATATACCTTTATGGACCCTTTTCCTAGATTTTCTCCCTAAATTAAATCCTCTGGGCAGTCATACGTACATAAGCCCCAAACCATTTCTTATGATTGCATCTTTCATGGCACAATTGTCTAAATTTTACTAATACCTCTTGTTTCTCACACCGAGCATGACTCACGTGAGCTTAGAGTGTAAAAGTAATTGTGACATCCTGCTTTGAGCCATCAATCATAAACATCATACCCTTATTCGAACTACGTGGGTTCTGATTCCTTTTTCAAAACAAAGGATACGTAGGTAGCCCATCTATGGGTTCGATCCCAACTCTGAAATAATTCATTGTCCTTCTGAATGACAATAAACTTAAAGTGCCCCACTGAGTGGCTTTAAAACCAGCCTGGTCATCATAATGACCAAGAGACTTTTATATGAATGTTTTGAAGGTTACCATTGATCAAGAATATCTAAATAGATATAGATGATTCTCTATTGATGAAGAACCTCAAATACATATAAAAGATTCTCTAAATTTCTTACATATTTAATCATTGATTGTCAAAACTAAAGGAAAATCTCATTTTATACTTGGTAATGTAATAAGGATTCATGAACATAACTTAAATCTATAAAGAGAGTCCCGGAATAGACAATAATTCCCCTCAAAAAGGTGTGATGAGTCCAAACTCCCATCCTCTCGACCAATGAAAATTCTTAAGCCTCATCAATCCATAAGATAATGAGCGCATACCTTTGGAAAGTAGGTCCAAACGGATGTGGAATCATTGGATGTTTCCGGTTCTACGAACAAACCCGCTAGAAACTGATCGGAACGTTTGAATCTCCCATCCAGGAGGTCATCCCCGAATTCCGTGCGAAACCCAGCTTTAATATTGTCTCCCATCTCTTTCATAATCGATCAACCAAACATCTATCACATGTAACTTCCCCTTACCCTAACCTGAAATCATGAAGTCTTCTCAAGAACCAACTAATAGACCAATAAATATGTGAGTAAAACTCAGTATTATACCACCAATGATGTCCCAAAATAAATCCATTCTAAATAAGAAGTGCATCTGGTAGTGTTATAATTAAATAATTTAAAATACTATTGAAATAAAAAATAATAAACTATGAATCTTGGCTCCATGATGACACTTGAGGTTGGACCAACCCGCTTCGATCAGTGTTGGATGCCCCTGAGCACATCGCGATGACCATGGAAATCCAAGTATCCAATGAGCATCACAACCACCCATAAGGTTGTTTACTTTAGATATCACATACCACCTAAGAATGGGTGTTTTTATAGTTATCATAGACCACCCAAGAATGATTGTTTTCATCATTATCAAAGACCGCCTAAGAATGTGTGTATTAAAATTTATCATGTAAAACCCATGAATGGGTGTTTTTATAGTTATCATGGACCACCCAAGAATGGATGTTTTCATAATTATCACATACCTCCCAAGAATGGGTGTTTTCATAGTTATCAGAGACCACCCATGAATGGGAATTTTCAAAGTTATCATATAGAACCCAAAAATGGGTGTTTTCTTAGTTCCAAATATGAGCCATAATTTACATTTCAAAAGATATGACTTTATAAAAAAAACTTATTAAACTAAGTAATATTTCATTATTCATCAACTTTTAAAATTTCAACATTTCTAAACAAATTTCATCATAGGACATTTCCAATTATAACTGTCAATTATAACACAGCCATCCTAGTTTTATTTTTCTAAAAAAATCATAAGGACACTAACATAGTCAATGAATTTCTATGAAATCATATTACAATTTCAGTAATCAAATTAGGTATAGTTAAGTATGATAATATCATGTTTTAAACTTAGATCTATATATGAGGTCACATATGAAATGTTAGTGTTCCACACAACGAAATCACTAAAGAAAGGTATGTGAGACTATGGGAGAAACTTAGGGACCATCTTCCTTAGTCATAGATAATTCCAATTGTGAAGTATCAACCCCTAGTTCAGCCTAAAATGGTATAAATTATAGAAGAAAAAAATATATAAAAATAGGTCATATCAGACAAACCAATAAAGGGATTTCTTGGAATATAAGTAAATAAATAAAGAAGAAAAGGGGACTCATAGCCTTACCTCTAGCTCTTGATGGCACCTGATGATGGAAAAAATGGACCAAGAATATAAGAGATCCAGCAAATCATTTAAAGGAGGAATAAGAGCGCATGAGAGGTGTTTATTGGCTGAATCAGGGCCAAAAACCCCTTGCAAGGGGTCAAAAGGGGCAAGGGGAAAAGTACCAAACTACCCCTTAAAAATCATAGGAGTATATCGGTGAGCCACTAGCCTACATTGAAAATTCAGTGGATCCATATCTAGATAGTGATCCTAGGCCCAAAGGCTATGACTTTTCCAATGTATAGATGGTTGCACCACAATAGCTTTGTTGTCGGCCTCGACCTCATTTGGACACCCTAAATGCATCCAAGATCTATAAAAACTCATGAAACTATCCCGATGAATCCTATATTTCTTAAGAAGACATCGATTAGAGTTAATTTCTCAAGTATTATAAAATTTTAAATAGACTTGTACTTCTATAAAGGGTCGGGATCTTACATATATCACCAAGTATTTACCTTTTTTCCTTATTCATAAATTTTATGTCTTCATTAATACCATAGTTTCAAGTTTATCATAATACATATTATGATAATACTTTACTATCATGTACAACTATAAAATAAATAACAAATCATTACTTAACCACATCATAAGCTATATCAGAATCTAAAATGTACTTGTTGATTATAGATTTGGAAACAACTAACTTAATAATATTATCTTGATTAGTTATTTAGATTTTCTGTAATACTAGATGAAGGTGATTTAAAGGAAGATTATTTTTTCATCCCCTTAATAACTATTATTCCCACTTTTTTTATTCCCAAGAACTCATCCATTGCACTTTCATAAGTACCATTGAACAATTATAAATTCTAGGCTAGGAAGTTTTCTTAGTTATGATTGATAGTTTACCACTATGATTTTTTCATAAAAAATATAAAACTTCATTACATACCATGATATTATGTTACATATTCAAAACAATTAATCATATATAATTCTATTCATATTAAAGTACATTTTATAAATTTTTATTTTTAATTGTATAGAATACCAACCATCAAAATAATATGATCTTGTGACTTAATGCATTATATTGTAGAGATTTTACTCCATTTTACATAAGAAAAAAATCACTCTTTAATTATTCAATATTGTACTATAAAATACATTTACTATGTATATTAAATGACTATATATAAGAAATAATATAAATCTATTTCATAGGATATTATTCTTTGTAACTTGGGTTTCAACCTTAAATCCTTTTTGGATAAGTATATTTTCCTTAATATTAACTAATTATAAGACATAATACTGGTTTTCTATATTTTATCCACATGTTTGACTTGGAAAATTGGAGTTTTTCCACTAACATGTTATCAACACATTGATTAGTTTTTTTTATTATGTAAAGACCCATAAAATTCAAGGGAAATTTTTTCTAAATTTTCTTTGGGATTTTACAAGAACGCGGTTTCTTACGGCACCTGATTCTGAGGTCCGGTGACCCCGGAATAATTTTCCGAAGTTTAGCTCGGGTACGTTTAGTGAACAGACGAGCGGGTTTTTCTAAATTTTGATCTGGTGCTCGAAATTGAAATCTGAGGGCACCGATGAAACCGCAGCACCGATAGTTTCTTAAGAACACCTTTTCTGGGGTTGCATTTTCTCGGGAGGAGATGTTAAAAATTGTGGAAGGTAAAAATAAAATAGAACTGCAATTTTATTTCTTTTTTAAGTGGTTATATCCTTTGAGTGGAAGTTGGGGAACTACCCATGAGAGGTTAAGAGGGTGGTGGGGCTCACACGAACCCCAACCCTTAAAATTATCTAACTCCCCATAACTCTTCACCTTTAAACCCCCATGTATTAAATGATGTGACTTCCTTTCACATTAAATCATGCCATTTAATTTGGGAGTTAAGCATTTGAATTTTAAAAATTTAAATGCATGGCATGTTATAATAAAATAATCATAACACTTATTTTAATTGGGGGTTGTTTCTTGGTGTTGGGTTTTTGAGAGAGGGAGCAATCTTCCTCTGAAGAAGTTCATCTTCCACGTTGAAGAACGTGAAGAACGCCACTCTTCGACGAAGAATGCCAACACCAAAGAAAGATGACGTGTCTTTCTACTATTCTCCGCAGTCGGTGTGAGACGTCGCCCCACCTCGGACGATCTTTTTCAAGTGTGTACGGAACCCTCTTCCATGACGCCTTCTTCCGCGATGTTCAATTCTGCGATAAACCTTCGTTCAACGATTGAATCAAAATAGGGGATTATTTGTTTTTGTTCGTGATTACTTTCATCGTCGTTCTTCGTCTCTAATTGAGCCGCCTGATATCGCAATAATGGGAGGAGGTCGGACCGCACAAACACGGCCGGCCCTCCTCCCCCCTTGATTGTTGATTTTGTTGCGGCTCATGCAAAGGAAGCACGGTGTCGTTGCACCATGCAAAAACATGAGAATGGGAGAAGAAGCGTGGCACCGTCGCGCCGCGCTGTTGAAGTCGAACAAAGCCGTGGCGCCGTCACGCCACGCTGGAGAACGTCGAAGAGGCTGAGGCCTGAGCAGGGCCCTGGCAGAGGGGTGCGGCGCCGTCGCACCACGCCGGTCCGACCAAGGCCGCGGCCTTTGGCCGCGGAGGAGCAGGGAGTGGCGGCCGGCTTCCGGCCGCCGGAGCAGGAGGGCGGGACCACGGCGGTCCCCCGGCAGCAGCAACCGGCCGGCCGGACCGGGCCGGCCGGTCACCGAGAAGGACGAGGGTCGTAACCTTTGGTTGGCCAATAGGAGCGGCCCCCCACATGGGGGTCGCGGTTACACAACAGGGGGGCAGCGCCCCCCCCCCCCCCCCCCCCACTTCTGCTCGGCCGTTACGGCCGAGCCGCCTGGCCACGCTGGCCAGGCCGAGCGAGCCAGGCCGAGCGAGCCAGGCCGGGCCGCCAGGCCGAGCCGGGCCGTGCCCTAATGGGCCGGACCTGGACACGGGTCGGGTCGACCCGGTTCGGGCCGACCCAGGGGGTATTGGTCCGGGTCGGATCGGGCCCGAACCCCCTATTCACGTTGTTCTTTCGGTCATTTTCCCATAACATGGGCTAAGGACCTCAGAACGACACACCGTTAGTTGCGTTGTGATCCTTGGATCGAGTCGGTCGTTTCGGTATATTACACTCAAGGTTTCAAAGAACTTTGGGTTTGGCCGGGTTGGTTCGAACACGAAACCAACCGGGCCCTCGGAGCGGAAACGCTTATAACTTGAGCTCCGGACGTCCGATTGATGTACCGTCGACCTTGTTGGTTTCCTCTTAGTGAGACGGCCCTTTTGGATTACTCCGCTTGAGGTTTAGATGCAGTTGAAGTACGGTCAGGTTGGTTTTGACTTAAAAACCAACCGGGCCCCCGAAACAAAAAAGCCAATAACTCTCAGACCAGGCGTCCGATTGACGTGTCGTCTGTCACGTTGAGTTCCTTTTGACGATACAGAACTTTGGGATACATCAACTCCGGACTTCGTGTCAGTTGATGTATCATCCCCTTAGCTCGTGGAGCGAACCCTTCCGAAACGAGCTTGCTGTGTGGGGGAACCCTAGAGCTGGCTGCGACTACGACAACGATGACGACTATACAGAAATCCTCCGTGGATTCAACGGCGATGACTACAGCACTCAGCGATCCTGTGTGGATCAGTGCTACCGATCCTGTGTGGGTCAGATCCTGTGTGGGTCAGCGCTCAGCGGTCCTGTGTGGGCCAGCGCATACCGATCCTGTGTGGGTCATTGTGGGGGTTAGTACCTATTGATCCTTTGTGGGTCATTGTGGGGGTCAGTACCTATCGATCCTGAGTGGGTCTGGCGGCTTAGATGAATCAGTGGCTACATCTGATCATCTCTATCATATTATGAAGAAGTATACATGTGTGAGCTGAGTCTTAACTTTCAATCCTTATCTTCGATAAGATTGACTTGTTATCCTGTGTGGATTACGTTATGCTTTCCTGTGTGGATTGAGTTATGATTTCCTGTGTGGACTGGGTTGTACTTGGGCTCAGATGTTGGAGCCAAACGAGAATTGATGACTTATGTATATGTATGGGCATATACCTAAGTAGTGTCGGATGTTACTTCGTGATTGTATCTTTCCTTTGTGGATTATCCTTTGTGGATTCTGGGAGACCTTCGGGGGTCTCGGGGTCCCTACTGAGTAGCTTATACTCACCCCTGCACGGGATATGCCCGCACTATGTTGTGTTAGATGCAGACGACAGACAGCGCTGATTGTGGTGGAGGCTTGTGGAGCAAGTCGGTACATGGTGGTGGACCACTGGGCGGGACGTACACGGAGCGGACGGCTAGACCCGTGGAGCTGAGGAGGCTATCTGTACCCACCCTTCAGGTGGGTCTTCCAGTGGACGACTCGATGTTGTGGATTACCTTTCAGTTGCTGTATTTTCTTTCCAGTTGTACTTTACTTTCAGTTTGGGTTTGTATTCTGGCCCACTTACTTTTCCGCACTTAGTATTGTACCCAGTTTTACTTAGTGTTTACTTCTGCTTGCTTGCTATATGGTGTTTGTTTACTTTACAAAGGAAATGCCTTCCCTTTTTACCAGGAATTACGCCTTGGTTCTAGTCTCCAGCCCCTGGCCTATGGAAGGCGGGCTTGGGGTAGTCACGGCACGGGCCCCGAGGACGGGTCATGACAAATTGGTATCAGAGGAGTTCGGTTCTACCATAGAACTATGGACTCTGATCCTTCTTCTATGTGAAGCAATTGTGTTAAGGGTATTGGTTGTGGTTATCAGTCTAGGGAGTCTAGTGTTGGTGCGGCGGCCGACGTATCCGTACACCAGGACCCTGACTTTTGATTTCCTACTTAATGCACGAAAACATTGATTGCATGTGTGTTTCAAGTTTTCTTTGTGATTACTTTATGTCAGCTCACCAAGTATACTGTTTGACCATGGCGCACCTGTTTCTTTTCTGGATGGCCCCACGACAGCAGCCAGCTAGGGTTCCGAGCGTTGTGCGGGACGACAGCCCACCGAGCGACGAGGCCTCGGTACAGGGTCCTTTGACAGCAGAGGCATCGGCGGTACCTCTACCCGCCGAGCCACCGATGCTACCAGCCCCAGCCGATGACAGTGCACGTCGCCTTAGTGCACTGCATGAGTTTCAGTGTCAGCGACCACCCAGGTTCCATGGGGAGACGGACCCTTAGGAAGCCAAGGATTGTTTGGAGGTGGTTGTACGAGTTTTCAGGTTAGTGGGGGCACCAGATGAACTCATGGTGATCCTCGCAGCGAGTCTCCTGCACACGGCAGCAGGCAGATGGTGGAGCTTGATGCTCCAGGTACACGACGAGGCATCTCTCCTCTGGACGGACTTTGAGAGCCTCTTCCACTCGGAGTTCATTCCAGTCACCCTCCATGTGGTGCGCATCCAGGAGCTACTACAGCTGCGGCAGGGCAGCTTGACAGTCGCCCAGTACTCGGCGAGATTTACCGATCTCTCGCGCTATTCGATGGACATGGTACGGGACCCATTATTCTGGTCTCGGACCTTCAAGCAAGGATTCATGCATGATATCAGGGTATCGTTGATCTCCATCAGCATTATGACACAGGAAAAAGTATTGGAGTGAGTCCTTCTCATTGAGAGCTTTCTTGCTGAGCCTACATCAGCAGCGAGACCTACCGCAGGGCGGCACGTAGCAGAGTCTTCTGCAGCTGGCAGTCGACGGATGACACATGGGTCCAGGCAGACCAGACCCTCAGGCGGACGACCTTAGGACAATGGCTCAGAGGTGCGGGGAACACAGCGCAGAGCCAGTCTTACGAGAGGAAGACAGTGCTACGCATGTGGCGGGAAGGGCTGTATGGATCGTGACTTCCCGACCCGCCGTGCAGAGGAGCAGCAGATGGTTGAGGGACCACCTAGGCATAGGCAGAGGGTCGACTGTGGTGGTCCGCAGGTAGTAGGCGGATGAGGCAGAGGAGTTGTCCGAGCAGCAGGTGGTGGGTGACGCTTTGAGGCTCTACCACCACCACCACCATAAGGTCCACCCCGACCACAAGGAGCTGGCGGGCAGAGATAGGCACAGCTTCAGGCAGCGGAGGCCTACAACCACGGTGCACCCGAGATGATTCGAGGTACTATATGTGTCTAATCCACCCTTGTTGTAGTTCTTATAGACACAGGAGCGAGTCATTCTTTCATTTCCACTGCCCTTGTTTAGAGCTCGGAGATTCTGACGGAGTCGTTGGCTCGATCCTTACGGCTAGAGACTCCTACGGGAGCAGACTCGACGATTACACACTGGTGCCGGCAGTGTGAGCTTACTCTAGGAGGTGAGATATTTGGATGGGATCTTCTTGTAGCAGCATCGAGGCCTTACGACGTCATCTTGGGCATGGATTGGTTATCTACAGTCCATGCTCAGATCGACTGCATTAGGCGCAAGGTGCGGTGTGTACGCACCGACGGGAGCAGGTTCACCTTCACCGGCGAGAAGGGGGCCTTTGCAGCGCAGGATGGACTCACGCAGAGGAGAGGATAGCCCATCACTCATCAGTTGTCTAGCCTCATCCTAGGAGCATTTGACGTGCGGAGTCCGAGCTTACCTGCAGTGGTGGATCAGTATGCGGACGTTTTTCCCGAAGACGTTCTAGGACTACCTCCTTGCAGAGAGGTAGACTTTTATATTGACCTGTACCCCGGGAAAACCCTGATATCCACCCCAGCATATCGAATGGCTCCTACCGAGCTTCGAGAGCTACAGGTATAGCTGGAGGACTTGTAGGGAAAGGGATTCATCCGACCTAGTGTTTCACCCTGGGCTTCCCCGATATTGTTCGCTAAGAAGGTGGACGGGAGCTTGTGACTGTGTGTCGATTACCATCTCCTGAACCATGTGACCGTGAGGAACAAGTATCCGCTATCGGGGATTGATGACCTCTTAGATCATCTCAAGGGAGCACGGTGGTTCTCAAAGATAGACCTCAGGTCAGGCTATCATCAGCTCAGAGTTCGGGAGGAGGACGTGCAGAAGATGGCCTTCAGGTGTCGGTATGGCCACTATGAGTTCTTGGTTATGCCATTCGGCATAACCAATGCTCCAGCAGTGTTCATGGTCCTCGTGAACAGGATCTTTCAGCCTTACCTCGATCGATTTGTCGTGGTCTTCATCGACGACATATTGATATACTCGACGACTGAGGAGGAGAACGCCTACCACTTGTGGGTTATACTAGACACACTCCGAGAGAACCAGCTTTATGGTAAGCTCTCGAAGATTAGTTCTGGATACGTGAGGTCCACTTCTTAAGACATGTCATCTCTGAGTCGGGATTTGCGGTGGATCCTGCGAAGATCGAGGCAGTGCTAGCTTGAGAGCCACCCAGGAGTGTGACGGAGGTGCGGAGTTTCTTGGGTCTAGCTGGGTACTACTGGAGATTCATGCCAGACTTCTCCAGAGTTATGGCACCACTTTCAGCTTTGACAAAGAAGGGGAAACCCTTCGTGTGGTCAGACAGATGTCATCAGAGCTTCTAGGAGCTGAGACTGAGATTGACCGGCGCACCTATCTTGAGGCTACCGGAGGAGGGAGTAGGGTACGTAGTCTGCTGCGATTCATCAGGGACCGGACTCGGATGTGTCCTGATGCAGGAGCGGGCAGTGATCGCCTATGGATCACGTCAGTTGAGGCAGCATGAGTAGAACTACACTACCCATGACCTGGAGTTAGCAGCAGTGGTCTTCGCTCTGAAGATGTGGTGACACTATCTGATGGGCAGGCGCTTTACAGTCTATTCTAACCACCAGAGTCTCAGGTACATCTTCTCGCAAAAGGACCTGAACCTGAGATAGCGGCGATGGCTCGAGTTCCTCCAGGACTATGACTTTGAGATAGTCTATACTCCTGGAAAGAGGAACGTAGTAGCCGATGCTCTCAGCATGAGGACGGGCATTCAGCTACTTGGGGAGGCGAGAGAGCAGCTAGCCGCTTTGTAGATATCCTTCATGGATAGTGATGGAGCATCCTTTCTACAGTCACTCACAGTCACTCCTCCACTTCTACAGTGGGTCAGAGAGGCACAATATGGGGATGATGACTGTGAGACGCGGCGTACACAGATATCCTCAGGACAGGCACCCGATGGATTCTCTGTGGGAGGAGAGCACGTCATCCTTTTCAGAGAACGTACCATGGTACCAGCTTCTTTACAGAAGGAGGTTCTGAGAGAGTTCCACACTTCCCCTTTAGCGGTACATCCGACAGTGGCAAAGATGTACCAGGACCTCAGATGACAGCACTGGTGGCCGAGTATGAAGAAGGTTGTGGCAGAGTTCGTTTCTCAATGCCTCACCTGTCAGCAGGTGAAGGCAGAGCACCAGGTACCAGAAGGCTTGGTACAGCCCTTGGAGGTCCCGGAGTGGAAGTGGGACGGGATATCTATGGACTTCGTGACTGGACTTCCACGCACTTCCAGAGGTCACGACTCCATTTGGGTGATTGTCGACTGACTCACCAAGTCGGCCCACTTCTTACCCATCAGAGAGCAGAGCTCAGTGGTGAGCTTGGGACGCCTCTACGTTCAGGATATTGTACGGATTCATGGTGTACCATCATCTATCGTTTCCGATCGAGATGCTCACTTTACTTCCCGGATTTGGAAGGGGTTGCAGGAGGCGTTCGGGACGCAGCTACATCTGAGAACCACCTTTCACCCTCAGACAGATGGTCAAATAGAGAGTACCATTCAGACTCTCGAGGACATGCTCCGCACATGTGTCCTCAACTTTGGTCGTAGCTGGGAGGACCACCTACCCTTGGTGGAGTTTGCATACAACAACAGCTACCACTCCACCATCGGGATGGCACCATACGAGGTGTTGTATGGCCGACCATGCAAATCACCGCTGTGCTGGACAGACCCTGGGGAGTCAGCACTTGTGGGACCGAAGATGGTCCAGGCCATGACGGAGAAGGTCCAGGTCATCCAGGAGCGGATGAGGATAGCTCAGAGCCGGCAGAAGTCTTATGCTGATAGGAGGCGGAGGCCACTAGAGTTCAAGGATGGTGACCACGTCTTCTTGCGGGTCTCACCTCGAAGGGGGTTACGGAGATTTGGCCGAGGCGGCAAGTTGTCTCCACGCTTCATTGGACCATTCCAGGTCCTCAGCAGGATTGGCGAGGTGGCTTATCGCCTAGCTATACCACCTCAGTTGCACCGGGTGCACGACGTCTTCCACGTATCTCAGCTGAGGAGATACGTGCACAACCCGACGCATATCATCGACCATGGGGAGCTGGACATTGATGATGGGGAAACATTTGCGGAGGTCCTGGTGGAGATAGAGGATTAACAGGAGTGGGTCCTATGTGGACGGTCGATAACTCTAGTACGCATCAGATGGCAGCACGGGAACCTCCAGGAGAGCACTTGGGAGCGATAGGCTCAGATGCGTGCACAGTACCCACATTTGTTCCCCTAGTTTATGATGTATCTTTACAGGGACGTAAATCCCTGAGGTGGGAGTAATGTAAAGACCCGTAAAATTCAAGGGAAATTTTTTCTAAATTTTCTTTGGGATTTTACAAGAACGCAGTTTCTAACGGCACCTGATTCTGAGTTTTGGTGAGCCCGGAATAATTTTTTGAAGTTTATATCGGGTATGTTCAGTGAACGGACGAGCGGGTTTTTCTAACTTTTGATCCGGTGCTCCGAATTGAAATCTGAGGGCAACGATGAAACCGTAGCGTTGATAATTTCTTAAGAACACCTTTTCTGGGGTTGCGTTTTCTCGGGAGGAGATGTTAAAAATTGTGTAAGGTAAAAATAAAATTGAGCTACAATTTTATTTCTTTTTAAGTGGTTATATCCTTTGAGTGGAAGTTGGGGAACTACCCATGAGAGGTTAAGAGGGTGGTGGGGCCCACACGAACCCCACCCCTTCAAATTCTCTAACCCCCCATAACTCTTCCCCTTTAAACCCCCATGTATTAAATGATGTGACTTCCTTTCACATTAAATCATGCCATTTAATTTGGGAGTTAAGCATTTGAATTTTAAAAATTTAAATGCATAGCATGTTATAATAAAATAAGCATAACACTTATTTTAATTAGGGGTTGTTTCGTGGTGTTAGGTTTTTGAGAGAGGGAGAAATCTTCCTCTGAATAAGTTCATCTTCCACATTGAAGAACGTGAAGAACGCCACTCTCTGATGAAGAACACCGACACCAAAGAAAGACGACGTATATTTCTACTCCTCTCTGCAGCCGGTGTGAGATGCCGCCCCACCTCAGATGATCTCCGTCAAGCGTGTATGGAACCCTATTTTTCGACGCCTTCTTCTGCGATGTTCAATTCTGTGATGAACCTTCGTTCAACGATTCGATCAAGGTAGGGGATTATTTGTTTTTGTTCGTGATTACTTTCATTTCCGATCTTCATATCTAATTGAGCCGGCTGATATCACAATAACGGGAGGAGGTCGGACCACACGAACACGACCGACCCTCCTCCCCCCTTGATTGTTGATTTTGTTGCGGCTCGTGTAAAGGTAGCGCGGTGCTGTTGTACCGTACAGAAACATGAGAATGGTCGAAGAAGCGTGGCGTCGTCGTGCGGCGCCGTTGAAGTCGAACAAAGCTGTGGCGCCGTCTCGCCGCACCGGAGAACGTCAAAGAGGTCACGGCCGGAGTGGGGTAGTGGCGGAGGGGCGCCGCGCTTTTCGGACCAAGGCTGTGGCCTTTGGCCGTGGCGGAGTAGGGAGCGGCGGCCGGCTTCCGGCCGCCGGAGTAGGAGGGCGGAACCGCGGCAGTCCCGCGGCAGCAGCAACCAGCCGGTCGGACCGGGCCGGCCGGTCACTGAGAAGGCCAGGGGTTGTAACCCCCGGCTGGCCGATAGGAGCGGCCCCCCACATGGGGGTCGCGGTTACACAATAGGGAGGCAGCGCCCCCCCCCCCCCCCCCCTCTTCCGCTCGGCCATTACGGCCGAGCCACCTGGCCACACCGGCCAGGCCGAGCGAGCCAGGTCGGGCCGCTAGGGCGGGCCGCGCCGCGCCGCGCCCTAATGGGCCGGACCCGGACCTGGGTCGGGTCAACCTGGACCCGGGTCGGTTCGACCCTGTTCGGGCCGACCCAGGGGGTATCGGGCCGGGTCGGACCGGGCCCGAACCCCCTATTCACGTCGTTCTTTCGGTCTTTTGCCCATAACTTGGGCTACAGACCTTCGAACGATGCACCGTGAATTGCGATGCGATCCTTGGATCGAGACGGTCGTTTAGGTATATTACACTCAAGGTTTAGGAGAACTTTGAGTTCGGACGGGTTGGTTCGAACACGAAACCAACCAGGCCCTCGGAGCGGAAACGCTTATAACTTGATCTCCGGACGTCCGATTGACGTACCGTCGACCTTGTTGGTTTCCTCTTAGTGAGACAGACCTTTTGGATTACTCCGCTCGAGGTTTGGACCCAGTTGGAGTACGGTCGGGTTGGTTTTGACTTAAAAACCAACCGGGCCCCCGGAACGAAAAATCCAATAACTCTCAGACCGGGCGTCCGATTGACGTACCTTTTGTCACATTGAGTTCCTTTTGACGATACGGAACTTTGGGATACATCAACTCCAGAATTCGTGTCAGTTGATGTATCAGCCCCTCGGCTCGTGGAGCGGACCCTTCCGAAACGATCTTACTGTGTCCGGGAACCCTAGAGCTGGCTGCGACTGCGACAACGATGACGACTATACAGAAATCCTCCGTGGATTCGACGGCGATGACTACAACACTCAGCGATCCTGTGTGGATTAGTGCTACTAATCTTGTGTGGGTCAGCGCTCAGCGGTCCTATGTGGGCCAGCGCATACCGATCCTGTGTGGGTCAGATCCTGTGTGGGTCATTGCGGGGGTTAGTACCTATCGATCCTTTTTGAGTCATTACGGGGGTTAGTACCTATCGATCCTGAGAGGGTCTGACGGCTTAGATGAATCAGTGGATACATATGATCATCTCTATCGTCTTACGAAGAAGTATACATGTGTGAGATGAGTCTTTAATTTCAATCCTTTTCTTCGATAACATTGACTTGTTATCCTGTGTGGATTATGTTATGCTTTCCTGTGTGGATTGAGTTATGATTTCCTGTGTGGACTGGGTTGTACTTGGGCTCGGATGTTGGAGTCGAACGAGAATTGATGACTTAGGTATATGTATGGGCATATACCTAAGTAGTGTCAGATGTTACTTCGTGATTGTATCTTTCCTTTGTGGATTATCCTTTATGGATTCTGGGAGACCTTCGGGGGTCTCGGGGTCCCTACTGAGTAGCTTATACTCACCCCTGCACGGGCTATGCCCGCACTACGTTGTGTTGGATGCAGACGACGGACAGTGCTGATCGTGGTGGAGACTTGTGGATCAAGTTGGTACCTGGAGGTGGACCACTGGGCGGGACGTACACGGAACGGACGGCTGGACCCGTGGAGCTGAGGAGGCTATCTGTACCCACCCTTCAGGTGGGTCTTCTAGTGGACAACTCGACGTTGTGGCTTACTTTTCAGTTATTGTACTTTCTTTCCAATTGTACTTTACTTTCTGTTTGGGTTTGTATTCTAGCCCACTTACTTTTCCAAACTTACTATTTTACCCAGTTTTACTTAGTGTTTACTTCTGCTTGCTTGCTCTGTGGTGTTTGTTTACTTTACAAAGGCAATGCCTTCCCTTTTTACCTGGAATTACGCCTTGGTGTTAGTCGCCAGCCCCTGGACTATGGAAGTCGGGCTTGGGGTAGTCACGGCACGGGCTCCGAGGATGGGTCGTGACATATTAATAAAACCAAACTCTCTTATGGATTCATTAAAATGAATATTTCATTATCATGATTCTTTTTTCAATCCATAAATGAATCTCTATAACTTTCACAACTCATTAGATTTATTTGGGGTTACCAAAACCTATAGTTTAATTATATATAAATATTCTAGAGGATTTACATTAAGTAAAGTGGTCTTTATATCCCTTCCCCAGAAACATGATAATGGAATATTTCTCTGACAAGTTTAATTTTAATGGATTAAGCATAATGACTGGTGGAATAAGTTTTTGTCATAGGTTATATATAGACTCTACCTAAAATCATTTGTAACCATCATTCCCTATTGGTATGAACTCTACTATCTATTTCTTGTTTCTTATTGAATACCCATCAATGTATTTACATCACTTAGTGAAACCACCAACACATGGAACAATATTTCGGTACATGGAATCCATCTCTGAATTCATGTGAACTTTCCAATAATTTATAGTTCCCATTTATTTCTTCATTATTAGATTTATTATTCTTATAAAATAATATATCATCAATAATTGGTGAATATAAATCAACCACTTTGTTTTTTTACTTTCTTATATAGTATGTGTATCTGGAAAAACTCCTCCCACTTTGTCTTGTAGAGTTTAGTCTTCTTATGCCAACTCATGTGAATCTGGAAACTTAACTTCATTGAATTCAAGATTTATCTAATTATCTTAAAATAAAAGTGATTCTATCTTATAAAAATATAGTCAATAAAATAACTAATACCTTTATATCTTGGGCATGTTAATATCTTGAGTATCTTTTGGACAATTAATTGGGTTCACATAGTTTATTAGATATAAGTATATTTTCTAATATTGGATTTAAAAAATAGATCTATTCAATTGCATGAAGCTCTGACATAATTGATTTCCATAATATTAAAACTTATATATTTTCCATCATCCAATATATCTAGCATATGTTTAGTTGTTATATTAATAATTTCAAGACGTGTCTTGATTGAAATAATGGAAGACATGAAATATATATATGTGTGTGTGTGTGTGTGTGTGTCTTTATTGATCTTCCTTGTACTATCATAACCTCTTTGATTTGCATATGGAAATGTAAATTTAAGAATATATCCACTCTATTTTTAAATGATTTATGAATAATTGGTTAGTAAATTCTCCAAATATACCACCTGGAGGATCTTATATCATTTACCAAGTGTATTCATTACATATAATTTATATCACTAAAATCCCTTAAAGTAATCTCATTATATATATTAATTTACCTATAGTTTCTCCTTATAATAGTCCACACATATATTACTAAAAATAAATCTGAAATCATTTTAGATTTATGAACTTTTTACAAAAAAAGGGTTACTTGTGTAAAATATAATAAGTATGTATATAAAAAAATACATAAAATCTTTATCTCTCAAGAGTATAAACATCATTCGAGGTATATATTTGAAAATTAATTCTAGTTTTACATGAAAATGAAATACCGTTCCACAACTAGATATTATATCAGTCTTATATTTTATATTAATCATTAATTATTGATATTTCACATCTATGATTCAAGTATTACTAAGCTATTACGTAATTAAGAAATATGATAACAACATTCATTTAAAACAAGAAATAATATCTTATTATGTCTATAACTATAAACTGGGATAAATATTTTTAGTAATGATCAATAAAAAACCATATGTTCACTTGAATTAATCTACTTAGTGATCTATAATCATGTGTTTCTCTTTGTTTACTTAGGAATCACTCTCCTTCAGCTACATAAAGATTTTACCTTTCTTCTTTTTATGTATCTACACCTCCTTTTTTATATATTTAAATACAAATTTGTGAGTTACATAATTTATTTAATAATTAATAATAAAAAAAGAAACATTACATGAAATGATGAATATACATAAATTATAATCTTCTTATTGCTTCTTCTTCAACTCGTTTTAGTTCTTCTTAAAGTGACCATTCTTTCCACATGCATAGAAAATATCAATTTATTAATTTCCCTCTCTATGAATCATTTCCTCTTTGATGGATGACTTGAAAATACCATTGAATCTAAACTTGTCATATGATTTTCAAATTTGTACTTAGATTTGTTCACCATGAGGGGTGAGGAACTACACTCCCACCAATCTCTATCATATTGGTGACACTTGGTCAAAATATTACTAAATGAATTATTTATGCTATTTATTCTATAATTTATAATTAATTTGAAGAATCTTGGGATTAAGGATAATAATATGATACTAAAAAATAATTTATTATCCATATGGAAGTCCAACATCACTAACTGATCAATTTACTTCATCATATTAAAGGAAAGATCACTATTTAGGTACCCATCTTCGAGTTTACTCTTGTATAGTATACTAAAAATATCATTTATATTTAGTTTCACTTTATATTTTTTAAGTTATAGGAGTTGAGTTATCATTGTGTATACATCTAAGACATTATATTTCATATTTATATCTCTATAAATAGTTTAAGCATGATTCAATGACCATTTAATGCATCCACCACATATATCATATAGGAATCCTTTTCACCCTCATATGCTCACTGAGGTAGATTATCAGGCATATAGGATTCTAGCACATAATATATATTTTCTTTTATTAGTGTCGCATATAAGTAACAATACCACTCTTGGGAGTTTATTCTTGTGAGGAAATTGTATTTTTCATGGAATAAATGTAATGTTCCCATGATTTTTCTTTCTATTTTTCTATAATAAAACTATATTTTATAACTTTATTAGGATTACTATTCATGATGTAATAAATTAATTTTATTAATATTCCACGATTTTATTAAACCTAAAAATACCTCACCATTAGATTTGAAATATCTTATTTATTAGATATTCTAGTATAAAGGATTCATATTTCCCTACTCATAATCTATACTTTTTCATGCAAATTACTCAAAGGTATTTAAGTTTCATATCTTTCCAACAATATTAAATCATAGCTCCTTGATCAATTGAGTTGATTACTCAATTCTAAAATCTTAAACTAAAATTTCCTCTAATATTTCCACCAAATTGAATTAATTTGACTTTGGGCATTACCCTTAATAAAAATTTGTTTAATTAAACCTAATATCTTAGTTTAGACTCCGTAATAATTTAAAAGTTTTTCTGATATTGGCTTGACAGACACTTTAATTGTGAGTGCATCTTAACACAGAATATGGAATGTGTTATCTTACTTAATATTTCATCTAAGGTATTTTTTTTAACTTATGTGTAAACATACTATATCTAATTCTTCACATACTATTAATATTTTATGGACTTTAGATAATTAATCAACCATTTCAAATAAAAAAATATGTATAATAGTATACTTTATTTTATACTAGCATGTTTTTTATTTTATTTACTTTATTTGATCTATTTTAATCATCAAAGAAACTTTTCATCACAAAAGTAAATAAAAAATATTACAAAAATAAATAAAATAAACAAGATAATTGATCATTATTTTTTAAACTACTGGAGAGTTTATCAAGAGGAAGATAAACCAACCATGATTTTAGGGGAAATAACTCCTTGAGATAATTCATGGATTGAGTTGTAGTATTACTCCTTTAACTTGTGTATATCCTTAGATGGTTTCACCTCAGCTTGGTTCCTCAAATACCTCCTATTATTGGTATATCCTTCCTTTAAATGTGCTAACTCACTTTTTGGTGAGAGGAATAAGGGGTTTACAATTACATAAAATAACCCTTAGACACTTGGTTCTGTACATAATAATGGTTGAAGGGTTTATTAACAAATCATCATATTTCATTTAAAAATAAATTTATCACAAAAAGCCTAGTATTGTGTAATTAAATATAAACCGAGCACATACACAGGTCTGTATAGCTCATGAGAAATCACAACATGCTATAATTATGCATTTAAACTTGCTATCATTCATTTCAATTCATTATTATTATAAATATAAATTTTCTCAAATTAATTTTTATTAATTAAATAATTGACTTTCTAAATTATAAATCTAAATATTCCTTGAGATACACAACATTACTAACCTATATAATTTTCAATAAATTAAATTAATTAAAACTAATTATTTTCATACCATGTACAAGAAATATCACACCACGTGTACCCTCCCTAGTCATTTTAAATTCAATTCTAGAATTTAATATATACACAACATGTGCCGAAGGTGACACAGCATGAGCCCTTTTGTATTTGGTTAAATATAATTTATGAATTTTACTATTTCAAGACATGTAATGTCACCTTACATGACATGGTACTAACATTGTGTGTTGGTCCTTTTCATCTACTACGTACTTACAGGACATTTATACCTACATATTAAACCACAATAGACATAGTATGTTACTTTATAGGTCAGGTCATGTAGCCTGCATAATGGATATAACCACATGACATGCAATGAATATATTATTTGTGTACCACTGGTGATACCTGTGAAGTATATGGGATGTATAATTACCATAAACATCATTTATTTATAGAATTATATAGATAATAATTATTAAAGAATTTAATTCCTTATAAATAATTGAAAATCACTTGGTTCGCACCTTGTGTGAAAAACCATGTCACATGGAATTTAAATTCACCTACAAGTTATGTAATTCAATCATTACTTTAATTATCTTCATGTTTGACTCACATGAAATTTCTATCATGGCATGTTCCTTATATTATTTAGATGATTTACATGGTGTTCACAAGTATCTAAATGTAGTGTACTCTATTTATGGACACTCGCACAATACTCTTAGGGACTCTGTGTATATTCTATGTGGGTTATCATGTGTTATATATCCTGTATAACTAGATACACGTTATGTAATCACTTATTTCTTATGTATGAATAATTATAAATTATAATGTGATCAACTTGGTATAAATGGAAGGTTATAGGTACAACAAAAATGGTTGGGTTGGTTTCCAATAATGTTTTTAATCGATTTAGATGGATAAAATTTGAAGAACTTGATGAAGAAAATTTAGAATCTTTCAAGAGTGGATATTTTAATATTTAATTTATAATTAATTAAAAAAATTACCTAAAATTGATAATTATTCTTTTCTTATCAATTCGGTTTATTTCCTTATCATGTCATCATTTTAGTGAAGAATCTATACTATAATCCCACAAATGGTATTAACAAATACTCCACAAATCTTTAGGCATTTCTCTAGGAATTTTGGGTGATAGAGTAAAGGAACCAAGTTCCTTACATCAATCTTCATTAAGTGAAACAAAGGTTATCTATTGTTATTTTATTCTTGACAGGGAGGAGTCAAATTAATCTCTTGATCTTGAGATATATTTTTTAAAATTTCCCCTATACTTGAGAGAATTTCTAGCGAAAATCTATTTTTTATGACAATTTTTATAATCCCCAAAATCGATATAAATCATATTGTATACTTATGTATAAATAGTTAGTAATTTTACAGAGACACTTTATCTAATTTATTATTTTAAGTAAACCTTATGTCATATAATTAATGTTGTTGTTGTTATATTTTCATAACATGTGCTGAACTGGTGGATTAAAATATCATCTCCATCAAGATCTTTAACTCATTTTGGAAATCCTCCATGGAATTTATCCAATATTGAATAATAAATATTTATTTAAATAAATAAATATAATTATATTATTCATTTACTCAATAAATAAATAGTATACTCACTAAACTTGCATATTATAATTTTTTCAAATATTCATGTAACTAAATAAATATTTATATTAATTTATTCACTAAACTTGTGAATAAAAAAATATTTGTTTTAAAGAAAGTGGATAATAAGAAAGAGATAAAAAATATTATATTCCCTAACTGGTGAATACATATTTATTTTATGATCAACTCAAATATAATATAAACTCTAATAGTTTGTGATTGAATTTATTTGATCAACTTATCTAGAATAATTATTATTCTACAGGATGAGAATAATATTTATTCTAAATATTTAATTCAAACTCAATATAACGGAGATTCTGGATACACTTGATGTATAAAATGATATTACCCATACTTAGTTCCATTAGGAAAACCTTCCTAAAGTATAATATGAGCATCCCAAAACACATCACAACACCCATAGAGAAATAATTTAATATTTCAATGACAACATCCTCATACGAACACCTATTGAGTAATATAATCACTTTTTATCAATATCTCATCAAGAAGGTTTCATACTTTTCTCATCAACCTATTTTATTTATTTAAGTTTATTTAACTATCTAAATTAAACTCGTCGATAAACTACCATGTCTGTGGATTTAATCATACAGTTCACTTTCAATAAAAAGTATATAGATATCTTCTTCCATTAACTAGAATGGGACAAATCCTTTATTGACTTATTCAATTAATGTCACATCACTTATGAAACACATAATGTATCCTACTTATCCACAAGAATATGTCATCATAGTTGTCAGCAATACATAAAGGTATGAAATTCATGATATAAATTAATAATAATATAAATTTAAAGGACTAATACACACATCCACAAATAGGAATACCCAATGAAACATATAACATGTGGAAATTCAATTGGTAGGTTTTTTTTTAATAATCTCATCTCTTAGATAATACCAAGTTCAAAATTCATAAGAATAATTATCAATGTATTATGAGCCTCTAACAAATGATAATAAAACATCATAATTATCCCATGAGAAAAATGTCATATATACCATAGAACATGAATTTAAGAATATTGTTGTAGCATTTCAAGATTCTCATCATAGAAGAGAACTATTATAACCTTCTTATGTGGAATATACTCAGAGAATATTATCAAATTAATGTTATGCAGAGTAACACACATCATGTGATAAGATATTTATAAATATTCTTATAATAAAAAGTAAAAAATAAGTCGGTTCTTAGGAACATCTCTAACAAGATGAGAAATATGTAATGTGATCATATACTATATAAATTATATGTGTGGTATTAATTATCCTAGTCAGTATTTTTTGAATAATTGTTAATGTATGAGATTTCATATACTAGATTGACATGTTTTATGTCTAGTGGTCACTAGATTCCATGGAAAACAGGATTATATAGGTATATATATATAATGTATATAATACTTACTATGGTGGAAATACTCATGTAGAGATATGATAATGTTTGGTTAAGATAACATCGTGCCCCTTTATAGATTGAGTATCACTGAATCCTTGTTAGAGGTCGCTCTTTACTTACGTCTTTGAAATCAAGATTTCATAAATTTTCCCAATGAAACAAAGGTCAGCAGGTTAACAAATTTCGGAACTAGGATAAAGATTCTATTTTGGATAAAGTGTTTCCTTTAAAAATAAGTGAGTTTAATAAACTTTATCCAAAGAGATTGTATGGATTTAACAAATTTTTTGATTTTTTTGAAAAATTTACTTATAGTTTTTTAGTGTAAGAGGGGGATTTTTTAAAATACACCAAAATTAAGGATATTGTATTGTATTATATCCATTGAATTTTAATATATGATATGCATGAAAAGTATACTAGAAGAAACAATATGGTCATATCATAAGAGGATTATGATTCCACTACTATCCTTTATCAGTGCACAATAAGGCTTATGATATGCATGTGAGTTCATGCACAGTGCATCATCTTTATACAAGGTTTCATCAGTTATATATAAATGATATTGATTCATTCATTTCATGATAACTATTTGTGACGTTCAAACACTAACAAACTCTAATGGTTCGTGAATTATTTTAATGCACGACAGCTATCATGAGATAGAAGTCTATGTACCAAATCTCTTTATTTAATGAAGAGGATCTATAAAAGGGATGTGATCGCTCTCACTCATGGTTCTTCTATAAAATAATGTAAATATGAAGCTCTCATCAGTTCTTGTTTCTTTATTCATATTCATAGATAAAGGTGTTAGAACACCTTTGAAGAAAATAAGTCCTCTCATTATGAATGAGGATCCAAGGCCGATTTAAATACATAATAGGAAGAATTATTTTAGTTGTTTCATTGGTGATCCCAATTAAGTATGCACCATCGTATTTATTTGAGATAGATTTCATAATGATGAAGGTACACTGGTTTTATATTCTTTATTTTGAGAATGTTGATTCAATTGATGATAAATAGGGATTTTCATGGGGTTTTATTTCCATTTATAAGGTCTTTTTATGATCACCCAAATTATGTATATATTAAAAAATAATATAGAATCATAAATATATATATATATATATAATCTAACTATGAATTGATTTGTTATTATTTGTATAGTCCATGACATCACTGATGTTTCAGGTAAGGGTTCAAATCTTTGCAGGCAATAGTCTGATTCCACTGTTGTAGTATCACACAAATACCTCAAAAATTACAGCCTCCTCAGTCACTCACCCAGGAAAGAAACTCATCATCCCTAATACCTGATGGCTTCCTTGATGAAACTACCATATGTGATATTCCCTTTATAATTTTCTTCCTCCTAGTTCTATTACTCATAAATGAAAACTCCCTCCATTGGTGATGCTCCCATAAGAGATGTGGTATTCTTTTAGTGTTAGTGTCCTCTATGATTATGACAGACACAAGCGATCTTCTTCATAAATGACTCGTCGGACAAATTTTTCTAATAAAAAATAAAATATATAACAAGGACCATAAAAATAATTTCTAACTTAATTATATATATATAAATAGAGAGTGGTAAAGAGATGATAAAACATATAAATATATATATATACACTAAAAAATATATAAATAAATATATCTTCATATTTATTATTACTAGTGCTAAGTTTGATTGATGGAGTTTTTTAGTATTGAGGTTTTTTTGTTGTTTGAATATTATAAATACTTCACATTGTTCAAAAATTCCACACTTTTTTAAATTGAATAATTATAATTTCTCAAAGTATTGTTAAATCATTTTTATCTTTTTTTTTATAATATCTTATGTTTATTTTTTTTATAAGTCTTTTTACTTTAGTTTGGTTTCAACTATTTTTAAAATGACTTACAATATAAGTTTATAAAGTATAATGATCTGCATTTTAAAAGTCTTTTGATTTTAGTTTTCAAAGACTTATGATATAAGATTTAATAGTCTTATGGTCTCAATTTTCAAAGGAATATGATTTAATTTTTAAAATTTGTTTGGTTTCAAAGTCATATGACTTTCAAAAATTATTAATATTTCTAAAAGTCATACGAATTTTATTGATGTTATATGAAATGTTTTATGCAGTCATATAAATCTCTTTTAGATGGAAAATAATTTCATTCTTTCACTAAAATGATGGTTACATAAAAAAATGATGTTTACGCAAACTATATTCATGATTAAACTCATCTAGATTCATGGTTACATAGATATGGTTCATATTTAGATATAATTAGAATGATGTTTACATAGGTACAGTTCATGCTTACACAGAACATGAATTCATGCTTATGGTAAAATCATGCTTATAAATAATTCCATATATATAGAAATTGATGTTTATGAAAATTTAAAATCTTATTTATAAAAATTTAAAAAAAATTGATTACATAGATTTAAAATGATGCTTATTGAGTTTACTCTTTTTTAGAAAACATAAAACATATTTCTTATTATTATACTTTTGATACTTTAATTTACTATAATTTATACTCTTTTTTAA
Source organism: Viscum album (assembly GCA_963277665.1). NCBI lineage: Eukaryota > Viridiplantae > Streptophyta > Magnoliopsida > Santalales > Viscaceae > Viscum > Viscum album. The sequence goes on along the minus strand of OY728163.1, from coordinate 386,932,628 downwards.
ATATTATATTAATTTATAAATTTATTATAATTTCTAATGAATCTATTTGAAGTATTTTTAATGATATTACTATATGAGACATGAGTGAATTAAATGATCATGTTATTTCAAATATGGTGTAATGATAATATTCTTTGTTTTATTATTTATAACCATAGTTGGTTGTGATTGGTTTTCAAGGATAAATCACATGATGAATATCATAGATTTATTGTTCCTACCACTAAAAAGGGTGTATTTAAATAATGATTGAAGCTATTGAAATTTAAGGGTTGAGAAGTGATACAATTCCTTTTCTAATGAAGTTATAAGAAATTTCATGTAAGAAATTTTTCACACTTTGTTGATTTGAATTGTTTGGGCTTTATGGATTTCCCAAAATGAATTGTTCTACAAAAATATTAAAGGGAGAAGTTGAAATGCTCTAATATAGAATTATTTTAAATATTTATCTTATTTTATCATTTTAATCCTTTTTTGGGTTGTTTTATTCTATTTTTTTTATTTTTATTGAGTTGTAACTGGACTTACACATGGTTGTGTCTCCATAAAAAGGTAGTGTCTTGGTTATGCTAACTTGATCCAAAAGTAGGAACACATAGGTTCTACTTAAACCTAAAAAAATAGGTTTGGGTGGATCCTTGGAAAATTTTGGGTTTTTCTTGTACCCATAAAAGGAAATTTTTTTGATTATCCCATAATAGGTTGGGTTCTTACTATACCCATAAGAGGAATTTTTTAGGTAGGGTTTTACCCTGTGTAAAAGGATATATTTATTTTATAGGGGATACCATTGATCTCGCTTAGTTATATTGTTTTAGAATAGTAGATAATGATCTCTTGATCCAAACTACTATAAAATTCATGTTGTTATTATTATTTTTTTATTTCTACTACTTTATTTTATTAAACACTTCACTTACACATTAAATGATTAATCTATTTCACTTTCATGACTTAATCTACCCTAACAGTATATTTTTTAATAAATTTAAAAGTTATATTTATACCCATCTAGAATATATTTTTATATAACATTGGTCCAACAATTAGTATCAGAGTGAGGGACTTATAATGATATTTTATATTCAGTGTTGGTTTTATCCTGATGTCATACAATCAATTTCAATTTTATCCCTCATGCCTTTTTTTATTATAATTTATTTTGAGCTAACATGTAATATTTTTCTTTAACTAGACTAAGGGAATACATGTTTTTAGTAATGGAAAGACAATAATTTTTATTTTTGAATCTTATTATACCGCCTCATTTTAATGAAATTTATTGTGGATATTGGAAGGATCAAATAGACGTATTTTTGAAAAATAATAGTATTAAATATTGGACTATAATGGGAAGAACATATAAATTACCTAAACTTAAAATGGATACATTAACTAGTAATGATTCTACAAAATATGTTTTAAACGACAAGGTTATGAATTATCTATATTATTTTTAAAGTGTAATTGTTAATATCCATATTTCATCCTGTTAAACTAATTATGGAATTTTTGGGGCTTTTAAAGTCACTCTTCAAGGAACTGATAAACTTCAGAAAACAATGTTAGGTTTTCATAGGGATGAGTTTCAAGAATTTATAAGGTTTGATCAAGAATTCATTAGTGAGATGTATAACAGATTTAATAAAATTTTGAATAACATGGATATTATTAGAGAAACAATGAATAATGGTATCCTGACTAAAAGTATTCATATAACCAGATTCAAAATGTGGCATTCTAAGATGGTGAGTGTTGAAGAAATTAAAATTTTTATTGATTATACCATGGATAAAATCATTGGATCTCTACATAAATATGAATTAGATCTAAAGAATAATAATAGTGAAGCATATGAAAAATATGAAGGGTGTTGCATTTTAAACATCTAAACATTTCTATTTTAACTCTTCTAATGAAAGTAAGGGTTTATCTAGTTCTGAAAGTGGAGATGGAATAAATAAGATTTAAAAATGAATTCAAGGACTTGTGAATAAGATACATGCTTCCAAGGAAGTATTAAAGATTAATTTGAATGAAATTTTCAAAATAATAGGTAATTCTAGTAAATATATGAATTCTTTTGAACTAACTTATATGAGTGTAGAAAAAAGGGATACATTATGTCTAATTTAATAAAAATAAATCATTTAACAAAAGATAATAACTATAGGAAGAAAGATAAGTAGAATATTTATAGTGGTTGTAGTTTTAGAAAAGAATTTGATTCAAGTGAGGAATCTAAATGTGATGAGTAACTTGGTAATCATGCATTGTTGGAAAATTATTTTGAGGTAACAAATTCATGTTTTAATGATTATAGAAAACCTGCTAATCATTATTTAATGGAATTGAGTGTATAAAATGATAATTCTGATTCATATTTATATTATTCTTCTAATTTAATAAAAATATAATTATATAGTAAAATGAATTTTCTAATAAATATCAAGATGGAATTGAAATACTTTCCAAAATGTATAATAAATTGACTAAGGATCATAAGAAAAATGTTAAGGAAAATAAGAAAGTAGTCCTAGAAAATGAAAATATGAAATTTACTATTTCTAATAAGTAAGAATAGATATAGGATAGAATAAAATTTTTGATGGATGATTTTTCTTAACCTGAAAAATAGAATAATATCCTAAAAAATAGATTCACATGCAAAATACCAAATCTATGATGATTTGTAAATCATTCAAATGGAAAATTAAAACTAATCTTGGAAGTTCAAAAAAGTTATTATGTAAATTTAGTATTTTAATTCAAATCCTATATTAATTTGTGAGACTAAAAAAGATGAACAAAAATAATAAAAATAAAAACTATATTAGTTTTGATGAATGATTACCACAGATTTATTAGACTAAGTTTTTAAAATGAAAAACTATTAAATTTTCGTCTATAACATGATTTAATTATTGTGAATTTGGTCACTATGATTAATATTTCTCTTTACAATATTTTTAATGTAATATCCAATATTCTACTATATTAGGTAAACATTGCATTCTTGAACTATAGCATAATGCGCATTCTATTACCTCGGCATTACAAAATAATAAAAGTATCTCAATTCAAGAATGTGTTTAAAATAAAAATTCCAAAATTTTAAAATTTGAATAATATGAAATAAATTAAATTTTTTAATTTATAATTAAAAATTATCTAAGGGTTATTTTTTCAAATTTTTATAAAAATATTGTTTTTTAGGTAAAAAGTCAAAAAAAAATACCAATACAATCACTTTTATGACATAATTATAGTGTAAGAATTACTTAAAAGATAATAAAACTATTTTTATAGAAAAAATATATATTTAAGAATTAAAATAATTAATTTTATAATATTATATTAAATTTATAAACCTACGTTTTACATTTTAAAACCTAAGTGTTGTTTTATTTTAATAAAAGAAAAATTTTTGTTCCTTTTCATTAATTAAGTAATTATAAAGTTACATTAGATTTGGAATTGGTTTTAAAGTAAAATAAATATCCTTTGTGTATTTATAAACCAATAAATTACTTGATAATAAATTCTATACAATATTTTTGTATGAATTAATTTTTATTCTTAAAGGATATTTTTCTAAAAAACTATTTTTCATTACATTTTGCGTACTTATATTAAAATTAATTTTTACCACCTCTTGAAATAGAATATTGAAAAATGGATTCCATATTTTTAATCATAATATTTTAATTATGTAATAAGTTCCATTTTATTTTCATCCACAATGAATAGTTACCATTCTAAAAACAATCACAATGCTAAGGGTTAAATAGGTTAATGAGGGGGTTAAAACTAAGAGATAAGACTTCAAATATCACTAAAACATGTCTAAATTTGATTGGTTAAGGAACTTTATACCATAACCAATTATATATTTTAACTTAATTATAATTTTATCCATTATCCTTGAAATTAATATTTTTTATATTTTTTATATTTTTAAATTTAATAGTATATACAAGATTGTCACTCCTCTCACTTATAAAAGGGCATATCCTCTCCTCACTTCTTGAAACACATAAATATTAAAAGATCTATCAATATCATCCCAAATCCCTATTTAACTCTCTTTTTCACTACCTAGAGGTCCTAATCTCATAAAAATAATAAACTATTAATTTTTAAGGTGTAAGCCAAAGGAGGATTTCCAAGGAAGAGGTAATCATCTTAACCGAGATTATTCAAGTTTTTTCTTCTTCAATATCTTCAAAAAATACTCTAACCATGTTAATATAATTACATAAATATAATTAATAACCTATTTTTTATATTAATTATAAACCAATTTTATACCTCATTTCAATATGTTGAAAAATGAAAATATCACCCATGTGTACGTCTTGACTACCACCTTCAAAAAGCGATGTATTTCAATTTACATCATCACCTTACATGGATAATAATATAGATGTATTTAATGAAAATATATGATATTTATGAAAAAATTAATATTATATAAATATAAATCATTATATATCTTCATATTTTGAAAAAAAAAGTGTCACTCATCTGTACATGAGGATTACCGCCTTCATGAATGGCATATTTCATTTTTCATAATCGCCAAACATGGATGGTTCTAAAAGTTTATTTATTGTATAAATACGATAAAGTTATAAAATTATTAAAATTATGTAATTGGTGAAGCCATGACAGTGGTGAAGGGACCAAAACCTCTGAATCAAAACATGTAAGTGAAATATAATAGTTAACACCTAAATAATTGATTTTAACAAATAAGTATGATTAAATTAATAAAAAAGAAGTCAAAAATAAATGATATATAAAAATATATATATAAATATAGATTTTATATAGATGAATAATAAATATATATTTATTTTAAATTAGGTTGAAATGTGTCTGACCAAGCATGAATCCAAGGTAGAGGGTTTTTATCTAATATTTTGTTTTTTGAGCCATATTTCAAATTATGCACATATTTTCACTTATATAGTGTATATAATAACTATTTGACATATTAAAACATGAATTGCATTATACTAATGGTATTTTAATCTCCTTTTCAAGTTATTTATTTCTATGGGAATTTTATTTTAAAATCCATAGGGGGTTTTATTTAAAACTATTGTTTTAAATGTTTTTAATACTTTTACCCAATTGTTTTCTCCTACATGTATATATTAATTAAATTAATGCAATGATGTTTTTATCTATTTTAAGTGATTTTTTCATTTAATTTTCAACTATCTTTGAAATTTTTTACAAAGGATTAAAAGGAATATTTAAAACATTTTTCATACAGGTCACATTTGAAATTTTATAAAAGTAAGAAAAGAATGTTTTTTAATGTTTACAGTTTAACTGCATTTTATCATCATCATGGAAATTATTCATTGTCGTGATTCATTACAAATATTCTATGGTTTTTAAAAGAAAATATGGTACCCATTGATTTGGTAATTCCTAATTTTAAAAGTAAAGGTTTATATTTTAAAACAATTGACAAAGTGAATTCATTGCAATTGTATATATTTTTATCTTTAACTCCACATTTCTTAACGTTAAATTTATTTCTTTTCAAGATTTTAATTGGGAATTAATACTAGAATACATTAGTGTAATCCTAAAGATAAATCTAAATACAGGTTAACATCCTAAAATTTTGGTAAAGTAAAAAGTGTGTGATTTCCAAATAATGAAATTCATATCTATATAAAAACAAGTTGATGCATGCATTGGAATAGATGCACCTATGGGGTAATAAACCTGAAATTTTTTGGTTGGGTGTTAACTTGATATTAAAATTGTTCACAACTAGTGTCCTTAACTATAGACCTAGTATGACACTCTTGGGTGATATTCTTTGGATATTTCAAATGCTTCTTTATAAACCATTGAACTCATTTTACCGAATGATTCAACTCTTGAATTTTTTTTATATGTTACCATTCAAAGTGTCAACAAATATTATTTTCATAAATGTGTTTTTCATTTACATAAAAATCATTAAAATTTTATTATACTACATAATTAATATTATATAATTAATCATCAAACTTCTTTATATGGTGTTTTATGATATAGATATTTTATATACTGGGGAATATTGTTATTCCATATACTTGATTAAAAAATATCTATTTATTTATAAGTCATATTAATTATGTATTGTATTGATCATTAAATATATTAGGAATCCATTGGACATGAGTAAGTGATGGTTGGGGCCCAAAAATATATATCCCCTCGATTCATCGGTAGTTATCATGAGATAGAAAAATAATGAGTATTGACTGGTCTATGCTAGCCCATATATGTAATATTTATTAGCAGAAGGCCTTGATGGTAGGTAAGATGACTTAGTACAAATCCTTGATAGTAAGAGTATGGTATCTTAGCATGAGGCCTAAATGGTAATATCATGATATTTTTGAAGGAGTATTATGATTTATGGTAATATGAATTCCATCATTATGAAATTCATTATTGTTTTCCAAGTGATTTTTTTATCCATGAATATATCTCATGGTCATGTTATTGATTATATGGAATATTTATTGATTATTTACTTTACCATATTAATTATGCCTTATGTATTCATGGTTTCTTTTATTCTATCAATCCCTTACTGAGAATTTTATCACACCATTTATTATTTTTTACTTTCCCTAGGGTATTAATAAGGGATCATTGAATGACTTCAATGAAGTACTAAAGGAAATAAGAATGTTCTTATGAAAGTCACAAGCTATGATTTATACTTCCAATGTATTATCATAATCATTTTTGTATATATTGTTCCAATACTACTAAATTATTCAATATTTTTTGATGTGGTCCCTGGTATATTTTACCAATTTAATAACAAAAATATTGGATCTAGGTTACTGGAGTCTAGGTTCTAAAATTCAATCTTTTGGTCATACAAAGGAATATATATCTAAATCTTTTTTCAATGTTAAAAGGACTAATCCTTTTATATCATGGATAATTTAGGTATATTACACAAATATTAATGGACCTAATCTAGTCTGAATTCCCATATAAGTATATTTTTTCACCAACATTAATACTCATTCATGTTTTAATTAAATGATATATTGTAATGTTCTTAAATTTTTAATATTATTTTTTGGCCATTGTGCATGTTTTCTAAGTTTTATTTTTGGTTTACTAGCATATCATTAATAAGTTTTTATTTTTTAATTTATTGGAAATGATTCTATAATTTATATAATATCATTTATTTTTTTAAGGAATCATTGTTTTTTACAACATGTGTTTGAAATCAATAATAACATTTTATCTCATTTTCAGAAAGGATGATTTTATTTAGGGGGAGTAACCTTCATTAGATTTAAAAAATGTTAAAATCAATCATAATATACTAGTTTTAATACATATTTATCTTTTATATTTGAACTCAAAAATGTTAAAATTTAAAATCTATATAAAGTTTGTTGAAGTCTTTTTTAATACTAAAAATTATTTAATCTTGATCTAGCCTTTTCAATTTTAAACTTGATGTTCTATTTCTCTTAGAATTAGTTTTTTTTTAAAAAAAATTAGTAATTTGAGCTTTAATGTTTTAATTAATTGGTACTAATTAATTGATTAGAATATAAAAATTATTAATTTAGGGGGAATGAATAGATTTTCCATAATTTTTCAAAAACATGTTGAAATTTGGTGTATATTTATTGATATATGATTGAATTATGGAAGTTTGATTTTTGTATCTTGAGTATTACTTATTTGTTTTTTAAATCAAAATATGGAAGAGTCTTTTAAAAAAATACCTATTTAAGCATTCTAACTTCTTTAATGGTTTAGTTTTTTTTAATAATTTTTTAGTTTTTTATTATATTTTTTATAAATTTGAAAAGGTAGAGATTTTTTAAAAAAATTTATAAAATATAGTTTGGTTTTTTAATTTTTAAGAAGGGGGATTTTTAGTTAAAAAATTTACTGATGGATTTTTTTATTCTTGATATTTGTTTTTTATTTATAATATAAATAATACCTCACATTGTTTATAAATACCTTAATTGTTTAAATTGAATAATTACAATTTCTTACAATATTGTTAAATTATATTTTCCTCTTTATTTATAATATATGTTGTTTTATTATACAATAATAAGTCTTTTTGTTTTAGTTTGGTTGAAAATATTTTTCAAAATAGTTATGATATGTTTTTTTAAAGTATTATGATATGAGTTTTTAAAGTCCTATGATCTAAGTTTTCAATGTATATTGATTTGAGTTTTTAAAGTCTTATTATCTATGCATTCCAAGTCATACGATATAAGTTTTTGAATCCATATGATTTCAATATCATATGATTTTCAAAAAGTCATATGATTTCTCAAAGTCGCATGAAATTATTTTAAGTCATAGAAAATTCTTTTCAAAGTCATAAAATTTAATCCTTTGACTAAAATGATGTTTATATAGATAAATATGGTGATTAGACTCATGTATATGAATGTTTAGATAGATATGATTCCTGTTTATGTAGATGTAGAATTATTCTTATATAGGTGTTGTCTATTCTTATGTTGAACTTGAATTCATTCTTATAGTAAAATGAAACTTATGAAAATTTTCACAATTATGGAAATTAATGTTTACACAATTTTAAATTGATTTTTTCAATAAGTTAATATAAGTTTACATTTTTTTTAGAAAACTCATAACATACTCTATTTTCTTATACTTTTGATATTTTAACTTAATGCAATTTATTTTGGTTTCTTTTAACTATTATTTTAATTTTAAAATTGTTTATAATTCCTAAAAAAGCTATTAAAAGTAGTTTGAATGAGATTGGTGTAGGAGACACATGGGAATCAAATGAGTGTGTTTTTTAAAATATCAGGTAATAATAATTTTCCTTGCATTATTCTTTCTATTTGTTGTTAGTTTTGTTTGGTTTCCATGAATCATCCATGTGATGAAAATCAAGGATTTATTGTTCTTACCATTATGAAATTTTTCTTTAAATAAGTACTGAAGATATAAAGAAATTAAGAGTTGATAAGTGATATGATTCATTTTCTATTGAAGTACTAATAAGGTTCATTTGTGAAAATGTTCATATTCATTGATTTTAATTACAAAGTATTTCTAGATCACCCAAACTGAACTATTCTGTATCAATATTGAATGTATAAAGAGACATGTTCTACTCTATCATTCTTTTCAATATTTATATTATTTTATCATTTAAATATTTATTTATTTTTTCATTTTCTTCTATGTGTTGTTTTCATTAAGTTGTAACTAAACTCACTCATGACTATGCCTCTATAAAAAGGAATTGTTTTAGTTTTTTCAATCATATCAAAATGTAGGAATGCAAAGGTTTTTCTTAAGCTAGTTAAAATACTGAGTTAGAGATGATCCTTATAAAATCTTTGGTTTTTCTTATACCCAAAAATGGAATAAGTTTAGTCGACCATCTAATATGTTGGGTTCTTCCATGTACTCATAAATGAAAGTGTTTTATTTTGGTTCTACCCCTATGTAAAAGGGTATCGCTACTTTATTTTCATGATCCACCCTCACTGGGAACCCCTCTTGAGCTGGTAGTTGAGATAATAGTGACCTCTAAAGCCTACATCCAATAGGCTCTGAGTTGGTGATAAGAATAGAGGGTGTAAACACACCTAATGGGAGGCATTACACTCTAATATCCCAAGATTATAACTTAAAAACCAATTAATACACCAAACTATAAAAAAAATAAACCAAAATCATATACACAAAATATCCCATTTCATGAATATAAAATAAATACAAACATATCTAAAAAGAAAACAATTAAAAAAAATCATGTGACAGTGACTACAAAAAATCCAAACTTCAATCTAGTATTGTCTATCTCAACCACTAAAGTTCTCTTGGAAACTTTAATGATACTTTATATATATATAGGGTTATAATAACATATATAATCAATAGGATCATGCCTAAGGTATCTTATAAAAATGTGAAAATAGGATATTAATTCCCTAGTGAAAAAAGAAACAAACTAAATAGAACTTACACATGTCAAATAGTTCCCCATACTCACAAAGGCTTACTCACCAAATAATGAAACTAAGTATAACAAGATAATAATCATAAGAATATTACCATAGGTTCCCCAAAACAACTTCCCCATTAATTTTCTAATATCTCCCAATGAGAATTCATCCTTTTCTTTCATCCCTTCTATATCCACCAATGGTTATACCAGCCATATATCATATCTCATGGTACTAGTCTCATATCATATCTCATGGCACCAACTGAACATCTCATATCATGTCACTAGTGTAGTACGGTATCATGAACAGATATAGAATCAACAATGTGACTTCCTCTTACCACACCTGAACCCACTACATATCTCATCATCCACCACTGGTATCACCATAAGATACCATTAAATGGAGAGTATGGGAGAGGGGGTAGTCATCCATTCATATCCTCCCTAACCTAGATGTTAGGGAAAACACCTCCAGGTTCTCTGGGTTTTGGTCATGTTACCCAAATCAAATAGGGTGAAAAAGAAAACAAAAGAGAATATAGGTATATAATAGTCTCACATAATCTCTCGCCTATGATTTTACGTAATAAAAAACACCACAAATATTTTCATGATACTTCTAATATCATACCACTAAGAACTACATATAATTTAGAGAAACCAACACATAAGAATTACATAAGGTCCACAACTCGGGTTCTATTTTCTATTTTTCATACAATAATCAACCACCAACTTGTATTCATTTAGTTATTATTTTAAATTCACACCAACTAAATAATTATCCATAACCACATTTATATATATCGATATTATTCAATTTCTAAAAAACCACTATCAATTCACCACATCAAATTTCCATGTCACAACCAAGGCCAACAAGCTTCAAAGAATAAAGGCAACCAAGTCACACACAACCAAATCCACTATGCCTCACACATGAAGTCAAGAATAAAACATGAATATTCAACTTAGTCTTTTCATTTTACGACTTTAAGTGTTTACCCATTTAAAGGGTATTCTCAAATAAATCCATCAATACATATAATAATCCTATAACAAGCATATAACATATAATAACATTAGAAACATCATAAAAACTGCTAACTACATGAACATCACAGTATTACCTTTCAATTTAATTTTTTATAGTTTATTATATTTATTATGTAAATTCATACCAATCACCCAAAGAAAATAAAAATCTTGATAATTCCACAAAGGTGCATAAAAGGGTGATAAATCAAACCCCTACCTCAAAATAAGATTAATAATTCACTGTGAAATCCAATGAAAGTGAATATGAATCACAAGGCCATAACCACACAAGGTATCCTCTGATAAAACAAAAATGTAGTGTTGTCTCATAAAAATAATGTCCTAATAAATACACAGATCCAAAAAACATATCCATGGTGGAATATTTAAATAATCAAGGAAGAAATCTAAGAGAAATAGAAGAAGAACTCACCCATAATCATCAATATCAAATATCTAGAAGCCAATAATGAATGCCAAGAATTGGAGGGTGTTAGGGTTCACAAAATTTTCCTTTAAATTTGATAAATTATAAGATAAATGAAGGGATAATGAGAGATATTATATGGATTATTGAATTTATATACATCCAATAAATTTCTCTATTCACAATTTGAATAGATAGTTCACACCATGAACCTCACACAATTTATATCCAATAAAAAACAATTCTCTTGATCCAACATGCTCAGGAAGGATTTCATATAGTGAATGAAACCTCACAAAATGTTAAATATTCAAATATAGATCCACCAAAAAGACCACCAATAATATTTAGGTCTTGAAAAAAAATGACCCCATGAACTACTCTTAGAAATAAATTCTAGAAACAAGGTATTCCAAGTCATGATGCCACCCTACAAAACATTATTCATGATGTAAATTGGTGATTCATCAAATGAATCACCATATGAAGTTGAAAATTTAACTCTATCTACCACTTCTCTAAAATCATATCAAGGCACCCCACACCCAAAAATCACAATGTAATGGGTTGGAAGTGTTTGGGTCCTTATATTAGATACCTATCAAATGATTTTCATCATAGAGAATCAAAACCAACCAAAAAAGGGAAGCAACCACCACCAGAAACTACTAAACACTCCCTTGAGAGATAAATCTCAAACGAGGATAAAAATATATCTCAAAAAATAGTAGCAAAAGTTTATAAAACCATAATAATAGTCAAAAATAAAACTAAAAAACTAAAAAACATTAGGTAATAAAAAACTTTGGGTACTAAGAACACATTTGAAACTCCCACTCTGAAGTACTATCTTCCAAACTGTCTTACCTATATAGAACTAAAACTAAGGTGATAAAACATCCTCAAAACTCATTATCCTAATGATTATAAATATCAATAAATCATTCCATGAATGTCACATTTTCCTTGATATCTAAATCCCCAGTATATTATGTGGGAATCCTCATGAATATACTGGAAGAGCTAGGACATGTGGAAGAAAAAATAAAATCTATCTATCTATAATGGATGAACCAATTGGTAATACACCTCACCAATTCCCTCCAAAACCTTGAAGAGTTCAAAAAACTGGGGTGAGATATTGATCCCATAAACAAACTTATTCTAACCGTGTCAAGGTGAACCTTTTTATGAAAACATGGTCTCCAAACTTAAAATCCAAATGCCTCCTCCACCGATCGACATAATGATTTTAGAGTTCCTAAACCACCTTCATCCTCTCATGAACCACTTGAATCTTCTCTTTCAAGTTATTCACCAAGTTGGGAACCAGAACTGATGCCTCTCCAATCACAATCTAGCTCAATATGTATTGACATGGCCTATATAAAATGAATTAAATGGGGAAATACCTATATATGAGTGGTATCTATTATTATAATCAATATCCAAGAAATATAGGTGTAACACCCAATACCCACTCAAATCTAATATGAATTCCCATAGCATATCCTCCAGTGTCAAGATGATCTGCTCCGTCTGACCATCCATCTGGGGATGGAAAACATTTCTAAATCATAACTGATAGATATAGGTTTGCTGAAATACCCTCTATAATTTCAATGAAAACTGAGGTTCTTGGTTAGTAATGATGTTCCTCAAGTATCCATAAATCCCCACCAAATCATCCATGTATCGTCTCACTATAAAATCCATTGTATGCGACTCCCAGATCACCAAAAAGTGATCTGACTTCATCACCTAGTCCATGATAAGCCAAATATCATAATATTCCCTGGATCCTAGGGTATCCTAGTGTCAATATCCATAATTATGTCTTCCCACTTATACTTGGGTATATCCAAAGCATAAAACAAACTACTAGGGACATGATGTTCTACCTTAACTGTATGGCATTCCAGGCATCGTTCCATGAACTCCACCATTGACGTCTTCATTTCTATCCACTAAAACAACCTCCTCAAGCCACAATACATTTTAGATATGATTAATTTCACCACCAAATGAAATCTATGAAACTCATGGAGGAAACCCTCACACATCACCAATGGGATAAAAATATTTCCCAAGAACATAACCCAAAGTTGACCATCCTCTGACTATCCCATAAGGGTATTTCCATGAATGATATAGTCATGTGTCACCTCCACCTCTGAGTCTCCCCACAAAAATTTATACACATATTATATAAAAAAATGATCCATCATCATTTGAAACATGTATCATATTCCATCAACCTTCTTTCCCATGAGATGAAAAGTCGCTAACACCTCCAACTCCCTCCATGCATCCTCAAATTCTAGAATGTATCACCATAACTTTTTTATCAATGAATCTACTATGATGTTTCCCTTTCCTAGTGTATAGGATATCTCAAAATCATTGTCCTGGAGAAACTCCATCCACCTCCACTATTATAGATTCAATTCATTCTTGTAGAAAACATACCTCAAGTTTTTTATCCATAATGACCATAAAGTGTTCTTAGATGAGGTGATATCACCACTTATTTAGAGAAAACACCACTACCTCTATATCTATATTGTGTGTGGAATAGTTATTATCATGGGTGATGACTTCCTAGACCCATAGGATATTATTTCCATCTTATATATCAAGAAACAACCCAAAACCAAGTGAAAATCATCACATAACACCTCAAATATCACATACTCCTCTAGAGACTGAAGAATTGGGTCATTGGTCAACTGTTTTTTTAGGTAGATGAATGATTCCTAGAACTGATCATTCCAAATGAAATTCAGTTATTCTTGATTAGGGTGGAAAATGGTGCTGAAATCAAATAGAATTCAAACAAAAACCTCTGATAAGAACCCATGAGACCAAGAAAGATACGGACATCTTCCACGTTCTTGGGTATTTCCCAAGTAACAACCAACATAACCTTTGTTGGATCCACCACTACTCCCTATCAATGCACAATAGAGCCAAGGAAATACACTTATCATGTATGAAGCTTACACTTAGACAATTTTCCATACAGTCGGTTCTATTAAAGAGTTTTCAAATCAATCCTTAAGTTTTCGACATGATCCTCCACTAATCCTAAGTATATGAGGATTTAATCAATGAAAATAACTAAAACAATGTCTAGTAACTCATTAAACATAGTGTTCATGAGTCCCATGAATATATCTAGGGTGTTCGTGACACCAGATGACATAAATATGAACATAAAGTGTCCATACCAGAACCATAAGGTAGTGTTTGGGATGTCTTCTTCCTTCAACATGAACTAATGATATCCAAACCACATATCAGTTTTAGAAAACTAAATAGCTCCCCTCAACTAGTCAAATATATCATCAATTTTTTGGAAGAGGGTAACGATTCTTGAACTTCAAATGATTCAGCCTCTGGTAGTCTATACAAAACCTCAAATTCCCATTTTTCTTCTTAGAGAACAAAATAGGAGCCCATATGGTGATAAACTATGCCTGATAAATACTTTCTACATCAAGTCATAAATATATATCCCAATATCTCACAAATATGAGGGTTTCATCTGATAAAGAGAGATCAAAATTATTTTATCACCCAAATGAAACTCTATCATAAACTCAACATCACATTGATGGGGTAGTGTCACAACTCTTTAGGGAAAACATTTAGAAACATTGTAATAGATTTGGGGGTCCCCAACACCTGAGATATCACTAGCTCTATTAATGATTGATTCATCATGGAAACAATGGGATCCTCTCTCTTACCACCAATCTAGAAGCCTCCCTCACTGGTGAACACCACATGTCGTCATTCTATATCAAAAAACTCAACTCTCCTATGGATACAGTCAACCACCACATGAATCAAATACAACCAATATATTCCAATAATGACATCATATGGTTGTACCTACAACATAAAAAATCTATCAATGACTTATGTTTCCCCATCATCAGTCTACATCCCCGACACACATCAAACAACCTAGCCTAGCCCCTGACTGGTGTGGATAAGACTAGGGTTGAAGAAAACCATTCCATGTCTAGTCCCAGTTCTCAGACTAAGGTGGGTACAAAAAAGGATTGTGAATTTCCAGAATCAAACAAGGTAGAAACCAAGGTATATGATAAACTGATCAAACCTATAAGGTCCTATACACTATAAGAAAAGTTGAATTTATTTATTTTTATAAACATGGTTAAACCATTTATTGTAGTTTAATAAAAATATTTGAAAATGGTGTGTTGTTAATTTAGTCACATTTAAAAATATTACAAATTATCCATGTTTATAAATGTCACTAAATTAGTTGTATTTATAAATGCGGATAATTACCTGCACACTATTTACTTTAGTTTTTTATAAACATAAGTAAATTACATTTATAAATGAAAGTAAATGACTTACCAATTTCCCACATTCCATGTAAACATGGTAAATTTTTATTCATGTATTTTAATACTTTTTTAACTATAATTATTTTAAATGTCATTATCCCCCCCTGTGAAGCATCACGTACGCATGACTAATGCCACCCCCTTGCCCGCCTCCCACCCATCTCAATTCTTCACCGGTCCTGGGCATTCAGCTCACAAATGGGAGAATTGTAAAACCCCAAAATTTTATATAATATTTCTCTTCAAAAGAATTAAATTTCTTCAATATATTTCATTTCACGCAACACCAAGTTTAAATGAATTGTGGTACAATATTAAAATATTATTATTTAAATATTACTATTAAATTATAATCATTAAAATTGTTAGTATTAATAGTAATAGACACTATTTGAAAATTATGTATATTGGTTTTATATAAATCAATTATATTTTTAGTAAAGTCATTATATGCTTTAAAAATACATTTTTCCTCAAAAATGATTTTTATTACATTTTTTGTGAGAAAATAATATAATTAATTTATAATAATTTATGAAATTATATTTTTTTTAAAGGATACAAAATTTTAAATCATTATATCAAAATTATCTTATGGTTAAATGTTTGGATTTTTCTAAAGAGATTAATTTTTCAGTGAATGGTAGAAAATTCTAATTTTTGTTGAAAATTGTATTTTCATTTCAAGAATTTTAAAAGTTTAATTTCATATTAAAATTAATTAAAACTAAAATTAGTTCATTTTTATTTTTAATAATAAAATTTTGTTAATTTGGATCAATTTTATGTTGTATTTTAGTATAAAAACAATTTATACTTAAGAAAACATTTTTTTGGGAAACCACTTTTCGTCACATTTTGATATTTTAATTTTAGATTAAATTATAAAAATTAGGGTAATTGAATTCAATAAAATTTATTACTTATTTGGAATAATAATAATTAATATAATTTAATATGTTTAACTTAATTTCTATTCATTATGAATAGTAACTATAGTAAATATTTTCACCTCATTCAAAGAGGTAAAATTGGGTTAAAATAATAGGGTAAAACATTAAAATATATTTAAAAATTTCCTTTATTCTATTGGATGAGTGGGTATTGGAAAAAATATATTTTAAATTATTTTTTTTATTTTTTTTAAATCATTATTTTTAATTTGGGAACCCAAGCTTTACTTTTGTGAAAGATAAGTTATATTCTATCAAATTAAAAACTATTTTTGAGCCTTTTCAATTAATGGAATGGTTGAAAGATGGTATTTGGTTTTTTATTGATCAAAAAATATAGAAACCTTCTTTTTTTATCTGACAAAAAAATTCATGGAAAATAATTTATTACTTTATTTCAAGATGAAATGATTTTACTCTTAAATCAGGTATTTTTCTAAAAAAACTATTTTCATGCATTTTTTGTTCTCATTTTAAAAGTAATTTCTTCCAAATATAGATATGAAATTTGATAAAATTGATTATAAATTTATAATCATCATTTCCAAAAAAAATATAGACCTTTTTATTTTTTTCATATAATTAATTTATCATGGAAAATGTTAAATTATCATGGTTAAGGTTAAAATAAGTTTAAAGTGGTTTAACTAGAAGATAAAGCTTTAAATATATCCAAAATTTTTCCAAATATGATTATTTTAGCTTATTTAAACCCTATCACATATTATCATTGAATTTGGGGTGTCTTGGTTTCATTTTTCTTTGATTATGTCCTTTATATTATTTTAAAAAATGAAAAAATCAAAAATGTCGCTCTCTTAACTTTAATATCTCTAATATTTTATCATAAGGATAAAAGGAGGATATGTTCGGTTATAAATATTTATGTTAAATACAATTAATTTTATATCATGGTAATTTATTTTTAATTTTTATTATCTGAATAATTACCAAAAATGGTTATGCTACACCGACACAATATTTATTTAATTAATATAAAAATAAAATAAATTATTTTAAAAATATTAAAAGTAATAAAATTTAGATGAATTATTTTGTTACATGAATTTTTGAGATAAAAATAACATAATAGGGATGTGTAAAATGTTTATATTCTAGTCTCATAACTATCTTGATGACTCTAAAGTCAAAGTAAATGAATCGTTCCAAAAATGACAGTAATGATATTTTAAAATAAACAATATTATATTAAATGATTTAAAATTAATAAAACTTCTTTATTCATCCAATTTTATGGGATATGGTTTCAAATATCAACCATGGTATATTTATGGGTCACTTGTCTTTTTATAGTAACATTATTTACCCTTAAAGTGTAAAAACATTTAATATTATTGTAATTATTAAAAGGGTTAACGAGTGGTTAAAACTAATAGATAAAGGTTAAAACATCACTTAAAGTTGTATAAATATTATTTTATGAGATTATTTTGACTAATTATCATACTATTTTTAAAATATTTAAATTTGAAGTCACTTTAGTTTAAAATTAATCTATATTAATTTAATACTTTATGTAATTCCAAGAGTACCCCACTTATAAAAGGGCACCTCTTATCCTATCTTCCTCCCATATTTTGATCCCTCTATATCATTAATTACCTATCATAATACCTTTATATATTCCTTTACCACATAATATATCTTCTGGTCTTATCAAAAGACTATCCCTTAAATGCTTAAGGTGTGATCCAAAAGAGGTTTCTCAATAAAGAGGTATAACTCTTAACCGAGCGTTTTCAAATTTATTTCTTCTTAAGACTCCAATAAATCCATGGTATCCATTATAAAATAATTAAATTAGTATATTAAATATACTTAATTTTAATTATTATGATTAAATAACCATTATCTACAATATTTTCATCCTACGAAAAGTGAAAACATCGCTCATGCGTATGTGCAGCTTACCCTCTCCATGAAGTAGTGTAATTCATTTTTCATCACCAATTTACTTGGATGGTAATAAAGATGCACTAAATAAATATATAAATTATTTATGATATGATTATGATTCTTAAAAATTTTAATTATTATTTACCTTTCTTTTATTCCATCTATAAAATAATGGAAACAACGTTCATGTATATATACGACATACCATCTCCATGAATCGTTTAAATAATTTTTCTACTCTACCTTTTACAAATGTTTTAAAATATGTATATAATGAAAATATATCATATTTATTTCATAATTAAGATTTTGGATATGATGAAACCATGACCAAGATTCAAAGAACCAAACCTCTGAACCAAAACATACATGAAAATAAAGCAGTTATCACTCAGAGTAGTGGATTTAATAAATAATTGTTAATAAATAGGTTATATAATTTTATAAGTAAAAAATATAGAGTATTGTGTATATGATTAAGGTTCTAAAATAAATTTATAATAAATATATATTTATTATACGATATTTTTGAATGTGTACAAAGAAAATGAGACTTGAGGTAAGGGTTTCTCGTCTCACTTTTATTTCCCTGAGACATATTCCATATTCACCACTTGTTCCTTTAATGGGTTGTATATACTACCACTTGTATATGGTATATCATTATTACCTTTATATTCATGTTATTTAAAGTTTCATTTTAATTTATGTAAAGACCTGACCCTAGTTTCTCAGAGTTTGTTGCCTTATTACATTACATTGGCATGATTACAAGAAGGTCTTATCTTGAAGGAATGAATAGTTTATTAGATTTAGAGATCCAGATACATACATAAGTTTATAATTATTAATTGAAATAAAAAACAGCAAATAAGTTTCATTAGGAATATCCACCACCCTAAGATTATCATTACAAGTCATTCATAATATACCTCTTCATGTCCAAGGAAAAATGAAACATAAGAAGGGGTGAGCTCATATGATCAATAAGGGTAAACATTATAGTAGAAGATAACATAAACATTAGGCATGGTGAATAATTGAAAACATGTTCCTTTAAAAATAATAAACTTAAAAACATTATCAAGGGAATATGATATGAGTAAATATTTCCATAATAAAACATAGTCATGGGTATTCTACAAGTCGAATAACCTCATGAACTTTGAATTTAAAAATTCATAATGAGGTAAATGCATATTCCAAACATTATGAAACATATCTTCAAGGCCTCAGCCAAGTCATATTAAAATTATTAAGTCCTAATCCAAAACCATATCTAACAAAATGGACAAGGCCTCAACCAAGTCCATATATATTTGTCTCATGAGACCTACCGATGCATCGAGGGGTTATAGAGGGCCCCACCCATAAAATAATAAGTCCAATTGATTTTTCATATTAATGGGGATAAACATAAACAACATATATATTCATATTGAAACTATTACATGACACATAAATAAATTTCCCTGAACATTAAGCATAAACACTAACCATTCAGAGTAAATTGGTGAATGGTTTTAAGATAGCACATCCATATTCAAAATAATCATAAACCATTTAATTAAATATGTTATATGATATCATAAATATTAATCCCATTAATATATAATAATCAATATGAGTGTTGAAATAGATGAAGATACTCTTATAAAATCATCGAGTAATTCTTGAGATAAATACTCTTTTACTTTAAAAAGAAGGGTTCTTTTGGAAAAGTGTTTGTATAAAACCATAAATGAGATAATTTAGTATTTTTATAATAAAATGGGTAATTTTAGAAAGATAATTTTTTCTAAAAACTGATTATATAGTGCCCTTGAAAATAGGTAAGAATTTGAGAAATTCCCTTGAGTCGGGCTTGTATTTCGGGAATAATTCTTGAAAGATCCTTTTAAAACATATAATTCCCCACAAATTAAGGTATGATTCTGGTTGTTACACGTATATATAACATTAATAAATAATTTATTATGATTAAATATTAATTAATAATAATTTAATTGAGGTAAGTAGATAATAAAAGTAACCCGAATGAAAATGGAGGTTCGGGTGGAAAACTCTTACCTTAAGTCTGCAGGTGTTCCTCAATTGATCTTAATGACCTGAATAATAAAATTTGGGTTCATAAATTAATGATTCCATAAAATCCAATAAATTTAATTTATTTATTATAACCTTATTAGGTTAATTCATGTCCTTTTGATTGGTTAAGAGATTCAATTTCATTGTTTGGGAGCCTTTTCTTCATTGGTTTTCATGATCGGTTTACTTATATTCATGTACGGATAAACATGTAGAATGAGAATAGTTGTACATAATAGGATTTGTATATTATTATTTAAAAACCATAATATTACATTTTTATTAAAAAAAAATTGTTATTGGGAGTGAATATGAATCATTATATAAAACTTTAAGTACAATTGTTTGGGTTAATTGGTGGTTTTTGATCACAAAGAACTCATTTTGATTTATAAATTAATATTATGTGTAAACAAAGATTAAAGAACCTTAAATAAGTTATAATAAATATATTATAGTCTGGTTCAACCATAAAAATGGTTTCATGACCATAATTGAATATGGTAATAGAAATTGTATTCCCATCATCCTTGAATGTGATAAATTAACACATCTTAGATGGTGTTTTTATTTCTAATATAAAAGAAGGGGAAAGGAAAGATGATGAAGAATTATTAATTTATTATAAAAAAATTTATAGTACATTTAAGTTACTGGATTCATCACAACATTTTTATTAAAGTAGGTGATGAAAGAAAAATAAAATAATTGAACTTGAAATAAAAGAAATGAAAAGAGGAATTTACCTCTTGAAGTAATCTTCCTTGATAGCATTTTTAGGGGAGAGGTTTTGGTGTTTTTATGAGACCAAGGGCTTATAGATGTGGGGGAGGATAATGGGATGATATATGGGTATAATTTAGACAAATCACAAGGCTTTATAGGAGTGAAGATAAGAGGGAGTGAGGGGGTTTTATAGTGG
This sequence comes from Viscum album, assembly GCA_963277665.1. Classification (NCBI taxonomy): domain Eukaryota; kingdom Viridiplantae; phylum Streptophyta; class Magnoliopsida; order Santalales; family Viscaceae; genus Viscum; species Viscum album. The sequence goes on along the minus strand of OY728163.1, from coordinate 386,910,877 downwards.
ATAAGAAGAGGGTTTCCCCGTTATTTTAATCATAATTTTATTATTTTTCCAAAGAAATTCAATAGTGTTGATTCTTATTACCAAAAATATTAATAATTTTATGTGAGTTCAAACCAATGGTCATTTACATCAGCTATGACTCAATCATGATGCATAAATTCATTTATTTAGCATATTTCGTAAATTATTGAATTTCAATATTCACAAAAAAATCAAGTATTTCAGAAAAATATCAAAAATTCACCTTAACCATTTTTTGACATGTAGAATTCAAAAATTAACTCTCTTGTTTGAAAATAATTTTCTAAATATGATTAATTTAATTTTTAAATAAAATCATAATTTATTCAAAAAATAACCATTTTAAAACTATAATTTGTTTTATATCCCATTGAAAAATTAATCAATATCTCATTATCTTATAACCTTAAGACAATAAAATAATAATATGATTTACTATTACTAAGGATCATATTACTATTAATATTATTGTTCTTAAGAGTATGTTATTATTCACCAAAAATTAAGTTTTTCTTATCAGACTCTAAATATCCTACTGAATACAACCTTGTATGTCAGTTTTTTCAAAATTCAAATCATAGAGGTGGTAAAATTATGTTTACTAGATAGTTTATAACAAATTTTTGTTTTGTAGAGACTTGGTGTTTCATGATTTCCGTATTAAATTTATTTGAAAAATCTTGGGGTTTTACATTCTCTCTTTCTTACAAAAATTTCATCCTCAAAATTACCAAAATGTTACCACACAAAAAAATTTGGTTAGATCTTCATCATAAGATCCTCAGGCTTCCATTTTTTCTCTTCAATTTTATGATTTTTCCAAATTATCTTTACCAGTTGAGTTTTTTTATTTCTCAACACTTGTTCTTTAGTGTCTAGAATCTAGATAGGCTCTTCAAAGTAAGATATGTCAGGTTCCAATTCTATACCTTCATAAGTGAGGTCATGCATTAGGTCTGACATGTAATTTCTCAACAATGAGATATGGAACACATTGTGTACTTTATGAAGGGTAGGTGGTATATCCAAATGATATGCAACAACTCCAATTCTCTCCAAAATTTCAAAAGGTCTTATGTACCTAGGGCTCATTTCCCTTTCTTCCAAAATCTTATAACACCCTTCCATGGAGATACTTTTAAGAAATCATGATTTCCCACTTGAAATCCAAAATCCTTCCACTAATTATCTGCATATATTTTTTTTATTCTATGAGCTTCTTTGATATGGACTTGAATATTATTTACCTTCTTTGTTTTTTCCTCTACAAGCTCTGGACCCCCAAGCTTCCTATCTCCAACTTCATCCCAACAAGTTGGTGTATGACATCTCTTTCTGTACAATGCTTCATATGGTGCCATTTGAATACATGAATATAAAAAATTATTGTAGGAAAACTCCACTAAAGATAAATATTGATCTCACATACCTTGAAAGTGAGGTGGACATGATATTAACATGTCCTCTAAGGTTTGGATTGTCCTTTCTGATTTCCTGTTAGTTTGTGGGTGATAAGCAGTACTCAATAGAAGCTCAGTATCCAAATCATTCTGAATAATTTATCATAATTTCGATGTAAATCATGTATCATGAACAGAAACAATGGAGTTAGGTGATCCATGAAGTCTCTCAACTTCATTGATATATATTTTTTCTAGGCGCTCCAGTGGAAAATCCTCCCTTATAGTGAGGAAATGTGAAGATTTTATAAGTCGATCAATAATTACCCATATTGAATCATTCTTTCTCAAAATTTTCAGTAATCTGATGAAAAAAACCATGTTTATGGCATCCCATTTCCATATAGTAATAATTAGAGGTTTCATGACCCCTCTAGGTTGTTTTTGTTCAACCTTCACTTGTTGACAGACTAAACATCTTTATACATAATCAGTAATTTCCCTCTTCATGTTATCCCACCAGAAATGTTCTTTTAAATCTCTATACATTTTATTGCTACCAGAGTGTATAGATAAATTTGAGCTATGAGCATCATCCAATAACTCCCTTTTAAGCTTGGGTATAGAGGGACCACATAGCCTCTTCCCAAATTTCATAATTCCATCTTCACACATGAAGTCAGCCAACTTCTGATCATTCACAGGATTAATTTTCTTTTGAAGATTCTTTTCATCAGACTATGAAGATTTAATTCTTTCCAATAAAGATGGTTGGGAAACCAAATGAAAAAGTAATGATGTTTTACCTTCTTTGATAATTCTCATATCCATACTTACTAGATCCATGAATACAGGATCCCTTTCAATCCTCATTTTGTTTAAAACTCCACGATCCTTATTGCTTAATGCACCGGCTACCTTATTTTCCTTTCCAGAGTGGTAGTGTATAGAAAAATCATAATCCTTGAGTAATTAAAGCTATCTCCTTTGCCTCATGTTGAGTTCTTTCTATAGAAGATATACTTTAGAATCTTGTGATCTATATATATCTCGCATATTTCACCATAGAGACAGTGTCTCCATATTTTTAGAGAAAATATCACTGAAGCTTACTCAATATAATGAGTAGGATATTTTTTCATTAATTTTTAACTACCTTGATGCATAGGCAATAACTCTATCATTCTATATAATGAAAAAACCAAGTCTTTTCTTTGATGCATCATTATAGATCACAAATCCATAATTCCCTGATGGTAGAGTTAGGATCAGAGAATTCCCTAATCTCCTCTTTAATTCTTCGAAATAGTCCTCACATTCTTTTTTCAATATGAACTTAACCCCTTTACGTGTAATCATGGTCATTGGGTTGTCTAAATGGGCTAAGTTCTGAACAAAATTCCAATAATAACCTACTAAACCAATAAAACTAAGTGCCTCAATTATGTTCATTGGAGTAGTCCATTATTTCAAAGCCTTTATCTTCACAAAATCAACACATATTCCATCCTTTGAGACAATCTATCCAAGAAAAGAAAATGATTGAAGACAAAATTCACACTTGCTAAAAGTACCATATAATTCATTTCTTCTAAGAATCTTTAGAATAGTGTGCAAGTTATTTTCATGATCTTCGTAGATTTTGGATTATACCATGATATCATCAATAAATACCACCAAAAAATCAGCAAGATATTCCTTGATATCTCTATTCATTAGATCCATGAAAACATAGGGTGAACTAGTCAGTCCAAAAGGCATTACTATAAACTCATAATGTCCATACCTAGTTCAAAATGATGTCTTTGGAATATCCCCCTTCCTTACTCACAACTGATGATATCTAGATCTAAGTTCAATATTCTAAAAATATTTGTCTCCATGAAGTTGATCAAATAAATCATCAATACAGGGTAGGGGATACTTTTTCTTTATTGTTATAGCATTGATCTTCCTATAGTCAATGCACAACCTCATATATCCATATTTCTTCTTAATGAAAAGAATAGGGGATCTCCATAGAGAAACACTAGGGATAATAAATCCTTTATCTCTAAATTCCTCTAGTTTCTTATTCAGTTATACTAATTACACAATGGCCATTATATAAGGAGTCTTTGATATAGGTCTTGAACCAGGAATTAAATCAATAGAGAATTCAACTTCCCTCTCTTGAGGATGTCCAGGTAAATCCTCCAGAAAAAAATCAATATATTCTTGCTCAATAGGTACATCCTCAATATGAATATTTGTTTCCTCGCCCATAGATATTGAATTCTCATCCTCTCCAAGAATTTCATTAAGTATATCTATTGGGGGTGGATCAAATAAGAATCACCTGGCAATATTTCTTCTCTAAAGATAAGGGATTCAACACCATTCTCAAAAAATTGTAACTTTCCTCTTCTTGTAATAGATCTTCACATCATAATGTGAAAGCCAAATCATACCGAGGATTATATCAAAGTCAATCATGGGTATGATGATAAGTTTAGCAACTAAAGTAGGTTTATGTGTCATGAGGGGGACTAATCGACACATCTTTGTTTCAATGACACTTCCCTTAGGAGTTTTGACTGAAAACTCCTTTATTAAATAAAATTGGACATGTCTAATTTTATTGGAAAACTGGGAAGATATAAAATAATGTGATGATATAAAATCAAATAAAGCATTGGATAATTTTGAGGAAATGATTAAATTACCAACTACCACATCATTAGGAACTTCAATATCAGCGGTTGTGATTGCATAAGCTTGTCCCAGCTCCCTTGGCCTTTTCTCTGTCATGTTTCCTTGATGCTTTAGAAAATCATTAGCATAGTGTACCATCTCCCTAAAATTATATCATTGAACATTTTTAGCTTCTTTATTTCCCTTGCAATCACTACCTTGATGGCCTTTCTATCCGCACTTGTGGCACACCCCTTTTCCTTTTAAGTAGGCATCAGGGTGTCTCCTTCCACAATTATCATAGGGTGTAAAGTCAACTCTTCCCTTCTTCCCCATTTCCTTACTTACTTTTACATAATTTTCAGTATCCCTATTATTCTCTTGCTTTCCTTTAAAGTCATAAGACTAATAGAACTTTTTTTTTGTCTTGATAACACATGAGACTATTTATTTTTATGGTGAGAAATTTTAACAGACCAGTGCCCGTCAGAGGAATATCTTTAGGCCATAAAATAATTGATAAATCTTGCTCCTTGTATTATTTATATAGTCTATATTATTCCTTGATAACCTTTTGAAGTTAGATTCATACTTTGAAACATTCTAATATTTCTTTTTCCTCAAATTCAGAAACTACCTTTCCATATCTTCTCGTTATTCATGAGGAAAGTATTTCTATAAGAAAATTTATTTAAAATCACTCCATTCCATGTTTCCATTTCATCCTCCTTTTTGTTTTGAATTAGTGACCCCCATTGATCAGTATCTCCCAAAAAATGATAAACTACCATGAAAACCTTCTCATTTTCTTTACTTCTCAAAGAAAGAAATATATTCTCTAAGGAACTTATCTATTGCTCTGTAATGAATGGGTTTGTAGTCCCACTAAATGATGGAGGATATTGTCATGTAAATTGATCTAACATAGATTCTCCACATTGTGGATCTCGATGCTCTATTTGGGTAAGGTTATTGTTCATAACATGAGTAATTTGTCCCAGTATAGTTATAAGTTACTCCTCACCATTTGTTGGATTGTAGCATCCTAAAATGGAGACATCATGAGTTCAGTGATTCGTGGTGATGGAACCCTAGATGATCGAGGAGGAGTCCACCCCCCCCCCCCCTTCCCGGAAGAGGGAGGGGGGAGGATGAAATCGTTCTGCCACCTTCGAGTTCGAGGAAACCTTTTATTCTGTTTTCTAACCCTACCTTTCTCCTGGACTTCCTGATGATTTTGTCAAGTCCAAAGGTCCCTAATCTGCATCTTGGTGGCCCTCAGCTTCTGATTTCATTGTTGGAGTTCTACAAAGCATCAAGCCTTGGGGATTTTACATTGGTTTCCCGCTTCAACCATCGAAGGCCCCCGGTCGACAGTTTTGATCAGTTTTTGTTTGGTAACTGGGACCTGCAAGACCGTGCGGTTGTTTGTCTTCTTGATAAGCAGCATCTCATGATCCAATTTTCCTCAAAGGATGATCTAATCCAAGCCTGGTCCAGTTCTCCTATTCATTGCAATGGTTGTAAGTTCTTCCTTCTTCGATGGTCCTTCAACCTCTACATGAATCACAACCCATCCTCCATCGCGACATGGGTAATCTTTCCTCAACTCTCTTCACCCTTTCAAAATCCTACAATTTTTCAAATGATTTGAAACATGGTGGGTTAATTTCTCTATTATGATGTCCACACTTCTACCATGATTAATTTGATAAATTCATGCATTTATGTTGAGGTGGACGTGTTGAATCCCCCATTGGAGTGGATTTGGGTTACTGTTGGTGCTGATTTTAGATGGAAGCAGGCCATGGTTTTTGAATACTAGGTTAACTATTGCTATAACTGTTGTCATCTGGGGAATATGGTATCACACTATCATGCTAAAGGTAGGAGTAGGAGGACTGATCTGAAGGTAAGTATAGTTGAGGGATAGAAGTAGCTTCCTGATGTGGTTCATGGAAAGGATTCTAGTTTTGAGAACTAGGATGTAGTGAAAATGGGAAAAAAGGTAGTGGCCTCCTCCAATCTGATGGTCACTTTGGTTTTTTATAGGCTTAAAACTGATCTGAGGGTGGGGGGTAGTGCGAAGTAGGTTTTGGTCAAGTATTTCTCTAGTAAGGTCCCCCCTAGTTCTGAAGGCAGGTTGATTAGCAGTGGTAAGGATGATGCTTAGACTGAGGGGAAACGACATGGGGAAGTGGGAAACTTCGAGTCTGTTGTATGTGATGATAGTCCAATTATGGGGATTTCAGAGGTCTATGTTGATGGGTTCAATGACCGGGCTGATGATGATGAGTGTGTGATGATAACGGTTTCCATGGGAAATCGATTTCAAGGGATGGAGCCTGAGGGTGTGGAGGAGGTTATTCCAATGCATGATTGTTCCAACATGCAGACCGAGCTCACTTTGTAGGAGGATGTTACAGAAAATGAGGAAATAAAAAAAAGGTATATGTGAAGGTCAGGAATTGGTGGACAACCCACAATGCTTGGATTTTATTGACACTAATTGTCAGCTTTATCAAAACTAGTTGTAGATTTATCAAGATATGTAGATCTATGGAAAATGGGGGGATATGTCTAACAGCGACAAAGAAAATGGCATGGTCAGGCCCTCATATAGTGACGTTGTCTAGGGAGGGAAGAAGATGTTTTATGGGAACTAGGAGGATATGATTTCTTCACCACGAAGAAGGATGAGGAAAGATTACTCTTATCTTCCAAAATCTATGTCCACCAGGTCATCTGTCAGAAAAGAAGGTGGGTAAGTCTCTGGATTCAATAAAAGTGTAAAAACTACTAATGAGTTCCTTTCATTGCAGCGGATGAACCTTAGAATGAATTATTCCAAGGTTTTGAAGCATTATGAGAGCTCGGAATGGGAATCGGAAATTGTGGATGAATATTTTTACCATAGAGGTAGTGACAGGTTTGATTTTGATGGTATGTAGTTGTTGTTTTGGTCCTGTGGGGCTTGTTTGTTTCACTTTTCCTTTGTTTTAATAAATGGTCAGAGGTTTGCCTCTGACTAAGCTTTTTTGATACTCCTCACCATTCACATCTCCAGAGCCAACATCATTATCTTTCATATGAGGGAAATCCCTAAATGGGATATGCATGTTCATGTGGTTTTCATTCCTTAAACTAGGAACCATTTCTAAATAATGGCATACACTATATTTGGTTATGAGTCATAATGTATAATCTCAACTTCGAAAAATACTTAGCATAAATTAAAATCCTATGCATGGCTAATCCCATTATCATAAACATGGTTTCTTTGAGGAAAAAATTATATTTAAGTCCTTTTTAATGGTTTGTAAAGAAAATGTGAATTATCCTAAGCATATCCCTCAGGAGTGTCAAACTAGGTGCGCATTAAGTCCCTTTATCGTGTACCAGGATACCTCGGGTCAAACCTGAAACTCCTTGTTGGAGTTTTCACTCCTAGGAACATCTGTTCTAGAACCACATCCACTTGTAGTATCCATATAGGGATGTATTTTCTAGAAAGATCCACATAATCTATTCCTTACCAAAATACTAGGATGTTCTTGTATGTTTATCCTCAAAGACTATCTTAGGTTTTTTTCTGTAATCTACATGTTCTTAATCTAGTTTCCATGTTTTCTACAAAACTTCTTTTGATACCAACTATTAAGACCCAACCCCAGTTTTCTGAATCCAGTTGCCTTATTACATTACATTGGCATGATTACAATAAGGTCGTATCCCGAAGGAATGAATATTTTAGTATATTTGGAAATCTAAATACATAAATAAGTTAAATATTTCAACTTGAAGTGAAAAACAATAAATAAGTTTCATTGGGAACATCCACCACCCTAAGATTATCCCTGCAAGTCAATCATAATATAACTCTTCATGTCTTGGGAAAAATAAAACATAATAATGGGTGAGCTCAGATGCTCAAAAAGGTTAAAAATTACAGCATAAGATAACATAAATATTAGGCATGGTGAATAATTAAAAACACATTCCTTTAAAAATAATAAACTTGAACACATTATGGTAGGAATATGAGTTGAGTAAATATTTCCATAATAAAACATAATCATTGGTATTTTACTAGTCGAATAACCTCATGAACTTTGAATTTTTAGCTTCATAGTGAGAAAAGTTAATATTCCATACATTCTAAAACATATCGTCAAGGCCTTTACCAAGAAATCTAAAAATTATTAAGTCCTCATCCAAAACTATATCTAAAAAAATGGGCAAGGCCTTGGCCAAGTCCATATCTATTTGTCTCGTGAGACCTACCAATGAATCGAGAGGCTATAGCGGGCCCCACCTATCACATAATAAGTACAATTCATTCCTCATATGAATGGGTATAAACATAAACAACATATGTATTCATATTGAAACTAGCACATGAAACGTAAATAACTTTCCCCAAACATTAAGCATAAACACTAACCATTCGGAGTAAATTAGTGAATGGTTTTAAGATATAACATCCATAATCAAACTAATCATAAACAATTAAATTAAATATATTATATTATATCATAAATATTAATCACACTAATACATAATAATCAATAGGAGTGCAACAGATGAAGATACTCTTATAAAATCATCGAGTAATTCTTGAGATGAATAATCATTTACTTTGAAAAGAAGAGTTATTTTGGAAAAGTGTTTGTATAAAACCAGAAATTAGGTAAGGAAGTATTTTCATAATAAAATTAATTATTTTATAAAGATAATGGTTTCTAAAAACATATTATATAGTGCCTTTGAAAATAGGTATGAATTTGAGAAATTCCCTTGAGTCGGGCTTGTATTTCGGGAGGAATTTTTGAAAGATCATTTTAAAACATATAATTCCCCATAAATGAAGGTAGGATTCTGGTTGATACACATATATAGACCATTAAAAAATAATTTATGGTTATTAAATTTTAATGAATATTAATTTAATTGAGGTAAGTAGATAATAAAAGTAACCTAAATGAAAATGGAGGTTCGGGTGGAAAACCCTTACCTTAAGTCTGAAGGTGTCCCTCACTCGATCTTAATGACCTAAATAATAAAATATAGGTTCATAAATTAATGATTTCAGACCCTACACTACATTTAATTGATTTATTGTAACCTTATTAGGTTCATTCATGTCATTTTGATGGGTTAAGAGATTCAATTTCATTGTTTGGGAGCGTTTTCTTCCTTGGTTTTCATAATCGGTTTACTTATATTAATTATGGATAAACATGTATAATGAGAATGGATGTCCAGAATAAGTGTTGTATGTTATTAGTAAAAAACACATAAGATTATATGGTTATAAAATTTGTTTGGTTATTGGGAGTGAATATGAATCATTGTATAATACTTTAATGACAATTTTTTGGGTTAATTGGCGGTTTTTTATCACAATGAACTCATTTTGATTTATAAATTAATATCATGTGTAAAAAAGGATTCAAGAACATTAAATAAGTTATAATAAATATATTATAGTCTGGTTCAACCATTAAAATGGTTTCATGACCTGAATTGAAGACGGTAATAGAAATTGAAATCCCATCGTCCTTGAATGTGATAAATTTACACATCTCATATGGTGTTTTCATTTCTAATATAAAAGAAGGGGAAAGGAGATATGATAAAGAATTATTCCTTTATAATAACAAAATTATAGTACATTTAAGTTACTGGATTCATCACAACATTTGTATTAAAGTAGGTGAGGAAAGAAAAAGAAAAGAATTGAACTTGAAATAAAATAAATTAAAAGAGAAATTTACCTCTTGTATTAATCTTCCTTGAGAGCCTATTTAGGTGAGAGGTTTTGGTATTTTTATGACAAAAATGGATTCTGGACTTGGGGGGTATTGGGATGATATTTGGGTAGAATTTAGATAAGGGAAAAGTCTTGAGAGGATTGAATAGAAGAGAGAGTGAGGGGGGTTTTATTGTGGATGAGAGGAGGGTTTTCCCATTATTTTAATCAATATTTTATTATATTTCCAAATAAAACCAATAGTATTGATTCTTGTGAAAAAAAATAGTAATAAGTTTATGTGAGTTATAACCAATGGTCATTTACATCATTCATGACTCAAGCATGATGCATAAATTCATTTATTTAGCATATTTTGTAAATTATCGAATTTCACTATTCCCCAAAAACTCAAGTATTTCAGAAAAATACCAAAAATTCACACTAATAATTTTTCAATGATTATAATTCAAAAATTAACTCCATTTTTTGAAAATAATTTTCTAAATTTGATTAATTTAATTTTTAAATAAAATCATAATTTATTTGAAAAATAACCATTTTAAAACTATAATTCATTTTATATCACATTGAAAAATTGATCAAGATATCTTTATACTATAAAATTAATAAAATAAAATAATATTATTATTTAATATTCATAAGGGTCATATTACTATTTATAAGGGTATGTAACTATTCACCAAAAATTAAGTTTGTCTTATCAGACTCTAAATATCCTACTGAACATAACCGTGTATGTCAGTTTTTTCGAAATTCAAATCATAGAGGTGGTAAAATTATTTTTACTGGATAGGTTATAAAAAAGTGGTGTTTTGTAGAGACTAATAGTTTCATGAATTCAATATTAAATTCATTTTAAAAATATTTATTTTTTACAATTTATCTCTTTTAAGGTGGTTATGATTCAAAAAATACCAAAGCAGTAAGGGTTTATTTCACAATGTCATCCTTATTTGGGATTGTTTATGTTTAAGTTTACATATGAGTAATTATATAATATTTTTATATTAAAAATAATATATTTTAATATAATTTGGTTATTTATATGTTTTTAAACTATTAGTTCCACTTTTACCTTCTTTTTCACTCAAAAATACCAAATGAATGTTTTTAAGGAAAACTGATTTTGTTTTTCTATTCGATCAGGGATCGTTTTCTTCCATTTCTATATTTTCCTTAAAAAAAATTTAGGAAAGTTTTTTATATTTTTTAATAATTTATTAAATTCATTTTATCCAAGTTTTACATTCAATAAAAAAATTAAATTGAATCTTCTTTTCATTTTTCGAACAAGGAACGTTTTACTAATTATGTGAAAAGAATCCCTATTTTAACAACTACGACATGAATATAATTTTACACTGTCATGACTAATCAATGTTTCGAAGTTTATTTATTTAGTTTCCATGGTTATTTTCAAGGAAAATATTTTCTATTATATTATGGAAATTTTTATATTTTAAATAATTGATTTCAAAATGAAAAGGGTATTTTCCTCAAGAATTCTTTCAGTGATCTTTTAAAAGTATTTTCATATATATGAACAAAATCTGATTAATATTATGATTTACTGAGGTTAAAATCTAATGATACCATCCACAAAATTTATATTGATCATTTATGATCGGTTTTATCATAGAAATTAGTGACCTTCTGTATGTTGGTTCTTCCAATACAGACACTTATTGATTATTTGTTGGCTATGTTATTTTGTTTATTCATATGATGAGTATATTCGATTTATTAAGTGATGGGTGGGGACCAAAATTATATTTCTCATTGATGCATCAACAGGTCTCATGAGAGAAATTAGTTGGCTATCCTTAGTAAATGAGTTTTTAGTGTACACCCACCCATTGATTAAACTGTCATGGCATGAGGTATCGATGGTAAGTTTTAGATGTCTAACATCATGAATTCCATCATTATGAAATCACTTATTAATGTTTATGTGATTATTAAAGTAGTTAGGATATTTATGTATAAGTTTCAAGATCATATGATTATTTATGACATTACTTTATCATCATTTATTACTGGTATATTATTCTTCATGTTCAAGTAATTGATAAATGACTTGTGTTTTCAGTTGTTTACCTTTCCATATTGATTATGCCTTATTTAATCATTAAAGATTCTGATTTATCTACCTATTACCGATCATTTGAGTTCACCCTTGTTTTTTTTCCTTTCCCCAGGTTTCAAAGAAGTTTATTATGATTGATATGAAAGGATATGCTAGAAACAGTAATGATTTTCTCAAAAAAAATACTTTGTTATATTTTTGTTTTCTAATGTTTATAAGATTAAAGTATGTATCTAGTTTACCAAGACTGCTAAATTATTCATTCCTTTAGGATGTGATCACTTATATTTAGTACCAATGTAATAAAGTAACCATCGACTCTAAGCTTCTAGGGTTGGGGTCTTTATAAGAACCACCATGGCAAACAATACCCCCCCTTGAAGTTGCTCATACACGCGACTTACCCCTACATACATGGTACAAGGGAATTAAATCCATGTCACCCAAGATTTGAACCCATGATGACTATGTTTTGGCAAACCCGCCCTGACCACTCCTCTAGTGTTGATTTTTGAAAAACAAATTAAATGCATTTTATATATATACTAATATAGATGCATATACATAAATTCATATTTATAAATTTATACATATATTGATATTTTTAAAATTATATATAAATTCATATTTAAACATTTATATATAAATTAATTTAATAATATACATGAACCAATGTATAAACTAATAAATTCATATATATACATTTATATAGGACTTAATATAATAAAATATGTATATACATATCTATGTATATGTAAACTAATATATATATATATAATACCTTAATATACATGTGTGTGTAAACTAATACATGTAAAATAAAATGTGTGTGTGTGTGTTCATTGATATACATATATATTTGTACACATAGACACACACACACACATATCAATACAAACCCATGCATGCACAAACTAACATATGTAAATTAATATCTATGTTGGTTAATATTTGATATATATTAAACACTATCCAACTTCCTCGAGTATTGCATAACCATTAAAACGTATTTTGGATCTATAAAACTATATATATATATATATATATATATATATATGCATGCATGTATGTATGTATATGTATGTATGTATAATAAACTATTAAATGTATATTATTATATGTATATATGTGTTAATAAATTTATACATATAAATTTATATGTTAATTAATATATTAATATACATATATTTATATATTAATTAATATGCTAATACACATATATTTAAATATATGTATACTAATATATAAACTAATATATGTAAATATATAAGTATATTTATATTAATTTATATGTACATGTATAAATATGTGTGTGTGTGTGTGAATTAATAGATTAATATACATATAATTTCATAAATATACTTATATATAATATTAATTTATTCAGTAATGATCATTTATTTGTTTATTATTAATATATATATATAGCTAAATTAATCTATATATATATTATAAACACACTTATAAATAAATATTTTTAAATATAAATTTTATATATATATATTAATGATCATTTATTTAGTAATTATTAATTAATTACAATTATTTTTTAACTATTTTATGGTTTTTATGAATTAATATAAATATACATACATACATATATCTATATATCTTTGTGTGTGTGTGTGTGCATATATTAATTTATACATTCATTTATTTTTTTATTATTAATATCTATATATATATATAAATTAATCTATATATATCAAAATTAATGTGAATATACTTATATAAAAATATATACATTAGCTTATATATTAATGATCATCTGTGTAGTTCTTATGAATTAATTATAATTATTTTTTTTACTTATATGTTCATGTGTTTATATATATGTATGTATGCATGTGTGTGTGTTTGTGTATCTCTCTCTATGTGTTATATTTATATTATATGTTACTTTTTGTGTGTATATATATATACTAAAAATTTTATATTTATTTATATATTAAATTATTAATTTACTTATATGTATATATATATTATAAATTAACAAATATAGGTGCACAAACACGCATACAGATTAATATATATATATATATATATAACAGGGATAATTAATCTAAATACTTGTAAATTTATATATTTATTTATATATGTATGTATGTATATAATTTAATATGTATATATATAATTTAATATGTATATTCTAAATTAACACACACACACATATATATACTTATGTGTATATACATATATATGTTTATATATTATTTTAATATAGTTATATATTTCAAGGTATATATATATTGGTAGTAATTTCTAATATTATATATATATATATATTAATGAATTTTTAGTTATTATTAATTAATTATAATACTACTATAAATATATACAAATAAAATGGATTTTAATTTTTACTTTAATGTTCTTACCATTTAAAAAACACTTGAAATAAAAAATACTCTTATTAGTCATGTTTTAAAACAGATCTAAATTAGCAACATTTTAAAATGCGGATAATTATAGACATTTTAAAGTGCGTCTAAATTAGAAATGTTTTAAATCATTGTAAAATTAGTGATGTTTTAGAGCATGGCTAAATTAGTGACATTTTAAAATTCTTCTAATTAGTGATGTTTTAAAACACTCTAAAAAATACAACTAAATTAACATTTAACCATGATTTCAGAAAACACAACTAAAAACGCTGCTAAATATCTATTTTTTGTAGTATTATGCCCTCTAGAATTGGCGCTTGTATCGTATGCATCTGGCCTTATCTAACTTCTCTACCTCAATGTGGATGACCTCCACAACCATGCTCCAATATGGGTCCTTGATGGAGAGGAATACTATGTTGTTGGCCTCTGCCAACTCCACCACCTCCTATATGAGCATAAGCTTGTAGAACAGGCTGCTGAACATAAGCTGGAAGACAATACTACTGAAACTGCCTCGATGGTAACTACCACTCTTATTGGAAGGGAGCATGATTACCCAATCCATAATTACTCTTCGGGTCTGAAGGGAATTATCACTAGTAATGACCATGACCTCTGTATCCAAGCACAAAATAGGTTATCTCTCAGTAGATAACCCTTGAGAAATGTGATGCTAACTTTTAGGGTCATTTGCCTACCGATCAAAACATCGATTGGCCCATCATCTGCAACCCTCCATCTGACACCTTTCTCCTTGGTGGTCCTTGATGACTCTCGGATAGGGGCATTCCAGACTTCTCATGTACCCTCTCTACCACTTTTTCCTTCTTTTTCACCTCCAAATATGTAGGTAATGTAAATGGGGTGAATAAAAAATAAAGGGTGGGGTGCAATGCCTCCACTAAGAACCATGTCTAGGACTCATCATTTTGATATTCATCAGAGGAAAATCATAGAAGGTCCTTAAATGTAATTTAATGTTCCCCAATGCTCATGCTCACCTGTTAAAGGGAGAGAGACTCATTCCTCTTCACCACCTTCATCATCATCAATAATAACTCATCCCCAAACTTCTGTTGGAAGTTGGAGCATGATACATTAGTCTTCTACTACTCCCTAAGATACAAAATCCGCTATTGAAGAGCTTCTCCCTGGACTGGATAAGTGCTAGGGGAGCCCAATACTTATATTAGGCTTGAATCAAGTCGAAATTGATCCACAACTCCTATATCCAATGCACTGTATTTAGATCAAAGACACTTCCCTCATACTTTTCCAGGATCTAGAATTGAAAGGCATGCAATATCTACAACCATTTTTATCCTTCTAATCAAGATTGACTCTCTGACAGTCAACACAGTTAGCCTATTGGACTTCCTTGACTCAGACCACACGTGGGTTGTGACCAACTGGCATCTTTTTAAACAAAGGGGGGTTATCTAAGCCACATAACAATGAATTTATTTAAATTCATTTAATTAATTCATTTATTTATTTCTAGAAATGCCTCATTCAAAACATAACTCAAGAAAGTACGATGTATGTACCTCTCTTAGGTCTCTACCACGCAAGAACATTACCGAGTATATTTAGAGAGGTAAGGTTCTCGTATTGGATAACCTAGGTCCCTAAAATCATCTTTTATAATTGGTCCCCCTTGTGGTCATCACTTACTAAGTTTAGCTAATAACATTTCCCTACTAACCCAAGCAGTCCTCACCAGTCCCAAACTCCAAACTCCACCCTATATCTTAATCAACACTTTTGATACTACTCTGTCATGACCTGCTTTTACTGGTAACTCCTCATGGGAATGTGGTTGAGATGAGATTAACCCCTAAACCCATCCTCCAATAGGCCCCAAGTTGGAGACTAGCATCAAGGTTTTAAATTCGCATAATTGGAGGAATTTAACTCTAATATCCATGGATAATAACATAAAACCACCAACCAACTTACCATACTATAAAATTAATATATTAAAATCTCATACAATAAATATCCCATATACATTAATATAAAACATATAAAATCATGTCCAAAATAAAACAATACCAAAAGAAAAATCTTGTAGCATTGACTATGAAAAAACCAAAATTCGAGCTAGTATTGCCTAGCTTGACTACCAAAGACCCCTGAAAACATGAAAATAGTTTATATATGTCAGGTGATCATTTTTAGGGTTGGTTTCCTGAGAACCAACTATTTTTTACTTTGATTACATGAATGTACACTTATTATATATTGTTCATTGTTCTGCATGACTATTATATAATAATGTCATGGAATATTTGTTGCATTGATAAGGTCATGGAAGATCCCCGCTATGATGAGAACCTTGAAATTCTATGACAATATTCTTAAATAAAGTTCTACGGTTTGATGACATACTATGATAGGACACATAGTATACAGACCATCATGTGTGAGTACTCGTAAGAAGATGAGACTCTCTCTCATGGAGTTCACACTTGGTAATCTCCAAGATGGGAGATTATGAGAACAGACCCGCCAGTAGCAATTCTACATGTTTTGGTGTCATCATAAATTGCTATATATGAGCATGTGTAATGGTCCTTAGACTAGAAGATTATCATTAACTCATGTCATGACTCGAGCACTTATATTTTATAATGAAAACTGTCACGGAGACAGTTGACAGGAAGTAGGGTGCGTCACGAATGACATGTTGTTAATGGATAAGTTGAGGAAGTATTTTTCCCTTTTATATTTATGGAAGTAAATATCTTGGGATCTTTTATTGAAATAGAACTGTCAAACAAATTCCATGGCCAGGGTGTCACGACGAGTTTATTTTTGGAAGTCAAATAATGATAGATCAAGCATATAGGTTTATGACACTACCATGAAACCTGCTTGATGAGATATTGAGACAAAGGGATTAAATTACATATTAAGCATTCGTATGAGGTGACATGTCAATGTGTAATAAACTTCTTTATCTTGGGTGCCTTGACCCATTGCTAGACAGTAATTTTGGACTTTAAGCAAGCCCGCCTAATGCCAACGAGAAAGAGGCCTATAGGGTCACACACTAAGTGTATCCAAGTATCTCAAGTAGAATAAAGATTATTCCCATACATGGTTTAATAATTATTCAATGAAGCCTAAATCGTTTTAATGATGGAGGAAGAAGGAAATGAAAAAAAAGATATACACACAATGTATTAATGATTACACACCGTGTAGTTTTTCATGGAAAACAAGTACACGCCATGTATTAATGATTACACACCGTGTAGTTTTAATTTTGGAAAGGAAATTAAAAACAAGTACACGTCGTGTATTAATGATTACACACCATGTAGTTTTATGGAAAACAAGTACACACCTTGTATTAATGATTACATGCCGTGTAGTTTTCCAGTCGGGATTTTGAGGATATAATATTGTTTTATTAAATGATATTTATTATAATCAGCATGGGCGCATATCAAGGAATTAATTATTCGACATGGGGGTTTTCAATAAGAGTTAATGAAATAAATAAAACTTGTAACACATATATTTATTGTCATAACTCTATAACCTCAAACCCGATTATAAATATCCTCACAACCCCAACTCTTTTCCTAAGAGAATCGTTGTGCACAACAATTCTGGAGAATTATCTCAAGACCAAAAGAACTTCGTCCTTCAAGAACACTCTCAAGACCGAGATAGATCCACCTCCACCGGATCAAGGTGATCTAAGGCGAACAACGCAAGAAAAGGCTTCTCCATGCTAGCACCCGGAGATTCCTTTGGCGACGTCTAGAGATACTTGGTTCACGTGTGGATCACCGCTAGAGGAATTCTACACTTGGCTTCTACGACACAACGACGAATCACATCATAACGTGATTAGAAATATCAATGAAGAAATAATTCCATAAAAAGTATTTCTTTTCAATTAATTAAATTAATTATAATAAACTTGTGATGATCCACATTTATGGTTCCGAGTCTATTCCTCTTCTTTGTCTATTTCTGTGATCCGATCCGTGGATTCTTGCATTTATTTTTATTTTATTTTTTTTAGAAAGGGAATTCCCTTGTGTGGCCTTTTCGAACCCTCCACACAAGGAAACCCCCCTCCCCACGAAGAGGTCACTCCGGAGAGAGCCCCAGCCGGGAAGGAGCCGTTGCTAGCCGAGATGGCAGAGCGTCCCGGAGGGTGACAACCCGGGCGGCGATGGTTCGTCAAGCAATCCGTCAGCACGGGTGGGTTGCGCCTCATTTTGCCCACCCAGTCAGAAACCGGGTGACCCGGCAAGGCAAGTGGATCCCGGGGGAGAGGTTCGCCCCAAAAGCGGACTCCCAGGATTCGAACCCTGTACCTCCCAAAGAACGGCGTTGTTGTATTGATCCCAGATTGATCATTTCTAATGAAAAAAAGACATGTGGGCACATCCACCCATGAGCTTCCGCTGCGCCTGAGACCTTAAATTGGTATCAGAGAGAGGTTACAGTGTTGATTATAGTTATTTAATTTTCATTGATAATTTACACATTTATATTTGATTCAATTAAATATAAATCATTCTATAAAACTGAATGAACGAGATCCATTCTTACTCCTTCGTTTCTAGATTCACATCACAGAAAAGACCTTTTAATTTTTATTTTTATTAAATTTAAAATGAGGATCTCATCTGGAGGAGCTTCTCTTTATGTCCATACAACACAAGAATACACGGCATGTAGTGAAAACTACACGCCGTGTACTTAGGTTTAATGAACCGGTACTGGTCTTCCAAACCACGCCATGTGAATTGAGTATACCTGAGTTTTATTGCACCGTGTTGACTAGAATTGAATGGTGCATGGAAACCAAAATACACGAAGTGTATGTTGAATCAACACGTTGTGTAGTCAGATCCGATCCAGGTGAAACCGTGTACAAGGAGAAGCTGTGTTCCGCGTACACGAGATTGTCGGGCTGGTAACCGTGTAACAAGGAAGTACATGCCGTGTTAGATTAATCTACATGCCATGTACTCCAAAATTTCCAAAGTACAGAAAACACGCCAAAGCCCTCGGCGTGTACTTTAGATAAAGGGATAAAAATACACATCGTGTAATATAGCCTACACGCCCTGTACTTTCCAGAAATGGAATTTCACCAGGTTTCCTCAAAAAGTACAAATACCTATACAAGGAATATGGATGAGAAGAATCTCAAGGAAATTCGTAAAGGAATTTAAGATAAATAATTGATTAATTATAATATCATAATTAATTGAATTCAAGAACGACTTATCTTAAATAATAGAATGATTAAAAGAATTTGAATTCTAAATATGCGTAAATATCATTTCATGCTATGGATGATTATGAGCTAGACCAAAGACCCTTTGTATGTGTGTATGGTTTCATTTAAATTTGTTTAATTTAAATTCATTGGCCTGATAGCCTTATTTCAATAAAATGTAGGGCCTACATGCCCATGGTTTCTTTAATGTAAACCCCATGTAATGGAGGATCTCCCAAACCAGTGGAGACGGTTTAAAAATCTGAATTTGAGGTGAAACCAACCCAAGAAGATGCAAAAGTGGATATATGGGAGCTGCAAAACACAAACCATCAGGTTCAAGGTGTTTTCCCTAGGTCAGGGTTAGCTTATCAACCTGCTAGATAAGCTAACCAAAAGAAGCTCATGATCATTCCATCTTATTTTATTTATGTCTGATTTCATGGTTTATTTATTATATATGTGTTGTCGCAATCACATAATTAATGAAATAAACAAGCATGCAAAGATGGAATAAAATAAAAAACGGACTATGCGTAAACATTATCAGAACATGGTTAATCACTTAAGCAAGCATCACTTAATATTAACAAGCAATTGATAATGAAAAACTATGCATAAAGAATAAAATCCCTCAACTACTATATTAAGTCAGACCAAGCCTTCCGTTACTTGATTAAGGGAAAGAATCAATAAAACTATGTGTTTAACCAACCCTTATTGGGACACTTACTTTTATAAAGGAATATCTTATGAAAGTTTCAGGTAGACTTAAACATTTTACATCAAGAGGAGTAGCCCTTGTAAGACTTGTTGTAAAATGGAGGCAAGTGTTGAGGAAATCCAAGTCAGGATTTTGGGATTGGGGAGTCCACCCAACAGATCAAGGAACTGTAAGCTCATAGTTGGCAAAGACTTTCCTACTTAAATACCATCAAATATCTTGACCAACCCTTGTTGGGGTTATGAAAAGGCGGATATGGATCCTTGACACTAGAATGTCAAAGCAACTGGACATTCTGAGTTCAATGGTGAGGGTCATTGGGACTTGATAAAATAGTGGGAGAATTAATAAAATTTATTATTTCTCGTAAAATGTAATCAAGAAAGTACTTATAAATCTACTCTTTTAAATTGTAGAATCAAATATGACAAGCTCGAAAAACACATTTTCTCTGCGATCAATTCTGTAAAAAGACAATATCCTCACCGGCAGTAACATTCAGGAATGGTTTAGGCGCCTTCAGGTTATCCTATGCCATGAATGAAAGTTTTACATGCTGGAGTCCTCACTTCCTGATTCTCCTACCCAAGGGGCGAGTGATCAAGATTTCTTGATCTATGATCAACATTTGAACGATTCACTCGACGTTCAATGTTTGATGTTATCATCAATGTCTAGTGATCTCATGAATTCTCATGAAGATATGGATGCCTATAGCATGCTCGAGCACCTTTGTGGTCTATACCAGGAGAGAGAAAGATATGAAAGGTTTGAGATATCCAAGGATCTATTTCAAAGAAAGCTTAGATAGGGTGCCCCAGCCGAACCTCATGTAGTCAAGCTCATTGGCTACATTGAGTGCTTGGAGGTTCTAGGGTTTAAACTCCCAGAGGAACTGGGTACTGATCTCATTCTCACATCACTCCCCCAGATCTTCTCTAATTTTGTTGTAAATTTCAACATGAACAACATTGAGAAGTCTCTATCTGATCTTCTCATCCTTATTCTCCAAGTAGACGATGATATGAAGTGTGAAAAGCCTTCTGCCCTTATAGTGAATAAAAGTAAAGGGGAGGTGAAGAGATTTAACCCCAAAGCTTCTTCAAGGCCTTCCAAGAAAAGGAAGATCAAAGGGGAGGAAAGAGAACAGGATTTTGTTTGTTTCGCATGTGGTAAGAAGGGCCACTGGAAGAAAAACTGCACCCAGTCAAGGAAGCAAGGGGAAGCTTCAGGTGCATTTTTCATCGAATGCAATCTATCTATTTCTACAAATTGGGTATTAGATATGGCTTTTGGTGCTCACATATGTATCCAAATATAGAAACCAAGTAGATTTAGGAAGATTGATTGAGGAGAGGTAGATCTACGAGTATCCAATGGAGCCAGACTTGCTGTTGTAGCTGTCGGGGACTACCACCTCACATTGCCAGCTGGAATGATCTTGGTGTTAAAGGGTTGTTATTTTGTTCCTTCTATTACTAAAAACATTATTTCAGTATCTAGATTAGATACTGATGGGTTCATCTTCAAGTATGGAAATGAATGTTGTTACTTTTATAAAGATAGCATTTGTTTTGGTAGGGCACATTTATATAACGGCCTTTATGTGTTAGACTACACAAACCAAGTAATGGAAATTGATGACAAAGTTAATTCACATGACTCATACCACACCCAACTTTGGCATCACCGGCTAGGATATGTCAATGAGAAACGTTTGAAAAAATTACATCAAGATGGGTATTTAGATTCTTTAAAACTAAAACCACTTGGTGTATGTCATGCGTGTCTACAAGGCAAAATGACAAAATCCCCATTTATTGGGAAAGGTGAAAGGGCTAAAGAGATTCTATAATTAGTTCACACAGATGTGTGTGGACCATTTCCAGTTGAATCAAGGGGTGGGTTCTTGTACTTCATAACTTTTACTGATGATTTTAGTAGATATGGATATATTTACTTAATGACGTATAAGTCAGATTCTTTTGATTGGTTCAAAGAATACAAGAATGAAGTTGAGAACTAGCTTGGTAAGAATATTAAGAAACTATGCTCAGACAGAGGAGGAGAATATCTTAATCAGGACTTCATTGATTACTTACAAGAGTTTGGGATTATATCTCAACTCACTCCTCCTTACACGCCTCAGTGGAATGGCGTAAGTGAAAGAAGGAACTGCACCCTTTTGGACATGGTGAGATCAATTATGAGTCATGCGAGTCTTACATTATCCTTTTGGGGATATGCATTATAAACAGCAGCACACATACTAAACCAAGTACCAACTAAATCGATAAATGGTATTCCATATGAATTATGGAGTGGACACAAATCCATGTTATCAAATTTACATGTGTGGGGTAGCGAAGCATTTTTTAAGGCCTCTTCAGGTAACAAGCTTGCACCCCGAGGCACAAAGTGTATCTTTATAGGATATCCCAAAGAAACAAGGGGATATTACCTATACAACCCCCAATATAAAAAGGTAATATTTGAAAGACACGCCATATTCCTTGAGAGGGAGCACATATCCAAAAAAGATAGTGGGAGCGAGATAGACTTTGATGAAGTCAGGGCTCAAGATACACAGGATTTGATATAAGAATAGATTCCACAAAACCTCGTGTAAGAACAATCTGTTCCAAAGACAGAAGAACTGCGTAGGATCACAAGAGAGGTGAGAGAACCAGAACGATATGGTTTTCTTATCATAGAGTATGGCGACTCATTATTGGTTGACAATGATGATCCTCTTACCTAAAATGAATCAGTTGAAGGAAAAGATGCTTCCAAGTGGCAAGAAGCCATGAATTCTCAAATGGATTCCATATACCAAAACCAAGTCTGGATTTTGGTAGATCCTCCAGTTGATGTAAAGCCTATTGGTAATAAATGGGTATTTAAGAATAAACTAGACATTGAGGGGCAAGTCAAAACCTATAAGGCATGACTGGTTGCAAAAGGTTTTAGACAGCATCAAGGAATTGACTATGATGAAACCTTTTCACCGGTTGTGATTCTGAAATCCATCAGAATCCTACTGTCCATTGCTGCTTACCATGACTATGAAATTTGGCAAATGGATTTTAAAACAGCATTCCTTAATGGGAACCTTCGTGAAGATGTCTACATGACACAACCTGAAGGGTTTGTGACTCCAAAGTATGACAACAAGGTATGCAAGTTGCAGAAATCCATTTATGGATTAAAGCAAGCATCAAGGTCATTGAACATTCATTTTGATGAAGCCGTAATAGAATTTGGATTTATTAAGAATTAATGTGAGCCTTGTGTCTACAAAAGGTTTAGTGGAAGTGAAGTTGTTTTCCTAATAGTATATGTTTATGACATATTACTAATTGCAAACGAAGTACCTGTCTTACAGTCACTTAAAGCATGGTTGGATAAATGATTCTCTATGAAAGACTTGGTCGAGGATGCATATATTCTTGGGATCAAGATCCATCGTGATAGATCCAAAAGAATGTTGGGCCTAAGTCAAAGTACATACATTGACAAGATACTGAAGAGATTCAGTATGGAACAGTCCAAGAGGGGATTTTTTCCAGTGTCACATAGTGTTCATCTTCCCAAGAAAATGTTTCCTCATACACATGAGGGAAGAAAGAAAATGGAAAGGATCCCTTACGCATATGTGATTGGGTCAGTCATGTATGATATGCTATGTACAAGGCTAGATGTTGCTTACGCATTAAGTGTGGTGGGCAGATATCAAGCTGATCCAGGAGACCGCCTTTGGATGGCAGTCAAGACTATCCTTAAGTATCTGAGGTGTACTAAGGATATTCTCCTAGTTTATGGAGGAGATGAGGAAGTAGTCATCAGAGGACATGTAGATGCTATTTTACAGACTGATAAAGATGACATGAAGTCACAGACTGGATACATCTTCAATTTGAATGGAGGTGTAGTGAGCTGGAAGAGCTCAAAGCAAGGTGTGGTTGCAGATTCTACAGTAGAGTCCGAGTATATCCCAGCTTCTGATGCGGCTAAAGAAGTAGTATGTATGTGAAGCTTCATCTAAGAGATGGATGTAGTACCTAGCAGTAAAGATCTTATCACACTCTATTGTGATAATAATACAGCATTGGAACTTGCAAAAGATCCAAGGTCACATCAGCGGACAAAGCATATACTTTGGAAGTATCATCTCTTGAGGGATTTTTCTCAGATAGGTGAAGTTGCAGTGAGCAGTATTTCCATGGAAGACAATGTGGCGGACCCCTTGTCTAAATCCTTGACTCAGTAGAAACATGATCATTATATGAGGTCTAGCAGACTAACAGTCGTAGGCAGTTGGCTCTAGTCCAAGTGGGAGTTTGTTAGGGTTGGTGTCCTGAGAACCAACTTTTTTGTACTTTGATTACATGAATGTACACTTATTATATATTGTTCATTTTCCTGAATAACTATAATATAATAATGTCCTGGAATATTTGTTGCATTGATAAGGTCATGGAAGATCCTCTCTATGATGAGAACCTTGAAATGCTATGACAATATTCTTAAATAAAGTTCTACGGTTGGATGACATACTATGATAGGACACATAGTATACAGACCGTCATGTAAGAGTACTCGTAAGAAGATGAGACTCTCTCTCATGGAGTTCACACTTGGTAATCTCCAAGATGGGAGATTATGAGAACAGACCCGCTAGTAGAAATTCCACATGTTTTGGTGTCATCAGACATTGTTATATATGAGTGTGTGTAATGGTCCTTAGACTGGAAGATTATCATTAACTCATGTCATGACTAACGCACTTAGATTTGCTGATGAAAACCGTCACGAAGACAGTTGGCGGGAAGTAGGGTACCTTGGGTGCGTCACGAATGACATGTTGTTAATGGATAAGTAGAGGAAGGATTTGTCCCTTCCATATTTATGGAAGTAAATATCATGGGCCCTTTGATTGAAAAAGAACTATCGAACAAATTCCATGACCATGGTGTCACGACGAGTTTATTTCTGGAAGTCAAAGAATGATAGATCAAGCATATAGGTTTATAACACTGCCATGAAACCTGCTTGATGAGATATTGAGACAAAGGGATTAAATTACGCAGTAAGCATTCGTATGAGGTGACACATCAATGTGGCGTCAACTTCTTTCTATTGGGTGCCTTGACCCATTGCTAGATAGTAATCTTGGACTTTAGTCAAGCCCCCCTAATGCCAATGAGAAAGAGGCCTAGAGGGCCACACACTTAGAGTATCCAAGTATCTCAAGTAGAATAAAGATTATTCTCGTACATGGTTTAATAATTATTCAAGGAAGCCTAAATCATTTTAATGATGGAGGAAGAAGTAAATGAAAAACAAGATATACATGTCGTGTATTAATGATTACACATCGTGTAGTTTTGCATGGAAAAAAAGTACACGTTGTGTATTAATGATTACACGCCGTGTAGTTTTCATTTTGGAAAGGAGATGAAAAACAAGTACATGTCGTGTATTAATGATTACACGCCGTGTAGTTTTATGGAAAACAAGTACATACCGTGTATTAATGATTACACGTCATGTAGTTTTCCAGTCGGGATTTTGAGGATATAATATTGTTTTATTAAATAATATTTATTATAATCAGTGTGGGTGAATTTCAAGGAATTAATTATTCGACATGGGGGTTTTCAATAAAAGTTAATTAAATAAATAAAATGTGTAACACGTATATTTATTGCCATAACTCTATAACCTCAAACCCGATTATAAATATCCTCACAACCCCAACTATTTTCCTAATATAATCATCGTGCACAACAATTATGGAGAATTCTCTCAAGACCAAAAGAACTTCATCCTTCAAGAACACTCTCAAGACTGAGATAGATCCACCTTCACCGGATCAAGGTGATCTAAGGCGGACAATGCAAGCAAAGTCTTCTCCACACTAGCACCCGGATATTCCTTTGGCGACGTCCAGAGATACGTGGTGAACGTGTGGATCACCGCTAGAGGAATTCTACACTTGGCTTCTACAAAGCAACGACGAATCACATCGGAACGTGATCAGAAATATCAACGAAGAAAGAACGCCATAAAAGGTATTTATTTTCAGTTAATTAAATTAATTATAATCAACCGGTGATGATCCACATTTCTGGTTTCGGAACTATTCCTCTTCTTTTTCTATTTCTGTGATTCGATCTGTGGAGTCTGGCATTTATCATTGTATTGATCCCGGATTGATCATTGCTAATGACAAAAATCCAAGTGGGCACATCCACCCATGAGCTTCTGCTACGCCCGGGACCTTAAAGTATAACATGCATACCCAACATGATCATACCCAAGGTATCACATGAAAATGTGGAAAGGGAATACTAATTCATCAATGAACAAACAAAAGAATCAACCAGCACCTAAAGAGGTCAACTAGTCCCCCAGCCTCGCCAAGTCTCACTCACCAAATAACACATCAAAGTATAACAAGATAATAATAATAAGAATATAACCATAGGAACCTTGTAACCACTTTTCCACTAATTTTATGCTCTTTCCCAGTGAGAAGACATCATTTAATCCCATCCAATACATATCCACCAATGAAAACATCAATTGTATATCGTATCTCACAACACTAAAAATACATCACATATCACAACACCAACCACACATATCATATCATGTAAGCATGACTATAGGGTATCATGAATGCATATGAAATCAACCCTGTTTACTCCTCCTACCACGCATGACTCCCACCACATATCACATCATCCACCATAAGTATCATGGGATTATACTACTGAACGGATATTATGGGAGAGGGGGTAGTTAGTTATCCATATCTTACCCAAACTAGATGTTAGGGAAAACCCCAGGGTCTTTGCGTGTTGATTAGGTTACCCGACTCTGGTGGGGTGCATAACAAAACACAAGAAAATATTATTATATAGTTATCTCACACAATATCATAATTATGGGTTCACATAAGAAACACAACCACAACCATCATCATAACACTACTTATATCGTGCCACTAAGAACTGCCTCTAATATAGAATAACTAAACCATAAGAATCACATAAGGGCCACAAATCAAAGTTCCATTTTCCATTTTTAATTCAATGATCAACCACCAATATTTATTAATTTAGTTATCAGTTTAAATTAGTATCAATGAATTATTTATCCATAAACAAATTTTAATATTTCAATGTTATTCTATTTATATTTAATATCCATTAATAAACCACTACATCAAACTTTTGTATCTCAACCAAGGCAACCAAGCCGCACACAACCAAGGCCACCAAGCTGCACACATCAAGTCAAGCACAAAACATGCATATTAAACATAGTATTTTCATTTAATGATATTAAGTATTTAACCATTTAAAGGTTATTCTCATATTAGGTCATTATTATAAGGAATAATCCTATAAAAATCAAATAACATTAAACAACATTAGAAACATCAAGAAAACTAGTAACTCCATGTGCATCACACCATTCCCATTAAATTTTATTAGTCTGTTTTATTATATTTACTATGTCAATTCATACCACTTAACCAATAGAAAGAAAAAACATGATAATCCCATAAATTTACATAAAAGGGAGATAACTCAAATCCTCTACCTCAAAATAATATTTCTGATTCGTTGTACAATCCAAAGTAACAAATAATTAACCGTGGGGACACAACCACAAAAGAGATCCTCAAATAAAACTAAAAAGAAATGTTTTATAATTAAAATCATAGTCCAATAAACCCCCAACTCCAAAAAAACATCCTATATGAAATATCTTAAGAAAAAAAGGAATAACTTTGAGAGAAAGAGAAGTTTAACCCACATGGAATCACCAATATCAAATATATGGAATCTAAGGGTGAATGCCAATGGTTGAAGGCTGTTATGGTTCCAAAAATAATCTTGGAATTGTATGAAGTATGAGAGAGAGAAATGGAAAATGTGGGGGATCAGAG
Organism: Viscum album; assembly: GCA_963277665.1. Lineage (NCBI taxonomy): Eukaryota > Viridiplantae > Streptophyta > Magnoliopsida > Santalales > Viscaceae > Viscum > Viscum album. The sequence continues at coordinate 386,882,593 of OY728163.1, read as the reverse complement.
GGAGGATGGAATTTATAGACATCCTGAAAATCACCCCATTCATGGCATTAATTGATGGTTCAAGCAGTGAAACTCACATGGTTCGCATCCATTGAAAAAAAGAGCATGAACCAAAAATCTTAGGATGGATTTCATACCATGAATGAAACCTTTCACTCTATGAAATCTTCAAAGACAAAATCATAAAAAAAAATCCACCATGAAAATTCATGTTGTGAACTGCCCTAGAAATAAGGTCTCCAAATTCATGAAGTCACACTATGAAACATTATTCTCATCATGAACCATTGATTTTCAATGTGAATAAACACCCATAGTTTCTAAATTTAACTCATGCTTCTCCTCTCCCTTCCTCAAACCCATTTCAATGATCCCCACAACCAAAACATACAAAGTAACAGTTTTTAAAACATAGATAAAATAGGGATATTTTAAAATGTGGATCATTAGATATGTTTTGAAACATGGATAAAAAAAGATAAATTAATATTTAACCAAATTTTTAGAAAACATGACTAAAAAATGTGGCTAAATTCCAAAAACATTATATTGATAGGATCTCTAGAACTGGCACCTGTATCATATGCATTTGGCCTCAGCTGACTCATTTGCCTCTCTATGGATAACCTCCATGTCCATGCTCTAGTATGGGTCCCTGATGGTGAGGAACACTTCTTGGTTGTCCTATTCCAACTCCATTACCTCCTGGATGAGCATAATATTGTTGAAGAGGTTACTGAACATAAGTTAAATGACACTACTACTACAACTACCTCTACATTAACTACCAATGCTATTTGATGGGGGCCTGATTGCACAATCCATAATTACTCTTTGGGTATTAATGGAACTGTCACTGGTAATGACCATGGCCTTCGTATCCAAGTAAAAAATAGGAGATCTCTTAGTAGATAACCCTCTAGAGACGTAATACTGACTCCTGGGGCCATTTCCCTATCAATCAGAACCTCGACTTGCCTATCATCCATGAACCACCATCTAACATCATTCTCCTTGGATTTCCTTTATGACTATTGACTATGGGAATTCCATCCTACTCATGAACCCTCTCAATAACTTTCTCCTTCTTATGTACCTCAAAATATATAGGTATAGTAAATGGAGTGACTAAAAAATAAAGGGTGGGGCATAACGCCACCTCCAAGCACCATGTTTGGGACTCATAATATGGATAGTAATTAGGGAAAATCACATAAGTTCCTTAAACATAATCTTCAACTCCCCAATGCCCATGCTCCCCTATTAAAGGGAGAGAAACTCCTACCTCTTCACCACCTTCATAGTCATTGATAAGAACTCATCCCTAAACTCCTACTGGAAGTTGGCCTATGATACATCAGTCTTATCTCACTCCCTAAGTTACAAAATCAACTACTGATGAGATTCTCCCCTAACTAGATAACTGTTAGGGGAGCCCAATACTCGGATTAGGATTGTATCATGTTTAAATTGATCCACAACTCCTTAATCCAATGATCCATCTCTATATCAGATGCACTACCCTCATAATTTTCCAGGCATTAGTGCTAAAATTCATGCAATGTATACTTCCATTGATTATCCTTCCAAACTGGATCAACCATGTGACAGTCAACACGATTAGCCTATTGGACTTCCCTAACTTAGACCACATGTTGTCAGTGACCAACTAACTTCTCTATAAATAAAGTGGTTTTAGCTAAGTCTTGTTGAAATTAATTTTTTTAATTCATTTAATTATTTAATTTATTTATTCCCAGAACTGACCCATTCAAAACAGAACTCATGAAAGTATGATGCATGTACCTATCATAGGTTTCTACCATGTAAGAACTTTACCTAGTATATTTAGAGAGCTTATGTTTCTTGTATTAGATAACCATGGGCCCTAAAATCTAGTTTCATAATCAGTCCCCATTGTGGTCATCACATACTAAGTTAAGCTAATACCATTTCTCTATCAACCAAAGAATTCCCCGCTAATTCCAAACTCCAAACTCTACTCTATCTCTTAATCATAACTTTTAATACCAATCTTTCATAACCCACCTCTAATGATAACCTCTCTTGGGTCTGCATCTTAGATGACAGTGACCCTTGAAGCCTACCTCCAATAGTCCCCAAGTTGGAAACTAGCAACAAGGGTGTAAATGCACATAATAGAAGGCATTTCCCTTTAATATCCCTAGATCATAACATAAATCCACCAACCAATCCACCATAAATCAAAATAAATAAAAAATATATATATATAGGAAATATACCATATAAAATAATATAAAACATATACAAACATCTCCAAAAGAAAAAAAATACCAAAAAAATCTTGTGGTGGTAACTATGACAATTGTAAACCTTGAGCTTGTATTTCCCAACTCTACCACCAAATTCATCTTAGAAACTTGAAAAATATATTATATAAATTTAGGGTGAGAATAACATGTATACCCAATAAGATCATACCAAAAATCTCTCGTGAAAATGTGAAAAAGGCATACTAATGCCTCAGAAAACAAACATAAGAACCAACCAGCACCTACATAGGTCACCTAGTAATCACTCAACCTCACCAAGTTGCACTCAATAAATAATTCATCCAAGTATAACAAGATAATAATAATTATAATATAACCATAGGCACCCTTCAACCACTTCCACACTAATTTTATGCTCTTGATCAATGAGAAGACATCATTTTATCCCTTCCATTCCATATCCACTAGAAGAATTATTATCACAGGGCTTGGGAAAAGAAAATTATTTTCCTAGTGTAGCATAGTAGCTGAACAGGGTTATCTCACTTGAGGATATTCTCAGTTTGTTCACTCACATATTATAATTCACCAAAATCTAATTCTTTTTATGTTTTTATTATTTTATGAAAACAATTATAAATTTGGTTTATGAAATGAAATTAAATATGAATATTTAAACTTATACTAACACGCAATGCTAAACATAATTAAATTAGAAGGAATGAACTTGTTCTTGAGTTTGGTTTTGGGTTCAATCATTATTCTCCTTTATTTTTTTAATTTTAGTTTGATAATATAGTTATGAAATCTCATGCATGAGTCACTATCCTTTTATTCATAAATTGTGAAATATCAAATACCTTAAGAAATATAAATTCCACCTCCTTCTATAATCAAGTATGATGGAACACCTTGGTCGAAGGTGTGTCATCTTCTAGGACCCGGCTCCATTGAATTCTGTTTCATCCATTGATTTTCTCAACTCCATCATGTGAAGAGAAAACCAGTGAAGAGAGGGAAAAGAAATTAAATAAAAGAGTAGAAATAAATTTGAGTTTCATGTTATGGGGGATAATTTCCACACTCATGCATGTCACTCATATCTACCACAAAAATAAATTAAAATTAAAATAATAATTGAAGAATACTTTAACTTCCCCTAGTCCAAGACTTAGTTTATCCCCTCATTGTCAAGGGTAAGATATTACTTGGTGTAAAGAGAGAAAATTAGAAGAGAATAAAATTAAAATAGAAAACAAATAAGAGAATAATGAAATAATAAAAAAATAATATAAAATAATATAAAAGAGAGATATAGAAGAATAAAATAAAATAAAAAAGAAAATAATGCGATTAGAAGAAGAATAAAATAAAATAAATATATATAATAATGTTAAAAGAATAAAAAAAGAAATAAAAATAAAAAGAAGGATAAGAAGATAAGAATAATGGATTGGGGAAACACTTCTTTGAATTAACATGAATTAATTTTATTTAAGAAATATAAATTGAAATTAGATTAAAAATAAAACCAAACTAAATAAAAATAAAATAAAATAAAAATAAAGAAGAAAAATGAACAACATGTCAAACTCCTCTTGTGGGTGGATTACATCCCTTATTGTGTGTGGACTCCTCTCAATGGGCATGGGTGCTTATTCTTTCATAGGCAAAGGAAAATACCTTGATTTTCTTCAAATATCCCTATATCCACATAGATATCCCTTCAAAATTAATGTCGTGGGACCCGGGGTGCGGAGTTTGAAACACCCAAGGATCTCGGGTGAATCTATTTAGTCTAGAAGAATCTCACGTGGGGAAGCATGTGCAGGATCTATCATGGCTCTCCTCATCATGCATGGGTTGTTCATGGTTCATGGGATTGACATGTAAGTTTCACATGGCTCAGGGTGTTATCCATGTGAGGAAGTTCAGTGGCTGGATGAAGCTTGATATGGTCTCGAGGTGGTCGTCTGAGGGTGACAAGGTGATCAGTGGTGTTGGCTAGAGATAGTAGTTGGGGTTATATCAGGCCATAGATTTGGTGGAATTAAAATGGAGTATCCTTGTAGTTTTAGGAGGTAGCTAGTGAACTTGAGCGGCGAAGCACAATAGAGGATGGTGGCACCTTATAACCAAGCACGGGGCATCCAAATTTGGGAAGAATGGTGTTGTCCCATTTAAAAAGCAAACAGTGTTGCTTATACTGTTGTCCCACATCAAAATAATAAGCATAGGGGGTGATCATTTAGAAACAAACGCATGCAGAAACCTATTCATATTCCTACACTGGGGTGGGCTACTGGAAACACAGCACCCACTTACATGGTCAAGCTGCACCTATCGACTGCATGGACCTTTAGAACCACTATGCACCTATGCACAGGCCTGATTCCTTTGTGCAGCCTACCTCTTAGGCTGGACCTCCCGTGGGCATGTAAGGTTGGGTGTCCCCTTGTGGGCTACCTATATGGTGTGTGGGCCCTGGTTGATGGGCTGGACCAAGATGGTCTATTTTTTGGTTATGTAAACCTAAAAGAGTTAGGAAGATTCAAATCATTATCGAAATATTCATAAAATATTCATAAATAAGATTCAGACCCAAAATAAAAATTCTTCAATTCTTCTAAAACCTACTTCATTTATTCTATTACAAATTCCCACTTTTGATAAAAAAAATTAGAATTCATCGGTATTTAGATCAAAATTTTATTTAAACCCATTGAAAATATTTTTAAAAATATGAATGAAAATTGAGTGTGTCAAATACCCCACACTTAAACTATGCTTGTTCTCAAGCATAAAATCTCATAAAGAAATTTAGAGGGAACCAATTTTACCAATATTCAATTTCAAAAATAATAAAATCAAACAATTATAAATGTTAAATCAAATTTTCAAAAAATTCACAAAATATATCAATTTAATTTCTAAATTTTCAAAGAAATAATCAACTCAAGTATTTTATTTTTCCCATTTGAGAATTATGGAACTTCACTTATCATTAATTCTAGTTCCTTAATTCATTGTTATTAAACATTCCAAATCATTATTTACCACACTTTTGAATCATTTTTTCATCTCTCATGATTCAATTCAAGTGGAGTTATGCTTATATCATTAGAACGTTCTCATTATCCATGGGATTTTAAAGGAATAATTTTCTCCACTCTGTAAAGACAAAAGTCGCATAAAATCATGAGATATATTCAATTAAGGTTCTAATGTCTTGGAGGATCAATGTTGGTAGGAATTGATGTTTAAAAATTAAAGCTTATAGAGGAGGCTTGATATCTAAAGTATAAAGCATGATATCAAAACTAAATGAAAAATGACATTCTCCCCTTTAAAGTAGAAACTCCCACTTCCCCCAAAACTCAAAGTAAATGATATGATCAAAATTAATAATAATGAATGATTTGTTCACCCTCTTGAGTTTTTATCTATTTTTATACATTTTTTATTTCAAAGTTATTTTTTATTTTTTTGTATTTTTCAAAATTCATGCTTATAATAAACCCCGCATCCACCACCTAACCACATATGATAAAAATCAATGGTCTAGTAATAGATATTTTTTATTCTTCTAAGTCACAACCCATTCTTTTCATTCTTTTAGTTCTTTTTTATAATTTTCTCTTTTTTTCAAGAGGGAAAAAAATAAAGAGTATAATGAATATAAAACTTTCTCAGTCCCCATATGTATCACCCCCATACTTTTTCCTTATAATTAATTTCATCCCTTTTACCATGACTTTCCCAACCCCTACACTTTAACTTTAAAATATCATGAAAATACTAAGCAAGGGGTAGGAATGGATAAAAATGGGTTGAAACATGGATCATTCCTAACAAGTTCATTCATGGTCTTTATGGGTTTAAATAAGGATTAATGTAAAAGTAGTTTCAAGTATAAGGGTTTTTCAAAAGATTTTTCAATCATTTAAAATGTTTTTTTGGATAGTCATATCTTTGATAAGTTCAAATGAAAGTTCTAGCAGGTGATATGTTCTATGATTACTCAAGAAATATGATCAAGATTAAATAATAAGTACTTGGTCTATAATCCTATTAGGAATGGGATATTTGATATTGGAAAAACACTCAAGGAATGAATAATAATATCAAATCAATTCAAATGAATTTCATAAATTCAAAGTATGATAAATGATATGGAAATTTTATTTACATGAATCAACCAATTCCCTCAAATCATGAGTCTTCATTTTAATATCCATGCTTTATTTTAATGATTCAATTCTCCATTTTACTCATTAAATCTCATTATCATTGAAATATAAAACATGGAATCACAGTATTCCTAAGAAACTCATGTCTCTTAGATAAGTCAAGTAAATAATTGTTCAAGCACGTACATTCAATTCTAGTTTAAAGATAAGAATAGGTTATTTGGACCCAAATGTAGTGAGTTTAAATGAATAAAGTGAACTCCCTTCCCATGAAGCTTAGTCATATTTCCTCCTTGGTTTTTTGGGGCTGTCTTGTTCCATCGTGGTCCTACAAAATTAAATTAATCAATTAAGCACAAGGATCATTTCTTTTAAGCTCAAAAAGATAATAGGGAGTGGGGATGCATACTAGATTACTCCTAAGAATGAAATTGAAATTTAAATTCCTAGAAAGAAAATATAAGGATAAGTCTTGGTATGATCCCCCAAGTGGCACCTGAATTTTTACTACCTTTAGAGGGTAATACCAGTTGTTATCCATAATCTGATGGTGGTTGGAGATTCTTGGGTTTTAACCACTACATGTGGATTTTCCCATCTTGTGATTCTTTCTTCTTAGTGAGAAATGATCCATGGATACATTATATCATATCCTACCCCTTCACAATTAAGTATAGATTACATAATGAGGACATGATGAAGTATGGATTATCCTCTTCCTTTTTTGCTACTTGTGAAACCTCATCCTTCTTTTCTAGTGTTGGATCAACATAATATTCATAAATTGAATGATAAAAGGGAAAGTAAACATGTATTTTTACTTGAAAAAAAAATTAATTTTGAATAAATATTAAATTTCTCCCTTTCAAAATGAAAATATAATGCTTGATTTACTCAAGATAAACAACATGGAATTCCTCATGGGCTTCCTCAAATTTATGTTCAATAATGTCAGGGAGTTCCATGTGTTCCTCAGCAGGTGCATGTACAGTTTCTTCATACTTCTATAAGGTATAGTAAAGATTGTATGAATTTAAAAATTTGAAGTAGTGGGAATTAATACTCAATTTGGATTGAATAAAATTAAATTAAATAGAGTTTGGGATAATAATAACTCCCTAAATTAGTTCAGTTTCAATATCTTATTCAATTTTTAGTGCCTCTTGGGGTTGTATGGTAGAAAGTGGAGGTAGGTAGTTAGGCACCTCCATCTTTTCTTCAAATTCCATCACTGGTGTCACTTCTTCCTCCATGGATAGAGTTACATGAAATGGTACTAACTCTTATACTTTTTAGGGATTATAGAGATCAATTTGTACCTCATAATCATTCCATAAGTCATCCATATCTTGTTGATATCCCACATATAGCTCAGCAGACAAGTCTTCCTCATCATAAATCTAATTGATCTCATCATTTTCATCATCAATTTGGTTCTTTATATGGTTGGTTATTGATACTCCTCAAGAATTCCATAAAATTCATGGATGTCCTCAAAAAAATCAGGAAATACCAATGGATCATCTTCTGGATCGGGTTCAAGTTGCTCGAGGTATACATTAAAGTTCTCAGTTATGCAATCCATTTTTTCTTGTACATCTTATACCATATCTTCTAGATTATGAATATCGTATTTGAGTTTGTTTTTAGCCACACGTTCCTAAAACTTATCCTGGGGAAATTATTCAAAAGTGTTGGGAGAGAACAAGGATGACTCTACTTGTGTCTCAGTCATTTCTGGATAAATTTCTGATAAGTATTCCCAGAATTCAGTTAACTCCATAGAAAATCCTTCAACCACTAGTTGTTCAAGGGTCTCTTTGAGATACTGGATGAGGTCCTTGAATTACTCATCTTGGATAATTTGGATCTGAGCTCCCCAAATCATTCTATCCCACATGGCAACACTATCTTTTGTAGACTAGGGTGATTCAGCTACTAATTCTTTCACCTAGGAGTAATTAGTCCATGTAGAATAATAATCATTTTAATACAACATGGATAAAGAATTTTTTTTATGGTTTTTTATTTGGAAAACAATGAAAATCTATCTAAAATGTGAAATTGTAAAAATATAAGTAAACTAATTATTAGATCCCCAGCAACGATGCCATTATTGGAAACACACCTGTCACGAGGCATGAAAAAAGCAAATTATTTTCCTAGTGCAGCGTGATGGATGACTAGGGTTTCCTCACTTGCAGAACTTCTCAATTTTTTCACTCACTTATTATAATTCACCTAAATCTAATTATTTTTTGTTTTTTTTTATTATTTTATGAAAAAATGGTAAATTTGGGTTTTAAAATGAAATTAAATACAAAAATTTAAACTTATGCTAACATGAAATGCTAAAAAGAATGAAATTGGAAGGAAAGAACTTGGTCGTGAGTTTGGTTTTTGATTTCATCATTATTCCCCTTTATTTTTTTAATTTTAGTTTGATAATGCATATATAAAATATTATGAATGAATAACAATCCTTTTATTTAGAAATTGTGAAATCTCAAATTCCTTAAGAAATATAAATTCCACCTCCTCCTGTAATCAAGTTTGATGGCACACCTTAGTCAAAGGTGTACCATCTTCCAAGACCCAGCTCTATCGAATATTGTTTCATCAATTTATTGGATAAACCCCATCATGTGAATAGATAACAAATAAAGAGTGGGAAAAGAAATTAAATAAAATATTATAAGTAAATTTCAGTTTCATTCCATGGGGGGAAATAACCACACGCATGCATGTAACTCATATCTACCACAAACATAAATTAAACTTTAGGCAGGAATTCAAGAACACCATGAACTCCCCCGGGCCAATCCTTGGGTCATCTTATCATTATCAAGGGTAAGAGATTAGTTGGTGGAAATGGAGAATAGTATAACATAATAAAATTGAAATGGAAAAATAATGAGAGAAGAACGAAATAAAAAAATAGAAGAATATGAGATATAGATATGGAACAAGAAAATAAAATAAAAATAAAGTAATGAGATTGAAATAAGAATAAAATAAAATAATATATATATATATATATAAGAATGTTAAAAGAATAAGAAAAGGAAATAAAATAAAATAAAAGGAGAAGAATAAAAGAAGAATGGATGGGGGAAACACTTGTTTGAATTAACATGCATGAATTTTATTTAAGAAAACTAAATTGAAATTACATTAAAAATAAAACCAAACTGGATAAAAATAAAAGAAAATAAAAATGTAGAATAAAAATGAATAGCATGACAAACTCCTCCTGTGGGTGGATTCCCTCCCTTAGTGTGTGTGGACTACTCCCAATGGGAGTGGGTGCTTCTTGAATAGAATGGACCGAAGGCCTTCATTTTTATTGATTTTTGATAACCCCCCTTTCAAGGGATGAGGGGGAACCCTTACAAGGCACGTAGGCTAAGAGATTACAAGGCCCGTAGGCTTAGGAGATTACATGACCTGAAGGTCTTAGGGAATTCAACCAGACTATCTACAAAGAAATTTCCCTCCCCAGAATTTGTGTCATGATAGTAGCTCTCCACCTTTGCATGACCGTCTGGCTAGGCTTCCTGTGCAAGCACATGATGGTACCAATGGAATAGCCATACCCTCTCATTCTGACAATCCATTTGGCTCTGCTCTAGTGAGTGAACCTGCTCTGAATCCTCTTCTGGGGATGCTTCTTCAAATCTCTCCATATCCACAAATATCTTCCTTCAAAATTAAGGTCATGAGACCAAGGGTGTGGAGTTTGAAACACCCAAGGATCTTGGGAAAATCTATTTGGTGTGGAAGAATTTCACATGGGGCATCTTCAGTTGGCACTATTTTGGCTCTCCTCCTTGTGCATGGGGTATGCATGGTGCAAGGGCTTGACGTGGCGGTTCCATGTGGTTCAGGGTGCTCGGATGGTGAGGATGTTTGGTAGTGATAGGTGCGTATATCCTCCTTCATCCATCCTTCACAGTGGCCAAATAAAGCTTGAGATAGTCTTGGGGTGGTCGGTCGAGGGTCCCAAGGTGATCAGTGGTGGTGACAGGCACTGGAAGTGGATGTGAGATCATGCCAAAGCTTTGGTGGCACAGTAATGGAGGATCACAATAGTTGCATGAGGCGGCCGGTGAACTCACGTGGTGAAGCATGGTAGAGGATGGTTGTGCCTTATAACCGAGCATGAGGCATGCAGAGCTGGGAAAAATGACGTCATCCCATTTAAAAAGTGAACAGTGTCAATTATATTGTTGTCCCACATCAAAACAAGAAGTGGAGGGGTGATCATTTATAAAAAAAGGTGTGTGAAAACCCATTCAGATGCTTCCACTGGGGTGGCCTCCCAGAAAACTAGCACCCACTTACATGGTTGAGCCACACCACTCGATCGTGCGGTCCTTCAGGTCCACTATGCTCCTCGTAGTCTTGACCACCCATGGGCCACCTATGCACGGGTCTGATGCCCCTGGTGTGCAGGCCCTGGTTGATGGGATTGCCCAATATGGCCTATTTTTTTATGTTAAGTAAACCTAAAAGAGTTATAAAAATTCAAATCACTATCAAAATATTGATAAAACACTATTTTATTGAATATTTTATTGATAATAAATGATATAATTTCCTCACATTGTGTTAAATATGTTTAATTAGAAAATATTTGGAATTAGATCATTCATTTGAATATTTGATGAAAATTCCAGTTTTACCCTTTATAGTTCACTGTAGTATTTCGAAGCTATATATTTTTATATTTACTATTTGAATTTGAAATTTTGTAACAGTGTTACTGACATAATTATCTACAACTTTCATTCATGACACTAGAGCTAAAGAGTGCATTTGGATGGAGTAAATGATCAATTAATCCAATGGTGGGCTGGACTCGGCAGAATAGACATGGGCTCTGTATTTGGGCCATATCGTCTACATACGGGCTTGGATGGAGCCCATATTTTTAGTAAAGCTCGGGGACATGATTTGGCACAAATCATACTTCTGGAAGGCCGGTCAATTCACGCGTTTTGGAGGTCAAATGGGCGGTGCAAGTTGGAATAAAATATTTGGCCGAGTTTTTCATTTCACACTTAAAAAGTTATGTATCCCTAGCCCTCACAAACTCTATTTAAAGGGGGTTTTAACTCTTTGAGAGATCTGTTCGAGGCTTTGGGAAGGTGTGGCCGAAAGGGTGTCTCTTGGGATCCCCTCACAACTCTTGGAAGAAGTAAGCCTTTGTGAAAACCTCTCTTCCAAAAAGGCTCTCCTCTCTCACCTCTTCTTTGTATTTCTTTTCTTTCATGTTTGTTTCTTGAATTTTTCTTCAAATAATATTCTGTGTTCATCCCTCTTCTTCTTATCTTAATCTTCTTAATTGGGTTGGAATCAAGAGTGGAGACAAGATTGGGTTCTACCCTTTCAATCCGTTGCTTATGCAAAACGTCTCCACGATAACTACACCACCCATGGAAGAGTAGTTCTTTTTAGTAATCGATCGACCTCTATCCTTCTTCATTCATTTATTTTGAATCAATGAGCTACTGTAATTCACATATTATGATCTATTAATTGAGTTTTTAATTTAAATGAAACTAAGCAAGCAATTTAATAGTTAACACAAAACACGCGAGGTCGGGAATTGTGTGAACTGTGAGAGCGCAACCTTAACCGGTAATTCAAAAACCACATGGGATCAATTTGCAGAGTTCAAATATAATCCCTAAACTCAATTAATCCTCATTTCCAGAGTGTTTATGTGCCTTAATTTACCACTGACCATAAGCTAATTTTAGAACATCAATCAAAGCAGGGTGTTGCGATTGCATGTTCCGAAGTTAGCCTAAGGTTAAAAATTCACTTCAATCTTCGTGGTAAAGATAATTCTCGTAGGGTTCGGGATTTAACAAATTAAGGGAACATAATTAAGTGAATATTAATTTAAATGATAATGATTAATAAATGATTGAAGAGGTAGAGTTAGATCGATTACGTCTTTTAAATATTTTCTAAACAAACATCTTTTTGTTGTGTCATTTTAATCAAACTTCATTTCAAAACTAAAAACAAAAAAAAATACAATATTCTTCCAGCAAACTTCTTCTAGATTCATAAACTATAAACAAACACCTCCATCCTTTCAAGTAGTGTTTTTATTCTCTTTTATTTTACTTCTAGAATACCTCTAAAAATTGTTTTAATTCACTTCCTCCTTTGAGAGACGACCTTGGTCAGCCACTCTGCTGCACCTAAGTACCCCAAAATCATACTAATCATTTGAGGGCGCCCACGACAGCGCTATTTCAAATTGGCGCCGTTGCCAGGGAGGCAAGTAATTATTTCAACCAATTAGAGGTATTTATTTTATTTTAAATTTTATTCTCTTCCTCTCTTCTTTCTTTCTTCTTTACCCAATCTGAATTTTCTTCTTCTTCTTTTATTTTCTTCTACTTCTTTTTGGACCATCAACTCAAACTTTTCATTTTTATTTTACTATGGTCCACTTTCTTTCTTTTCATTTTTATTTGATCTATGACACGAACTAATCCCAAATGTCTCTTAGATCTTGACCCTGAGATTGAACGTAGCCTTAGGGCACGAATCAGACATTCTCAATCTACGGGAAGTTTCAATATTCAACCAGTTGGTGAATTCCTCTCTTCTGGAAACATTGAAATTGGAAGCTATTCAAATTCAAACATAAAAGAGGAACCAATGGCTGAAAACAATGGAAATGAACTTAATAGAACCATTCGAGAATTGGCTGCACCTGATATTAACTTATCAACCAAATTGTATTGCATACCCAAATCTCAAATCGGACTTTGAATTGAAATCTGGATTAATTCACCTTCTTCCAAAGTTTCATGGCTTATCTGGTGAGGATCCCAACAAACACATTAAGGAATTTAATGTGGTTTGCTCAACTTTAAAACCAAGAAATGTTTCTGAAGATCAAATTAAATTAAGAGCATTCTCATTCTCACTTGATGGAGCTGTAAAAGATTGGATGTATTATTTGCAACCTGAAGATGTAACATGTTGGAATGATTTGAAACGTCTTTTCTTGCAAAGATTTTTTCCAGCATCAAGGACAACATCCATTAGAAAGGAGATATCGGGGATCAAGCAAGCCCAAGGGGAGTCAATGTATGAGTACTGGGAGCGATTCAAGAAGTTGTGTGCAAGCTGCCCACATCACCAAATCAGTGAGCAACTCCTCATCCAATACTTCTACGAAGGACTCACACCCATGGAGAGGAGCATGGTGGATGCTGCAGCTGGAGGAGCATTGGTGGACAAGACACCAGTAGCTGCACGTGCGTTGATTGACAAGATGGCCCAAAACTCCCAACAATTTGGTGATAGAGGTACACCACATGTCAGGGGAGTACATCAGGTAAGTCCTTCTTCTCTTGAAAGTCATTTGATTGATACTAAGTTGGAAGAATTGACCACTATGGTGAGGCAGATTTCATTGGCACAAAAGACATCTCTACCCCCTCCTTCAAGGCCATGTGGCTTTGCACTGAGACAAGCCACCCAACTGACTGTTGCCCACAACTACAAGAGACAGAAGATTGTGCAGCAGTGTTCCCTGGGAGACCATTTCAGCAGCAACAACAACAACTGTATCCCCAAAAGAAGTTTGATCCAACATACAACCAAGGGTGGAAAGATCTATCGGACATGAGGTATGGCTCTGGACAACAACAAGACCCCCATTGGTATGTCCCCATTTCGGATTGTTTTTGGGAAAGCGTGTCATCTCCCCATGGAAGTCGAGAATCAGGCATATTGGGCTATAAAGAAATGTAACATGGATTTGGCCCAAGCTGGAATTCAAAGGAAGTTGCAAATTCAAGAGCTTGAGGAGATTCGACTATCATCATATGAGAACTCAAGGCTCTACAAGGAAAGATCAAAAGCAGCTCATGACAAAATGATCCAAAAAAGGGAGTTTCATGTTGGAGAGAAAGTCCTTCTCTATAGTTCACGACTGAAGTTGATGCCTGGTAAGTTGCGTTCCAGATGGTTAGGTCCTTATATTGTGTCTAATGTTTTTCCTTATGGTGCAGTGGAGATCACAGAGGAGGACACTGGAAGGAGCTTTACAGTCAATGGGCAACGTTTGAAGAGATACATTGAGGGACATCCTACTGATGCAGTGGATTTTATCACACTGCATGACCCCATCATCACTTGATCACATCAGGCTATTCCTAACCCTTTCACTTTTATATTATTTGTCCTATTTAAAAATTCTGCATTTAATGTGCATATATCATCTCATGGGTTCACATTGAGGACAATGCAATATTTTAAGTGTGGGGGAGGGAACCTTTTAGTTTAGTAATTTCAATTGTTTTCCTCCTAAAAAAAACCAAAAAAAATTGTGTGTTTTTCAAATTTTGTGTGTTTATTTTACAATTTTATGTGTTTTTTTTTTGAAACATTTTGAGCTAAAATGATTATCATCACCATTTTTAAATCCATATCAATAAGTGAAACAATTTACCCCTTGAAACTAATCTTAAATGAATTCTAAAATGACTTTGTTTCAAGTTCAAATATTTAGTAATTTCATGGAAAGTACACCGAATTTTGAATCCCATGCCACATCTCACTGTCTTTAAATTTGAAATCACTTTCCTGTGAGGCTTCTGAACCATTATTTTCATATTATTTACATTCACCTCACTTCTTGAGAGAACCAAACCATACTTGATTTAACCAGAATTTGATCTATTCCTGTCAAAACTTGAGGGTTTGAGGTACTTGTGTTTAAATGATTGAGGCATTTGTTTGGTATTAAAACCCCTATTTCAAAGAATCCTTTTTTATAATGGCCTACCTTGAATATTTAATCCTTGTAGCCCTTAGAAGCCATGCACAACCTGTTAGGTTAAGCCACATTACAAGCCAATTTTCCCTATCCTGTAAAGACCCGTAAAATTCAAGGGAAATTTTTTCTTAATTTTCTTTGGAATTTTTCAAGAGCGTGGTTTCTGACGGCACCTGATTCTGAGGCCCGGAGTGCCCGGAATCAATTTCCGAAGTTTGGCTCGGTTACGTTCAGTGAACGAACGAGCGGGAATTTCTAACTTTTGATCCGGTGCTCGGAATTGAAATCCGAGGGCACCGATGAACTCGCAGCGCCGATATTCGCTTAAGGGGACCTTTTCCGAAGTTGCGTTTTCCTAGGAAGAGATGTTTAATTTTCTGGATGAAATGAAGAGTAAAATAAATTTGTTATACAATATTTATTTTATATCTTAAAAGTGGTTATAATCTTTTGATGGAAGTTGGGTGGTTTAACTACCTAAGAGAGGATTAAGGTGAGGAGGGGGCCACACGAGCCCCACCTTTTCAAATTCCCTAACTCCCCTCTCTCCCTCTTTAAGGCTTGTCAACTTAACATTTATTTAATTATACAACTCATGTATAATAAATAAGTGAGTTTAATTTTTGAGTTTTTGAAATTCAAACTCTTGAATTTCAAAGGTTGGGTTGTGTTAATAAATTAAGAGTAAGCTTAATTTATTTTTGGGTTAGTTCCTTTGTTACTTGAGAGGATTGGGAGAATCGTTGAGAGACTTGAAGATCTTCTTCGTCTTCGACGAAGAACGTGAAGAACGGTTCTTCTCCGACAAAGAACATCGATCCCACGACCTTCGAGACTCGGCGTCCCGGGTTCTTCCGTCTTTATCTTCCTCCTCGACAAGGGAGAAGTCGCCGACCGTGGTGATCATCGCCAACGACAACGTACCTCCCTTCTTCATCATAGCGACAAGTGAAGAGACGTCGTTTCCTCCTCGGACGCACCCCGACGTCCACGGAATCTACGTCCGACGCCGCGACGCCTTTCTCCGCGATAACCGACGTGCGACGTCAATCTTTCAAGGTAGGGGTTGTTGATTTTTCTTTAATTATTATTCTTGTTCGTGGTTCTAGTATGATTAACGAAAGGATATTTAAGTTGTGTTATCATTTAACGTGAGGGGGCCGGACCGCATGAACACGGCCGAACCCCCTCCATCGTTCTTGTTGATTTACCTTGCGGGTGGAAACAAGGTGGCGTGGTGTCGTCGCACCACGTGGTTAATCGTGCGATTATATTGCGCGGCGCCGTCGCGCCGCGCCGTGGAAGAATCATCAAGAACGCGACGCCGTCGCGCCGCGTAAAGGGGAATCGAAGGCGCGGCGGAGGGGCGCGGTGTCGTCGCACCGCGCCGGACGACGAACACCGCGGCCGGTTTCGGGCCGCGGCGGGACGAGGAGACCGGCGGCCGGGCCACCGGCGTCGGAAGCCGAAAAGGGGACCGGATTTTCCGGCCCCGTTGGAGAAAACCGGCCGGCAGTTGGCCGGCCGGAAGGTCAAAGGCCGGGGGAAATAAATTCCCCCGGCCAGCTCAAAACCCCCCTCATTTAAGAGGGGGGCGGTTTCCTTGAGGGGGGGCAGGCGGCCCCCCGGTTTTTCCACGAAGCAGGCCCCCAGGAGGGGGGGCCGTTGTTGACAAAGGGGCGCGGCCTGATTGCCGCGCCGCCACTCCAAGAAGCGGGGGGCCTTGCCCCCCCGCGCGCTGCCTCCGTGCGGCGCCAGGCTGCCGCGCCGCCAGGCTGCCGCGTCGCCGCCGCCAGGCCGCCGCGCCGCCGGCCGGCCGGGCCGGGTCGGACCCGGGTCGGGTCGACCCGGGTCGGCCCGGACCCGGACCCCCCGTTTCGAATCAGTTTCGGTCTTTTGGCCATAACTTGATCCACGGACCTCCGAATGACGAACCGTCTACGGAAACGCGATCCTTGGATCGAGACGGTCGTTTCGGTATATTGCACTCAGGGTTTCGGAATACTTTGAGTTCGGCCGGGTTGGTTCGTTCACGAAACCAACCGGGCCCTCGGAGCGGAAACGCTCATATCTTAAGCTACGGACGTCCGATTGACGTGCCGTCAGCTTTGTTGTGTTCCTCTTAGTGAGACGGTTCTTTTGGCATACTCCGCCCGAGGTTTGGACACAGGTGGAGTACGGTCGGGTTGGTTTTGCCTTAAAAACCAACCGGGCCCCGGGGACGAAAATGCCAATAACTCTCAGACCGGGCGTCCGATCGACGCGCCGTCTGATGCGTTGAGTTCCTGTTGACGATACGGAACTTTTGGATACA
The DNA here is from genome assembly GCA_963277665.1 of Viscum album. NCBI lineage: Eukaryota > Viridiplantae > Streptophyta > Magnoliopsida > Santalales > Viscaceae > Viscum > Viscum album. The sequence continues at coordinate 386,865,019 of OY728163.1, read as the reverse complement.
TCAACTCTGGACTTTGTGACAGTTGATGTATCAGCCTCTCGGCTCGTGGAGCGGATCCTCCGAACGAGCTTGCTGTGTGCAGAAACCCTAGTGCTGGCTGCGACTGTTACTGTGACTGCTACTGCTACTGCTACTGTGACTGCGACGACAACAGTACAGAGATCCTGTGTGGATTCGACGGCGACGACTACTGCACTCAGCGATCCTACGTGGATCAGTGCTACATGTCCTGCGTGGGCCCGATCCTGTGTGGGTCCGATCCTGTGTAGGTCACTGCGGGGGTTAGTACCTATCGATCCTTCGTGGGTCCGACGACTTAGATGGTTCTTTGATCATCTTTAACGTCATCCGAAGAAGTATACCTGTGTGAGCTGAATCTTCTGTTTTACTCGATAGAGGTGGTGCGCTTGGTTGTAGCGGCAGACCCGCGATACTGGAGACGAGCGTACGGAGTACGGAGACCGTGTAGCCGGCTGAGACCTGAAGACTGCTCGACCGACTCGACTTGGAGTGAGTCGACTAGCCCAGTGGACGGAGCGCCCGGTATTTGGCGGCAGACCCACGGCGGACGGAGTGCCTGGTAGTTGGCAGCAGACCCGCGGTACTCGACTGGAGGAGTACCTCTGTAGGCTATTTGGGTGAGCGCCCGGTATTTGGCAGCAGACCCTCAGCGGACGGAGCGCCCGGTAGTTGGCGGCAGACCCGCGGTACTCGACAGGAGGAGTACCTCAGCAATCTTAGGTTAGTGAGCAGTATCTCAGAGTCGTGACAGGACACTGTACACTTCAGAGATGGGGCTCTTCAATAGTTACGTTTTTTATAATGAAAATCCTGTGTGAGCTGAAACCTATTGCTTTCCTGTGTGGATTGTGTTATGCAATCCTGTGTGGATTACGTTTTGCTTTCCTGTGTGGAATACGTTTACTTTCCTGTGTGGACTGAGTTGTACTTGGGCTCGGAGGTTGGAGCGTATTTGAAATTGGTGACTTAGGTATATGTATGGGCATATACCTAAGCAGTGTCGGTTGTTACTTCGTGATTGTACCTTTCTTCGTGGTTTATCCTTTGTGGATTTTGAGAGACCTTCAGGGGTCTCGGGGTCCCTACTGAGTAGCTTATACTCACCCCTGCACGGGCTTTGCCCGCACTACGTTGTGTTGGTTGCAGACGACGGACAGTGTTGATCTTAGCTGAGGCTTGCAGATCAGGACGGTACCTGGAGGTGGACCACTGGGCGGGACGTGCTCGGAGCGGACGGCGGGACCCGTGGAGCAGTGGAGCTATCTGTACCCACCCTTCAGGTGGGATTTCCAGTGGACAGCTCGGTGTAGCGGCTTTTACTTTTCAGTTGTTGTTTTCCCTTTCGAGTTGTACTTTACTTTCAGTTTGGGTTTGTATACTGGCCCATTTACTTTTCCGCACTTTCAGTTGTACTCTGCTTTTACTTAGTGTTTGCTTTCTGCTTGCTTACTCTGTGGTGTTTGTTTACTTACAAAGGCAATGTCTTCCCTTTTTACCGGGATTTACGCCTTGGTGCTAGTCGCCAGCCCCTGGCCTATGGAAGGCGGGCTTGGGGTAGTCACGGCACGGACCCCGAGGGCGGGTCGTGACAAATTGGTATCATAGGAGTTCGGTTCTACCGCGAACTCTGATCTTTTCTATGTGAAGCAATAATGTTTAGCGTATTGAGTGTGGTTATCAGTCCAGGGAGTCCAGTGTTGGTGCGGCGGCCGACGTATCCGTACACCAGGACCCTGACTTCTGATTTCCGACTTAATGCACGAAAACATTGATTGTGTGTGTGTTTCAAAGTTTTCTTTGTGATTACTTAAATCAGCTCACCAGGTATACTTTTCTGACCGTGGCGCACCTGTTTCCTTTTCAGGATGGCCCCACGACGGCAGCCAGCTAGGGTTCCGAGAGTTGAGCGTGACGACAGCCCACCGAGCGACGAGGCCTCGGTGCAGGGTCCTTTGTCAGCAGTGGCACCGGCGGTAGTACTACCCTCCGAGCCCCCGATACTTCTAGCGCCAGCCGCTGACGATGCACGTCGCCTCAGCGCACTGCATGAGTTTCAGCGCCAGCGACCACCCAGGTTTCGCGGGGAGACGGATCCCCAGGCAGCAGAGGACTGGCTGGAGGTAGTGGTACGAGTGTTTAGGCTAGTGAGGACACCAGCAGACCTCATGGTGATCCTCGCTGCGAGCCTACTACACGCAGCAGCAGGACGATGGTGGAGCTTGATGCTCCAGGTGCACGATGAGGCATCTCTACTTTGGACGGACTTTGAGAGCCTCTTCCGCTCGGAGTTCGTCCCAGCCACCCTTCGTGCGGTGCGTATCCAGGAGCTTCTTCAGCTGCGGCAGGGCAGCATGACGGTCGCTCAGTACTCGGCGAGATTTACTGATCTCTCGCGTTACTCGAACGACATGGTACGGGACCCATTCTTCCGGGCCCGGACCTTCGAGCAGGGTTTGAGACACGAGATCAGGGCATCGCTGATCTCCCTCAGCATACCGAATCAAACAGGAGTACTGGAGCGGGCCCTTCTGATTGAGAGCTTCTTTGCTGAGTCTACACCAGCGCAGCGACCCACCGCAGGGCGGCAGATAGCGGAGTCTTCGGCAACTGGTAGCCGACGGATGACTCAGGGTTCCAAGCAGACCAGACCTACCAGTGGCCGACTGCACGACTCAGGCTCAGTTGTGCGGGGAAGCCGGGGTGGAGTCAGAGCCAGGCGTGCCGAGAGTGGGCAGTGTTACTCCTGTGGCGGGATTGGTCACATGGCTCTTGACTGTCCGAACCGCCATGCTGATGATCAGCAGTTAAGTGAAGAACCTCCCAGGCAGAGGCAGAGGTTCGACCGTGGCGGTCCGCAGGGAGGAGGCGGACGAGGCAGAGGAGCTGGACGAGCAGCCGGTGGTGGGCGACGCTTTGAGGCTCTGCCACCACCACCACCAGGAGGTCCACCCCGACCACAGGGAGTAGGTGAACATGCGAGAGCTCAGCTTTAGGCAGCCGAGGCCTTCGATCATGGAGCTCTGGGAGCCGATGGACAGGAGAAGAACTAGTGGATACGTCCTTTGTACTTCTGGTTCCTTGTTTCTTTTGTGTAGCGTCTTGTATTATGAGCTGCAATAATAAAAAAACGCATACCTTTGTGATATTTTCGTTCCTGTCCTCTTTCGTGATGTTACTAAGAGGTTCCAGTTTTGGCTGTTGACTTGACCCTCACTTGTGAGACATCTACTGGAGGAGACCCAGTTACCACACACTGATACCGACAGTGTGACTCAACCCTTGGAGGCGAGAGTAACGGTTGAATCTCTTAGTAGTAGCGTCGAGGCCTTACGACGTCATCCTTGGTATGCATTAGTATCATCCATGTTAGGATTGACTGTATTAGGCAAAGAATGTGGTTCATCCAGGGGATGGGACCAGATTTCTCTTATCGGCAAAGAAGAAATCTTGCAGCTCTGGTGGGACCGGAGATGGTCCAGGCCACGACAGAGAAGGTCCAGGTCATCCAGGAGCGGATGAGTACAGCTCAGAGCCAGCAGAAGCCTTACGCTGACAGGAGGCGGAGGCCACTAGAGTTCGAGGATGGCGACCACGTCTTCTTGCGGGTCTCACCTCGACGTGGTATTCGGAGATTTGGCCGAGGCAGCAAGTTATCTCCGCGCTTCATCGGACCCTTTCAGGTCCTCAACAGGGTTGGCGAGGTGGCTTATCGCCTGGCTCTGCCACCTCAGTTGCACCGGGTGCACGACGTCTTCCACGTATCTCAGCTGAGGAGATACGTGCACGACCCGACGCACATCATTGACCATGGGGAGCTTGACGTTGACGATGGGGCGACTTTTACGGAGGTCCCGGTGGAGATAGAGGATCGACAAGAGCGGGTCCTGTGTGGGGGATCGATTCCTCTTGTGTGCATCAGATGGCAGCACGGGAATCTCCAGGAGAGCACATGGGAGCGGGAGGCTCAGATGCGTGCTCAGTACCCTCATTTGTTTCCCTAGTTTTTGATGTATCTTTACGGAGACGTAAAGCCCTGAGGTGGGAGTAATGTAAAGACCCGTAAAATTCAAGGGAAATTTTTTCTTAATTTTCTTTGGAATTTTACAAGAGCGCGGTTTTTGACGGCACCTGATTCCGAGGCCCAGAGTGCCCGAAATCAATTTCCGAAGTTTGGCTCGGTTACGTTCAGTGAACGAACGAGCGGGAATTTCTAACTTTTGATCCGGTGCTCGGAATTGAAATCTGAGGGCACCGATGAACTCGCAGCGCCGATATTCGCTTAAGGGGACCTTTTCCGAAGTTGCGTTTGCCTAGGAAGAGATGTTTAATTTTCTGGATGAAATGAAGAGTAAAATAAATTTGTTATACAATATTTATTTTATATCTTAAAAGTGGTTATAATCTTTTGATGGAAGTTGGGTGGTTTAACTACCTAAGAGAGGATTAAGGTGAGGAGGGGCCCACACGAGCCCCACCTTTTCAAATTCCCTAACTCCCCTCTCTCCCTCTTTAAGGCTTGTCAACTTAACATTTATTTAATTATACAACTCATGTATAATAAATAAGTGAGTTTAATTTTTGAGTTTTTGAAATTCAAACTCTTGAATTTCAAAGGTTGGGTTGTGTTAATAAATTAAGAGTAAGCTTAATTTATTTTTGGGTTAGTTCATTTGTTACTTGAGAGGATTGGGAGAATCGTTGAGAGACTTGAAGATCTTCTTCGTCTTCGATGAAGAACGTGAAGAACGGTTCTTCTCCGACAAAGAACATCGATCCCACGACCTTCAAGACTCGGCGTCCCGGGTTCTTCCGTCTTCATCTTCCTCCTCGACAAGGGAGAAGCCGCCGACCGTGGTGATCATCGCCAACGACAACGTACCTCCCTTCTTCATCATAGCGACAAGTGAAGAGACGTCGTTTCCTCCTCGGACGCACCCCGACGTCCACGGAATCTACATCCGACGCCGCGACGCCTTTCTCCGCGATAACCGACGTGCGGCGTCAATCTTTCAAGGTAGGGGTTGTTGATTTTTGTTTAATTATTATTCTTGTTCCTGGTTCTAGTATGATTAACGAAAGGATATTTAAGTTGTGTTATCATTTAACGTGAGGGGGCCGGAACGCATGAACACGGCCGAACCCCCTCCATCGTTCTTGTTGATTTACCTTGCGGGTGGAAACAAGGTGGCGTGGTGCCGTCGCACCATGCGGTTAATCGTGCGATTATATTGCGCGGCATCGGCGCGCCGCGCCGTGGAAGAATCATCAAGAACGCGACGCCGTCGCGCCGCGTCAAGGGGAATCGAAGGCGCGGCGGAGGGGCGCGGTGTCGTCGCACCGCGCCGGACGACGAACACCGCGGCCGGTTCCGGGCCGCGGCGGGATGAGGAGACCGGCGGCCGGGCCGCCGGCGTCGGAAGTCGAAAAGGGGACCGGATTTTCCGGTCCCGTTGGAGAAAACCGGCCGGAAGTTGGCCGGCCGGAAGGTCAAAGGCCGGGGGAAATAAATTCCCCCGGCCAGCTCAAAACCCCCCTCATTTAAGAGGGGGGCGGTTTCCTTGAGGGGGGGCAGGCAGCCCCCCGGTTTTTCCACGAAGCAGGCCCCCAGGAGGGGGGGCCGTTGTTGACAAAGGGGCGCGGCCTGATTGTCGCGCCGCCACTCCAAGAAGCGGGGGGCCTTGCCCCCCCGCGCGCTGCCTCCGTGCGGCGCCAGGCCGCCGCGCCGCCAGGCTGCCGCGCCGCCGCCGCCAGGCCGGCCGGGCCGGGTCGGACCCGGGTCGGCCCGGACCCGGACCCCCCCGTTTCGAATCAGTTTCGGTCTTTTGGCCATAACTTGAGCCACGGACCTCCGAATGACGAACCTTCTGCGGAAACGCGATCCTTAGATCTAGACGGTCGTTTCGGTATATCGCACTCAGGGTTTCGGAATACTTTGAGTTCGTCCGGGTTGGTTCGTTCACGAAACCAACCGGGCCCTCGGAGCGGAAACGCTCATATCTTAAGCTACGGACGTCCGATTGACGTACCGTCAGCTTTGTTGTGTTCCTATTAGTGAGACGGTTCTTTTGGCATACTCCGCCCGAGGTTTGGACGCAGGTGGAGTACGGTCGGGTTGGTTTTGCCTTAAAAACCAACCGGGCCCCGGGGACGAAAATGCCAATAACTCTCAGACCGGGCGTCCGATCGATGCGCCGTCTGATGCGTTGAGTTCCTGTTGACGATACGGAACTTTTGGATACATCAAATCTGGACTTTGTGACAGTTGATGTATCAACCTCTCGACTCGTGGAGCGGATCCTCCGAACGAGCTTGCTGTGTGCGGGAACCCTAGTGCTGGCTGCGACTGTTACTGTGACTGCTACTGCTACTACTACTGTGACTGCGACGACAACAGTACAGAGATCCTGTGTGGATTCGACGGCGACGACTACTGCACTCAGCGATCCTACGTGGATCAGTGCTACAGGTCCTGCGTGGGCCCGATCCTGTGTGGGTCCGATCCTGTGTAGGTCACTGCGGGGGTTAGTACCTATCGATCCTTCGTGGGTCCGACGACTTAGATGGTTCTTTGATCATCTTTAACGTCATCCGAAGAAGTATACCTGTGTGAGCTGAATCTTCTGTTTTACTCGATAGAGGTGGTGCGCTTGGTTGTAGCGGCAGACCCGCGATACTGGAGACGAGCGTACGGAGTACGGAGACCGTGTAGCCGGCTGAGACCTGAAGACTGCTCGACCGACTCGACTTGGAGTGAGTTGACTAGCCCATTGGATGGAGCGCCCGGTATTTGGCGGCAGACCCACGGCGGACGGAGCGCCTGGTAGTTGGCAGCAGACCCGCGGTACTCGACTGGAGGAGTACCTCTGTAGGCTATTTGGGTGAGCGCCCGGTATTTGGCAGCAGACCCTCAGCGGACGGAGCGCCCGGTAGTTGGCGGCAGACCCGCGGTACTCGACAGGAGGTGTACCTCAGCAGTCTTAGGTTAGTGAGCAGTATCTCAGAGTCGTGACAGGACACTATACACTTCAGAGATGGGGCTCTTCAATAGTTACGTTTTTGATAATGAAAATCCTGTGTGAGCTGAAACCTATTGCTTTCCTGTGTGGATTGTGTTGTGCAATCCTGTGTGGATTACGTTGTTCTTTCCTGTGTGGAATACGTTTACTTTCCTGTGTGGACTGAGTTGTACTTGGGCTCGGAGGTTGGAGCGTATTTGAAATTGGTGACTTAGGTATATGTATGGGCATATACCTAAGCAGTGTCGGTTGTTACTTCGTGATTGTACCTTTCTTCTTGGTTTATCCTTTGTGGATTTTGAGAGACCTTCAGGGGTCTCGGGGTCCCTACTGAGTAGCTTATACTCACCCCTGCACGGGCTTTGCCCGCACTACGTTGTGTTGGTTGCAGACGACGGACAGTGTTGATCTTAGCTGAGGCTTGCAGAGCAGGACGGTACCTGGACGTGGACCACTGGGTGGGACGTGCTCGGAGCGGACGGCGGGACCCGTGGAGCAGTGGAGCTATCTGTACCCACCCTTCAGGTGGGATTTCCAGTGGACAGCTCGGTGTAGCGGCTTTTACTTTTCAGTTGTTGTTTTCCCTTTCGAGTTGTACTTTACTTTCAGTTTGGGTTTGTATACTGGCCCATTTACTTTTCCGCACTTTCAGTTGTACTCTGCTTTTACTTAGTGTTTACTTTCCGCTTGCTTACTCTGTGGTGTTTGTTTACTTACAAAGGAAATGTCTTCCCTTTTTACCGGGATTTACGCCTTGGTGCTAGTCGCCAGCCCCTGGCCTATGGAAGGCGGGCTTGGGGTAGTCACGGCACGGACCCCGAGGGCGGGTCGTGACATATCCAACAAACTCTTGAAGTGAAATTGCATAATCTAGTTGAGCTTAAGTGTGGGGGAAGTTGTCTTGGGTTTTGCCACCACATTCTGTGATACTTTGGGTGGAAAATTAAATTCTGAAGAGATGTGTTTGCTGCTAAAGAAAGTCATTATATTGAAAGTTGTTCCTTTTCTGGAGCTTTCATGACAAGTGAAGCTGTGCCTTTTCTGGAGCTTCTAATTGAGGTGGAAAGCTGTGCCCATCTGGAGCTTTCAAGAAAATCATGTTTGAGAAGATTGACATTTTTTATGCTGAAATAATGAATGGTGTAAACCTTTCATTACTTTTCATGATGATGGAGCTGAATTGATACTATGGGGATTGAAGAGAAGAACATATTTAAGTGAAAATTAGATTAATGCAATTTTGCTTCAAAAGAGTCAAGCCCTCCTCATTCAGCCTCAGAGTTTTTCACATCTCAATCCTACCAACCGAAAGCCACAGAACAACCCTGAAAAGTCCTCATGATAAACACATGTCCTTGACTCACATTGGGTAGCGATGTAGGAATCTATCAAGCCTATGGTGACCCCTGTATGAGTTTGGATGAGAAAGACATTGCAAAAAAAACTGATATTTGAGTGATGAGAGAAAATTCAAGCGAGGTAAGTGTTTTGTGCATGGGCGGATAAATAAAGTGGAAATATATTGAATGATATAAATGGAGAACTTGAAATAAGTTTTTTTTTATGAGGCATGATATCTTTTGATTCTTGGTGTGAAATTGATTGATCTTAAGGATATGTGTTTTAAAATTGGTTTTGATTTGATATTGATGTTTACTTGACATGAGGTTTTGCCCAGGAATGCAAAAGGGTAAGTGTGGGGGAGTTGATAAAACACTATTTTATTGAATATTTTATTGATAATAAATGATATAATTTCCTCACATTGTGTTAAATATGTTTAATTAGAAAATATTTGGAATTAGATCATTCATTTGAATATTTGATGAAAATTCCAGTTTTACCCTTTATAGTTCACTGTAGTATTTCGAAGCTAAATATTTTAATATTTACTATTTGAATTTGAAATTTTGTAAAAGTGTTCCTAACATAATTATCTACAACTTTCATTCAGGACACTAGAGCTAAAGAGTGCATTTGGATGGAGTAAATGATCAATTAATCCAATGGTGGGCTGGACTCGGCAGAATAGACATGGGCTCTGTATTTGGGCCATATCGTCTACATACGGGCTTGGATTGAGCCCAAATTTTGAGGAACGCTCGGGGACATGATTTGGCACAAATAATCCTTCTGGAAGGCCGGTCAATTCACGCGTTTTGGAGGTCAAATGGGCGGTGAAGTTTGGAATAAAATATTTGGCCGAGTTTTTCATTTCACACTTAAAATGTTATGTATCCCTAGCCCTCACAAACTCTATTTAAAGGGGGTTTTAACTATTTGAGAGGGTTGGTCGAGGCTTTGGGAAGGTGTGGCCGAAAGGGTGTCTCTTGGGAGCCCCTCACAACTCTTGGAAGAAGTAAGCCTTTGTGCAAACCTCTCTTCCAAAAAGGCTCTCCTCTCTCACCTCTTCTTTGTATTTCTTTTCTTTCATGTTTGTTTCTTGAATTTTTCTTCAAATAATATTCTGTGTTCATCCCTCTTCTTCTTATCTTAATCTTCTTAATTGGGTTGGAATCAAGAGTGGAGACAAGATTGAGTTCTACCCTTTCAATCCGTTGCTTATGAAAAACGTCTCCACGATGACTACACCACCCATGGAAGAGTAGTTCTTTTTAGTAATCGATCGACCTCTATCCTTCTTCATTCATTTATTTTGAATCAATGAGCTACTGTAATTCACATATTATGATATATTAATTGAGTTTTTAATTTAAATGAAACTAAGCAAGCAATTGAATAGTTAACACAAAACACGTGAGCTCGGGAATTGTGTGAACTGTGAGAGCGCAACCTTAACCGGTAATTCAAAAACCACATGGGATCAATTTGTAGAGTTCAAATATAATCCCTAAACTCAATTAATCCTCATTTCCAGAGTGGTTATATGCCTTAATTTACCACTGACCATAAGCTAATTTTAGAACATCAATCAAAGCAGGGTGTTGCGATTGCATGTTCCGAAGTTAGCCTAAGGTTAAAAATTCACTTCAATCTTCGTGGTAAAGTTAATTCTCGTAGGGTTCGGGATTTAACAAATTAAGGGATCATAATTAAGTGAATATTAATTTAAATGATAATGATTAATAAATGATTGAAAAGGTATAGTTAGATCGATTACGTCTTTTAAATATTGTCTAAAAAAACATCTTTTTGTTGTGTCATTTTAATCAAACTTCATTTCAAAACTAAAAACAAAAAAAAATACAATCTTCTTCCAAAAAACTTCTTCTAGATTCATAAACTATAAACAAACACCCCAATCCTTTCAAGTAGTGTTTTTATTCTCTTTTATTTTACTTCTAGAATACCTCTAAAAATTGTTTTAATTCACTTCCTCCTTTGAGAGACGACCTTGGTCAGCCACTCTGCTGCACCTAAGTACCCCAAAATCATACTAATCATTTGAGGGCGCCCATGATAGCGCTCTTTCAAATTGGCATCGTTGCCGGGGAGGCAAGTAATTATTTCAACCAATTAGAGGTATTTATTTTATTTTAAATTTTATTCTCTTCCTCTCTTCTTTCTTTCTTCTTTACCCAATCTGAATTTTCTTCTTCTTCTTTTATTTTCTTCTACTTCTTTTTGGACCATCAACTCAAACTTTTCATTTTTATTTTACTATGGTGCACTTTCTTTCTTTTCATTTTTATTTGATCTATGACACGAACTAATCCCAAAGATCTCTTAGATCTTGACCCTGAGATTGAACGTAGCCATAGGGCACGAATCAGACATTCTCAATCTACGGGAAGTTTCAATATTCAACCAGTTGGTGAATTCCTCTCTTCTGGAAACATTGAAATTGGAATCTATTCAAATTAAAACATAAAAGAGGAACCAATGGCTGAAAACAATGGAAATGAACTTAATATAACCATTCGAGAATTGGCTGCACCTGATATTAACTATCAACCAAATTGTATTGCATACCCAAATCTCGAATCGGACTTTGAATTGAAATCTGGATTAATTCACCTTCTTCCAAAGTTTCATGGCTTATCTGGTGAGGATCCCAACAAACACCTTAAGGAATTTAATGTGGTTTGCTCAACTTTAAAACCAAGAAATTTTTCTGAAGATCAAATTAAATTAAGAGCATTCCCATTCTCACTTGATGGAGCTGCAAAAGATTGGATGTATTATTTGCAACCTGAAGATGTAACATGTTGGAATGATTTGAAACGTCTTTTCTTGCAAAGATTTTTTCCAGCATCAAGGACAACATCCATTAGAAAGGAGATATCGGGGATCAAGCAAGCCCAAGGGGAGTCAATGTATGAGTACTGGGAGCGATTCAAGAAGTTGTGTGCAAGCTGCCCACATCACCAAATCAGTGAGCAACTCCTCATCCAATACTTCTACGAAGGACTCACACCCTTGGAGAGGAGCATGGTGGATGCTGCAGCTGGAGGAGCATTGGTGGACAAGACACCAGTAGCTGCACGTGAGTTGATTGACAAGATGGCCCAAAACTCCCAACAATTTGGTGATAGAGGTACACCACATGTCAGGGGAGTACATCAGGTAAGTCCTTCTTCTCTTGAAAGTCATTTGATTGATACTAAGTTGGAAGAATTGACCACTATGGTGAGGCAGATTGCATTGGCACAAAAGACATCTCTACCCCCTCCTTCAAGGCCATGTGGCATTTGCACTGAGACAAGCCACCCAACTAACTGTTTCCCACAACTACAAGAGACAGAAGATTGTGCAGCAGTGTTCCCTGGGAGACCATTTCAGCAGCAACAACAACAACCATATCCCCAAAATAAGTTTGATCCAACATACAACCAAGGGTGGAAAGATCTAGCGGACATGAGGTATGGCTCTGGACAACAACAAGACCCCCATTGGTATGTCCCCATTTCGGATTGTTTTTGGGAAAGCGTGTCATCTCCCCGTGGAAGTCGAGCATCGGGCATATTGGGCTATAAAGAAATGTAACATGGATTTGGCCCAAGCTGGAATTCAAAGGAAGTTGCAAATTCAAGAGCTTGAGGAGATTCGACTATCATCATATGAGAACTCAAGGCTCTACAAGGAAAGATTAAAAGCAGCTCATGACAAAATGATCCAACAAAGGGAGTTTCATGTTGGAGAGAAAGTCCTTCTCTATAGTTCACGACTGAAGTTGATGCCTGGTAAGTTGCGTTCCAGATGGTTAGGTCCTTATATTGTGTCTAATGTTTTTCCTTATGGTGCAGTGGAGATCACACAGGAGGACACTGGAAGGAGCTTTACAGTCAATGGGCAACGTTTGAAGAGATACATTGAGGGACATCCTACTAATGCAGTGGATTTTATCACACTGCATGACCCCATCATCACTTGATCACATCAGGCTGTTCCTAACCCTTTCACTTTTATATTATTTGTCCTATTTAAAAATTCTGCATTTCATGTGCATATATCATCTCATGGGTTCACATTGAGGATAATGCAATATTTTAAGTGTGGGGGAGGGAACCTTTTAGTTTAGTAATTTCAATTGTTTTCCTGTTAAAAAAAACCAAAAAAAAAATTGTGTGTTTTTCAAATTTTGTGTGTTTATTTTACAATTTTATGTGTTTTTTTTGAAACATTTTGAGCTAAAATGATTATCATCACCATTTTTAAATCCATATCAATAAGTGAAACAATTTACCCCTTGAAACTAATCTTAAATGAATGCTGAAATGACTTTGTTTCAAGTTCAAATATTTAGTAATTTCATGGAAAGTACACCGAATTTTGAATCCCATGCCACATCTCACTGTCTTTAAATTTGAAATCACTTTCCTGTGAGGCTTCTGAACCATTATTTTCATATTATTTACATTCACCTCACTTCTTGAGAGAACCAAACCATACTTGATTTAACCAGAATTTGATCTATTCCTGTCAAAACTTGAGGGTTTGAGGTACTTGTGTTTAAATGATTGAGGCATTTGTTTGGTATTAAGACCCCTATTTCAAAGAATCCTTTTTTATAATGGCCTACCTTGAATATTTAATCCTTGTAGCCCTTAGAAGCCATGCACAACCTGTTAGGTTAAGCCACATTACAAGCCAATTTTCCCTATCCAACCAACTCTTGAAGTGAAATTGCATAATCTAGTTGAGCTTAAGTGTGGGGGAAGTTGTCTTGGGTTTTGCCACCACATTCTGTGATACTTTGGGTGGAAAATTAAATTCTGAAGAGATGTGTTTGCTGCTAAAGAAAGTCATTATATTGAAAGTTGTGCCTTTTCTGGAGCTTTCATGATAAGTGAAGCTGTGCCTTTTCTAGAGCTTCTAATTGAGGTGGAAAGTTGTGCCCATCTGGAGCTTTCAAGAAAATCATGTTTGAGAAGATTGACATTTTTTATGCTGAAATAATGAATGGTGTAAACCTTTCATTACTTTTCATGATGATGGAGCTGAATTGATACTATGGGGATTGAAGAGAAGACCATATTTAAGTGAAAATTAGATTAATGCAATTTTGCTTCAAAAGAGTCAAGCCCTCCTCATTCAGCCTCAGAGTTTTTCACATCTCAATCCTACCAACCGAAAGCCACAGAACAACCCTGAAAAGTCCTCATGATAAACATATGTCCTTGACTCACATTGGGTAGCGATGTAGGAATCTATCAAGCCTATGGTGACCCCTGTATGAGTTTGGATGAGAAAGACATTGCAAAAAAAAACTGATATTTGAGTGATGAGAGAAAATTCAAGCGAGGTAAGTGTTTTGTGCATGAGCGGATAAATAAAGTGGAAATATATTGAATGATATAAATGGAGAACTTGAAATAAGTTTTTTTATGAGGCATGATATCTTTTGATTCTTGGTTTGAAATTGATTGATCTTAAGGATATGTGTTTTAAAATTGGTTTTGATTTGATATTGATGTTTACTTGACATGAGGTTTTGCCCAGGAGTGCAAAAGGGTAAGTGTGGGGGAGTTGATAAAACACTATTTTATTGAATATTTTATTGATAATAAATGATATAATTTCCTCACATTGTGTTAAATATGTTTAATTAGAAAATATTTGGAATTAGACCATTCATTTGAATATTTGATGAAAATTCCAGTTTTACCCTTTATAGTTCACTGTAGTATTTCAAAGCTAAATATTTTTATATTTACTATTTTAATTCTAAATTTTGTAACAGTGTTCCTAACATAATTATCTACAACTTGCATTCAGGACAATAGAGCTAAAGAGTGCATTTGGATGGAGTAAATGATCAATTAATCCAATGGTGGGCTGGACTCGGCAGAATAGACATGGGATCTGTATTTGGGCCATATCGTCTACATACTGGCTTGGATTGAGCCCAAATTTTGAGGAAAGCTCGGAGACATGATTTGGCACAAATCATCTTTCTGGAAGGCCGGTCAATTAACGCGTTTTGGAGGTCAAATTGGTGGTGCAAGTTGGAATAAAATATTTGGCCGAGTTTTTCATTTCACACTTAAAAAGTTATGTATCCCTAGCCCTCACAAACTCTATTTAAAGGGGGTTTTAACTCTTTGAGAGGTCTGTTCGAGGCTTTGGGAAGGTGTGGCCGAAAGGGTGTCTCTTGGGATCCCCTCACAACTCTTGGAAGAAGTAAGCCTTTGTGCAAACCTCTCTTCCAAAAAGGCTCTCCTCTCTCACCTCTTCTTTGTATTTCTTTTCTTTCATGTTTGTTTCTTGAATTTTTCTTCAAATAATATTCTGTGTTCATCCCTATTCTTCTTATCTTAATCTTATTAATTGGGTTGGAATCAAGAGTGGAGACAAGATTGGGTTCTACCCTTTCAATCCGTTGCTTATGCAAAACGTCTCCACGATGACTACACCACCCATGGAAGAGTAGTTCTTTTTAGTAATCGATCGACCTCTATCCTTCTTAATTCATTTATTTTGAATCAATGAGATACTGTAATTCACATATTATGATCTATTAATTGATTTTTTAATTTAAATGAAACTAATCAAGCAATTGAATAGTTAACACAAAACACGCGAGGTCGGGAATTGTGTGAACTGTGAGAGCGCAACCTTAACCGGTAATTCAAAAACCACATGGGATCAATTTGTAGAGTTCAAATATAATCCCTAAACTCAATTAATCATCATTTCCAGAGTGGTTATGTGCCTTAATTTACCACTGACCATAAGATAATTTTAGAACATCAATCAAAGCAGGGTGTTGCGATTGCATGTTCTGAAGTTAGCCTAAGGTTAAAAATTCACTTCAATCTTCGTGGTAAAGTTAATTCTCGTAGGGTTCGGGATTTAACAAATTAAGGGATCATAATTAAGTAAATATTAATTTAAATGATAATGATTAATAAATTATTGAAGAGGTAGAGTTAGATCGATTACGTCTTTTAAATATTGTCTAAACAAACATCTTTTTGTTGTGTCATTTTAATCAAACTTCATTTCAAAACTAAAAACAAAAAAAAATACAATCTTCTTCCAGCAAAATTCTTCTAGATTCATAAACTATAAACAAACACCCCCATCCTTTTAAGTAGTGTTTTTATTCTCTTTTATTTTACTTCTATAGTACCTCTAAAAATTGTTTTAATTCACTTCCTCCTTTGAGAGACGACCTTGGTCAGCCACTCTGCTGCACCTAAGTACCCCAAAATCATACTAATCATTTGAGGGCGCCCACGACAGCGCTCTTTCAAATTGGCGTCGTTGCCGGGGAGGCAAGTAATTATTTCAACCAATTAGAGGTATTTATTTTATTTTAAATTTTATTCTCTTCCTCTCTTCTTTCTTTCTTCTTTACCCAATCTAAATTTTCTTCTTCTTCTTTTATTTTCTTCTACTTCTTTTTGGACCATCAACTCAAACTTTTCATTTTTATTTTACTATGGTCCACTTTCTTTATTTTCATTTTTATTTGATCTATGACACGAACTAATCCCAAAGATCTCTTAGATCTTGACCCTGAGATTGAACGTAGCCTTAGGGCACGAATCAGACATTCTCAATCTACGGGAAGTTTCAATATTCAACCAGTTGGTGAATTCCTCTCTTCTGGAAACATTGAAATTGGAAGCTATTCAAATTCAAACATAAAAGAGGAACCAATGGCTGAAAACAATGGAAATGAACTTAATAGAACCATTCGAGAATTGGCTGCACCTGATATTAACTATCAACCAAATTGTATTGCATACCCAAATATCGAATCGGACTTTGAATTGAAATCTGGATTAATTCACCTTCTTCCAAAGTTTCATGGCTTATCTGGTGAGGATCCCAACAAACACCTTAAGGAATTTAATGTGGTTTGCTCAACTTTAAAACCAAGAAATGTTTCTGAAGATCAAATTAAATTAAGAGCATTCCCATTCTCACTTGATGGAGCTGCAAAAGATTGGATGTATTATTTCAAACCTGAAGATGTAACATGTTTGAATGATTTGAAACGTCTTTTCTTGCAAAGATTTTTTCCAGCATCAAGGACAACATCCATTAGAAAGGAGATATCGGGGATCTAGCAAGCCCAAGGGGAGTCAATGTATGAGTACTGGGAGCGATTCAAGAAGTTGTGTGCAAGCTGCCCACATCACCAAATCAGTGAGCAACTCCTCATCCAATACTTCTACGAAGGACTCACACCCATGGAGAGGAGCATGGTGGATGCTGCAGCTGGAGGAGCATTGGTGGACAAGACACCAGTAGCTGCACGTGCGTTGATTGACAAGATGGCCCAAAACTCCCAACAATTTGGTGATAGAGGTACACCACATGTCAGGGGAGTACATCAGGTAAGTCCTTCTTCTCTTGAAAGTCATTTGATTGATACTAAGTTGGAAGAATTGACCACTATGGTGAGGCAGATTGCATTGGCACAAAAGACATCTCTACCCCCTCCTTCAAGGCCATGTGGCATTTGCACTGAGACAAGCCACCCAACTGACTGTTGCCCACAACTACAAGAGACAGAAGATTGTGCAGCAGTGTTCCCTGGGAGACCATTTCAGCAGCAACAACAACAACCATATCCCCAAAAGAAGTTTGATCCAACATACAACCAAGGGTGGAAAGATCTAGCGGACATGAGGTATGGATCTGGACAACAACAAGACCCCCATTGGTATGTCCCCATTTCGGATTGTTTTTGGGAAAGCGTGTCATCTCCCCGTGGAAGTCGAGCATCGGGCATATTGGGCTATAAAGAAATGTAACATGGATTTGGCCCAAGATGGAATTCAAAGGAAGTTGCAAATTCAAGAGCTTGAGGAGATTCGACTATCATCATATGAGAACACAAGGCTCTACAAGGAAAGATCAAAAGCAGCTCATGACAAAATGATCCAACAAAGGGAGTTTCATGTTGGAGAGAAAGTCCTTCTCTATAGTTCACGACTGAAGTTGATGCCTGGTAAGTTGCGTTCCAGATGGTTAGGTCCTTATATTGTGTCTAATGTTTTTCCTTATGGTGCAGTGGAGATCACACAGGAGGACACTGGAAGGAGCTTTACAGTCAATGGGAAACGTTTGAAGAGATACATTGAGGGACATCCTACTGATGCAGTGGATTTTATCACACTGCATGACCCCATCATCACTTGATCACATCAGGCTGTTCCTAACCCTTTCACTTTTATATTATTTGTCCTATTTAAAAATTCTGCATTTCATGTGCATATATCATCTCATGGGTTCACATTGAGGACAATGCAATATTTTAAGTGTGGGGGAGGGAACCTTTTAGTTTAGTAATTTCAATTGTTTTCCTGTTAAAAAAAACCAAAAAAAATTGTGTGTTTTTCAAATTTTGTGTGTTTATTTTACAATTTTATGTGTTTTTTTTGAAACATTTTGAGCTAAAATGATTATCATCACCATTTTTAAATCCATATCAATAAGTGAAACAATTTACCCCTTGAAACTAATCTTAAATGAATGCTGAAATGACTTTGTTTCAAGTTCAAATATTTAGTAATTTCATGGAAAGTACACCGAATTTTGAATCCCATGCCACATCTCACTGTCTTTAAATTTGAAATCACTTTCCTGTGAGGCTTCTGAACCATTATTTTCATATTCTTTACATTCACCTCACTTCTTGAGAGAACCAAACCATACTTGATTTAACCAGAATTTGATCTATTCCTGTCAAAACTTGAGGGTTTGAGGTACTTGTGTTTAAATGATTGAGGCATTTGTTTGGTATTAAAACCTCTATTTCAAAGAATCCTTTTTTATAATGGCCTACCTTGAATATTTAATCCTTGTAGACCTTAGAAGCCATGCACAACCTGTTAGGTTAAGCCACATTACAATCCAATTTTCCCTATCCAACCAACTCTTGAAGTGAAATTGCATAATCTAGTTGAGCTTAAGTGTGGGGGAAGTTGTCTTGGGTTTTGCCACCACATTCTGTGATACTTTGGGTGGAAAATTAAATTCTGAAGAGATGTGTTTGCTGCTAAAGAAAGTCATTATATTGAAAGTTGTGCCTTTTCTGGAGCTTTCATGACAAGTGAAGTTGTGCCTTTTCTGGAGCTTCTAATTGAGGTGGAAAGCTGTGCCCATCTGGAGCTTTCAAGAAAATCATGTTTGAGAAGATTGACATTTTTTATGCTGAAATAATGAATGGTGTAAACCTTTCATGAATTTTCATGATGATGGAGCTGAATTGATACTATGGGGATTGAAGAGAAGACCATATTTAAGTGAAAATTAGATTAATGCAATTTTGCTTCAAAAGAGTCAAGCCCTCCTCATTCAGCCTCAGAGTTTTTCACATCTCAATCCTACCAACCGAAAGCCACAGAACAACCCTGAAAAGTCCTCATGATAAAAATATGTCCTTGACTCACATTGGGTAGCGATGTAGGAATCTATCAAGCCTATGGTGACCCTTGTATGAGTTTGGATGAGAAAGACATTGCAAAAAAACTGATATTTGAGTGATGAGAGAAAATTCAAGCGAGGTAAGTGTTTTGTGCATGGGCGGATAAATAAAGTGAAAATATATTGAATGATATAAATTGAGAACTTGAAATAAGTTTTTTTTATGAGGCATGATATCTTTTGATTCTTGGTGTGAAATTGATTGATCTTAAGGATATGTGTTTTAAAATTGGTTTTGATTTGATATTGATGTTTACTTGACATGAGGTTTTGCCCAGGTGTGCAAAAGGGTAAGTGTGGGGGAGTTGATAAAACACTATTTTATTGAATATTTTATTGATAATAAATGATATAATTTCCTCACATTGTGTTAAATATGTTTAATTAGAAAATATTTGGAATTAGATCATTCATTTGAATATTTGATGAAAATTCCAGTTTTACCCTTTATAGTTCACTGTAGTATTTCGAAGCTAAATATTTTTATATTTACTATTTGAATTTGAAATTTTGTAACAGTGTTCCTAACATAATTATCTATAACTTTCATTCAGGACACTAGAGCTAAAGAGTGCATTTGGATGGAGTAAATTATCAATTAATCCAATGGTGGGCTGGACTCGGCAGAATAGACATGGGCTCTGTATTTGGGCCATATCGTCTACATACGGGCTTAGATGGAGCCCAAATTTTGAGGAAAGCTCGGGGACATGATTTGGCACAAATCATACTTCTGGAAGGCCGGTCAATTCACGCGTTTTGGAGGTCAAATGGGCGGTGAAAGTTGGAATAAAATATTTGGCCGAGTTTTTCATTTCACACTTAAAAAGTTATGTATCCCTAGCCCTCACAAACTCTATTTAAAGGGGGTTTTAACTCTTTGAGAGGTCTGGTCGAGGCATTGGGAAGGTGTGGCCGAAAGGGTGTCTCTTGGGAGCCCCTCACAACTCTTGGAAGAAGTAAGCCTTTGTGCAAACCTCTCTTCCAAAAAGGCTCTCCTCTCTCACATCTTCTTTGTATTTCTTTTCTTTCGTGTTTGTTTCTTGAATTTTTCTTCAAATAATATTCTGTGTTCATCCCTCTTCTTCTTATCTTAATCTTCTTAATTGGGTTGGAATCAAGAGTGGAGACAAGATTGGGTTCTACCCTTTCAATCCGTTGCTTATGCAAAACGTCTCCACGATGACTACACCACCCATGGAAGAGTAGTTCTTTTTAGTAATCGATCGACCTCTATCCTTATTCATTCATTTATTTTGAATCAATGAGCTACTGTAATTCACATATTATGATATATTAATTGAGTTTTTAATTTAAATGAAACTAAGCAAGCAATTGAATAGTTAACACAAAACACGCGAGGTCGGGAATTGTGTGAACTGTGAGAGCGCAACCTTAACCGGTAATTCAAAAACCACATGGGATCAATTTGTAGAGTTCAAATATAATCCCTAAACTCAATTAATCCTCATTTCCAGAGTGGTTATGTGCCTTAATTTACCACTGACCATAAGATAATTTTAGAACATCAATCAAAGCAGGGTGTTGCGATTGCATGTTCCGAAGTTAGCCTAAGGTTAAAAATTCACTTCAATCTTCGTGGTAAAGTTAATTCTCGTAGGGTTCGGGATTTAACAAATTAAGGGATCATAATTAAGTGAATATTAATTTAAATGATAATGATTAATAAATGATTGAAGAGGTAGAGTTAGATCGATTACGTCTTTTAAATATTGTCTAAACAAACATCTTTTTGTTGTGTCATTTTAATCAAACTTCATTTCAAAACTAAAAACAAAAAAAATACAATCTTCTTCCAGCAAACTTCTTCTAGATTCATAAACTATAAACAAACACCCCCATCCTTTCAAGTAGTGTTTTTATTCTCTTTTATTTTACTTCTAGAATACCTCTAAAAATTGTTTTAATTCACTTCCTCCTTTGAGAGACGACCTTGGTCAGCCACTCTGCTGCACCTAAGTACCCCAAAATCATACTAATCATTTGAGGGCGCCCACGACAGCGCTCTTTCAAATATTCATAAAAAATCTTAAATAAGATTCAAATCCAAAATAAAAAATCTTGTATTCTTATAAAACAATCTTCATTCCTTCAATTACAAATTATCACTTTTAAGAAAAACATTAGAATTCATGGGTGTTTAGATCAAAAAATCATTTAAAACCATTGAAAATATGTTTAAAAATATACATGAAATTTGAGTGTGTCATCCACCAATAATAGCACCAACCATATATTGTATCTCACATCACCAACCATGTATCACATATCACGACACCAACCACACATCTCATATCACGTAACCATGATTGTAGGGTATCATGAATGTGTAGGACATCAACCTTTTCCTCCTAACATGAATAACCCCCGCCACATATATCATCATCCACCATTGGTATCACCAGAAGTTATAGCTGAAGGGAGAGTATGGGAGAGGGGTTAGTCAGTCATTCATATCTTCCCCAAATTGGATGTTAGGGAAAACACCCCCATGGTCTTTGGGTGTTGGTTAGTATACCTGACTCATGTGGAGTGCATAAGAAAACACTATAAAATATAGGTATATAGTTATCTCACACAATCCCACACCTATGGGTTCACACGAGAAACACCTCCACAACCACCGTCAGAACACTACTGATATCGCATCACTAATATAGAAAAACAGACTCACAAGCATCACATAAGGTCCACAACCTGGGTTCCATTTTTAATATTTAATTCAACGATCAACCACTAATCTTTATTCATTTAGTTATTAGTTTAAATTCACACCAATGAATTGTTTATATATAACCACATTTATATATGTCAATATTATTCCATTTTTACTGAATTTCCATTAAGCAACCACCATGTCAAACTTCCACATCACAACCAAGGACACCAAGCCACACGTAACCAAGACCACCAAGTCGCACACATCAAGTCAATCATAAAACATGCATATTCAACTTAGTCTTTTCATTTACTGACTTTAAGTATTTAACTTTTTAAAGGATATTCTCAAATCAGAGCATTACTATAAGGAATAATCTTATAACAAGCATATAACATGAAACAACATTAGTAATATCAAGAAAACTAGTAACTGTATGCACATCACACCATTCCAATTCAATTTCATTGCTCTGGTTTATTATCTTTATTATGTTAATTCATACCACTCAAACAACAGAAAGAAAAAACTTGATAATCCCAAAAATGCACATAAAATGGAGAGAACTCAAATCCTTTACCTCAAAAGAAGCTTTCTAGTTCATTGTACAATCAAACAAAGAGAGGATGAACTTCAGGGTTATAACCACACAAGGGGTCCTTGAATCAAACTGAAACGCAACATTATCTCATTAAAATCATAGCCCAATAAACCCCCAACTCCCAAAAAACTCATTCATTGTTAAATCTCTAAAGAAACAAAGAACTTGGAGAGAAAGAGAAGAAGAAGTCACATGGAATCACCGATATCAAATCTATGGAAGCCAAGGGTGAATGCCAAAGGTTAGAGGCTACTAGGGTTCCCAAAATCATCTGGGAATCACCTAAAGTCTGGGAGAAATAAAGGGAGAATGAGGGGGATCAGAGGGAGGTTAGAATTTATAGACATCCTGAAAATCTCCCTATTCACAGTGTGAATGTCTGGTTCACATTGTTAAACTCATGCGGTTCACATCTGTCGAAAACAAGTGCATGATCCAACAAGATCGTGATAGATTTCACACTGTGAATGAAACCTTTCACACCGTGAAATCTTTGAAGAAAAAAACATCAAAAACTCCACCAAGAAAATTGTTGTCATGAATAATCCCTAGACAAAAAATCTAGAAACAAGGTCTCCAAAGTCGTGAAGTCGCCCTATGAAACATTATTCACATCGTGAACCGGTGATTCGCAACATAAATCACCACCTGTAGCTTCCAAATTTAACTCATGCGCATCTTATCCCTTCCTCAAACCCATTTCAAGGCTCCACACAACCAAAACTTACAAAGTAACGGGTTGGAATGGTCATAACAGTTACATTTATAATGGGTAACACTTCTCTAGCTGAGTTAGAGAGTTTTTAAAGTGTAGATGTAGGATTTATTGATCCAAACTACTGCAAAAGTCTCATTTTTTTGTTCTTTGTTTTATTTCACTACCATAGATTTGACTTTATCCAATGTGATCCTTTATCAATGCTAAAAAAACTCCTATAAAGGGGGTACTTTTATCAGCGCTAAAAAAACCCCTGATATAATGTGCTTTTATTAGTACTCATAAAAGCATTGATAAAAGTACTCATTTATCAACATTTTTTTTAGCATTGATCAAATTACCCCCTTTATTAGCACTCTTTTTAACGCTAACAAAAGTTACTTTTATCAGTGCTTTTCTTAGCTATGATAAAAGTATGTCTTTGATCAGCGCTAGAACAATTGTTTTTAGCATTGATAAAAGGTATATTTTCTAAAGAAAGATATATATTATTAAAAATCTTATATTAATATACAAATGTATTGATATTGATATAGATATAATATATTTTATAAAATGTGATTTATGTAATACGAAATATGTAATCACACTAAATATATGAGATATTTAGTGAAAATGGTTTATAAAATAATTAAAAAATAATGTTAAACATTTGATAATTATTATTGAGTTGTAGTCATTTAATAATAATTTGAAGACAAAAAAATCAATAAATTAACAAACAATTTAAAATAAGTTGAAAACATGACTCGAACTTTAAATGACCATAACATTTGATCTGGGGGTCTGTTTGAATTTTACCACATATCAAATCGAAACTTGTGAAAATATATATGCCATAAAGTCTTAGGGGGAACTTTGGTCGTTTTTTTAGGTCAAAAAATGCCTGAAAGGCCTCTGAAATAGAGTTTCTTGTTGAGGTACTCCCATTTTTTAACATTTAATGGGATTTCATCCCCGTTTAAAGGAGTCATTTTATCTTTTTTGGGCGATGACTCAATTTATTCTAAATTACCCTCATATGAATATTATGGCGTTCAAATTTTATCATTTTTTATATTTTACTATTATTTATAATTAAATATATATAAACATATATACACATTTGAATATATTCACACATAAAAATTTAATTTTATAGGTAAATATGTAAACATATTTACATATAAAATATTTTTCTCTATATATAAACTATATCTAAATAAAAAATAATATCCATTTTATTTAAAATAAAAATGCATGAATATTTATATACATATGCAATTAATGTATACAATATATATGTTTGTGTGTGTGAGTGTAGTGTTAAACAAATATATATTTTTAAATATATTCTAATATATGTATATAAATATTAATATATAATATATGTAAATAAATATAAATATGTATAATTATAATAATAAATAGACACACACATATATAAATATAAATATATACGTACTTATGTATTTATAAACACACGAAAAATATATTTTATTTATGTATTTAAAAATATATATAAAAATATATGGATAAAAAATGTAACGAAATATATATAAATAAATATATATATCATAAAATACAAAACAAAACAATATAGAGGAGTCATAAAGGTGCAAATCTCTGCGGGGAATGTCTCAGGATCAAAACTCAATGAAGGCAGTGGCGCGCACGCATGTGAAGCAGGTGACCTAGCGCTATTAAAGGTGGGCTTCGAGCCCTAATAAAGGGGTGGGAGTGAGCGGTGTTAAAATGAGGGGTGGAGGGGCTTCGAGCACTGATAAAAGGGGATGGTCTCCACCTTCGAATTTGTAATTTGTAGATTTTTAAAAAAATATATTTTTTTTTTACTTTTATCAACACTAATAAAAGGGGTATTTTATCATTGCTAAAAAACACTGATAAAAATAGTCTTTATCAACATTTTTTAGATGGTCATAAAAAAGACCTCATTTTAACGGCACTTAGATTATCAAGGTTTTTCTTGCGCTAATAAAAATGATTGATAATGGTGATAAAAGAGGGATTTGTAGTAGTGTTTACACTTCACTTACACTGTGTATGCTTAATTTGTTGCACTTGCATGTTTTAATCTACTCTATGATGTAGTGGTAGTTGGACTAATCTTGGTCAACCTGGTCTGACACTTTCTAGCCAAAATATATGCACCAAAACCCTAATGTATACCCGTGTAGACCTATTGTTGATGTATTTTGATATATCATTGGGGGAGGCCAACAATTTTGACCACCACGTGGACAAATTTGTATGGCCCATAGTTCCCTAAAAGATATAATAAGTAAAAGGGATTGGATGTAACAAAGTTGGACAGGTAACATGCAATAAAGATATTATAATAGTGCAATATTGTGACGTGGCACGATATAGGTGAGGGGAAATGAATCTGAAACAATGCGGATAAAAAAGCAACGTTCTCCTTCAAATTCCCTGCCCTGGTCACCTTCAGAATTTCAGCTGCCCCTGCCCTAGGAACCTACAATAGGGGTTTGGCGTGGAAACAGAGCCTCCATTATTGAACAACAGTGGGATCCACGTGCCCTGTCCTCGAAACAAACGCTAACGTCACGGCCTGTTCATGAGCAGCACTTCAACTCTATTTCCGGTCATTCAATCATAATTATACAATAATACAATAATCAGTGTTATATATATTTTCATTTATATATATATGCTGCATGGAAATATAATCAGTGCTATAAATTGTTGTAGCCACCGAGTAAAATTGTTTAACTAGTATATCATCATCTGTGGATAGAGAATAATGATTTTGAGCAATTATTAATCCCAACTAATAGGGAATTGTGACATCTACTAGATAATAATATGTATAATACTTACCCATGAATGTTATCAATTTTTTGAAATCATATTAACATTTACATAAAACAACATGTATGAAAAAACAAATAAAAAAAACGAGTTGCATATCCTATTTATGTCGCCTCGTTAACTTATGAAAACCTAGTAGAAAAACCAATGAAGGAAACAATATTACAAAACCACTCGTTGATTTTCTTTAAGTATCGTGAAAGAATATCAATTTTCAGTGCTAAAACTAAGCATAGAGAAAGAACCTCGTGCTACAAAATGTTTATTTAATTAATAAATAATATATATATATATATAATTTATGTCAATATATATATATATTATTGATAATATATAAATTATATTATATTATATTTAAATTTAAATGAAAACCTAATTTCAATAATAATTATGTGTATATATTTGTGTATGCTATAAATCATTTATTGAGTAAATTTAAATGATTAATACAGATATTCAAAAAAAATATTCCAAAATAAATAAATTTAATTTTAAATATATAATCTAAGTGAAAAATTAAATTGTGATAATATAAAATTAGAAATAAAATTTATGTTAAAAATAAATCCAAAATTGAAATACTTAAATTGCAATATATATTTATGTAAATAAATAAATTATTTATTCTATTTACATTCAAATATAATTTAAATATTTAAATATAATAAATTATATATTTATATATGAAAATATAGTTCCATCTCTTTTATATGAAAATATTATATAATATTTATATATGTATATATGGTGATATATATATATATATATATAGTGAGAGAGAGAGAGTGTGTGTGTGTGTGTTTGTGTACAAAATGTCTATATATAAGTAAAATGTGTGTGTGTGTGTGATTTGAATTTTACATATATAGGATTACAAAAAAGAAATTTAAAATTTTAATTGAAATTGAAATAATAAATGGATATACATACATATCCACACACACTGATTGTTTCATTGCCTTGAGGTAAGGCTCTTACCTTCTTTTAATTTTTATTTTATTTATTTATTTTATTTAATAAATTGATTATAATTTCTCATATTTCCACTATTTTATTTCAACTCAAAATTTGAATTTCTTTAAAATGGTGGATTTAAAATTTATGATATAAACCTATAAAAATCATGGGTTTATTTAAATAAAGAGAATAGTTTGTTTTTAGACAAAACGATAAAATTTTATGAAATTACGACATGACAATTATTGAAGATAATTGCGTGAAATTATCAACGATAATTAAAAAGAAATCATCTAGCGATAATTACATCGATTTATCAAGGATAATTTAAAAGATTTAACGAGAATTAAAATTATCAATGTAAGCGATAAATTTAAATTTTGGAAATCATTATTATCATCACATTTTAATTATCCAATGAAGATAATTATCATCGCACATGTTTTTTTAAATGATAAAATGATAATTTAAATTATCAACGCATATGAAAAACGTTTATCATTATATGTGATGTTTTAAAAATGATAAAATGATAATTTAAATTATTAATGCATATGAAAAACGTTTATCATTTATGAGATGTTTTTAAAAATGATAAAATGATAATTTAAATTATCAACACATATGAAAAATGTTTATCATTTCATGTGACATTTTAGAAATGATGAAATAATTATTTAATTTATCAGTGCACATGATAAAATTAAATTAAAAGTCATGATTTATCATTTCTTGTGACTTTTAAAAGGGTAAAGTGATAATTTAAAAGTTACCATCACAAGTGAGAAATTTAATGATAATTTGAGAATTATTCAAGAGAGAAAGAATTATCACATGTGATATTTTATTCTTCTGATTAAAAATAAATGTTATGATTCTAGGAAAGACCTTTGACATACCTTGAGCACCGACGTGCCAACAACTCGAGACTTTGACATATCGCTCGTATGTTAGAAAAACCACGAGAGGCTTTACAAATGATTGCTATTAATGTTATTATGCACAGACATGTTTAATGACCATGCTAGATAGTGAATGCATGTGAGTATGTGTGTAGCCCCAGAAACTCTATATTACACTTGATACCATGAGTACTTGTAGTTGTTTATTCACATTACTGTGTGATTACGTGTATATTGTGTGCTACTTTACTCGTGATGATGTGTTATTCTTGCATATATATCATGTCATGCTATGTATACCTTGTGGGTTTGTTCTTGGAGCCAAGACATGTGGATCGTCAACTTGCATTATCCTTTGGAGGAGGGATGCACATGACTGATGACGAAGGTCCGATGCATGGGGTAGGCACATGATGATGCCTAGGGGATTCCATGTAGTGAACCGCTGCGACTTGTGTTATCCTTTGGAGGAGGGATGCGCATGACTGACAAAGAGGGTCCAATACATGAGGAAGGCACACAACGATGCCTTGAGGATGTTGTGTAGTGGATCATCACGACTTGTGTTATCCTTTGGAGGAGGGATGCACATGACTGATGATGAGGGTTCAATACATGAGGAAGGCACATGATGATGCATTGGGATGCACCCAATGAAGATGGGATGCTGATTAGATTTCGGTCCCTAGTATGTTTTCTCGGCGGTGTGCTTCGATGACTAAAGGACACCGATTAGCTCTCAGTCCTCAATATGTCAACTCAATGATTAAGGGAAGCTGATTAGCTCTCATTTCCCTGCACATACAGAGAAACATATCTTCTTGAGGAGCATTGATATTGTGTCGCACAACAACACCGAGAAAAATGATTCATAAGTCGTGTGGCTAATCGCTAGTTCATCTGACACCTTGGTATCCATCAGGTATAGAGTCGAAGCAGGTACGGTCGGGGGTTGTGGTAGTTTAGTTAGCGCACAACCGCTCGGTTTTGGATTGTGTGTTTATTACGCATTATTTATTATGGCATACACTTGTATTTTGAGCACATTAGGTTGAGGACGCATTAGTGGTGTCCTACTAAGTCTTGTACTCACACCCTATTTGGGCATTTCGGTGCGCTTGCAGATTTCGTCACCATAGATCTGATGAAGGGCAAGGGCCCTATGGAGGACGATTGAGCGGTGGAGCATGGAGCTGGAGCGGAATAAGACAGGCACCAAAGTATCCCACAGATGATTTTTTATTACTTTCTAGTCATGTCTTCTGCTTACTTGGGTTTGCTTTCCACTTTGGGAGCTGTTTACATTCTATGTATGCCATTTTTACATTTCCGTATTTTACTATAATTATTTATATTACTGTTGTTTATTATTGATCTTAGGACTCGATACAGAGGGTATAGTCTCCACAAAGTTCCACTTGAGACTCTTGCTGATAGTCAGTAGCCTCTTGCGTACGGGGAGACGCGCATGAGGTCATGTAGCATTCCGACTCATACCCGGTGATTTGGGTCAGGATGTTACAAAATGGTATCAAAGGCACCTTCAGGACCCACTAACTTTTTTCTTCTCTTATGTTGGGTCGGGACAGGTTAGACAGGAGATTGGAAATTGGGACTTGGGCAGGGGAACTATAATAGTGTATGGGAAACACTGAATAGTGGACCTCAGAGTTTCTATAAAGTGGGGAATTTATGTTATGTTGTTACTGTTGATTCATCTTGGGTGATGTACATGATGTTATATGTGACTTATGAAATTTCATTTATGTTCATGCATCATGACTAGGCATGTAGGTTCACATGCCATATATATACATGTTGTGGTGTTGTATAGTAGTTCTTTAATTGAATGCCTTGATATGTGCTATCTGTTCAGGATAGTTGTTTTGTGTGATATATCTATGTTGTCTTGTTGTGTGATATATCCTTATTGGCATTAATTAGTTGAAATGATCATGTTGTTGTGTTAGTATATATATGATGAATATGACTAATGTGTAGGGACAGAAATGTCACGACCCGTCCTCGGGGCCCGTGCTGTGACTACCCCAAGCCCACCTTCCATAGGCCAGGGGCTGGCGACTAGCACCAAAGGCGTAAATCCCGATAAAAGGGAAGGCATTGCCTTTATATAAGTAAACAAACACAAAAGAGTACGCAAGCTGAAGTAAACACTAAGTAAACTGAGTACAAAAGTATGTGCTGGAAAGTAAATGAGCCAGAATACAAACCCAACTGAAAGTACAGTACAACAGTAAAGAAAGAACAACTGCAGTATAGTAAACCAGCAACCACTGAGTCGTCCTCTGGATATCCCACCTATATGGTGGGTACAAATGGTCTCCTCAGCTCCTCTAGTCCGGTCGTCCACTCCGTGTACGCCCCGCCAAGTGGTCCACCTCCAGGTACCATCCCGCTCTACAAGACTTCACCTCGATCAGTGTTGTCTGTCGTCTGCATCCAACATAACGTAGTGAGAGCATAGCCCGTGCAGGGGTGAGTATACGATACTCAGTAGGGACCCCGAGACTCCCAAAGGTCTCCCAGAATCCACAAAGGATAAACCACAAAGGAAAGATACAAACACGAAGTATCAACCAACTCTACTTAGGTATATGCCCATACATATACCTAAGTCATCAATTCTAGTTCGACTCCAACTCAAGAGCCCAAGTACAACCCAGTCCACACAGGAAAGCACAACCTAGTCCACACAGGAAAGCACAACCCAGTCCACACAGGAAAGTAAGTCAATCACATCGATGATAATGACTGAAAGTCAAGACTCAGCTCACACAGGTATATTATTCACGAAGAGGGGTGGAGATGATAGATATAGCCTCTGAATCATCTCCCATGTCGAACCCACGTAGGATCCAAGTACAGAAGTCGTTGCTGCCGAACCCACGTAGGATCCAAGTACAGTAACCAGCACTCCCGAACCCACGTAGGATCCAAGTACAGTAGCCATCACTGCCGAACCCATGGAGGATCCTAGTACAGTCATCCTCACTATCGAACCCACGTAGGATCCAAGTACAATCGTCATCGTCGTCGCAGTCGCAGCCAGCTCTAGGGTCCCCGCACACAGCACGCTCGATTCCGGGAGGGTCCGCTCCACGAGCCAAGGGTTCGATACACCAACTGTCAAGAATTCCAGAGTTGATGTATCACAAAGTTCTGTCTTGTCAATATGAACTCAACGCGACAGACGACACATCAATCAGACGCCCGGTCTGAGAGATATAGGTTTTTCCGTCCTAGGGGCCCGGTTAGAAATATGCCCGTTTCTAACACGGCCGATATCCAAATTCATCCGAAACTTACTTAGAATATCTCAAAAGGACCATCTCATCTAAAGAGTCCTAGTGCCGCAGACGGCGCGTCGATCGGACGCACGGTCTTAGAGTTATTCTCGTTTAAGTGATCAACATGCCCGACCCGTTTAGCCCAGTGGGCCGATGGGTCGGGTTAACCCAGTTTGACGGGTCCGACCCAGCAGGGGTGTCGTACCGGTCTAAAAGAAATACTCAAATCGGCTCGAAGGGACGTGGCCCGGCCCGGACCGAAGTGGCGCGGCTCGGCCTGGCGCGGTCCGGCTCGGCCCGGCCGTGGCCGGGCGGGTTCCGGGGGGGGGGGGGGGTGCGCCCCCCCCCCCCCCCCCCCGGTTTTCTGCACCGGCAGCGCCGCCCTTCCCCAAACCGACCGGTCTTCTATGCACGCGGCCCGCATAGGCGGGTCGCCAGTCTTCCAGCGCGACACCCTCCTGGCGCCGCGGTCCAGCTCTACCCGGCCGGCTGATGGGTCAGCTGGTCCTCTAGCGCGGCGCCCTCTTGGCGTCGCGACTCCTCTTCACCCGGCCGGCCGATGGGCCGGCCGGTTCTTCCGCCGAAGCGGCCTGTGTAGCGGGCCACTGTTCTTCCCACACGACCGATGTGACAGCGTCGGCCTCCTTTGTCGCGTTCCTGGCACGACGTGACGACGTCGTGCCTCCTTTTTCGCATTCCCGGCACGGCGCGACGGCGTCGTGCCTCCTCCGCCTTCGATTGCTGATTCTAGAATAATTAAAAGAGAACAACATAGGGTTGTCGAGCCGTGTTCGTTCGGCCTGCACCCTCCGTGTAAAATGATAACAATCGGCCATATTTAAACAACGATTTCCAACGAGTATGGGGTACGTAAACATCCACTTTCAAGAGAAAACCCCTACCTCGATAATCGATGTCGAATGTCGGCGTCACGGTTTACGTCGTCGCGAGATAAGGATTCGTAGACGTCAATGGAGAGCGTCTGAGGAGGAAGTGGTGTCTCCCCTTTTTATCATGGAGAGAAGAAAACAAGGCGTGACGTCGTTGGCGAGTTCCCACGTCAGTGTCTCCTTCCTTTTTGTGGAGGAAGAAGAGGATGGAGAATTCGGGGTCGTCGAGTCGAAGTTCTTCGTCGGAGAGTTGGTATTCTTCAACAAAGAATATGAAGCGTTCTTCAAAACTCTAGAGCTGTCTCCCCAAAATCTCAACACAACAGGCCAACCAAAAATAAAATAAGGCTTCTCCTCCTTATTTTATTAAATCACGCCATGCATTCAAAATTACAAAATTCAAATTCCAATTCACTTAATTAATTAAACCATGAGTTGTCTAATTAATTAAGTGATAGGTTGGCAAGTTTTAATGGAGTGAGAGAGGGAGAGGAAGAGTCCTCATTAAATAGGAGTTAACAAGTTTAAAGGGGAGAGGTTTAAGGAGTTTTAGGAAATGTGACGAGTTGGGGCTCGTGTGGGCCCCACCTAACAAATATCCTCACATGGGTAGTTAGGGGCCCACCCCAACTCCCTCATGTAGGATATAACCACTTAGATATAGAATAAAAATTGTTCCACATTTTTATTCACTTCTTATTTAATCCCCAATTTTTAACTTCTCCTCCCCCACAAACGCAACTACGGTAAATGTCCCCTTAAGCAATTACCGGCGTTGCGAATTCATCGGTGCCCTCAGATTTCAATTCTGAGCACTGGTTCAAAAGATAGAAAAACCCGCTCGTTCGTTTACTGAACGTACCCGAGCTAAACTTCGAAAATTGATTCCGAGCACACCAGGCCTCGGAATCAAGTGTCGTCAGAAGTCACAGACTCGTAAAATTCCAAAGTATTTAAGAAAAAATTTTCCTTGAAATTTCCGGGTCTTTACATTACTCCCACCTCAGGGCTTTACGTCCCCGTAAAACTACATCATAAACTAGGGAAACAAATGAGGGTACTATGCACGTATCTGAGCCTCCCGCTCCCATGTGCTCTCCTGGAGGTTCCCGTGTTGCCAATGAATGTGCACTAGAGGAATCGACTGTCCATGTAGGACCCGCTCCTTTCGATCCTCGATCTCCACCGGGACCTCTGCAAAAGTCGCCCTGTCATCGATGTCCAGCTCCCCGTGATCAATGATATGCGTCGAGTCGTGCGCGTATCTCCTCAGCTGAGATACGTGGAAGACATCGTGCACCCGGTGCAACTGAGGTGGAAGAGCTAGGCGATAAGCCACCTCGCCTACCCTGCTGAGAACCTAGAATGGTCCGATGAAGCGCGGAGATAACTTACCGCCCCGGCCAAATCTCTGCAATCCACGTGGAGGTGAGACCCGTAAGAAAACGTGGTCGCCATCCTCGAACTTCAGTGGTCTCCGTCTCCTATCAGCATATGACTTTTTTCTGCTATGTGAAGTCCTCATCCGCTCCTGGATGATCTGCACCTTCTCCGTCGTAGCCTGGACCATCTCTGGTCCTACAAGTGCTGACTCCCCAGGGTCAGTCCAGCATAGAGGTGATCTGCATGGTCAGCCATACAGTGCCTCGTATGGTGCCATCCCGATGGTGGAGTGGTAGTTGTTGTTGTATGCAAACTCCACACTAGTACAAAAACCTTTTTTTATATCGGTTTTTTTTTGCTTTTTAACGTCGGTTATTTAATAACCGACGTAAAAAATGGGGGTAATATAGTTTTTAATGTTGGTTTTTAAAAAACCGACGTGAAATACATTCTGGAAAATGGCGATAAGAAGCCATTTTTTACGTCGGTTTTTGAAAAAACCGACGTTATAAGTCATTTTTTACGTCGGTTATTTAATAACCGACGTTAAAAGTTATTTTTAACGTTGGTTATTAAATAACCAACGTAAAAATGTTTACTATCTTGTATAAAATTTTCTAATCTTTCATTTGACAGGTCATAGAGCTCAAACGGATTTACGGATCAAAAGTTATGATCATCAGAAGTTTGATATTTTTTTCGAGGAAAGATTGAATGAGCCAACTGTAACTTCATATTAGAAGGAATTTTTGAATCCGTAGGGGGATTTGCAGTTTTATCATGATATAAAGAATCATCCATCATTATAATAAATTAACAATCGTTAAATGGTATATCAATTAAGAAAACTACTCATATAAAATATAAATCATGGGAAAATAATTACAAATACCTTGACGAGGTCGCGAAAATAAGAAATTGTTGATTCACGTTAAAGATAAAACAAGTTGATTCAGTGTAACGATGATGGTTGAATGAAATGATCATAAAATGGTATATCAATTAAGAAAAAAAATCATAAAAACCATAAATCATGGATGTATGATTAAATATACCTTGACGAGATCGCGGAAAGAAGAAATAATTGATTCACGTTCGAGAGAAAAAGAGTCGATTTGGGGGAATGATAATGGTTGAAATAAATGATCTTAAAATTAGGATGGGTGTATAATGGAAACATATAATTGAGATTCTATGAGAAAAGGCGGTATTAAAAATTTTAGGCGGCAATTCAAAATTTCGATGTCGCGATGTAAAAAAATTGAAATTTCGCGTTCGCGGGATATTAAAAATATCATTCACGTCGGTTTTATGATAACTAACGTGAAAAGATATTAAATTTTTTACTTATTTTTCACATCGGTTATTATAAAACCGACGTGAAAAATAAATCTTCATCACTCTTTCACGTCGGTTATTAAATAACCGACGTGAAAAATCGATTTTCATGACTTTTTCACGTCGGTTATTTAATAACCGACGTTAAAAGGTATTTTTCACCTCGGTTACTTAATAACCGACGTGAAAAAAGTTTACAAAAATGTACTTCATTTTCCAATATTTAATTTGACAGGTCACGGAGCTCAAACGGAGTTACGGATTAAAAGTTATGGCCTTTAGAAGTTGGACATCCTTAAGACATCGTTTAGAGATGAGCAACTTCTGAAGGCCATAACTTTTAATTCGTAACTCCGTTTGAGCTCCGTGACCTGTCAAATTAAAGTTTAAGAAATGAAATAAATTTTTGTAAACATTTTTCACATCAGTTATTAAATAACTGACGTGAAAAAGTCACGAAAATATATTTTTCACGTTGGTTATTTAATAACCGACGTGAAAAATAAGTGAAAATTTTAATATATTTTGCTGGAAAAGGATTTTCACGTCGGTTATTTAATAACCAATGTGAAAAAGTTTACAAAAAATTACTTAATTTTCCAAGATTTAATTTTACAGGTCACGGAGCTCAAATGGAGTTACGGATTAAAAGTTATGACCTTTAGAAGTTGGACATTCTTATGACATCGTTTAGAGATGATCAACTTCT
Source organism: Viscum album (assembly GCA_963277665.1). Classification (NCBI taxonomy): domain Eukaryota; kingdom Viridiplantae; phylum Streptophyta; class Magnoliopsida; order Santalales; family Viscaceae; genus Viscum; species Viscum album. Next base: position 386,829,817 of record OY728163.1, on the reverse strand, counting down.
GAAGGCCATAACCTTTAATCCGTAACTCCATTTGAGCTCCGTGACCTGTCAAATTAAAGATTTAGAAATGAAATACATTTTTATAAACATTTTTCACGTCATTTATTAAATAACTGACTTGAAAAAGTCACGAAAATAGATTTTTCATGTCGGTTATTTAATAACCGACATGAAAAATAAGTGAAAATTTTAATATATTTTCTTGGAAAAGGATTTTTCACGTCATTTATTTAATAACCAACGTGAAAAATCGATTTTTGTGACTTTTTCACGTTGGTTATATAATAACTGATGTGAAAAATCAGATAAAATGGATTTTTAACGTCGGTTCTTATTTAACCGACGTGAAAAATCAGCGAAAATGTATTTTAACGTCGATTTTATAATAACCGACGTGAAAAATCGATTTTTAGATATTTTCACGTCGGTTATAAAAACCCAACGTGAAAAATGGTGACGTAAAAAAAGGTTTTTGTACTAGTGCCACCAAAGGTAGGTGATCCTCCCAACTGTGACCAAATTCGAGAACACATGCACGGAGCATGTCCTCGAGAGTCTGAATGGTACTCTCCGTCTGGTCATCCGTCTGAGGTTGGAAGTTAGTGCTCAGGCGTAGCTGCATCCCAAAAGCCTCCTACAACCCCTTCCAAAGCCGGGAAGTAAAGCGATCATCTCGATCAGAGACGATAGATGATGGCACACCATGAAGTCGTACGATCTCCTGAACGTAGAGGCGTCCCAAGCTCTCCATTGAGCGCTGCTCTCTGATAGGTAGGAAGTGGGCCGACTTGGTGAGTCGGTCGACAATCACCCAGATGGAGTCATGTCCTCTGGAATTACGGGGGAGCCCCGTCACCAAATCCATAGATATCCCATCCCACTTCCACTTCGAGACCTCTAAGGGCTGCACCAAGACTACCAGAACCTGGTGCTCTGCCTTCACCTGCTGGCAGGTGAGGCATCGTGAAACGAACTCTGCCACAACCTTCTTTATACTCAGCCACTAGTGCTGTCGTATGAGATCCTGGTACATCTGTGCTACTCCTGGATGTACCGTTAAAGGGGAAGTGTAAAACTCCCTCACCTCCTCCTCCTGTAATTCAACTGGTACCATGGTAGGTCCCCTGAAGAGAATGACGTGCTCTCCTCCTACAAAAAATCCATCAGGTGCATGTCCTATGGATATCTGTGCATGTCACGTCTCACAGTCAACATCCCCACGCTGAGCCTCTCTGACCCGCTGAAGTAGTGGAGGAGTGACTGTGAGTGAATGTATAAAGGCTACTCTATCTCTATCCACGAAGGATATCTGCAATGCGGCTAGTTGCTCTGTCTCCTCTCCAAGTAGCTGAATGCCTGATCTCCTGCTAAGAGCATCAGCTACCAAGTTCCCCTTCCCAGGAGTATAGACTATCTCAAAGTCATAGTCCTGGAGGAACTCAAGCCATCGCCACTGTCTCAGGTTCAGGTCCTTCTGCGAGAAGATGTACCTAAGACTCTGGTAGTCAGAGTAGACTATAAAGCGCTTGCCCATCGGATAGTGCCGCCACATCTTCAAGGCGAAGACCACTGCTGCTAACTCCAGGTCATGGGTAGCGTAGTTTTGCTCGTGCTGCCTAAACTTTCATGAACCATAATCAGTCACTGCCCGCTCTGACATCAAGACACACCCGAGTCCGGTCCCTGATGCATCGTAGTAAACTACGTACCCTACGCCCTCCTCCAGTAGCCTCAAGATGGGTGCACTGGTCAATCTCTGTCTCAGCTCCTGGAAGCTCTGCTAACATCTATCTGACCACACGAAGGGTTTCCCCTTCTTCGTCAAAGCTGAAAGTGGTGCTGTAACTCTGGAGAAGTCTGGAACAAATCTCCGATAGTACCCAGCCAGACCTAGGAAACTCCGCACCTCAGTCACACTCCTCGGTGGCTCCCAAGAAAGTACTGTCTCGATCTTCACAGGATCCACTGCAACTCCCGCCTCAAAGATGACGTGCCCCAATAAGTGGACCTCTCGAATCCATAACTGACACTTCGATAGCTTACCATAAACCTGGTGCTCACAAAGTGTGTCCAGTACAACCCACAAGTGGTAGGCATGCTCCTCCTCAGTAGTCGAGTAAATCAGTATGTCGTCGATGAAGACTACAACAAATCGATTGAGGTAAGGCTGGAAGACCCCGTTCATGAGACTCATGAACACTGTTGGAGCGTTGGTTACGCCGAAAGGAATAACCAAGAACTCATAGTGGCCATACCGACACCTGAAGGCCGTCCTCTGCACATCCTCGTCTCGAACTCTGAGCTGATGATAGCCTGACCTGAGGTCTATCTTCGAGAACCATCGTGTTCCCTTGAGCTGATCAAAGAGGTTGTCAAATCCTTGGGAGTGGATACTTGTTCTTTATGGTCACCTGATTCAGGTGACAGTAGTCGACACATAGTCGTAAGCTCCCATCCGCCTTCTTGGCGAATAAAATCAGAGAAGCCTAGGGTGAAACACTCGGTCAGATGAATCCCTTTCCCTGCAAGTCCTCCAGTTGTACCTGCAACTCTCGAAGCTCAGCGAGAGCCATCCAATATGCTGGAGTAGATATCGGGGTTGTCTCAGGGAACAGGTCAATGTAGAAATCTACCTCTCTGCGAGGAGGTAGTCCTGGAACGTCGTCAGGAAAAACTTCTGCATACTGATCCACCACAACAAGAAAATTCAGACTCCGCACATCAACTTCTCCTAGGATGAGACTATCCAAGTGATGGGTGATCGGCTTCCCTCTCCTCTGCGTAAGTCCATCATGCGCTGCAAAGGCTCCCTTCTCGCCGATGAAGGTGAACCTGCTCCCATCTGTGCGGACACACCGCACTTTGTGTCTAATATAGTCGATCTGAGCATGAACTGTAGATAACCAATCCATGCCCAAGATGACGTCGTAAGGCCTCAATGCCACTACAAGAATATCTCAGTCGAAGCTCTCGCCTCCTAGAGTAAGCTCACACAGCCATCACCAGTGTGTAATCATCGATTCTACTCCCATAGGAGTCTCTAGTTGTAAGGATCGAGCCAACGACTCAGTCAGAATCTCCAAGCTCCAAACAAGGGCAGCGAAAATAAAAGAATGACTCACTCTTGTGTATATAAGAACTGTAGAAAGGGTGGAGTAGACACAGATAGTACCTAAAATCATCTCAGGTGCGCCGTAGTCGTAAGCCTCCACTGCCTGAAGCTGAGCCTGCCTCTGTCCGCCAGCTCCCTGTGGTCGGGGTGGACCTCCTGGTGGTGGTGGTGGTAGAGCCTCAAAGCGTCGCCCACCAACCACTGCTCGGCCAGCTCCTCTGCCTCGTCCGAATGCTCCCTGCGGACCATCACGGTCGAACCTCTGTCTCTGCCTGGGTGGTCCCTCAACCATCTGCTGCTCCTCTGCATGGCAGGTCGGGCAGTCACGATCCATGTGGCCCTACCCGCCGCATGCATAGCACTGCCTACCTCTCGTATGACTGGCTCTTCTGCATGTGCCCTGCACCTCCGAACCAATATCCTGAGGTCACCCACCTGATGGCATGGTCTACTTAGACCTCTGCGACATCTGTCTACTGTCGGCTGCAGAAGACTCCGCTACGTGTCACCCTACGGTAGGCCTCGCTACTGGCATATGCTCAACAAGGAAGCTCTCCACAAGAAGGGCTCACTCCAATACTCCTGCCTGCGTCAGAATGCCGAGGGAGATCATCGAAGCCCTGATCTCATGCCTCAGTCCCTGCTCAAAGGTCCGGGCCCGGAAGAATGGGTCTCGTACCATGTCCGTGGAGTAGCGTGAGAGGTTGGTAAACCTCGCCGAGTACTGAGCTACTGTCATGCTACCCTGCCGCAACTGTAGTAACTCCTAGATGCGCACCACACGGAGGGTGTCCAGAATAAACCCCGAGCGAAAGAGGCTCTTGAAGTCCGTCCATAGTAGAGATGTCTCATCGTGAACCTGGAGCATCAGGCTCCACCATCTACCTACTGCTGCGTGCAGGAGACTCGCGGCAAGGATCACCATAAGATTTGCTGGTGTCCCTACCAATCTTAAGACTCGGATGATAGCCTCCAGACAATCCTCGACTGCCTGAGGGTCCGTCTCTCCGTGGAACCTGGGCAGCCTTTGTCGCTGAAACTCGTGCAGCGCACTCAGGCGGCGTGGACCCTCCGCTGCTGGGGCTGGTGGTATCAGTGGCCCAGCGGGTAGAGGTACCACTGGTGCCTCCACTGTAATGGGGCCCTACACCGAGGCCTCGTCGCTCGGTGGGCTGCCATCTTGCACATAACTGGGAACCCTAGCTGGTTGCCGTCGTGAGGCCATCCTGAAAAGAAACAGGTGTTCCACGGTTAATAAAATATACCTGGTGAGCTAACACAAAGTAATCACTAAGAAAGCTTTTGAAACACACATGCAATCAATGTTTTCGTGCATTGAGTCGAAAATACGAAGTTAGGGTCCTGGTGTATGGATACGTCGGCCGCCGCACCAACACTGGACTCCCTGGACTGATAACCACACTCAATACCCTTAACACTATTGCTTCACAGGAAGAAATTATCAGAGTCCTAAGTTCTGTGGTAGAACCGACTCCTCTGATACCAATTTGTCACGACCCGTCCTCGGGGCCCGTGCCGTGACTACCCCAAGCCTGCCTTCCATAGGCCAGGGGCTGGCGACTAGCACCAAAGGCGTAAATCCCGATAAAAGGGAAGGCATTGCCTTTATATAAGTAAAAAAACACAACAAAGTATGCAAGCTGAAGTAAACACTAAGTAAACTGAGTACAAAAGTATGTGCTAAAAATTAAATGGGCCAGAATACAAACCCAACAGAAAGTACAGTACAACAGTAAAGAAAGAACAACTACAGTATAATAAACCAGCAACCACTGAGTCATCCTCCGGATATCCCACCTATAGGGTGGGTACAAATGGTCTCCTCAACTCCTCGGGTCTGGCTGTCCACTCCGTGTACGTCCCGCCAAGTGGTCCACCTCCAGGTACCATCCCGCTCCACAAGACTCCACCTCGATCAGTGCTGTCTATCATCTACATCCAATATAACATAGTGCAGGCATAGCCCATGTAGGGTTGAGTATACGATACTCAGTAGGGACCCTGAGACTCTCGAAGGTCTCCCAGAATCCACAAAGGATAAACCACAAAGGAAAGATACAAACACGAAGTATCAACCAACTCTACTTAGTTATATGCCCATACATATACCAAAGTCATCAATTCCAGTTAGACTCCAACTCAAGAGCTCAAGTACAACCCAGTCCACATAGAAAAGCACAACCCAGTCCACACAGGAAAGCACAACCCAGTCCACACAGGAAAGTAAGTCAATCACATCGATGATAATGATTGAAATTCAAGACTCAGCTCACATAGGTATATTATTCACGAAGAGGGGTGGAGATGATAGATGTAGCCTCTGAATCATCTCCGTTGCCGAACCCACGTAGGATCCAAGTACAGAAGTCATTGCTGCTGAACCCACGTAGGATCCAAGTATAGTAACCATCACTGCTGAACCCACGTAGGATCCAAGTACAGACACCATCGCTGCCGAACCCGCGGAGGATCCTAGTACAGTCGTCCTCACTATCGAACCCACGTAGGATCCAAGAATAGTCGTCATCGTCGCCGCAGTCGCAGCCAGCTCTAGGGTTCCCGCACACGGCATGCTCGATTCCGGGAGGGTCCGCTCCATGAGCCAAAAGGTCGATACATCAACTATCACGAAGTCCAGAGTTGATGTATCAAAAAGTTCCGTCTCATCAATAGGAACTCAACGCAACAGACGACACGTCAATCAGACGCCCGACCTGAGAGATATAGGATTTTTCGTCCCAGGGGCCCGGTTAGAAATATGCTCGTTTCTAACCCGGCTGATATCCAAATTCATCCGAAACTTACTTAGAGTATCGTAAAAGGACCGTCTCGTTGAAATAGTCCTAGTGCCGGAGACGGCGCGTCGATCGGACGCACAGTCTTAGAGTTATTCCCGTTTAAGTGATTAATAGGCCCGACCCGTTTAGCCCAGTGGGTCGACGGGTTGGGTTAACCCAGTTTGACGGGTCCGACCCAGCAGGGGTGTCGGACCGGTCTGAAGGAAATACTCAACTCATCCCGAAGGGACGCGGCGCGGCCCGACCCGGCGCGACGCGGCCCGGCGCGGCCCAGCTCGGCCCGGCCTGGCGCGGCCCGGCTGGCTTGGCCGGCTGGCCGAGCAGGTTCCGGGGGGGGGGGGGGGGCCCGATTTTCTACACCGGGGGCGCCAGGCGGCGCCGCCCTTCCCCAAACCGGCTGGCTAAACCGGCCGGTCTTCTGCGTACGCGGCCCGCATAGGTGGGCTGCCGGTCTTCCAACGCGGCGCTCTCCTGGCACTGTGGTCCAGCTCCACCCGGTCGGCTGATGGGCCGGCCGGTCCTCTAGCGCGGCGCCCTCCTGGCGTCGCGGCTCCTCTTCACCTGGCCGGCTAACGGGCCGGCCGGTTCTTCCGCCGAAGCGGCCCGTGTAGCGGGTCGCGGTTCTTCCCGCACAACCGACGCGACGAAGTCGGCCTCCTTTGTCGCGTTCCTGTCACGGCGCGACGACGTCGTGCCTCCTTTGTCGCATTCCCAACATGGCGCGACGATGTTGTGCCTCCTTCGCCTTCTATTGCTGATTCTAGAATAATTAAACGAGAACAACAGAGGGTTGTCAGGCCGTGTTTGTTTGGCCCACACCCTCCGCGTAAAATGATAACAATCGGCCATATTTAAACAACTATTTCCAACGAGTAAGTGGTACATCGAAAATTGATGTCGAATGTCGGCGTCGCAGTTGACGGCGTCGTGAGATAAGGATTCGTAGACGTCAACGGATAGTGTCCGAGGAGGAAGCGGCGTCTCCCCTTTTTATCACGGAGAGAAGAAAACAAGGTGTGACGTCGTTAGTGAGTTCCCGCGCCGGTGTCTCCTTCCTTGTCACAGAGGAAGAAGAGGATGGAGAATTCAGGGTCGCCGAGTCTAAGTTCTTCGTCAGAGAGTTGGTGTTCTTCAACAAAGGAGATGAAGCGTTCTTCAAAACTCTAGATTTCTCTACCCAAAAACTCAACACAACAGGCCAACCAAAAATAAAATAAGGCTTCTCCTTATTTTATTAAATTATGCCATGCATTCAAAATTACAAAATTCAGATTCCAATTCACTTAATTAATTAAACCATGAGTTTTCTAATTTATTAAGTGACAGGTTGGCAAGTTTTAATGGAGTGAGAGAGGGAGAGGAAGAGTCCTCATTAAAGAGGAGTTAACAAGTTTAAAGGGGGGAGGTTTAAGGAGTTTTAGGGAATGTGAAGGGTTAGAGATCGTGTGGGACCCACCTCAAAAATATCCTCACATGGGTAGTGAGGGGCCCACCCAAACTCCCTCATGTAGGATATAACCACTTAGATATAGAATAAAAATTGTTCCACATTTTTATTCACTTATTATTTAATCCACAATTTTTTACTTCTCCCCCCACACAAACACAACTATAGTAAAGGTCCCCTTAAGAAATTAACGGTGTTGTGAATTCATCGGTGCCCTCAGATTCAATTCCGAGCATCGTTTCAAATGATAGAAAAACACGCTCGTTCGTTTACTGAACGTACCCGAGCTAAACTTTGAAAATTGATTCCGAGGACACCGGGCCTCAGAATCAAGTTCCGTCAGAAGTCACAGACTCGTAAAATTCCAAAGTATTTAAGAAAAAATTTTCCTTGAAATTTCTGGGTCTTTACAAGAAACACGGGTTAATGCTTGGAGGGGTATACCTTGGGTTAAGGGTAGACTCTAGGAAAAACCTTGTTTGATCCCATATACTGATTATGATTTTTCCTAACAACTATGTTTTATTTTTTTAAGTTTGTTACTTAACATTTCAGAATATTTCAACTCTACAAAGTCTTATTGAACTACTTGGGAAGCATTCTAGAATGATTACACAGGGGAGTATGTGTTTTCATTACCACAAGATGTGCAAGAGAATGTAGTTGAGCATGCTCCAACACTTACTCTATGGTTTAGGCAGCATGGTTTCTTCAATAGAATTTTTTTTGTTAGTTCTTTCCTAGGAATAGGAGTTCAGAACTATGGTTGAGTATTCCATGATTCACATCTCCAAAATTCTTTATCCTTTTAGAGCACTGAAGGCTCTCAGGATGCTGAATAATGGGTTGAAATATTTTTAGAAATCTCTGACCTAGTAGAGACTCTGAAGGATTGATACATTAAGTTGAGATTTAGATCATGTTAGGGGTGAAACCATTTCAATACCCTATATTGTATAGTTCCAAATGAGAATAAGGAACTCAAGGTTCAGCTGGACGACTTGGAGATGAAGTAATTAATAAGGCCAAATACTTCACTATGGGATTCACCTATGGGTATCCAAGAAGGTGGATGGTAGTCTTTGGATATATGTGGATTATCAGAAGCTAAACCAGGTGACAGTGAAGAAACAATATCTATTTCCTGGATTGATGATATTTTTGATCACCTATGGGGACCCACGTGGTTATTCAATATTGATCTTTGATGAGAATATCACCAGTTGTGAGTTGGATAGGAGGAAATTTTGATGATGGAATTTCAGAGTATATATGGATTGTATGAGTATTGGCGATGTCATTTGGGATAAAGAACGCACAAATAATGTTTATGGACCTCATAAAAAAGATCTTTTATCCATAATTGGACTCTTTTATCATAGTGTTCATTGATGATTTCCTCATATACTCACCGACACCAGAGAAACATGCGAGGAACCTAGAGATAGTCTTTAGTATGCTTTGAGCACACAAGATTTGTATAAAATAGTTGAAATGTGACTTCTGAATTAAAGAGGTGAAGTTCCTTATACATGTGGTATCTGAAACTGGTATATCAGTAAACCCATAGAAGGTCGAAGTAGTTGTGTCACTGACACTTCCCCGAAATGTGTTTGAGATAAGGAGCTTCCTAGGTTTATCCTGATATTATCGATAGTTTATCCAGGACTTCTCCCGACTATCAGCACCCATGACAGCTTTGACGAAGAGGGGAGTAAAGTTCCAGTGGTCAGACCAGTTTGAAGAGGCCTTCCTTGAGCTAAATAAAAGGTTGATGACAACTCCAATACTAACACTTCTAGATCCTAGGATTGGTTATACGGTGTATTGTGATGCATCCAAAGCTAGTCAGGGAGCAGTACTGATACAAGGAGAAAAGGTAGTAGCCTATGGGTCTTTTCAGCTACGACCCCATGAGAAGAACTACCCTATAAATTTCTTGGATCTACAATTAGTGGTGCACACACTAAAATGTTGGAGACATTATCTCTTTAGTGAGATATTTATTATTTACACATATCACAAGAGTCTTCTCTATATCCTCACTCATAGGGATCTGAATTTGAGGCAGAGGCATTGGGTTGAGTATCTATAGACATTTGACTTTGAGATGACATATGACCTTGGAAAGGGAAATGTAATAGTATATTCCCTTAGACACAAGACCCATGATGAGCAGGAACTTGGTGAGAAGTCCTCAGAGGAGTAGTAGCATTTTATGTGCTTGTTGAATGACTGGAGGGTGGATGCTTCGGAGGATCAAATATATATGATTTTCTATACCTTTTTTTTATCACATCTTACTTTATGTAAATGATGAGGACTGGTCAGGATTCAGACCCAGAGTGTACTATGATGAGATAATGGCTCACTGGAGGTGACCCGATGCCTGAATGGTCAATGGACTACGATGGAGTTATCTTGGTACATGGGAGAATAATAGTCCATACTTCCATAAGAGAGGATTTGAAGAGGGATTACCATACCTCTAGGTGGATGTCACATCCTGGTGTGACAAAGATGTAACATGGCACCAGACGATAGTTTCGAGGGCCATGGATGAAGAGGGACATTGTAGGTTTTTTCTCTCAATGCCTCACCTGTCAGAGGGTGAAGGCTAAGCATCAGCGTTCTAGAGGGTTGTTGCATAAAATCCTAATACCAATTTTTAAGTGAGAGGATGTTACTATGGTATTTTTTTATAGGATTACCCATGACCCCAAGGATCCATGATGCAGTTTGGGTGATCATCAATCGGTTAACAAAGTCTGCCCACTTCTTACCAATCAGAGAGACTCACTCGATGGAGGAGTTGGGAAACTTTTATGTCAGAGAGATTGTGTGATTACATAAATTTCACTTGAGCATTGTTTCTGACATAGATGCACATTTCACATCATGCTTTTGGTAGTGTTTTTAGAAATACATAGGGACTCAACTAAGATTGATCATGACATACCACCCTCAGACCGACAGACAGTTCGATAGGACTATATGCATACTGAAGTATATGTTATGAGCTTGAATGCTAGACCTTGGAGGAGCATGGGATGATCACTAGGACTTGATTGAGATTTCATATAACAATAGTTATCTGGATTCGATTTAGATAAAACCTTATGAGGATCTTTATGGGAGGCTGCGTCACTCATTACACTATTGGCATGAAGTGAGAGAGGCATCAGTTGTTAGCTCCAACATGGTTTAGGAGATCTCCAAGAGAGTACAACTGATACAGAAGAGATTGATCGCTGCTCAAAATAGACAAAGATCTTATGGTGATATAGGAGGATACCCTTGGAGTCAGCTGTAGGAGATCATATTTTCTTGAGAGTGACTCTAGAGTTAGGGACAAAATGTCCAAGGAAGCAGGCCAAGCCAGCACTACATTTTCTTGGACCCTTTGATGTCACTGAGCGAATAGGGGTAGTTGCGTATCATTTAGACCTCCCTTCACACTATCGTGGTATGCACGATGTTTTCCATGTGTCATAGATTCAGAGTTATATAATTGATCTTATGCATGTTATTGATTGTAATGAAGTTGAGTTGGAGACTGAATCATATTATGAGGAGTGTCCGATACAAATCATGGGCCGAAGTAAGAAGGTGTTACGAGGAAAGATGGTACCACTAGTCCAGGATTAGTGGCAACATGGACGAATCCTGGAAGAGATGTGAGAATGTGATTCTGATGTTCGAGCTCAGTGGCCTGAGTTTTTCAAGAAAGACCAATATAGATTCTTATTGAGGATGAGAAGTTGGTAAAGAGGGAGAATTATAACATCGAGTTTTTTTACAATAACAATAAATCCCTCTTTTGATAGATTATTAATACCTTAAGTGGAAAAAATGATTCATCAATGAAAAATATTGAAAAAGTGTTAAATTCTTTACGGAAGGGTAAAATCCCAATTAAAACTTTGAAATACTTGATGGAATATTTTAGGAGTCAAACACTAAATTGGTACAAGTTTACGAGGACCGTAAATTCTCGTAGAAGACAGAATAAAAATATTAAATATATTATTTAAAGTAAAATCAATGTATTCAAGATAATTTAATAACTCCAAAACAGTGGGTTTTATGATAAAACTGAGACCACCATTAGGTCTAAAATGTGGTGTTTACCCTAGGAAGGGTATAACATTTTAAGGCAGTGATCATTTGGATTCCCTTCTCACAAGTTAAAGTTATTAAATAATATTTAATATATTTTTTTATTGAAAATAATTAAATATCTCCCAAAGAGTGTATCGTATGAGAAATCCAAGACCACTGATAGGTTTGGCACATGGTGTTTACCCTAGGTGGGGTATGATATTTGTAGGCGTTTGATGTTTGAATGTCTCGCTCTCAAAAATAAACCTTTTTATTTTAATTAATTATTTAATCCATTATTTGAATATTAAATAATTAATATATCTCAAATGGTGAACCATATGATAAATTTGAGACTACTGTTGGGTCCATATTGAGGGTATACACTAGACATGGTATAAATTTTATTTATAAAAGGCTTTTGGTATCATTTTATTTTTGTGTTAAATTATTAAATACATTAAAAAAATAAAAAATCACTGCTCATCATCCCTAAAAATGAGGTTTCCACGAACACCCCCAAGTTTCAAAAACTTATATTTCACTCATTTTTTAACAATAAAAATATGAAGCACATGAATATGGTGTTTGAAAACACTTCGTATTGATTTCCAAGTGGTTTAATGATTTTGAAACTTAGTATTAAATTTTCAGAAGGATGAAACATGTTCTTCCTCCTATAAATAAACAAGTATTTTCTATTTCTTGGAATCACAACAAATAGTGGAGAAAATCTTTTTGGTGAACCCTCAGATCCATTCTAAGGGGGTATGTGAAAGAGAAAAAGGTGAGGTGGTTGTCTGGGAAGGGGGCCACATACACTAGAAGGTGTCCCCTTCTCCCTCGGGTAGGGCCTGGAGGTAAGGCTCTTACCATATTTTTGTCATTTAATAAATTTATTATAATTTCTCATATTTACACTATTTTATTTGAACTCAAAATTTTAATTTCTTTAAAATGATGGATTTAAAATCTATAATATAAACCTATAAAAATCAAGGGTTTATTAAAATAAATAGAATAGTTTGTTTTAAAAAAAATGATAAAATGTTATGAAATTATGACATGAAAATTATTAAAGATAATTGCGTGAAATTATCAATGATAATTAAAAATAAATCATCTAGTGATAATTGCATCGATTTATCAAGGATAATTTAAAATGTTTAAGATGAATTGAATTTATCAACATAAGAAAAAAATTTAAATTTTATAAATCATTATTATCAAGAGATTTTAATTATCCAATGAAGATAATTATCATCACATATGTTTTTTAAAATGATAAAATGACAATTTAAATTATCAATGCATATGAAAAAAGTTTATCATTTTATGTGATGTTTTAAAAATGATAAAATGATAATTTAAATTATCAAGGCATATGAAAAATGTTTATCATTTTATGTGATGTTTTTTAAAATGATAAAATGATAATTTAAATTATCAACACATATGAAAAATGTTTATCATTTCATGTGACATTTTAGAAATGATCAAATAATTATTCAATTTATCAATACACATGATAAAATTAAATTAAAAGTCATGATTTATCTTTTCTTATGACTTTTAAAAGGGTAAATTGATGATTTAAAAGTTACCAGCACATGTGATAAATTTAATGATAATGTGATAATTTTTCAAGCAAGAGAAAGAATTATCACATGTGATGTTTTATTCCTTTGAATAAAAATAAAATTGATGATTCTAGGAAAAACGTTCGACATACCTTGACCACCGACATACCAACAGCTCGAGACCTTGACATATCAACCTGACGTCAGAAAAACCATGAGAGGTTTTCTAACTATTAAGGTAGGAAGTTATTTAACCTTTTGTATTGTTTACAAATTATTGTTATTAATATGATTATGCGCTGACATGTTTAATGACCATTCTAGATAGTGAATGCATATGGGTATGTGTGTGGCCCCAGAAACTCTATATTACACTTGATTCCATGAGTACTTGTAGCTATTTATTCACATTACTGTGTGATTATGTGTACATTGTGTGATACTTTACTCATGATGATGTGTTATTCTATCATATATATATATATATATATATATATATCCTGTTATGCTATGTATACCTTGTGGTTTTGTTCTTGGTGCCAAGATAGGTGGACTGTCAACTTACGTTATCCTTTGGAGGAGGGATGCGCATGACTGACGACGAAGGTCCGACGCATAGGGTAGGCACATGACGATGCCTAGAGGATGCCATGTAGTGAACCACCATGAATTGTGTTATACTTTGTAGGAGGGATGAGCATGATGAAAATGAGGGTCCAATACATGAAAAAGTCACATGATTATTCCTTGGGGAAGTCGTGTAGTGGACCATCGCGACTTGCGTTATCCTTTGGAGGAGGGATTCACATCACTGACGATGAAGGTTCAATACATGAAGAAGGAACACGATGATTACTTGGGATGCACCTAATGAAAAGGGGAAACTTATTAGATCTTTATAGCAACCCTAGCCTTTTATATAAAAATTACATGATTTTAAGCATAATTATACGTCAGAGTACAAGCCAAGGATTGTGAAGTCTAGTGTCTTTGAAGGCTGGGTACATAAAACTGAAAACATGGAACTAAATATAACATCTATTTATTTACTCATCATAAATATCTCTTAACTTCCTTTGATCCCTTATATCTTCATAGGGTACCCTGGGGATCACATGAACAAAATAGATGAACTAAAAATTCCAGCAAGGGAAAAAGAATAAGAATAAATCCTTAGAACATGGGTTACTAGACATGACATAAAGACATAAAAAGACATGTAACATACGGAATCATAACATATAAACATGGATTCATATAAACATGTAATCATATAAATGTAGAAACAACTTAAAACATGAATTTAGTACGATTCAAGTCTAACCGTCAAGATTGTTTTCCATAGTAGCACAAGCCAAGACTAACCGCCAAGACCGTCGCACATAACATCTCATGAGACTTAACTTTACCCAATGAATTGGAGTGCTATCTGGGAGAACCCATCTTAACATTTTCATGAATATGATTTCCATATAAATAATCATACATAATCAATCATACATAAACATAAGGGAACCCATGGAGAGAAATGGGTATCACATTCATGACATAAAGCATAATGAATGGGCGTATCATAAAAGTGTCCATGAGAGAAAGGAATTAAAACATACATGGACATTAATAAGGTAAAATAGAAATATAGCATGGTAATTTATGTAAAAAATAAGTGACAACATGTAAGAAGAGTATTTAGGAAATTCTTAGCATTAAAACATTTTAGTACGATTTTAAGGAAAACAATAAAGAGAATTAAAAATTGAAAAGGGGATAATATTTTATACAAAACCAAAAGTGAAACATGAAGTTTTTTCACAATAAAAATACTGATTTTATAAAAAAAAATGTGTATTTACACAAATGATAAAGTGTACTTCAAATCAGGTAATAATTTGGGATGTTTCCTTAAAGCAAGTTTTCTTATCGAGAAGTATCGAGGAGGGAATCACCTAAAAGAATTTATATCTCCAAAAGAGAATGAGGGATGGATCTTGAAACATGAACTTGAAGCATATAAGTATTATGTAGAAGTTATACATAAAAAGAAAATGCAACTTCATTTGGGTAATAAGAAAGATAGAGCAACCCAAAGAAATAAAGGCGGTTCAGGTAGAATCATTACGAAATATCGGCATGGTATCGGGTGTACTTAATAGGGTTTCATGAGATAGAAAGGGGTTTATCATTACTTATAAATCATGAGGGAAGTATGGTGGAGGTGATAAATCATACCCCATCATTAGGGATTACACATAAAATGTCGTAGCATAGTGGACATTCTTGAATAAAAGGAAAATGGAGAGGATCCCTTACCTTAAGTCCGTTGGTGTTCTCCACTTGTTATTAATAACCTGAATAAAAAAATTAGGTTTATTAATTAATAATTTCAGAACCTCTTATATATTTATAATATTTAATATAACCTTTTTAAGTTCATTCATAACCTTTTTTATGGGTTAAGTTGTTCAATTTCATTGTTTGGGTCTGTTTGTTTTCTTGATTTTTATGATGGATTTACTTATTTTCATAAAGGGATAAACATGTAAGATGAAAGTGATTGTCCATAATTTAAGTTATATTAAAATATTTAAAATACATGATATTACATGGTTGTAAATTGATTTTTTTTTTCTCTGAGTGAAGTTGAATCATTATGTAAAACTTTAGTGACAACCTTTTGGGTTAACTGGCGGTTTTTGGCCACAATGAAAATGTTTTGTTTTATAAACCAGAACCATGTTTACAAAAGGATTACAAAACTATAGTTGAGGCATAATAAATATATTACGGTATATTTAAAACATGAAAATGGTTTCATTACCATAATTGAAGATGGTAACGGAAATTGAAAACCCATCATCCTTGAATGTGGTAAATTAACACATCTCTGATGGTGTTTTTACTACTAAAATAAAAGAAGAGTAGAGGAGAGATGATAATAACTCATTCCATTATCATAAAAACATTCCAATACATGTAAGGTAATATAGTTTTCATAAAATTTGTATGAGTATAGGTAAGGATAGAAAATAAAACAAATGAACTTGAAAATGAATAGAAAGAAAAGAAAAGAGGAATTTTCCTCTTGAATCAATCGTTCTTGAGAGCCTTCTTAAGGAGAGAGGATTTGGTATTTTGAAGAGACTAGGGGTTTTTGGAAGTGGGGGAGGAGCTTGGGAATAGATTCGGGTAGAATATTGGCAAGGCAGAAGGCTTGAGAGGAGTGAAGAGAAGAGGTAAGGATGAGTGGTATTTATAGTGGCGGAGAGGAGGGTTTTCAAAATATTATAAACATTAGTTTATTATTTTCCCATAAGACAAGAAATAGTGATGACTGCAAGACCAAGAATAGTCATAAGTGAATTTCAGTTCGAGATTTGGGTGCTTACATCACTTATGATGTTAGGAATAGTGTTTTTAAATAATAATGTATGTATATGATAAATTAATGTATTTTACTATTTACCAAAAATTCAAGTATTTCAGAAAAATCCCAAAAAATTTACCCTGACAATTTTTTGATGTGTAGAATCCAAAAATGAAATTCATTTTTTAAAAATAATTTCCTAAATATGATTAATTTAATTTTTAATTAAAATCAAAATTTACTCGAAAAACAACAATTTTAAAACACTTATTTTCTTATTCCAAGATATAGGTACATCATACTCCCACTTGAATCTTATTTATATACTATCATAGGTAAGGTTACTATTCATTAAGGTATTTCACTATTCATAAGGGTAACATTAATATCCATAAGGGTATGATACTATTCACTAAAAATTAAGCTGGTCATATTAGACTCCAAATAACTTACTGATCTTAACTGTGTATGTCAGATTTTTGAAATTCAAAACACAGAAGTGAAAAACTTATGTTTAAAGGTCACATAATACTTAATAGTTCATTCACTACTGAAATTTGAGGTATTTGTGATGGGCTAATTGCGACAGGATCCCATCACAAATAATCTTTAGCAACGAAGTCCCGTCACAAATAGTTCGTTGCAGAAAACGGCGTCGCAAATACTATTTTTTGCGACGGGTCCGTTGCAAAAAATAGTATTTGTGGTGGGGAACTTCACCGTCGCAAATAAGTATCCAATTATATACATTATATATGAATAAACCTTTTTTGATGGGCTCTTGGGCCCGTCACAAATACTTTTTTAAAAATATATATTTAAACTATTTGCGACGGGCTCCCATCGCAACAGGTCCCATCCCAAATACTAAACAAAGTAAAAATATATATATTTAATAAAACTATGATTAATGAAAAAATAATATTAATATTATTAAAATAAAAAAAAATATTAAAATTCTCAATATTCTCAAAAAAATATAAAAAATCATCAAATATTATTATTATTATTAATAGTAAAATAAAAAACATTAAAAAATATAATACTATAAAAATATATTTAATAAAATTATTATTAATGAAAAAATAATATTAATATTATTAAAATAATAAAAATATATTAAAATTCTCAATATTCACAAAAAAATATAAAAAAAATCACAAAATATTATTATTATTATTATTAGTAAAATAAACAAACATTAAAAAATATAATACTAATAATAAATAATAAAATATTAAAAAAAAATTATGCAATATTCACACCAATATAAAAGTCAAAAACTGTAAATAGTTCATATTACAAAAAATATTAAATTCAAATGTTTTTAACATAAAAAAATCATTAGGGGTTGTCTTCTAGAGGAGGTGGAGGAACTGTTGGAGATGGTGGAGGAAAATCCATCCCTAAACTACGAGTCAGACGATGCATGTACTTCATCTACTCGTGATGTTGTTGCTGACATTGATGCGTCTCCTCCTCGTGCTGCTACTGCTGCTGCTGCTGCTGCCATCGACACATATCCTCCTCATACTGTTGTTGTTGCTGATGCATCGCTTCATGCTGCTTCTGCAAACTCTCTATAAGCTCAGTCTGAGTTCGCAACTCCTCCTAATACTGTGAGGCATAAGATGATGCCTCTCCACGAGCTCCTCTCGATTTGGATGCTGACATCGCCGCAATACCATAATAAGTTCCAGGAGTCAAATGAGAGTCAATACCAACTAATCGGCCCTTCTCAAAGCCATACTGAGTCGCCTGCATCCATGCCACCTCATCGAAATGGTGGGCATTGGTCTGATCCGTCATCTCGTCCTGACTCTCAGCCTTTTTCTGATAGGTTGTAGCCTCATATGACTCCTTAAATTCCAATTGTGAAAATATTATATTCAGTTAATTGTAAAACTGAAAAAAATACTAACCACAATCAGACGCTGGCGATCACCTCTAATCTCTTCGGTGGTTGGATCACTGTACATCCTATGATAAACGTCATACTCCATAATATTGGGATGATCAAATTACTATATAAATATAAAATAAACTTCTTATATGTAAAGTTATATAAAATATTTAAAAAATATACTTACCAGATTCTATCTATACGTAATGAATGTATGGCTACCAGCTCGATGTGTCACCTCCTGTCTCCCCCGGTTCTGCCAACCCACTGAAGATCTTCTCTAAAATCCACCACCCAACCAGTGTAAACATAATTCATCCTAAACATGAGATGAAATGTACTCTGGTCGGTGGGTTCTACATGAATCATCAAATTATGTCACTCCTGCTTTCTTAATGGTCATCCTTCTCAAATTATGCAAAAACTGACGGAAACGGTCACACATAGACACCTGTCATGCCGCGTGGATAGCACCATGCATGCTATCATCGATGGGATACCATAAACCCTAAAAATTATTTATAATATCAAGTTATTAATAAAATAAATTTTAAAATAAATATTATTTATTTACGTACCAGCCAATGATTGAACATGCTGAGCTGCACATCAACGAGAATCTGTTCCTATGTGATCTATGATTGAGAAAAATAATTGTGCAAGATAGTGATCTCTTGTCCAACAGTTATATGCAAAATACTGTGAAAACAGAATAAATAATCAAACAATTAGTATATATATAAATAAATTAATGAAAGCTAACTAAAATATACAGGTTACCATACCTCTGTGTGCGTAGATCAAAGCCAAGACGTGGACGTCGCTTGAGGATAGGGTCAGGAATCATTAGTCGTGCAAGACCGCACTCCCTCTGTGTACCCCCTGAACCGCCAGTAGGCTGGAGTGATATATTATTCCAGTGTTTTAATCTCTAAATACATTATGATTTTACTTTATTGCATCTTGATGAAAAAACTGCACAAAGAAAAATGTATCATGGCCGATGGTGTGGGAGCTTCCTTTCTTCCTGTAAATTCTCAAGTTACTAATTTTGGGTCCATTATTTTTCCAAATTTCCCTTACTAGTACCATTGCATTTGCTAATTTATATCATTTTCCCAATTCTTTGGAATACTAATGTGGTTGGATGGGGATTCTCATGTGTTATCAATTCCATTTCTTCATTTGAACTGTAGGTTGCTTTTTGATGAAGTTTATAGGTCCTATCAATGTGAACGCTCCTAGGAAAGAGATCCAGTTCAAAGTCAAAGAATAGTACAATCGTTAGAGTATTCTTCTCTAAATCCCATTTTTCCTTGTCAGACTATGCATACATTGTAGTCCAGTCACTCACGAGGATAACCATGAAGTCCAAAAGTTGAATCACTGCTTATTAACTTGGTTAATTATAGTTCTACTTCATCCTTTTATTTATATTTTCTTATAATCTACAAGTAAATAAATCCAATATGGATAAATAAAGAATCGAGAATATGCATGCTTTATGAAACACAACTTTTTTCCTTTCCTTGGGCTGTATTTGACAACACTTACTGAAAAGTTCTTATTTCACTCATCACTTATGATAAGAAGTTTGACTAACCTAGTTTGGACACTAGTTGGTGAAGAGGCACCAGCCATCAAATGCCTGCTCTTGAGAGTCCCCTCAGCCTTACAGACCAACCATCTTGGTTCCTCATGCCTTGTGATGCGCGAAACATTCTCCTGCATCATCTCAATAATTTAAATGTTGAATTCCATTTATTTAAGTTGTTAGTCTATATTGGAACTTAATGTAGTTGCCTTCTCATATCAATGCGCTTTTGAGATTTAACTGTCTGGGGGGTGCAAGGGGGTGGGGCAAGTGGGGCAGTGGAGGGAGGGAAAAATGGAAGGGGGAAAGGGTGCATGAGGGAAGGGGGGTCTGCAGGGCATTGGGGAGGGGGGTAGGGGGGTCTGCAGGGGTGCAAGGGGGGTTTGTCCAGGGGTGCAAGGGGGGTGGGGCAGGGGGGGACTTGCAGGGGGAGGGTGCAGGAGGGCAGGGGGGAGGGAAAACTAGTAGGGGAGGGTGCAGGAGGGATGGGGGGGTCTGTAGGGCAGTGGGGAGGAGGGCGGGGGGGGGGGGGGGGTCTGCAGGGCAGAGGGGAGGGGTGCAGGAGGGAGGGGGTCTGCAGGGTAGTGGGGAGGGGTATAGGAGGGGGGGGGGGAGAAAACTAGCAGGGGGGGTGCAGGAGGGTAGGGGTGTCTGCAGGGCAGTGGGGAGGAGGGCGGGGGGGGGGGGGGGTCTGCAGGGCATAGGGGGGAGGGTGCAGGAGGGGGGGTCTGCAGGGGAGGGTGCAAGAGGGTGTAGGGGAGGGTGCAGGAGGGATGGGGGGGGGGTGTCTACAGGGTAGTGGGGAGGAGGGAAGGGGGTCTACAGGGCAGGGGGTGCAAGGGGGGAGGGTGCAGGAGGGCGAGGGGGGGGGGTCAGGAGGGTGGGGGTGTCTGAAGGGCAGTGGGGAGGAGGGAAGGGGGGGTCTGTAGGGCATAGGGGGAAGGGTGCAGGAGGGGGGGGGGTCTACAGGGGAGGGTGTAGGAGGGAGGGTGTGGTATAAGTTTTTATTTGATTAAAGAATGCCTCCCCGAAAGGTATCAGGTTAATTGGGAGTGTTTATCTTCAAGGGTAGTCATTTGCTTATTCATGGATCTTGCTAATTTTCAAAGCGAAGAGTAAATTGTTGACCATTTTTAGATGATTGAAGGTAAAGTTTGTGAACCATTCTTGTAAGGAACAATCTTCTTGTTGGTCAGTTTTGGGGATTAGTGCATGATTTTAGATCCTTGTATCCTTGAGTTATATTCCAATAGGTATGACCCTTGGGTGTTCATTAGGTTTCACTTAATTTGGTTTTTCTGTTCTGAGATTCTCACTCCATAATATTAATATTTCCATGTATGGATTCCTGGGATATGTAGGGTTTGTGGTGAATAAAAAATGAATATGGTGTGGTTGGAATCCTCTTTTCAGTTATGAGTAAGGGGATGCGAGTCCACAGTCATAAAATTCCTTTACTTTAAAGTGGTGAAGTCAACAAAGATAAACAGTGATGCATACAAAGAAGAGGTGGTTAAAAAATTAGCCTATATGTTCATTAAAGGCATATAAAACAGAAAAAAATAAACAAAAGTGTAATGAAATACATATCTAACACAAGTTAAGTTCAAAATAGATAAAAATTTGGGAGTAGGAAGATCCTAAGACTCTAGGTTCACATCCACAGGCTCCCTGTCTAGTGTTTTCTATATGAGTATCCTTCTCATCGGAAGAGATCTACTTAAGATGGTTGGTATTATCGATAGAATGAATATTTACCTATTGTGGATAATGTGAAACCAAGGTGGAAACTGGATACCCATCTAGAATAGGTTGGTCTAAAATAAGAGGAGTCTAATCTGGGGTACTGGGTGCAGCCTGCTCATATACTACTAGGGAACTCTACAATGTAGTCATGGTCTGTGTCAGAGTTTATGTTGAGGGATACCCATTAAGTACCTTTATAATCTATAAATATGTTCTGGTTTGGGTATTATGGTTTAAAAAAAGCAGTTCTCTTCACCTTTTTTGGTGGCATGTCCCTTCCCCTTGCTTTGGTAAGCCAGAAAATACTCATGTTGGGCAGTCGGGATGCTGATATTAACAGGAATTTGAATATAGTGTTGGATTTTCGGGCCACTAATTTCAGTCATAATAGGGATAGGGGTTGATAAGTCAATGTAAGAGGAAGGCTATAAGGCCAGGGAGGTCTTAGAGAGATAAAATGGGTGGACTAGTGGCTCGGTGAACAATAACCCACAACCCTATAATAGAATATGAAGTTGATCGATACGAAACTGGATAGAGGCACCCAAGTAGTGAAACCACACCTCCAAAGTGAGGGTGGGTGAATATGGTTAGGCCTGGGAAATAGATACCCCCTTTTTAGTCTCTTTCTGGGTGATCCTATATCCCAAAGTTCCTGGAGATATATCCTCACTCTCAATAATAGTGTACTCAGGTGACCACTCATACTATTTATCGATTAATATAAATAAGCACAACATAGGTAGAAGATAAAATTAAATCAAATATAATTAGAACAAGGATGATAGTGGGATTGAGGCCTCAAAGATGATGAGGTTATCTACCATATGTGTAATAAAGTTTCCTCCCACTAGTGTAACATCCTTCCTCTTACCTATTAGATTGGGAATGGGAAGAGGTGTTATTAACCTTAGGTGGAATCCCCAGAACATCAAAGTCTATAAATATGTTCCAGGGGAATACTAGATCATTGGGGGATGATTTTCCTAGATATTAGAATAACCTACTGAATACGAAACAAAGAAAACCCGCTCTATATGATGCATTTAATGAAATACAATACAACCCAAACTAGATGTAATATCAGAGTAGCGGATGGAATAAAATAAATGATACTACACATACATGAAAAAAAAGAAAGAACTCAATGACACTGATGTGGCATCAACATAGGCATCACCCCAAACCAGCACCAAGATCCAACTCCAAGATCCAAGCCTACAACATTATGATGCATCACTAGAGAAGTACGACACCATGCCTTTACATATATCTTGGTACACAACATCTACAAAGGAACCAAAGTTCCTAAGTAAAGGGTGAGTATAAAACTGAGTAGGTAATCCCCAAACACATTACAACATATAACCCTAGGAAGAAGTACAAGTTAGCTCACATTTATATTTATAGCATAATATAAGTAGAGGGAATTGGGGGTGGGGGTGGGGGGCTGGTGCAGGCTAAGGGGTTGGGGGGATGGTGAAGGCTAGGGGGTTGGAGTAGGGGGGAGGGGGACTGGTTTTGGGGGGAGGGGACTAGTTTGGGGGGGAGGCTAGTACAGGGGAAGGGGTGGGGTGGTGCGGGGGGGGGGGGGGGGGGTTAGGGGGCTGGTGTAGGGGTGTGGGGAGGTTTCGGGGCTGGTGCTGGCTATGGTGGTTGGGGGGATGGTGCATGCTAGGGGGTTGGGGGGATGGTGCAGGCTAGGGGGTTTCTAGGAGGGAGGGGGAGTGTCCAGCAGGGGTGGTGCAAGGGTTGTCCAGTAGGGGGGGGGCTGCTGTCCAGGTGGGGTTGTCCTGGGGGGGGTCTGTCCAGGTGGGTTTTCAGGGAGGTCTATCCAGGTGAGTTTCCCGGAGGGGGGGGGGGTATGTCCAGGGGGTGGAGGGGGGGACTACTGTCCGGGGGGGGGGGGGCTGCTGTCCTGGTGGGGTTGTCCAGGGGGGTTTCCAGGAGGGAGGGGGTGTCCAGGAGGGGGGGGTCTATCCAGGGGGGTCCAGCAGGGGCTGCTGTCCGGGGGGGGCTGCTATCTGGGTGGGGTTGTCCAGGGGGGTCTGTCCTGGAGGGAGGGGGTGTCTAGGAGGGGTAGCAAAATCCAAGGGGGAAATTCCAATTTAGTTGTGCTGGACATGTAAAGTTCCACTTGTATTTCAATAGGAAGAAAGAAATAAATTATTTTTTATTCTCAGGCTGACTATTGATCTCTTTGCAGACAACTGAAGCCTGGAGAGAAGTGTTGTATAGAGGAAATTCAATTCAATACTTTGGTCATGAAATTTTACATTCTAAAAGTTCCCAGTTTAAATTTATTAGGTTCACCTAAGAAAGAATCTAAAGCAGATCATACCTTGCATGTGGTAGATGAAGCTGCTCAAGAGAATTTGAAATACAGTAATGAATTAGTAAGGTCCATTTGATGACCAACCATGACTACAACAAATAGTCTAGAGATCAGAGCATCATTTACTTCAATTGATGCAGGAACTCCATCTGTATCAAGTTCATACCTCAAAATTCATTTTTCTTCATCCCTGAGATGAAGGGAAGAAAAAAAGAAGAATCACTGTCCACTAAAAACTGGAGTCCCTTGGGTTATGTGCGTGCAATATGAATCCCCTGAACCCATTGTTAGTGTTCTAGTGATTTTGATTTTGATGAGAAATGTGTTCCTTATTGGGCTATTTCCCTAAGTTTTTTCTTTTATTTGACTACAGATTAACACCTGTAATGGTTTCTACTATGCTAACATTTCACTAAAGAATTCAACCCTATGATTTGAACTAAAATATAGATAGGATGGTACGTTTATAATCTATCATGTTCATGTGCTGATGAAATTTTCATAAAAATCGTTTTCTTTAGTTTTTTTCCTTCATATGTCACCCCATGATCACATCCCTCATATTCCTTTTGTTGAAAGGTACACTGATTTTGGATGGGGTGTTCCTTTCCGTCATGTTGAAGACTTGACAGCCCATAATAGATCAAATGAGTAGATTAGGGAACTGAGAATCTGAAATGAGCTCATGCAGAGACTCAAGGGTTGCGCAAGAGGAGCTCTAAAGGTATTTAGTTCACTAAATGCTTGATTTCTAACAATGAAAAATCATCATTTTATGTGTTGTAGTTGTTTTATGGTATGTATCAACTATGAGAATTGCTTTTTTTCTTGACTGAGGAGTCATTTTTTTGGATTATAAGCAATAGTGATTATTTTTTTTGTTACGCACAGTAACATACATTCAATTATACCCATATTTTATTCCAACTGTTCTGTCCAGGGTTTAGTGCGGGGGGATGGGTAGGGGGGCTGGCAAGGGGTCTATTCTGGGTGGGTGGGGGGTGGTAGTGGGGGAGGATGGCATTGGGGGACTGGAGGCAAGGCAGGGGAGGGGGAATGGGAAGGGGGGATGGAAGGGGGGTACAGGGTGTAGGCAGTGCAGTGCAGTGAAGTGCAGTGTAGGGTGCAGGGTGTAGGGTGTAGGCAGTGGAGGGTGCGATGTAGGTAGTGGAGTGTAGGCAGTGCAGTGCAGGGTACAATGCATGTAGTGTAGTGGGGGACTGGAGGGGGGAATGGGCAGGGTGGAGGGGTGTCCAGGGTCTGGAGGGGGGAGTGGGGGGTGTTCAGGGTCTGGAGGGGGGAATTTTCAGGGGCAAAGGGGGACTGGTAGGGGTGGGGGATGGTAGGGGGGACTGGAGGGGGAATGGGCAAGGGAAAGGGGGTTCATGGGGAAGGCAGGGGGTAGGGTGGGGGTGTCCAGGGTCTGGGGGAGGTATGTCCTGGGTGGGGGGGATGACAGTGGGGGACTGGAGGGGGGAATGGGCAGGGGGTGGTAGTGGGTGGGGTGGGGGGGATGGCAGGGGGTGGGGTGGGGGGATGGCAGGGGGTGGGGTGGGGGGGAGGCAGGGGAGGGGGAAACTGACAGGGGGGTGTAGGGTGCAGGCAGTGTAGGGTGCAGGGTGCAGGGTGTAGGCAGTGGAGGGTGCAATGCAGGCAGAGTGCAGTGCAGGGTGCAGTGCAGGAAGTGCAGGGTGCAGTGCAGGGTATTGTACAGGGTGTTTTGCAGGGTGTTAGACATTGCATGATTTAGTTTTTGTTCATGTCGTTTTTTTATGTTCATGTGTTCCAACTATGAGGTACATAATATCATGTACTTTGAGAATGTTTAAATTATGGATGAGGTGTTGGTCTCTTAACATATGGATGATGGGCACTCATGTATGATTAACCAGGTGCAGGGTGTCATGGAGTACAGGGTGCAAGCTGTGCAGTTCACTGTCGAATTCAGGTAAGTTTTCTTCCATTTTTATTCTTTGACTTAATTTTAATTAGGGTTTTTGTGGTTTTTGGGTTCCCTATCGTTTTGCAGTGTGTTTTGGATCTCATTGAGGACAGTGAAGCACCACATGAATGGGATATCCTCTCAACCTATGGGGATGAGGCCTTCTAAAAGTTCACCACAAGGCCCGTCTCCTTGGTTCATTTTGGGTCAGGTTAGGTTTTCTAGGTTATTTTTTATTGGGTTCATTTTTTTGGTTTATGTCAATTTTAACATGTTCATTTTGTTCGATTTGGGGATATTCAGTTCAATTAAATTAATTTTAGATTCAACCAGGTATGTTTCATTTTTTTCTTGCTCAATTACGCTTTATTGAAGTCAGTTTTGATTGGTTTGAGTCAGTTTGGTGACATTATTTTCAGTTTGGTTCAGTTTCGTCTTTTTCAAAACCATTTGGTTTGGTTCCAATCTACTCAATTTGGCTTGATGATGTTTGATTTAGTTCTAATCGTATTAGCATGTTTTTTATTAGTGTAGTTCATTTGACTGGAAATTTTTGTATCATAGCCATATTAGCATGTTTTTGGTTTTTGCAATTCAATTGACTGGTGTGTTGGGTAGGTTGGGGGGGGGTCTAGGGTGGGGGCTGTCCGGGGGGGGGGGTGTAGGAATGGGGGGGTGTCCAGGGGGAGTGGGGGTGTACAGTGAGGATGGGGCAGGGGGTGGGGTGCAAGGTGCGGGGGAGGTGTGGAGGAGTAGGGGGTGGGGGGTGCTGGTGCAGGGTGGGGAGGGGGGGGAGGGGGTGCAAGGGGGTGGGGTGTAAGGTGCAGGGGGGTGGGGCAGGGAAGGTGTGCAGGAGCAGGGGGTGGGGGTGCTGGTGTAGGGTGGGGAGGGGGGCTGTCTAGGGGGAGGGGGTGTGCAATGAGGAGGGGGTAGGGGTGGGGTGCAAGGTGCAGGGGGGTGGGGCATGGGTGGTGTGCAGGAGCAGGGGGTGGGGGGTGCTGCTGCAGGGTAGGGGAGCTGTGGGTGGGGGGAGGGGGGGAGTTGGTAGTGTCCTCCCAACAGCCAGCACGGTACCATACTGACTTTTTTTTATGCAGTGGAAAGGCCTATAGCCACGGTTTTAAACCGTGGCTAAAGCCCTATAGCCACGATTTGAACCGTGGATATAAACCTATATCCATGGTTTAAAACCATGGATATAGGGCTTTATCCACGGTTCTATGAACTGTGGCCTTTATTGGCATGGCTATAAGGCTATAGATACAGTTAGAGCCATGGCTTTAGGGATATAGCCATGGTTCGAACCGTGGCTATAGGGCTATAGCCAAGGTTTCAAACCGTGGCTATAGGCTCCGACCTATAGCCACGCCAATACCAACCACGGTTTATGAAATCATAGCTATAACCTATTGCCATGGTTTTTGGGCCTATAGCCATGGTTTAGAACCGTGGTTGTAGACTACATTTCTAGTAGTGGAAGGTCTACCTTAGAGAAATAACAAGCCCCACGAAGCTGATCAAACAAGTCATCTATCCGAGTAAGGGGATACTTGTTCTTTATCGTGATTTTATTGAGCTCACGATAATCAATGTAGAGGTGTATTGATCCATCCTTCTTATTGACGAAGAGGACTGGCACACCCCATGGTGAAGCACTAGGGCATATAAAATCCTTCTCTAGATTCTCCTGTAACTGCTTCTACAGCTCTTCCAGCTCTACAGTGGCCATTCTGTATGGTGTTTTTGATATAGGCAGAGATCCAGGAATAAGTTCAATTAAGAACTCAACCTCTCAGTCAGGAGGAAGACTAGACAACTATTCAGGGAATACATCAGTATAATCACTCACGATTAACATGTCTTCAAGCATGATTCTCTCCTTTGTCTCAATCATTTGAGTTGTAAATGCTTGCTCACAAGGAATTAATATCCACACCCGAGACACTAATTCTAAAGAAGATTCATCTTCCCCCTTATACTTGTAAATAATTGGAGGATGCTTTAGGATGTGAAGAGTGATCTCCCTTTCTTGACATCTGGTGTTGGCTTTATACAAAGATAGTCAATCCATTCCCAATATAGCGTCAAACTCCACTAAAGGAATTATGTCAAGATTTTATTGGAAGTTCAGTCCAAAAACATTAATTGGGGAGTAGTTATGAAAATGGAAACAATAATTTCCCAATTCATTGTTCTCACAGATAACTTATCCTCCAAATTTTGAGGTGGTGTTTGAATAGTTTTACTAAACTTGCAAGATATAAAAGAATTCATATAACCCAAATCAAATAGTATGTTTTATATTCTTGAATGAATAACTAGAGTACCTATCACCACATTGTTTTCTGACTCCACCTCAGAAGTAGCGACAACATAAGCCCTTCCTTGTTGCCTTGGAGGTTGTTGTTGATTTCCTCCAATAACTCATGGATTAGGGAAATTATTTTCATAATTCCTATGCTCCTTCA
Source organism: Viscum album (assembly GCA_963277665.1). NCBI lineage: Eukaryota > Viridiplantae > Streptophyta > Magnoliopsida > Santalales > Viscaceae > Viscum > Viscum album. The sequence goes on along the minus strand of OY728163.1, from coordinate 386,801,406 downwards.
AGTTGTAACACTGAACCACTATCTGATCATTGATCTAAACCTTCCTTTATTCTTTCACATTAATGGGATTTTTCATATCCCTTTGGCAGTTCTTGGCCATATGTCCCATCTTTTTACAATTGAAGCAATTTTTGGTTCCCTTTAGATAGTTCCCAAGATGCTTCTTCCCACAAATTTTACAAGTTGGATATTTTGGATTCTTTCTATCATGGTATTTGTTTGTTTAACCACCCATGTTGTTCTCCATTTTTCTCTTATTGTCACTAGGCCCACGAGACCATTGAGAGTCTCCAATCTCAATTTCAACCTTGAGGGAACAACGGATAATATCTTCATAACTTTCGAAGTCTTGGATCTCCAACACCTTCTGTAGACTCAACTTTATCTTGCTAAAGAAGAGATCCACCTTGCTTTCGGTGTTTATGAAAAATCCAGAGGCGTGCCTTGTAATCCTTGTAAATTTTGCTTCATATGCCCTAATGGACTCATCTTTCTTCTACTTGAGTCTGAGGAAATCTCTTTCCATCTTGAGATGGAGGGTTCGGGGAAAATATTTATTGAAAATAATTCTCTTGAATTCCTCCCAATCCATGGAATCAATTTCCACTTGGGGATTTGTATTCTTGATTAGTGTCCACCACTAATCAGCTTCCCCATCAAAACGATAGACTTCCAGTACAACTTTCTCTTCTTCCGAGCACTGGAGGACGAAGAATATCTTTTCAACGGAGCTAATACACTGTTCCACGAGGAGGGTATCAGAAGATCCACTAAACATGGGATTACTTTTCCACATGAAGGATTATACGATAACTTTCTCTTTCCTTAGAGTAGGAGAGCATTCCACATGATTCAAGTTATTATTCATAACTTGAGCTAGCTGAGCAAGTACTTTCATGAAGTTTAGAGAACCCATTCTCGTCATATTAGGCATATCATTAGGGAAATATTCAAATTTCCTATCACATTGGTTGTTGGAATGTGTTCTTCTATTTCCCTCCATTAACTAAGAAAAAGAACATAAAATTTGAGGGATTGAATACTTAGTTATTGAATATAAAAAAGAAAACTTTTGAACATAAAAGGATAAACTTATAGAGGAGAAACATATCCTAACTTGTGATTACTTAGGTTTAAATATAGGTTAAACTACCACAAAACAGGGAAAGGGAATCACTTCCCTTTATCAGTGCTAAATAGAAAGCGCTGATAAAGGTGTACCCTTTATCAACGCTTTTTTAGCACTGATAAAAGGTAACATTTATCAGCTCTTTTTTAGTGCTGATAAACGTATCTCTTTATCAGCGCTAAAAAAGTGCTGATAAATGAGTGTTTTATCAGCGCTTTTAATGAGCGCTAATAAAGGTTCCATCGGTTTTTATTTAATAACCCTAACTGGCCATCCTCGCTCGCACGCGGTCAAGCTTTCGTGGAAGCTGAACCAGGCCCCTCGTCTGCCGCAACCTCGTCCTCCTCCTCCTCGTCCTTCCTCCTCCTCGTCCTCCTCCTCCTCCTCCACCGCTGCCGCCTCCACCCCCGCCCCCACTACCGAGACCGCCGCTGCCTCTTCCGTCACCACCGCTGCCTCCGCCCCCACTATCGCGACCGCCGCCGCCTCTTCCGCCACCGCCGCCTCTGCCGCCGCCTCCGCCGCCGCCGCTACCATTATTGATATTCATTTTCAGGTAATTTTTTTTTCTACCGCTTGAATTGAACGTGTGAAATCCTGACATGAGGTGTTATTGCAAGATTCAATGGATGATATAGTTTATAACGGTTTTGGATTCATGGTTCCTTACATATTATAGAATTATGGAGGAGCACTAGAGACCTGTGTGGTTGTTTTTTCCATTAAACATTCTAGTATAGAAGTGGTATTATATTTTCATTAATTTTTTATTGGTTTGCCAGAAAATCCTTTCAAGAAGGTTGTGATTTGGGTGGTTTTTGATCAACTCCAAAAATATGTGCACTTCCTTCATATTAATGAGGTGATGAAAGTGGAACAACTCACGGACTTGTATGTTTTAGATTTTTTGAGACTTCATGAGGTTCCCTCTATAATTGTTTCAAAAAGTGATATGATGTTGAAATATAGGTTTTGGAAATCATTATAGGTTTCACTAGTTTTACAGGGTAAATTATGAACACATTATCATCTATATATGGATATATATACAGAGAGAGAAGTCAATGTTCTAGAGGTTACTCTCCAGAATCATGCACATGATTTCATTGGATATTGGGAAATGAATTTTCCTTTTGTTTATTTCACCTATAATAATTGTTATTAGGATGTGATAAAGATGGATCCCTACATTTATTTATATGGGAATCCATATAGATATACCTAGTACTGGGAAGAGTTGGGAGAGTGGTCCATAGTTGGTTCGAGTGTTGTTCAAGAGATGAAAGAGATGGTGCGGTTGATCTGTAAGAATTTAATCATTATATAGAGTCATAATAAATTCAATACGAACCATTGGAATCAACTGCTGGTGTTTTAGGTTAGTGATTAGGTCTTTATCGTAGTTTCACATCAATTGGGACATTAGCGGCTAGGTTATCAATGTTTGTTTGCACCGAGTAATGGGATAAACATAGTGATTTTTGGTCACTAGGGAGTATTTCTTATTGGTTTCAGTTACCATATGGTTTGATAGCTATCTATGATGTGTTTAATATTTTCCATTTGAGTAGGTATATACCAGATCATTTACATGTGATTAGACAGGGGATGTTTATCTTGATCCCGATAATACTTTGGTTCCCCAACCAATTCATATTATGAATCTGGAGTATAAGGTACTACATGATCAAACGACCCCGATTCTAGTTAATGTGGTAGTTCAGACAATATATCCATGATACATGGGGTAATGACTCGTTGATGAGGTAGTAGTGTCCTTCTTCATTAGAGGATACATGATCTTGAGGGATTTTTTGGGGAAAATCATTTATGGTCAGGAGATTATAAAGTATCATTACATTTTATGTGAGGTATGTTTTAACATTTTTTTGGATTTTTTTTTGTTGAGGAATGTTGAGAAAGGATTTAGAGGACACATGTATTGGTAAATTTAGTGATCTTTAGGGAATTTTTAGAAACAAAACAACATTTTTACTATATTCTGATAAATTAAATGACATGTAAATGGAGTACATGACATGTAATGACTGCCAAAAATGACACATTAATTGGATGCACAATGTGACAATTTTACAAACTTTGTAATGGTTACATATCATTTAAATAAAAAATATAATGTTTTAAATAAAAAGTGACTTGTTTTTAGTGTATCTAAGTCAAGAGGATTACATGACATGTAAATGTATTACATGTAGTGTCAATGTCACAGAAAAGGTTTT